>JAWIIS010000063.1:4931555-5597290 GCA_033682625.1 Helicoverpa zea x Helicoverpa armigera
CCAGCATAACGCTGGGGTTCGAGGTATTGGTGCAGGAGGTGATGGCGGCTATGATGACTGAGCCGTGCGTGATGCTTGCTGTACGTCTTGCCGTCTAGCTAGACATCAGGTCTGACTGTATAGCTAGTAAACTCACCAGCTCCCAGCATAACGCTGGGGTTCGAGGTATTGGTGCAGGAGGTGATGGCGGCTATGATGACTGAGCCGTGCGTGATGCTGCTGTACGTCTTGCCGTCTAGCTAGACATCAGGTCTGACTGTATAGCTAGTAAACTCACCAGCTCCCAGCATAACGCTGGGGTTCGAGGTATTGGTGCAGGAGGTGATGGCGGCTATGATGACTGAGCCGTGCGTGATGCTTGCTGTACGTCTTGCCGTCTAGCTAGACATCAGGTCTGACTGTATAGCTAGTAAACTCACCAGCTCCCAGCAATAACGCATGGGGTTCGAGGTATTGGTGCAGGAGGTGATGGCGGCTATGATGACTGAGCCGTGCGTGATTGCTGTACGGTCTTGCCCGTCTAGCTAGACATCAGGTCTGACATTATAGCTATGTAAAACTCACCAGCTCCCAGGCAGATAACGCTGGGGTTCGAGGTATTGGTGCAGGAGGTGATGGCGGCTATGATGGACTGAGCCGTGCGTGATGCTTGCTGTACGTCTTGCCGTCTAGCTAGACATCAGGTCTGACTGTATAGCTAGTAAACTCACCAGCTCCCAGCATAACGCTGGGGGTTTCGAGGTATTGGTGCAGGAGGTGATGGCGGCTATGATGACTGAGCCGTGCGTGAGCTGCTGTACGTCTTGCCGTCCTAGCTAGACATCAGGTCTGACTGTATAGCTAGTAACTCCACCAGCTCCCAGCATAACGCTGGGGTTCGAGGTATTGGTTGCAGGAGGTGATGGCGGCTATGGATGACTGAGCCGTGCGTGATGCTGTACGTCTTGCCGTCTAGCTAAGACATCAGGGTTCTGACTGTATAGCTAGTAAACTCACAGCTCCCAGCATAACGCTGGGGTTCGAGGTATTGGAGCAGAGGTGATGGCGGCTATGATGACTGAGCCGTGCGTGATGCTTGCTGTACGTCTTGCGTCTAGCTAGACATCAGGTCTGACTGTTTAGCTAGTAAACTCACAAGCCCTCCCAGCATAACGCTGGGGTTCGAGGTATTGGTGCAGGAGGTGATGCGGCTATGATGACTGAGCCGTGCGTGATGCTGTACGTCCTTGCCGTCTAGCTAGACATCAGGTCTGACTGTATAGCTAGTAAACTCACCAGCTCCCAGCATAACGCTGGGGTTCGAGGTATTTGGTGCAGGAGGTGATGGCGGCTATGATGACTGAGCCGTGCGTGATGCTTGCTGTACGTCTTGCCGTCTAGCTAGACATCAGGTCTGACTGTATAGCTAGTAAACTCACCAGCCTCCCAGCATAACGCTGGGGTTCGAGGTATTGGTGCAGGAGGTGATGGCGGACTATGATGACTGAGGCCTGTGCGTGATGCTGGTACGTCTTGCCGTCTAGCTAGACATCAGGTCTGACTGTATAGCTAGTAAACTCACCAGCTCCCAGCATAACGCTGGGGTTCGAGGTATTGTGCAGGAGGTGATGGCGGCTATGATGACTGAGCCGTGCGTGATGCTTGCTGTCGTCTTGCCGTCTAGCTAGACATCAGGTCTGACTGTATAGCTAGTAAACTCACCAGCTCCCAGCATAACGCTGGGGTTCGAGGTATTGGTGCAGGAGGTGATGGCGGCTATGATGACTGAGCCGTTGCGTGATGCTTGCTGTACGTCTTGCCGTCTAGCTAGACATCAGGTCTGACTGTATAGCTAGTAAACTCACCAGCTCCCAGCATAACGCTGGGGTTCGAGGTATTGGTGCAGGAGGTGATGGCGGCTATGATGACTGAGCCGTGCGTGATGCTGTACGTCTTGCCGTCTAGCTAGACATCAGGTCTGACTGTATAGCTAGTAAACTCACCAGCTCCCAGCATAACGCTGGGGTTCGAGGTATTGGTGCAGGAGGTGATGGCGGCTATGATGACTGAGCCGTGCGTGATGCTTGCTGTACGTCTTGCCGTCTAGCTAACATCAGGTCTGACTGTATAGCTAGTAAACTCACCAGCTCCCAGCATAACGCTGGGGTTCGAGGTATTGGTGCAGGAGGTGATGGCGGCTATGATGACTGAGCCGTGCGTGATGCTTGCTGTACGTCTTGCCGTCTAGCTAGACATCAGGTCTGACTGTATAGCTAGTAAACTCACCAGCTCCCAGCATAAACGCTGGGGTTCGAGGTATTGGTGCAGGAGGTGATGGCGGCTATGATGACTGAGCCGTGCGTGTTGCTTGCTGTACGTCTTGCCGTCTAGCTAGACATCAGGTCTGACTGTATAGCTAGTAAACTCACCAGCTCCCAGCATAACGCTGGGGTTCGAGGTATTGGTGCAGGAGGTGATGGCGGCTATGATGACTGGAGCCGTGCGTGATGCTTGCTGTACGTCTTGCCGTCTAGCTAGACATCAGGTCTGACTGTATAGCTAGTAAAACTCACCAGCTCCCAGCATAACGCTGGGGTTCGAGGTATTGGTGCAGGAGGTGATGGCGGCTATGATGACTGAGCCGTGCGTGATGCTTGCTGTACGTCTTGCCGTCTAGCTAGACATCAGGTCTGACTGTATAGCTAGTAAACTCACCAGCTCCCCCAGCATAACGCTGGGGTTCGAGGTATTGGTGCAGGAGGTGATGGCGGCTATGATGACTGAGCCGTGCGTGATGCTTGCTACGTCTTGCCGTCTAGCTAGACATCAGGTCTGACTGTATAGCTAGTAAACTCACCAGCTCCCAGCATAACGCTGGGGTTCGAGGTATTGGTGCAGGAGGTGATGGCGGCTATGATGACTGGCCGTGCGTGATGCTGTACGTCTTGCCGTCTAGCTAGACATCAGGTCTGACTGTATAGCTAGTAAACCTCACCAGCTCCCAGCATAACGCTGGGGTTCGAGGTATTGGTGCAGGAGGTGATGGCGGCTATGATGACTGAGCCGTGCGTGATGCTTGCTGTACGTCTTGCCGTCTAGCTTGACATCAGGTCTGACTGTATAGCTAGTAAAACTCACCAGCCTCCCAGCTTAACGCTGGGGTTCGAGGTATTGGTGCAGGAGGTGATGGCGGCTATGATGACTGAGCCGTGCGTTGATGCTGTACGTCTTGCGTCTAGCTAGAACATCAGGTCTGACTCTGTATAGCTAGTAAACTCACCAGCTCCAGCATAACGCTGGGGTTCGAGGTATTGGTGCAGGAGGTGATGGCGCTAGGATGACTCGAGCCGTGCGTGGATGCTTGCTGTACGTCTTGCCGTCTAGCTAGACATCAGGTCTGACTGTATAGCTAGTAAACTCACCAGCTCCCAGCATAACGATGGGGTTTCGAGGTATTGGTGCAGGAGGTGATGGCGGCTATGATGACTGAGCCGTGCGTGATGCTGTACGGGTCTTGCCGTCTAGCTAGACATCAGGTCTGACTGTATAGCTAGTAAACTCACCAGCTCCCAGCATAACGCTGGGGTTCGAGGTATTGGTGCAGGAGGTGATGGCGGCTATGATGACTGAGCCGTGCGTGATGCTAGTACGTCTTGCCGTCTAGCTAGACATCAGGTCTGACTGTATAGCTAGTAAACTCACCAGCTCCCAGCATAACGCTGGGGTTCGAGGTATTGGTGCAGGAGGTGATGGCGGGCTATGATGACTGAGCCCGTGCGTGATGCTGTACGTCTTGCCGTCTAGCTAGACATCAGGTCTGACTGTATAGCTAGTAAAACTCACCAGCTCCCAGCATAACGCTGGGGTTCGAGGTATTGGTGCAGGAGGTGATGGCGGCTATGATGACTGAGCCGTGCGTGATGCTGTACGTCCTTGCCGTCTAGCTAGACATCAGGTCTGACTGTATAGCTAGTAAACTCACCAGCTCCCAGCATAACGCTGGGGTTCGAGGTATTGGTGCAGGAGGTGATGGCGGCTATGATGACTGAGCCGTGCGTGATGCTGTACGTCTTGCCGTCTAGCTAGACATCAGGTCTGACTGTATAGCTAGTAAACTCACCAGCTCCCAGCATAACGCTGGGGTTCGAGGTATTGGTGCAGGAGGTGATGGCGGCTATGATGACTGAGCCGTGCGTGATGCTGGTACGTCTTGCCGTCTAGCTAGACATCAGGTCTGACTGTATAGCTAGTAAACTCACCAGCTCCCAGCATAACGCTGGGGTTCGAGGTATTGGTGCAGGAGGTGATGGCGGCTATGATGACTGAGCCGTGCGTGATGCTTGCTGTACGTCTTGCCGTCTAGCTAGACATCAGGTCTGACTGTATAGCTAGTAAACTCACCAGCTCCCAGCATAACGCTGGGGTTCGAGGTATTGGTGCAGGAGGTGATGGCGGCTATGATGACTGAGCCGTGCGTGATGCTGTACGTCTTGCCGTCTAGCTAGACATCAGGTCTGACTGTATAGCTAGTAAACTCACCAGCTCCCAGCATAACGCTGGGGTTCGAGGTATTGGTGCAGGAGGTGATGGCGGCTATGATGACTGAGCCGTGCGTGATGCTGCTGTACGTCTTGCCGTCTAGCTAGACATCAGGTCTGACTGTATAGCTAGTAAACTCACCAGCTCCCAGCATAACGCTGGGGTTCGAGGTATTGGTGCAGGAGGTGATGGCGGCTATGATGACTGAGCCGTGCGTGATGCTGTACGTCTTGCCGTCTAGCTAGACATCAGGTCTGACTGTATAGCTAGTAAACTCACCAGCTCCCAGCATAACGCTGGGGTTCGAGGTATTGGTGCAGGAGGTGATGGCGGCTATGATGACTGAGCCGTGCGTGATGCTGTACGTCTTGCCGTCTAGCTAGACATCAGGTCTGACTGTATAGCTAGTAAACTCACCAGCTCCCAGCATAACGCTGGGGTTCGAGGTATTGGTGCAGGAGGTGATGGCGGCTATGATGACTGAGCCGTGCGTGATGCTTGCTGTACGTCTTGCCGTCTAGCTAGACATCAGGTCTGACTGTATAGCTAGTAAACTCACCAGCTCCCAGCATAACGCTGGGGTTCGAGGTATTGGTGCAGGAGGTGATGGCGGCTATGATGACTGAGCCGTGCGTGATGCTTGCTGTACGTCTTGCCGTCTAGCTAGACATCAGGTCTGACTGTATAGCTAGTAAACTCACCAGCTCCCAGCATAACGCTGGGGTTCGAGGTATTGGTGCAGGAGGTGATGGCGGCTATGATGGACTGAGCCGTGCGTGATGCTGCTGTACGTCTTGCCGTCTAGCTAGACATCAGGTCTGACTGTATAGCTAGTAAAACTCACCAGCTCCCAGCATAACGCTGGGGTTCGAGGTATTGGTGCAGGAGGTGATGGCGGCTATGATGACTGAGCCGTGCGTGATGCTTGCTGTACGTCTTGCCGTCTAGCTAGACATCAGGTCTGACTGTATAGCTAGTAAACTCACCAGCTCCCAGCATAACGCTGGGGTTCGAGGTATTGGTGCAGGAGGTGATGGCGGCTATGATGACTGAGCCGTGCGTGATGCTTGCTGTACGTCTTGCCGTCTAGCTAGACATCAGGTCTGACTGTATAGCTAGTAAACTCACCAGCTCCCAGCATAACGCTGGGGTTCGAGGTATTGGTGCAGGAGGTGATGGCGGCTATGATGACTGAGCGTGCGTGATGCTGTACGTCTTGCCGTCTAGCTAGACATCAGGTCTGACTGTATAGCTAGTAAACTCACCAGCTCCCAGCATAACGCTGGGGTTCGAGGTATTGGTGCAGGAGGTGATGGCGGCTATGATGACTGAGCCGTGCGTGATGCTGTACGTCTTGCCGTCTAGCTAGACATCAGGTCTGACTGTATAGCTAGTAAACTCACCAGCTCCCAGCATAACGCTGGGGTTCGAGGTATTGGTGCAGGAGGTGATGGCGGCTATGATGACTGAGCCGTGCGTGATGTGCTGTACGTCTTGCCGTCTAGCTAGACATCAGGTCTGACTGTATAGCTAGTAAACTCACCAGCTCCCAGCATAACGCTGGGGTTCGAGGTATTGGTGCAGGAGGTGATGGCGGCTATGATGACTGAGCCGTGCGTGATGCTTGCTGTACGTCTTGCCGTCTAGCTAGACATCAGGTCTGACTGTATAGCTAGTAAACTCACCAGCTCCCAGCATAACGCTGGGGTTCGAGGTATTGGTGCAGGAGGTGATGGCGGCTATGATGACTGAGCCGTGCGTGATGCTTGCTGTACGTCTTGCCGTCTAGCTAGACATCAGGTCTGACTGTATAGCTAGTAAACTCACCAGCTCCCAGCATAACGCTGGGGTTCGAGGTATTGGTGCAGGAGGTGATGGCGGCTATGATGACTGAGCCGTGCGTGATGCTTGCTGTACGTCTTGCCGTCTAGCTAGACATCAGGTCTGACTGTATAGCTAGTAAACTCACCAGCTCCCAGCATAACGCTGGGGTTCGAGGTATTGGTGCAGGAGGTGATGGCGGCTATGATGACTGAGCCGTGCGTGATGCTGTACGTCTTGCCGTCTAGCTAGACATCAGGTCTGACTGTATAGCTAGTAAACTCACCAGCTCCCAGCATAACGCTGGGGTTCGAGGTATTGGTGCAGGAGGTGATGGCGGCTATGATGACTGAGCCGTGCGTGATGCTTGCTGTACGTCTTGCCGTCTAGCTAGACATCAGGTCTGACTGTATAGCTAGTAAACTCACCAGCTCCCAGCATAACGCTGGGGTTCGAGGTATTGGTGCAGGAGGTGATGGCGGCTATGATGACTGAGCCGTGCGTGATGCTGTACGTCTTGCCGTCTAGCTAGACATCAGGTCTGACTGTATAGCTAGTAAACTCACCAGCTCCCAGCATAACGCTGGGGTTCGAGGTATTGGTGCAGGAGGTGATGGCGGCTATGATGACTGAGCCGTGCGTGATGCTTGCTGTACGTCTTGCCGTCTAGCTAGACATCAGGTCTGACTGTATAGCTAGTAAACTCACCAGCTCCCAGCATAACGCTGGGGTTCGAGGTATTGGTGCAGGAGGTGATGGCGGCTATGATGACTGAGCCGTGCGTGATGCTTGCTGTACGTCTTGCCGTCTAGCTAGACATCAGGTCTGACTGTATAGCTAGTAAACTCACCAGCTCCCAGCATAACGCTGGGGTTCGAGGTATTGGTGCAGGAGGTGATGGCGGCTATGATGACTGAGCCGTGCGTGATGCTTGCTGTACGTCTTGCCGTCTAGCTAGACATCAGGTCTGACTGTATAGCTAGTAAACTCACCAGCTCCCAGCATAACGCTGGGGTTCGAGGTATTGGTGCAGGAGGTGATGGCGGCTATGATGACTGAGCCGTGCGTGATGCTGTACGTCTTGCCGTCTAGCTAGACATCAGGTCTGACTGTATAGCTAGTAAACTCACCAGCTCCCAGCATAACGCTGGGGTTCGAGGTATTGGTGCAGGAGGTGATGGCGGCTATGATGACTGAGCCGTGCGTGATGCTTGCTGTACGTCTTGCCGTCTAGCTAGACATCAGGTCTGACTGTATAGCTAGTAAACTCACCAGCTCCCAGCATAACGCTGGGGTTCGAGGTATTGGTGCAGGAGGTGATGGCGGCTATGATGACTGAGCCGTGCGTGATGCTGCTGTACGTCTTGCCGTCTAGCTAGACATCAGGTCTGACTGTATAGCTAGTAAACTCACCAGCTCCCAGCATAACGCTGGGGGTTCGAGGTATTGGTGCAGGAGGTGATGGCGGCTATGATGACTGAGCCGTGCGTGATGCTTGCTGTACGTCTTGCCGTCTAGCTAGACATCAGGTCTGACTGTATAGCTAGTAAACTCACCAGCTCCCAGCATAACGCTGGGGTTCGAGGTATTGGTGCAGGAGGTGATGGCGGCTATGATGACTGAGCCGTGCGTGATGCTGCTGTACGTCTTGCCGTCTAGCTAGACATCAGGTCTGACTGTATAGCTAGTAAAACTCACCAGCTCCCAGCATAACGCTGGGGTTCGAGGTATTGGTGCAGGAGGTGATGGCGGCTATGATGACTGAGCCGTGCGTGATGCTGTACGTCTTGCCGTCTAGCTAGACATCAGGTCTGACTGTATAGCTAGTAAACTCACCAGCTCCCAGCATAACGCTGGGGTTCGAGGTATTGGTGCAGGAGGTGATGGCGGCTATGATGACTGAGCCGTGCGTGATGCTGTACGTCTTGCCGTCTAGCTAGACATCAGGTCTGACTGTATAGCTAGTAAACTCACCAGCTCCCAGCATAACGCTGGGGTTCGAGGTATTGGTGCAGGAGGTGATGGCGGCTATGATGACTGAGCCGTGCGTGATGCTGCTGTACGTCTTGCCGTCTAGCTAGACATCAGGTCTGACTGTATAGCTAGTAAACTCACCAGCTCCCAGCATAACGCTGGGGTTCGAGGTATTGGTGCAGGAGGTGATGGCGGCTATGATGACTGAGCCGTGCGTGATGCTTGCTGTACGTCTTGCCGTCTAGCTAGACATCAGGTCTGACTGTATAGCTAGTAAACTCACCAGCTCCCAGCATAACGCTGGGGTTCGAGGTATTGGTGCAGGAGGTGATGGCGGCTATGATGACTGAGCCGTGCGTGATGCTGTACGTCTTGCCGTCTAGCTAGACATCAGGTCTGACTGTATAGCTAGTAAACTCACCAGCTCCCAGCATAACGCTGGGGTTCGAGGTATTGGTGCAGGAGGTGATGGCGGCTATGATGACTGAGCCGTGCGTGATGCTTGCTGTACGTCTTGCCGTCTAGCTAGACATCAGGTCTGACTGTATAGCTAGTAAACTCACCAGCTCCCAGCATAACGCTGGGGTTCGAGGTATTGGTGCAGGAGGTGATGGCGGCTATGATGACTGAGCCGTGCGTGATGCTTGCTGTACGTCTTGCCGTCTAGCTAGACATCAGGTCTGACTGTATAGCTAGTAAACTCACCAGCTCCCAGCATAACGCTGGGGTTCGAGGTATTGGTGCAGGAGGTGATGGCGGCTATGATGACTGAGCCGTGCGTGATGCTTGCTGTACGTCTTGCCGTCTAGCTAGACATCAGGTCTGACTGTATAGCTAGTAAACTCACCAGCTCCCAGCATAACGCTGGGGTTCGAGGTATTGGTGCAGGAGGTGATGGCGGCTATGATGACTGAGCCGTGCGTGATGCTGTACGTCTTGCCGTCTAGCTAGACATCAGGTCTGACTGTATAGCTAGTAAACTCACCAGCTCCCAGCATAACGCTGGGGTTCGAGGTATTGGTGCAGGAGGTGATGGCGGCTATGATGACTGAGCCGTGCGTGATGCTTGCTGTACGTCTTGCCGTCTAGCTAGACATCAGGTCTGACTGTATAGCTAGTAAACTCACCAGCTCCCAGCATAACGCTGGGGTTCGAGGTATTGGTGCAGGAGGTGATGGCGGCTATGATGACTGAGCCGTGCGTGATGCTTGCTGTACGTCTTGCCGTCTAGCTAGACATCAGGTCTGACTGTATAGCTAGTAAACTCACCAGCTCCCAGCATAACGCTGGGGTTCGAGGTATTGGTGCAGGAGGTGATGGCGGCTATGATGACTGAGCCGTGCGTGATGCTTGCTGTACGTCTTGCCGTCTAGCTAGACATCAGGTCTGACTGTATAGCTAGTAAACTCACCAGCTCCCAGCATAACGCTGGGGTTCGAGGTATTGGTGCAGGAGGTGATGGCGGCTATGATGACTGAGCCGTGCGTGATGCTTGCTGTACGTCTTGCCGTCTAGCTAGACATCAGGTCTGACTGTATAGCTAGTAAACTCACCAGCTCCCAGCATAACGCTGGGGTTCGAGGTATTGGTGCAGGAGGTGATGGCGGCTATGATGACTGAGCCGTGCGTGATGCTTGCTGTACGTCTTGCCGTCTAGCTAGACATCAGGTCTGACTGTATAGCTAGTAAACTCACCAGCTCCCAGCATAACGCTGGGGTTCGAGGTATTGGTGCAGGAGGTGATGGCGGCTATGATGACTGAGCCGTGCGTGATGCTTGCTGTACGTCTTGCCGTCTAGCTAGACATCAGGTCTGACTGTATAGCTAGTAAACTCACCAGCTCCCAGCATAACGCTGGGGTTCGAGGTATTGGTGCAGGAGGTGATGGCGGCTATGATGACTGAGCCGTGCGTGATGCTTGCTGTACGTCTTGCCGTCTAGCTAGACATCAGGTCTGACTGTATAGCTAGTAAACTCACCAGCTCCCAGCATAACGCTGGGGTTCGAGGTATTGGTGCAGGAGGTGATGGCGGCTATGATGACTGAGCCGTGCGTGATGCTTGCTGTACGTCTTGCCGTCTAGCTAGACATCAGGTCTGACTGTATAGCTAGTAAACTCACCAGCTCCCAGCATAACGCTGGGGTTCGAGGTATTGGTGCAGGAGGTGATGGCGGCTATGATGACTGAGCCGTGCGTGATGCTTGCTGTACGTCTTGCCGTCTAGCTAGACATCAGGTCTGACTGTATAGCTAGTAAACTCACCAGCTCCCAGCATAACGCTGGGGTTCGAGGTATTGGTGCAGGAGGTGATGGCGGCTATGATGACTGAGCCGTGCGTGATGCTGTACGTCTTGCCGTCTAGCTAGACATCAGGTCTGACTGTATAGCTAGTAAACTCACCAGCTCCCAGCATAACGCTGGGGTTCGAGGTATTGGTGCAGGAGGTGATGGCGGCTATGATGACTGAGCCGTGCGTGATGCTTGCTGTACGTCTTGCCGTCTAGCTAGACATCAGGTCTGACTGTATAGCTAGTAAACTCACCAGCTCCCAGCATAACGCTGGGGTTCGAGGTATTGGTGCAGGAGGTGATGGCGGCTATGATGACTGAGCCGTGCGTGATGCTGCTGTACGTCTTGCCGTCTAGCTAGACATCAGGTCTGACTGTATAGCTAGTAAACTCACCAGCTCCCAGCATAACGCTGGGGTTCGAGGTATTGGTGCAGGAGGTGATGGCGGCTATGATGACTGAGCCGTGCGTGATGCTTGCTGTACGTCTTGCCGTCTAGCTAGACATCAGGTCTGACTGTATAGCTAGTAAACTCACCAGCTCCCAGCATAACGCTGGGGTTCGAGGTATTGGTGCAGGAGGTGATGGCGGCTATGATGACTGAGCCGTGCGTGATGCTGCTGTACGTCTTGCCGTCTAGCTAGACATCAGGTCTGACTGTATAGCTAGTAAACTCACCAGCTCCCAGCATAACGCTGGGGTTCGAGGTATTGGTGCAGGAGGTGATGGCGGCTATGATGACTGAGCCGTGCGTGATGCTTGCTGTACGTCTTGCCGTCTAGCTAGACATCAGGTCTGACTGTATAGCTAGTAAACTCACCAGCTCCCAGCATAACGCTGGGGTTCGAGGTATTGGTGCAGGAGGTGATGGCGGCTATGATGACTGAGCCGTGCGTGATGCTGTACGTCTTGCCGTCTAGCTAGACATCAGGTCTGACTGTATAGCTAGTAAACTCACCAGCTCCCAGCATAACGCTGGGGTTCGAGGTATTGGTGCAGGAGGTGATGGCGGCTATGATGACTGAGCCGTGCGTGATGCTTGCTGTACGTCTTGCCGTCTAGCTAGACATCAGGTCTGACTGTATAGCTAGTAAACTCACCAGCTCCCAGCATAACGCTGGGGTTCGAGGTATTGGTGCAGGAGGTGATGGCGGCTATGATGACTGAGCCGTGCGTGATGCTGCTGTACGTCTTGCCGTCTAGCTAGACATCAGGTCTGACTGTATAGCTAGTAAACTCACCAGCTCCCAGCATAACGCTGGGGTTCGAGGTATTGGTGCAGGAGGTGATGGCGGCTATGATGACTGAGCCGTGCGTGATGCTTGCTGTACGTCTTGCCGTCTAGCTAGACATCAGGTCTGACTGTATAGCTAGTAAACTCACCAGCTCCCAGCATAACGCTGGGGTTCGAGGTATTGGTGCAGGAGGTGATGGCGGCTATGATGACTGAGCCGTGCGTGATGCTTGCTGTACGTCTTGCCGTCTAGCTAGACATCAGGTCTGACTGTATAGCTAGTAAACTCACCAGCTCCCAGCATAACGCTGGGGTTCGAGGTATTGGTGCAGGAGGTGATGGCGGCTATGATGACTGAGCCGTGCGTGATGCTTGCTGTACGTCTTGCCGTCTAGCTAGACATCAGGTCTGACTGTATAGCTAGTAAACTCACCAGCTCCCAGCATAACGCTGGGGTTCGAGGTATTGGTGCAGGAGGTGATGGCGGCTATGATGACTGAGCCGTGCGTGATGCTTGCTGTACGTCTTGCCGTCTAGCTAGACATCAGGTCTGACTGTATAGCTAGTAAACTCACCAGCTCCCAGCATAACGCTGGGGTTCGAGGTATTGGTGCAGGAGGTGATGGCGGCTATGATGACTGAGCCGTGCGTGATGCTTGCTGTACGTCTTGCCGTCTAGCTAGACATCAGGTCTGACTGTATAGCTAGTAAACTCACCAGCTCCCAGCATAACGCTGGGGTTCGAGGTATTGGTGCAGGAGGTGATGGCGGCTATGATGACTGAGCCGTGCGTGATGCTTGCTGTACGTCTTGCCGTCTAGCTAGACATCAGGTCTGACTGTATAGCTAGTAAACTCACCAGCTCCCAGCATAACGCTGGGGTTCGAGGTATTGGTGCAGGAGGTGATGGCGGCTATGATGACTGAGCCGTGCGTGATGCTTGCTGTACGTCTTGCCGTCTAGCTAGACATCAGGTCTGACTGTATAGCTAGTAAACTCACCAGCTCCCAGCATAACGCTGGGGTTCGAGGTATTGGTGCAGGAGGTGATGGCGGCTATGATGACTGAGCCGTGCGTGATGCTTGCTGTACGTCTTGCCGTCTAGCTAGACATCAGGTCTGACTGTATAGCTAGTAAACTCACCAGCTCCCAGCATAACGCTGGGGTTCGAGGTATTGGTGCAGGAGGTGATGGCGGCTATGATGACTGAGCCGTGCGTGATGCTTGCTGTACGTCTTGCCGTCTAGCTAGACATCAGGTCTGACTGTATAGCTAGTAAACTCACCAGCTCCCAGCATAACGCTGGGGTTCGAGGTATTGGTGCAGGAGGTGATGGCGGCTATGATGACTGAGCCGTGCGTGATGCTTGCTGTACGTCTTGCCGTCTAGCTAGACATCAGGTCTGACTGTATAGCTAGTAAACTCACCAGCTCCCAGCATAACGCTGGGGTTCGAGGTATTGGTGCAGGAGGTGATGGCGGCTATGATGACTGAGCCGTGCGTGATGCTGTACGTCTTGCCGTCTAGCTAGACATCAGGTCTGACTGTATAGCTAGTAAACTCACCAGCTCCCAGCATAACGCTGGGGTTCGAGGTATTGGTGCAGGAGGTGATGGCGGCTATGATGACTGAGCCGTGCGTGATGCTGTACGTCTTGCCGTCTAGCTAGACATCAGGTCTGACTGTATAGCTAGTAAACTCACCAGCTCCCAGCATAACGCTGGGGTTCGAGGTATTGGTGCAGGAGGTGATGGCGGCTATGATGACTGAGCCGTGCGTGATGCTGCTGTACGTCTTGCCGTCTAGCTAGACATCAGGTCTGACTGTATAGCTAGTAAACTCACCAGCTCCCAGCATAACGCTGGGGTTCGAGGTATTGGTGCAGGAGGTGATGGCGGCTATGATGACTGAGCCGTGCGTGATGCTGCTGTACGTCTTGCCGTCTAGCTAGACATCAGGTCTGACTGTATAGCTAGTAAACTCACCAGCTCCCAGCATAACGCTGGGGTTCGAGGTATTGGTGCAGGAGGTGATGGCGGCTATGATGACTGAGCCGTGCGTGATGCTTGCTGTACGTCTTGCCGTCTAGCTAGACATCAGGTCTGACTGTATAGCTAGTAAACTCACCAGCTCCCAGCATAACGCTGGGGTTCGAGGTATTGGTGCAGGAGGTGATGGCGGCTATGATGACTGAGCCGTGCGTGATGCTGCTGTACGTCTTGCCGTCTAGCTAGACATCAGGTCTGACTGTATAGCTAGTAAAACTCACCAGCTCCCAGCATAACGCTGGGGTTCGAGGTATTGGTGCAGGAGGTGATGGCGGCTATGATGACTGAGCCGTGCGTGATGCTTGCTGTACGTCTTGCCGTCTAGCTAGACATCAGGTCTGACTGTATAGCTAGTAAACTCACCAGCTCCCAGCATAACGCTGGGGTTCGAGGTATTGGTGCAGGAGGTGATGGCGGCTATGATGACTGAGCCGTGCGTGATGCTTGCTGTACGTCTTGCCGTCTAGCTAGACATCAGGTCTGACTGTATAGCTAGTAAACTCACCAGCTCCCAGCATAACGCTGGGGTTCGAGGTATTGGTGCAGGAGGTGATGGCGGCTATGATGACTGAGCCGTGCGTGATGCTGTACGTCTTGCCGTCTAGCTAGACATCAGGTCTGACTGTATAGCTAGTAAACTCACCAGCTCCCAGCATAACGCTGGGGTTCGAGGTATTGGTGCAGGAGGTGATGGCGGCTATGATGACTGAGCCGTGCGTGATGCTTGCTGTACGTCTTGCCGTCTAGCTAGACATCAGGTCTGACTGTATAGCTAGTAAACTCACCAGCTCCCAGCATAACGCTGGGGTTCGAGGTATTGGTGCAGGAGGTGATGGCGGCTATGATGACTGAGCCGTGCGTGATGCTGCTGTACGTCTTGCCGTCTAGCTAGACATCAGGTCTGACTGTATAGCTAGTAAACTCACCAGCTCCCAGCATAACGCTGGGGTTCGAGGTATTGGTGCAGGAGGTGATGGCGGCTATGATGACTGAGCCGTGCGTGATGCTTGCTGTACGTCTTGCCGTCTAGCTAGACATCAGGTCTGACTGTATAGCTAGTAAACTCACCAGCTCCCAGCATAACGCTGGGGTTCGAGGTATTGGTGCAGGAGGTGATGGCGGCTATGATGACTGAGCCGTGCGTGATGCTTGCTGTACGTCTTGCCGTCTAGCTAGACATCAGGTCTGACTGTATAGCTAGTAAACTCACCAGCTCCCAGCATAACGCTGGGGTTCGAGGTATTGGTGCAGGAGGTGATGGCGGCTATGATGACTGAGCCGTGCGTGATGCTTGCTGTACGTCTTGCCGTCTAGCTAGACATCAGGTCTGACTGTATAGCTAGTAAACTCACCAGCTCCCAGCATAACGCTGGGGTTCGAGGTATTGGTGCAGGAGGTGATGGCGGCTATGATGACTGAGCCGTGCGTGATGCTTGCTGTACGTCTTGCCGTCTAGCTAGACATCAGGTCTGACTGTATAGCTAGTAAACTCACCAGCTCCCAGCATAACGCTGGGGTTCGAGGTATTGGTGCAGGAGGTGATGGCGGCTATGATGACTGAGCCGTGCGTGATGCTGTACGTCTTGCCGTCTAGCTAGACATCAGGTCTGACTGTATAGCTAGTAAACTCACCAGCTCCCAGCATAACGCTGGGGTTCGAGGTATTGGTGCAGGAGGTGATGGCGGCTATGATGACTGAGCCGTGCGTGATGCTTGCTGTACGTCTTGCCGTCTAGCTAGACATCAGGTCTGACTGTATAGCTAGTAAACTCACCAGCTCCCAGCATAACGCTGGGGTTCGAGGTATTGGTGCAGGAGGTGATGGCGGCTATGATGACTGAGCCGTGCGTGATGCTTGCTGTACGTCTTGCCGTCTAGCTAGACATCAGGTCTGACTGTATAGCTAGTAAACTCACCAGCTCCCAGCATAACGCTGGGGTTCGAGGTATTGGTGCAGGAGGTGATGGCGGCTATGATGACTGAGCCGTGCGTGATGCTTGCTGTACGTCTTGCCGTCTAGCTAGACATCAGGTCTGACTGTATAGCTAGTAAACTCACCAGCTCCCAGCATAACGCTGGGGTTCGAGGTATTGGTGCAGGAGGTGATGGCGGCTATGATGACTGAGCCGTGCGTGATGCTTGCTGTACGTCTTGCCGTCTAGCTAGACATCAGGTCTGACTGTATAGCTAGTAAACTCACCAGCTCCCAGCATAACGCTGGGGTTCGAGGTATTGGTGCAGGAGGTGATGGCGGCTATGATGACTGAGCCGTGCGTGATGCTTGCTGTACGTCTTGCCGTCTAGCTAGACATCAGGTCTGACTGTATAGCTAGTAAACTCACCAGCTCCCAGCATAACGCTGGGGTTCGAGGTATTGGTGCAGGAGGTGATGGCGGCTATGATGACTGAGCCGTGCGTGATGCTTGCTGTACGTCTTGCCGTCTAGCTAGACATCAGGTCTGACCTGTATAGCTAGTAAACTCACCAGCTCCCAGCATAACGCTGGGGTTCGAGGTATTGGTTGCAGGAGGTGATGGCGGCTATGATGACTGAGCCGTGCGTGATGCTGTACGTCTTGCCGTCTAGCTAGACATCAGGTCTGACTGTATAGCTAGTAAACTCACCAGCTCCCAGCATAACGCTGGGGTTCGAGGTATTGGTGCAGGAGGTGATGGCGGCTATGATGACTGAGCCGTGCGTGATTGCTGTACGTCTTGCCGTCTAGCTAGACATCAGGTCTGACTGTATAGCTAGTAAACTCACCAGCTCCCAGCATAACGCTGGGGTTCGAGGTATTGGTGCAGGAGGTGATGGCGGCTATGATGACTGAGCCGTGCGTGATGCTGTACGTCTTGCCGTCTAGCTAGACATCAGGTCTGACTGTATAGCTAGTAAACTCACCAGCTCCCAGCATAACGCTGGGGTTCGAGGTATTGGTGCAGGAGGTGATGGCGGCTATGATGACTGAGCCGTGCGTGATGCTGCTGTACGTCTTGCCGTCTAGCTAGACATCAGGTCTGACTGTATAGCTAGTAAACTCACCAGCTCCCAGCATAACGCTGGGGTTCGAGGTATTGGTGCAGGAGGTGATGGCGGCTATGATGACTGAGCCGTGCGTGATGCTTGCTGTACGTCTTGCCGTCTAGCTAGACATCAGGTCTGACTGTATAGCTAGTAAACTCACCAGCTCCCAGCATAACGCTGGGGTTCGAGGTATTGGTGCAGGAGGTGATGGCGGCTATGATGACTGAGCCGTGCGTGATGCTTGCTGTACGTCTTGCCGTCTAGCTAGACATCAGGTCTGACTGTATAGCTAGTAAACTCACCAGCTCCCAGCATAACGCTGGGGTTCGAGGTATTGGTGCAGGAGGTGATGGCGGCTATGATGACTGAGCCGTGCGTGATGCTTGCTGTACGTCTTGCCGTCTAGCTAGACATCAGGTCTGACTGTATAGCTAGTAAACTCACCAGCTCCCAGCATAACGCTGGGGTTCGAGGTATTGGTTGCAGGAGGTGATGGCGGCTATGATGACTTAGCCGTGCGTGATGCTGTACGTCTTGCCGTCTAGCTAGACATCAGGTCTGACTGTATAGCTAGTAAACTCACCAGCTCCCAGCATAACGCTGGGGTTCGAGGTATTGGTGCAGGAGGTGATGGCGGCTATGATGACTGAGCCGTGCGTGATGCTGTACGTCTTGCCGTCTAGCTAGACATCAGGTCTGACTGTATAGCTAGAAACTCACCAGCTCCCCAGCATAACGCTGGGGTTCGAGGTATTGGTGCAGGAGGTGATGGCGGCTATGATGACTGAGCCGTGCGTGATGCTTGCTGTACGTCTTGCCGTTTCTAGCTAGACATCAGGTCTGACTGTATAGCTAGTAAACTCACCAGCTCCCAGCATAACGCTGGGGTTCGAGGTATTGGTGCAGGAGGTGATGGCGGCTATGATGACTGAGCCGTGCGTGATGCTGCTGTACGTCTTGCCGTCTAGCTAGACATCAGGTCTGCTGTATAGCTAGTAAACTTCACCAGCTCCCAGCATAACGCTGGGGTTCGAGGTATTGGTGCAGGAGGTGATGGCGGCTATGATGACTGAGCCGTGCGTGATGCTGTACGTCTTGCCGTCTAGCTAGACATCAGGTCTGACTGTATAGCTAGTAAACTCACCAGCTCCCAGCATAACGCTGGGGTTCGAGGTATTGGTGCAGGAGGTGATGGCGGCTATGATGACTGAGCCGTGCGTGATGCTTGCTGTACGTCTTGCCGTCTAGCTAGACATCAGGTCTGACTGTATAGCTAGTAAACTCACCAGCTCCCAGCATAACGCTGGGGTTCGAGGTATTGGTGCAGGAGGTGATGGCGGCTATGATGACTGAGCCGTGCGTGATGCTTGCTGTACGTCTTGCCGTCTAGCTAGACATCAGGTCTGACTGTATAGCTAGTAAACTCACCAGCTCCCAGCATAACGCTGGGGTTCGAGGTATTGGTGCAGGAGGTGATGGCGGCTATGATGACTGAGCCGTGCGTGATGCTGCTGTACGTCTTGCCGTCTAGCTAGACATCAGGTCTGACTGTATAGCTAGTAAACTCACCAGCTCCCAGCATAACGCTGGGGTTCGAGGTATTGGTGCAGGAGGTGATGGCGGCTATGATGACTGAGCCGTGCGTGATGCTGCTGTACGTCTTGCCGTCTAGCTAGACATCAGGTCTGACTGTATAGCTAGTAAACTCACCAGCTCCCAGCATAACGCTGGGGTTCGAGGTATTGGTGCAGGAGGTGATGGCGGCTATGATGACTGAGCCGTGCGTGATGCTTGCTGTACGTCTTGCCGTCTAGCTAGACATCAGGTCTGACTGTATAGCTAGTAAACTCACCAGCTCCCAGCATAACGCTGGGGTTCGAGGTATTGGTGCAGGAGGTGATGGCGGCTATGATGACTGAGCCGTGCGTGATGCTTGCTGTACGTCTTGCCGTCTAGCTAGACATCAGGTCTGACTGTATAGCTAGTAAACTCACCAGCTCCCAGCATAACGCTGGGGTTCGAGGTATTGGTGCAGGAGGTGATGGCGGCTATGATGACTGAGCCGTGCGTGATGCTTGCTGTACGTCTTGCCGTCTAGCTAGACATCAGGTCTGACTGTATAGCTAGTAAACTCACCAGCTCCCAGCATAACGCTGGGGTTCGAGGTATTGGTGCAGGAGGTGATGGCGGCTATGATGACTGAGCCGTGCGTGATGCTTGCTGTACGTCTTGCCGTCTAGCTAGACATCAGGTCTGACTGTATAGCTAGTAAACTCACCAGCTCCCAGCATAACGCTGGGGTTCGAGGTATTGGTGCAGGAGGTGATGGCGGCTATGATGACTGAGCCGTGCGTGATGCTTGCTGTACGTCTTGCCGTCTAGCTAGACATCAGGTCTGACTGTATAGCTAGTAAACTCACCAGCTCCCAGCATAACGCTGGGGTTCGAGGTATTGGTGCAGGAGGTGATGGCGGCTATGATGACTGAGCCGTGCGTGATGCTGCTGTACGTCTTGCCGTCTAGCTAGACATCAGGTCTGACTGTATAGCTAGTAAACTCACCAGCTCCCAGCATAACGCTGGGGTTCGAGGTATTGGTGCAGGAGGTGATGGCGGCTATGATGACTGAGCCGTGCGTGATGCTGTACGTCTTGCCGTCTAGCTAGACATCAGGTCTGACTGTATAGCTAGTAAACTCACCAGCTCCCAGCATAACGCTGGGGTTCGAGGTATTGGTGCAGGAGGTGATGGCGGCTATGATGACTGAGCCGTGCGTGATGCTGTACGTCTTGCCGTCTAGCTAGACATCAGGTCTGACTGTATAGCTAGTAAACTCACCAGCTCCCAGCATAACGCTGGGGTTCGAGGTATTGGTGCAGGAGGTGATGGCGGCTATGATGACTGAGCCGTGCGTGATGCTGTACGTCTTGCCGTCTAGCTAGACATCAGGTCTGACTGTATAGCTAGTAAACTCACCAGCTCCCAGCATAACGCTGGGGTTCGAGGTATTGGTGCAGGAGGTGATGGCGGCTATGATGACTGAGCCGTGCGTGATGCTTGCTGTACGTCTTGCCGTCTAGCTAGACATCAGGTCTGACTGTATAGCTAGTAAACTCACCAGCTCCCAGCATAACGCTGGGGTTCGAGGTATTGGTGCAGGAGGTGATGGCGGCTATGATGACTGAGCCGTGCGTGATGCTGCTGTACGTCTTGCCGTCTAGCTAGACATCAGGTCTGACTGTATAGCTAGTAAACTCACCAGCTCCCAGCATAACGCTGGGGTTCGAGGTATTGGTGCAGGAGGTGATGGCGGCTATGATGACTGAGCCGTGCGTGATGCTTGCTGTACGTCTTGCCGTCTAGCTAGACATCAGGTCTGACTGTATAGCTAGTAAACTCACCAGCTCCCAGCATAACGCTGGGGTTCGAGGTATTGGTGCAGGAGGTGATGGCGGCTATGATGACTGAGCCGTGCGTGATGCTGTACGTCTTGCCGTCTAGCTAGACATCAGGTCTGACTGTATAGCTAGTAAACTCACCAGCTCCCAGCATAACGCTGGGGTTCGAGGTATTGGTGCAGGAGGTGATGGCGGCTATGATGACTGAGCCGTGCGTGATGCTTGCTGTACGTCTTGCCGTCTAGCTAGACATCAGGTCTGACTGTATAGCTAGTAAACTCACCAGCTCCCAGCATAACGCTGGGGTTCGAGGTATTGGTGCAGGAGGTGATGGCGGCTATGATGACTGAGCCGTGCGTGATGCTTGCTGTACGTCTTGCCGTCTAGCTAGACATCAGGTCTGACTGTATAGCTAGTAAACTCACCAGCTCCCAGCATAACGCTGGGGTTCGAGGTATTGGTGCAGGAGGTGATGGCGGCTATGATGACTGAGCCGTGCGTGATGCTTGCTGTACGTCTTGCCGTCTAGCTAGACATCAGGTCTGACTGTATAGCTAGTAAACTCACCAGCTCCCAGCATAACGCTGGGGTTCGAGGTATTGGTGCAGGAGGTGATGGCGGCTATGATGACTGAGCCGTGCGTGATGCTTGCTGTACGTCTTGCCGTCTAGCTAGACATCAGGTCTGACTGTATAGCTAGTAAACTCACCAGCTCCCAGCATAACGCTGGGGTTCGAGGTATTGGTGCAGGAGGTGATGGCGGCTATGATGACTGAGCCGTGCGTGATGCTGTACGTCTTGCCGTCTAGCTAGACATCAGGTCTGACTGTATAGCTAGTAAACTCACCAGCTCCCAGCATAACGCTGGGGTTCGAGGTATTGGTGCAGGAGGTGATGGCGGCTATGATGACTGAGCCGTGCGTGATGCTTGCTGTACGTCTTGCCGTCTAGCTAGACATCAGGTCTGACTGTATAGCTAGTAAACTCACCAGCTCCCAGCATAACGCTGGGGTTCGAGGTATTGGTGCAGGAGGTGATGGCGGCTATGATGACTGAGCCGTGCGTGATGCTTGCTGTACGTCTTGCCGTCTAGCTAGACATCAGGTCTGACTGTATAGCTAGTAAACTCACCAGCTCCCAGCATAACGCTGGGGTTCGAGGTATTGGTGCAGGAGGTGATGGCGGCTATGATGACTGAGCCGTGCGTGATGCTGTACGTCTTGCCGTCTAGCTAGACATCAGGTCTGACTGTATAGCTAGTAAACTCACCAGCTCCCAGCATAACGCTGGGGTTCGAGGTATTGGTGCAGGAGGTGATGGCGGCTATGATGACTGAGCCGTGCGTGATGCTTGCTGTACGTCTTGCCGTCTAGCTAGACATCAGGTCTGACTGTATAGCTAGTAAACTCACCAGCTCCCAGCATAACGCTGGGGTTCGAGGTATTGGTGCAGGAGGTGATGGCGGCTATGATGACTGAGCCGTGCGTGATGCTTGCTGTACGTCTTGCCGTCTAGCTAGACATCAGGTCTGACTGTATAGCTAGTAAACTCACCAGCTCCCAGCATAACGCTGGGGTTCGAGGTATTGGTGCAGGAGGTGATGGCGGCTATGATGACTGAGCCGTGCGTGATGCTTGCTGTACGTCTTGCCGTCTAGCTAGACATCAGGTCTGACTGTATAGCTAGTAAACTCACCAGCTCCCAGCATAACGCTGGGGTTCGAGGTATTGGTGCAGGAGGTGATGGCGGCTATGATGACTGAGCCGTGCGTGATGCTGTACGTCTTGCCGTCTAGCTAGACATCAGGTCTGACTGTATAGCTAGTAAACTCACCAGCTCCCAGCATAACGCTGGGGTTCGAGGTATTGGTGCAGGAGGTGATGGCGGCTATGATGACTGAGCCGTGCGTGATGCTTGCTGTACGTCTTGCCGTCTAGCTAGACATCAGGTCTGACTGTATAGCTAGTAAACTCACCAGCTCCCAGCATAACGCTGGGGTTCGAGGTATTGGTGCAGGAGGTGATGGCGGCTATGATGACTGAGCCGTGCGTGATGCTTGCTGTACGTCTTGCCGTCTAGCTAGACATCAGGTCTGACTGTATAGCTAGTAAACTCACCAGCTCCCAGCATAACGCTGGGGTTCGAGGTATTGGTGCAGGAGGTGATGGCGGCTATGATGACTGAGCCGTGCGTGATGCTTGCTGTACGTCTTGCCGTCTAGCTAGACATCAGGTCTGACTGTATAGCTAGTAAACTCACCAGCTCCCAGCATAACGCTGGGGTTCGAGGTATTGGTGCAGGAGGTGATGGCGGCTATGATGACTGAGCCGTGCGTGATGCTGTACGTCTTGCCGTCTAGCTAGACATCAGGTCTGACTGTATAGCTAGTAAACTCACCAGCTCCCAGCATAACGCTGGGGTTCGAGGTATTGGTGCAGGAGGTGATGGCGGCTATGATGACTGAGCCGTGCGTGATGCTGTACGTCTTGCCGTCTAGCTAGACATCAGGTCTGACTGTATAGCTAGTAAACTCACCAGCTCCCAGCATAACGCTGGGGTTCGAGGTATTGGTGCAGGAGGTGATGGCGGCTATGATGACTGAGCCGTGCGTGATGCTTGCTGTACGTCTTGCCGTCTAGCTAGACATCAGGTCTGACTGTATAGCTAGTAAACTCACCAGCTCCCAGCATAACGCTGGGGTTCGAGGTATTGGTGCAGGAGGTGATGGCGGCTATGATGACTGAGCCGTGCGTGATGCTGTACGTCTTGCCGTCTAGCTAGACATCAGGTCTGACTGTATAGCTAGTAAACTCACCAGCTCCCAGCATAACGCTGGGGTTCGAGGTATTGGTGCAGGAGGTGATGGCGGCTATGATGACTGAGCCGTGCGTGATGCTGTGTACGTCTTGCCGTCTAGCTAGACATCAGGTCTGACTGTATAGCTAGTAAACTCACCAGCTCCCAGCATAACGCTGGGGTTCGAGGTATTGGTGCAGGAGGTGATGGCGGCTATGATGACTGAGCCGTGCGTGATGCTGTACGTCTTGCCGTCTAGCTAGACATCAGGTCTGACTGTATAGCTAGTAAACTCACCAGCTCCCAGCATAACGCTGGGGTTCGAGGTATTGGTGCAGGAGGTGATGGCGGCTATGATGACTGAGCCGTGCGTGATGCTTGCTGTACGTCTTGCCGTCTAGCTAGACATCAGGTCTGACTGTATAGCTAGTAAACTCACCAGCTCCCAGCATAACGCTGGGGTTCGAGGTATTGGTGCAGGAGGTGATGGCGGCTATGATGACTGAGCCGTGCGTGATGCTTGCTGTACGTCTTGCCGTCTAGCTAGACATCAGGTCTGACTGTATAGCTAGTAAACTCACCAGCTCCCAGCATAACGCTGGGGTTCGAGGTATTGGTGCAGGAGGTGATGGCGGCTATGATGACTGAGCCGTGCGTGATGCTTGCTGTACGTCTTGCCGTCTAGCTAGACATCAGGTCTGACTGTATAGCTAGTAAACTCACCAGCTCCCAGCATAACGCTGGGGTTCGAGGTATTGGTGCAGGAGGTGATGGCGGCTATGATGACTGAGCCGTGCGTGATGCTTGCTGTACGTCTTGCCGTCTAGCTAGACATCAGGTCTGACTGTATAGCTAGTAAACTCACCAGCTCCCAGCATAACGCTGGGGTTCGAGGTATTGGTGCAGGAGGTGATGGCGGCTATGATGACTGAGCCGTGCGTGATGCTTGCTGTACGTCTTGCCGTCTAGCTAGACATCAGGTCTGACTGTATAGCTAGTAAACTCACCAGCTCCCAGCATAACGCTGGGGTTCGAGGTATTGGTGCAGGAGGTGATGGCGGCTATGATGACTGAGCCGTGCGTGATGCTTGTACGTCTTGCCGTCTAGCTAGACATCAGGTCTGACTGTATAGCTAGTAAACTCACCAGCTCCCAGCATAACGCTGGGGTTCGAGGTATTGGTGCAGGAGGTGATGGCGGCTATGATGACTGAGCCGTGCGTGATGCTGCTGTACGTCTTGCCGTCTAGCTAGACATCAGGTCTGACTGTATAGCTAGTAAACTCACCAGCTCCCAGCATAACGCTGGGGTTCGAGGTATTGGTGCAGGAGGTGATGGCGGCTATGATGACTGAGCCGTGCGTGATGCTTGCTGTACGTCTTGCCGTCTAGCTAGACATCAGGTCTGACTGTATAGCTAGTAAACTCACCAGCTCCCAGCATAACGCTGGGGTTCGAGGTATTGGTGCAGGAGGTGATGGCGGCTATGATGACTGAGCCGTGCGTGATGCTTGCTGTACGTCTTGCCGTCTAGCTAGACATCAGGTCTGACTGTATAGCTAGTAAACTCACCAGCTCCCAGCATAACGCTGGGGTTCGAGGTATTGGTGCAGGAGGTGATGGCGGCTATGATGACTGAGCCGTGCGTGATGCTTGCTGTACGTCTTGCCGTCTAGCTAGACATCAGGTCTGACTGTATAGCTAGTAAACTCACCAGCTCCCAGCATAACGCTGGGGTTCGAGGTATTGGTGCAGGAGGTGATGGCGGCTATGATGACTGAGCCGTGCGTGATGCTGCTGTACGTCTTGCCGTCTAGCTAGACATCAGGTCTGACTGTATAGCTAGTAAACTCACCAGCTCCCAGCATAACGCTGGGGTTCGAGGTATTGGTGCAGGAGGTGATGGCGGCTATGATGACTGAGCCGTGCGTGATGCTTGCTGTACGTCTTGCCGTCTAGCTAGACATCAGGTCTGACTGTATAGCTAGTAAACTCACCAGCTCCCAGCATAACGCTGGGGTTCGAGGTATTGGTGCAGGAGGTGATGGCGGCTATGATGACTGAGCCGTGCGTGATGCTTGCTGTACGTCTTGCCGTCTAGCTAGACATCAGGTCTGACTGTATAGCTAGTAAACTCACCAGCTCCCAGCATAACGCTGGGGTTCGAGGTATTGGTGCAGGAGGTGATGGCGGCTATGATGACTGAGCCGTGCGTGATGCTTGCTGTACGTCTTGCCGTCTAGCTAGACATCAGGTCTGACTGTATAGCTAGTAAACTCACCAGCTCCCAGCATAACGCTGGGGTTCGAGGTATTGGTGCAGGAGGTGATGGCGGCTATGATGACTGAGCCGTGCGTGATGCTGTACGTCTTGCCGTCTAGCTAGACATCAGGTCTGACTGTATAGCTAGTAAACTCACCAGCTCCCAGCATAACGCTGGGGTTCGAGGTATTGGTGCAGGAGGTGATGGCGGCTATGATGACTGAGCCGTGCGTGATGCTTGCTGTACGTCTTGCCGTCTAGCTAGACATCAGGTCTGACTGTATAGCTAGTAAACTCACCAGCTCCCAGCATAACGCTGGGGTTCGAGGTATTGGTGCAGGAGGTGATGGCGGCTATGATGACTGAGCCGTGCGTGATGCTTGCTGTACGTCTTGCCGTCTAGCTAGACATCAGGTCTGACTGTATAGCTAGTAAACTCACCAGCTCCCAGCATAACGCTGGGGTTCGAGGTATTGGTGCAGGAGGTGATGGCGGCTATGATGACTGAGCCGTGCGTGATGCTTGCTGTACGTCTTGCCGTCTAGCTAGACATCAGGTCTGACTGTATAGCTAGTAAACTCACCAGCTCCCAGCATAACGCTGGGGTTCGAGGTATTGGTGCAGGAGGTGATGGCGGCTATGATGACTGAGCCGTGCGTGATGCTTGCTGTACGTCTTGCCGTCTAGCTAGACATCAGGTCTGACTGTATAGCTAGTAAAACTCACCAGCTCCCAGCATAACGCTGGGGTTCGAGGTATTGGTGCAGGAGGTGATGGCGGCTATGATGACTGAGCCGTGCGTGATTGCTGTACGTCTTGCCGTCTAGCTAGACATCAGGTCTGACTGTATAGCTAGTAAACTCACCAGCTCCCAGCATAACGCTGGGGTTCGAGGTATTGGTGCAGGAGGTGATGGCGGCTATGATGACTGAGCCGTGCGTGATGCTTGCTGTACGTCTTGCCGTCTAGCTAGACATCAGGTCTGACTGTATAGCTAGTAAACTCACCAGCTCCCAGCATAACGCTGGGGTTCGAGGTATTGGTGCAGGAGGTGATGGCGGCTATGATGACTGAGCCGTGCGTGATGCTTGCTGTACGTCTTGCCGTCTAGCTAGACATCAGGTCTGACTGTATAGCTAGTAAACTCACCAGCTCCCAGCATAACGCTGGGGTTCGAGGTATTGGTGCAGGAGGTGATGGCGGCTATGATGACTGAGCCGTGCGTGATGCTGTACGTCTTGCCGTCTAGCTAGACATCAGGTCTGACTGTATAGCTAGTAAACTCACCAGCTCCCAGCATAACGCTGGGGTTCGAGGTATTGGTGCAGGAGGTGATGGCGGCTATGATGACTGAGCCGTGCGTGATGCTTGCTGTACGTCTTGCCGTCTAGCTAGACATCAGGTCTGACTGTATAGCTAGTAAAACTCACCAGCTCCCAGCATAACGCTGGGGTTCGAGGTATTGGTGCAGGAGGTGATGGCGGCTATGATGACTGAGCCGTGCGTGATGCTTGCTGTACGTCTTGCCGTCTAGCTAGACATCAGGTCTGACTGTATAGCTAGTAAACTCACCAGCTCCCAGCATAACGCTGGGGTTCGAGGTATTGGTGCAGGAGGTGATGGCGGCTATGATGACTGAGCCGTGCGTGATGCTGTACGTCTTGCCGTCTAGCTAGACATCAGGTCTGACTGTATAGCTAGTAAACTCACCAGCTCCCAGCATAACGCTGGGGTTCGAGGTATTGGTGCAGGAGGTGATGGCGGCTATGATGACTGAGCCGTGCGTGATGCTGTGTACGTCTTGCCGTCTAGCTAGACATCAGGTCTGACTGTATAGCTAGTAAACTCACCAGCTCCCAGCATAACGCTGGGGTTCGAGGTATTGGTGCAGGAGGTGATGGCGGCTATGATGACTGAGCCGTGCGTGATGCTGCTGTACGTCTTGCCGTCTAGCTAGACATCAGGTCTGACTGTATAGCTAGTAAACTCACCAGCTCCCAGCATAACGCTGGGGTTCGAGGTATTGGTGCAGGAGGTGATGGCGGCTATGATGACTGAGCCGTGCGTGATGCTGCTGTACGTCTTGCCGTCTAGCTAGACATCAGGTCTGACTGTATAGCTAGTAAACTCACCAGCTCCCAGCATAACGCTGGGGTTCGAGGTATTGGTGCAGGAGGTGATGGCGGCTATGATGACTGAGCCGTGCGTGATGCTGTACGTCTTGCCGTCTAGCTAGACATCAGGTCTGACTGTATAGCTAGTAAACTCACCAGCTCCCAGCATAACGCTGGGGTTCGAGGTATTGGTGCAGGAGGTGATGGCGGCTATGATGACTGAGCCGTGCGTGATGCTTGCTGTACGTCTTGCCGTCTAGCTAGACATCAGGTCTGACTGTATAGCTAGTAAACTCACCAGCTCCCAGCATAACGCTGGGGTTCGAGGTATTGGTGCAGGAGGTGATGGCGGCTATGATGACTGAGCCGTGCGTGATGCTTGCTGTACGTCTTGCCGTCTAGCTAGACATCAGGTCTGACTGTATAGCTAGTAAACTCACCAGCTCCCAGCATAACGCTGGGGTTCGAGGTATTGGTGCAGGAGGTGATGGCGGCTATGATGACTGAGCCGTGCGTGATGCTTGCTGTACGTCTTGCCGTCTAGCTAGACATCAGGTCTGACTGTATAGCTAGTAAACTCACCAGCTCCCAGCATAACGCTGGGGTTCGAGGTATTGGTGCAGGAGGTGATGGCGGCTATGATGACTGAGCCGTGCGTGATGCTTGCTGTACGTCTTGCCGTCTAGCTAGACATCAGGTCTGACTGTATAGCTAGTAAACTCACCAGCTCCCAGCATAACGCTGGGGTTCGAGGTATTGGTGCAGGAGGTGATGGCGGCTATGATGACTGAGCCGTGCGTGATGCTGTACGTCTTGCCGTCTAGCTAGACATCAGGTCTGACTGTATAGCTAGTAAACTCACCAGCTCCCAGCATAACGCTGGGGTTCGAGGTATTGGTGCAGGAGGTGATGGCGGCTATGATGACTGAGCCGTGCGTGATGCTGTACGTCTTGCCGTCTAGCTAGACATCAGGTCTGACTGTATAGCTAGTAAACTCACCAGCTCCCAGCATAACGCTGGGGTTCGAGGTATTGGTGCAGGAGGTGATGGCGGCTATGATGACTGAGCCGTGCGTGATGCTTGCTGTACGTCTTGCCGTCTAGCTAGACATCAGGTCTGACTGTATAGCTAGTAAACTCACCAGCTCCCAGCATAACGCTGGGGTTCGAGGTATTGGTGCAGGAGGTGATGGCGGCTATGATGACTGAGCCGTGCGTGATGCTTGCTGTACGTCTTGCCGTCTAGCTAGACATCAGGTCTGACTGTATAGCTAGTAAACTCACCAGCTCCCAGCATAACGCTGGGGTTCGAGGTATTGGTGCAGGAGGTGATGGCGGCTATGATGACTGAGCCGTGCGTGATGCTTGCTGTACGTCTTGCCGTCTAGCTAGACATCAGGTCTGACTGTATAGCTAGTAAACTCACCAGCTCCCAGCATAACGCTGGGGTTCGAGGTATTGGTGCAGGAGGTGATGGCGGCTATGATGACTGAGCCGTGCGTGATGCTTGCTGTACGTCTTGCCGTCTAGCTAGACATCAGGTCTGACTGTATAGCTAGTAAACTCACCAGCTCCCAGCATAACGCTGGGGTTCGAGGTATTGGTGCAGGAGGTGATGGCGGCTATGATGACTGAGCCGTGCGTGATGCTTGCTGTACGTCTTGCCGTCTAGCTAGACATCAGGTCTGACTGTATAGCTAGTAAACTCACCAGCTCCCAGCATAACGCTGGGGTTCGAGGTATTGGTGCAGGAGGTGATGGCGGCTATGATGACTGAGCCGTGCGTGATGCTTGCTGTACGTCTTGCCGTCTAGCTAGACATCAGGTCTGACTGTATAGCTAGTAAACTCACCAGCTCCCAGCATAACGCTGGGGTTCGAGGTATTGGTTGCAGGAGGTGATGGCGGCTATGATGACTGAGCCGTGCGTGATGCTGTGAACGTCTTGCCGTCTAGCTAGACATCAGGTCTGACTGTATAGCTAGTAAACTCACCAGCTCCCAGCATAACGCTGGGGTTCGAGGTATTGGTGCAGGAGGTGATGGCGGCTATGATGACTGAGCCGTGCGTGATGCTGTACGTCTTGCCGTCTAGCTAGACATCAGGTCTGACTGGTATAGCTAGTAAACTCACTCAGCTCCCAGCATAACGCTGGGGTTCGAGTATTGGTGCAGGAGGTGATGGCGGCTATGATGACCTGAGCCGTGCGTGATGCTTGCTGTACGTCTTGCCGTCTAGCTAGACATCAGGTCTGACTGTATAGCTAGTAAACTCACCAGCTCCCAGCATAACGCTGGGTTTCGAGGTATTGGTGCAGGAGGTGATGGCGGCTATGATGACTGAGCCGTGCGTGATGCTTGCTGTACGTCTTGCCGTCTAGCTAGACATCAGGTCTGACTGTATAGCTAGTAACTCACCAGCTCCCAGCATAACGCTGGGTTCGAGGTATTGGTGCAGGAGTGATGGCGGCTATGATGACTGAGCCGTGCGTGATGCTTGCTGTACGTCTTGCCGTCTAGCTAGACATCAGGTCTGACTGTATAGCTAGTAAACTCACCAGCTCCCAGCATAACGCTGGGGTTCGAGGTATTGGTGCAGGAGGTGATGGCGGCTATGATGACTGAGCCGTGCGTGATGCTTGCTGTACGTCTTGCCGTCTAGCTAGACATCAGGTCTGACTGTATAGCTAGTAAACTCACCAGCTCCCAGCATAACGCTGGGGTTCGAGGTATTGGTGCAGGAGGTGATGGCGGCTATGATGACTGAGCCGTGCGTGATGCTTGCTGTACGTCTTGCCGTCTAGCTAGACATCAGGTCTGACTGTATAGCTAGTAAACTCACCAGCTCCCAGCATAACGCTGGGGTTCGAGGTATTGGTGCAGGAGGTGATGGCGGCTATGATGACTGAGCCGTGCGTGATGCTTGCTGTACGTCTTGCCGTCTAGCTAGACATCAGGTCTGACTGTATAGCTAGTAAACTCACCAGCTCCCAGCATAACGCTGGGGTTCGAGGTATTGGTGCAGGAGGTGATGGCGGCTATGATGACTGAGCCGTGCGTGATGCTTGCTGTACGTCTTGCCGTCTAGCTAGACATCAGGTCTGACTGTATAGCTAGTAAACTCACCAGCTCCCAGCATAACGCTGGGGTTCGAGGTATTGGTGCAGGAGGTGATGGCGGCTATGATGACTGAGCCGTGCGTGATGCTTGCTGTACGTCTTGCCGTCTAGCTAGACATCAGGTCTGACTGTATAGCTAGTAAACTCACCAGCTCCCAGCATAACGCTGGGGTTCGAGGTATTGGTGCAGGAGGTGATGGCGGCTATGATGACTGAGCCGTGCGTGATGCTTGCTGTACGTCTTGCCGTCTAGCTAGACATCAGGTCTGACTGTATAGCTAGTAAACTCACCAGCTCCCAGCATAACGCTGGGGTTCGAGGTATTGGTGCAGGAGGTGATGGCGGCTATGATGACTGAGCCGTGCGTGATGCTTGCTGTACGTCTTGCCGTCTAGCTAGACATCAGGTCTGACTGTATAGCTAGTAAACTCACCAGCTCCCAGCATAACGCTGGGGTTCGAGGTATTGGTGCAGGAGGTGATGGCGGCTATGATGACTGAGCCGTGCGTGATGCTTGCTGTACGTCTTGCCGTCTAGCTAGACATCAGGTCTGACTGTATAGCTAGTAAACTCACCAGCTCCCAGCATAACGCTGGGGTTCGAGGTATTGGTGCAGGAGGTGATGGCGGCTATGATGACTGAGCCGTGCGTGATGCTGGTACGTCTTGCCGTCTAGCTAGACATCAGGTCTGACTGTATAGCTAGTAAACTCACCAGCTCCCAGCATAACGCTGGGGTTCGAGGTATTGGTGCAGGAGGTGATGGCGGCTATGATGACTGAGCCGTGCGTGATGCTTGCTGTACGTCTTGCCGTCTAGCTAGACATCAGGTCTGACTGTATAGCTAGTAAACTCACCAGCTCCCAGCATAACGCTGGGGTTCGAGGTATTGGTGCAGGAGGTGATGGCGGCTATGATGACTGAGCCGTGCGTGATGCTGTACGTCTTGCCGTCTAGCTAGACATCAGGTCTGACTGTATAGCTAGTAAACTCACCAGCTCCCAGCATAACGCTGGGGTTCGAGGTATTGGTGCAGGAGGTGATGGCGGCTATGATGACTGAGCCGTGCGTGATGCTGCTGTACGTCTTGCCGTCTAGCTAGACATCAGGTCTGACTGTATAGCTAGTAAACTCACCAGCTCCCAGCATAACGCTGGGGTTCGAGGTATTGGTGCAGGAGGTGATGGCGGCTATGATGACTGAGCCGTGCGTGATGCTTGCTGTACGTCTTGCCGTCTAGCTAGACATCAGGTCTGACTGTATAGCTAGTAAACTCACCAGCTCCCAGCATAACGCTGGGGTTCGAGGTATTGGTGCAGGAGGTGATGGCGGCTATGATGACTGAGCCGTGCGTGATGCTGTACGTCTTGCCGTCTAGCTAGACATCAGGTCTGACTGTATAGCTAGTAAACTCACCAGCTCCCAGCATAACGCTGGGGTTCGAGGTATTGGTGCAGGAGGTGATGGCGGCTATGATGACTGAGCCGTGCGTGATGCTGTACGTCTTGCCGTCTAGCTAGACATCAGGTCTGACTGTATAGCTAGTAAAACTCACCAGCTCCCAGCATAACGCTGGGGTTCGAGGTATTGGTGCAGGAGGTGATGGCGGCTATGATGACTGAGCCGTGCGTGATGCTTGCTGTACGTCTTGCCGTCTAGCTAGACATCAGGTCTGACTGTATAGCTAGTAAACTCACCAGCTCCCAGCATAACGCTGGGGTTCGAGGTATTGGTGCAGGAGGTGATGGCGGCTATGATGACTGAGCCGTGCGTGATGCTGTACGTCTTGCCGTCTAGCTAGACATCAGGTCTGACTGTATAGCTAGTAAACTCACCAGCTCCCAGCATAACGCTGGGGTTCGAGGTATTGGTGCAGGAGGTGATGGCGGCTATGATGACTGAGCCGTGCGTGATGCTTGCTGTACGTCTTGCCGTCTAGCTAGACATCAGGTCTGACTGTATAGCTAGTAAACTCACCAGCTCCAGCATAACGCTGGGGTTCGAGGTATTGGTGCAGGAGGTGATGGCGGCTATGATGACTGAGCCGTGCGTGATGCTTGCTGTACGTCTTGCCGTCTAGCTAGACATCAGGTCTGACTGTATAGCTAGTAAACTCACCAGCTCCCAGCATAACGCTGGGGTTCGAGGTATTGGTGCAGGAGGTGATGGCGGCTATGATGACTGAGCCGTGCGTGATGCTTGCTGTACGTCTTGCCGTCTAGCTAGACATCAGGTCTGACTGTATAGCTAGTAAACTCACCAGCTCCCAGCATAACGCTGGGGTTCGAGGTATTGGGTGCAGGAGGTGATGGCGGCTATGATGACTGAGCCGTGCGTGATGCTGCTGTACGTCTTGCCGTCCTAGCTAGACATCAGGTCTGACTGTATAGCTAGTAAACTCACCAGCTCCCAGCATAACGCTGGGGTTCGAGGTATTGGTGCAGGAGGTGATGGCGGCTATGATGACTGAGCCGTGCGTGATGCTTGCGTACGTCTTGCCGTCTAGCTAGACATCAGGTCTGACTGTATAGCTAGTAAACTCACCAGCTCCCAGCATAACGCTGGGGTTCGAGGTATTGGTGCAGGAGGTGATGGCGGCTATGATGACTGAGCCGTGCGTGATGCTGTACGTCTTGCCGTCTAGCTAGACATCAGGTCTGACTGTATAGCTAGTAAACTCACCAGCTCCCAGCATAACGCTGGGGTTCGAGGTATTGGTGCAGGAGGTGATGGCGGCTATGATGACTGAGCCGTGCGTGATGCTTGCTGTACGTCTTGCCGTCTAGCTAGACATCAGGTCTGACTGTATAGCTAGTAAACTCACCAGCTCCCAGCATAACGCTGGGGTTCGAGGTATTGGTGCAGGAGGTGATGGCGGCTATGATGACTGAGCCGTGCGTGATGCTTGCTGTACGTCTTGCCGTCTAGCTAGACATCAGGTCTGACTGTATAGCTAGTAAACTCACCAGCTCCCAGCATAACGCTGGGGTTCGAGGTATTGGTGCAGGAGGTGATGGCGGCTATGATGACTGAGCCGTGCGTGATGCTTGCTGTACGTCTTGCCGTCTAGCTAGACATCAGGTCTGACTGTATAGCTAGTAAACTCACCAGCTCCCAGCATAACGCTGGGGTTCGAGGTATTGGTGCAGGAGGTGATGGCGGCTATGATGACTGAGCCGTGCGTGATTGCTGTACGTCTTGCCGTCTAGCTAGACATCAGGTCTGACTGTATAGCTAGTAAACTCACCAGCTCCCAGCATAACGCTGGGGTTCGAGGTATTGGTGCAGGAGGTGATGGCGGCTATGATGACTGAGCCGTGCGTGATGCTTGCTGTACGTCTTGCCGTCTAGCTAGACATCAGGTCTGACTGTATAGCTAGTAAACTCACCAGCTCCCAGCATAACGCTGGGGTTCGAGGTATTGGTGCAGGAGGTGATGGCGGCTATGATGACTGAGCGTGCGTGATGCTTGCTGTACGTCTTGCCGTCTAGCTAGACATCAGGTCTGACTGTATAGCTAGTAAACTCACCAGCTCCCAGCATAACGCTGGGGTTCGAGGTATTGGTGCAGGAGGTGATGGCGGCTATGATGACTGAGCCGTGCGTGATGCTTGCTGTACGTCCTTGCCGTCTAGCTAGACATCAGGTCTGGACTGTATAGCTAGTAAACTCACCAGCTCCCAGCATAACGCATGGGGTTCGAGGTATTGGTGCAGGAGGTGATGGCGGCTATGATGACTGAGCGTGCGTGATGCTTGCTGTACGTCTTGCCGTCTAGCTAGACATCAGGTCTGACTGTATAGCTAGTAAACTCACCAGCTCCCAGCATAACGCTGGGGTTCGAGGTATTGGTGCAGGAGGTGATGGCGGCTATGATGACTGAGCCGTGCGTGATGCTTGCTGTACGTCTTGCCGTCTAGCTAGACATCAGGTCCTGACTGTATAGCTAGTAAACTCACCAGCTCCCAGCATAACGCTGGGGTTCGAGGTATTGGTGCAGGAGGTGATGGCGGCTATGATGACTGAGCCGTGCGTGATGCTTGCTGTACGTCTTGCCGTCTAGCTAGACATCAGGTCTGACTGTATAGCTAGTAAACTCACCAGCTCCCAGCATAACGCTGGGGTTCGAGGTATTGGTGCAGGAGGTGATGGCGGCTATGATGACTGAGCCGTGCGTGATGCTTGCTGTACGTCTTGCCGTCTAGCTAGACATCAGGTCTGACTGTATAGCTAGTAAACTCACCAGCTCCCAGCATAACGCTGGGGTTCGAGGTATTGGTGCAGGAGGTGATGGCGGCTATGATGACTGAGCCGTGCGTGATGCTTGCTGTACGTCTTGCCGTCTAGCTAGACATCAGGTCTGACTGTATAGCTAGTAAACTCACCAGCTCCCAGCATAACGCTGGGGTTCGAGGTATTGGTGCAGGAGGTGATGGCGGCTATGATGACTGAGCCGTGCGTGATGCTTGCTGTACGTCTTGCCGTCTAGCTAGACATCAGGTCTGACTGTATAGCTAGTAAACTCACCAGCTCCCAGCATAACGCTGGGGTTCGAGGTATTGGTGCAGGAGGTGATGGCGGCTATGATGACTGAGCCGTGCGTGATGCTTGCTGTACGTCTTGCCGTCTAGCTAGACATCAGGTCTGACTGTATAGCTAGTAAACTCACCAGCTCCCAGCATAACGCTGGGGTTCGAGGTATTGGTGCAGGAGGTGATGGCGGCTATGATGACTGAGCCGTGCGTGATGCTTGCTGTACGTCTTGCCGTCTAGCTAGACATCAGGTCTGACTGTATAGCTAGTAAACTCACCAGCTCCCAGCATAACGCTGGGGTTCGAGGTATTGGTGCAGGAGGTGATGGCGGCTATGATGACTGAGCCGTGCGTGATGCTTGCTGTACGTCTTGCCGTCTAGCTAGACATCAGGTCTGACTGTATAGCTAGTAAACTCACCAGCTCCCAGCATAACGCTGGGGTTCGAGGTATTGGTGCAGGAGGTGATGGCGGCTATGATGACTGAGCCGTGCGTGATCTGCTGTACGTCTTGCCGTCTAGCTAGACATCAGGTCTGACTGTATAGCTAGTAAACTCACCAGCTCCCAGCATAACGCTGGGGTTCGAGGTATTGGTGCAGGAGGTGATGGCGGCTATGATGACTGAGCCGTGCGTGATGCTGTACGTCTTGCCGTCTAGCTAGACATCAGGTCTGACTGTATAGCTAGTAAACTCACCAGCTCCCAGCATAACGCTGGGGTTCGAGGTATTGGTGCAGGAGGTGATGGCGGCTATGATGACTGAGCCGTGCGTGATGCTGTACGTCTTGCCGTCGCTGTAGCTGAAGCTGCCGGATGCTGAGAGGTTCGCTGGTGATATGCCGTAGCCTTTGAAGCCGACCTGGAAAGAAATGGATAATCATTACCTGTGTTATAAATGTTAAGGCAACTCTGTCTGTAAGGCTCACAAGCAAGCAAGAGAATGAGTAGCAATAGCTACGGGCCCCACGTCTATAGAGCACCCGTACCTAGTTCTAACTAATGGATTCTAAATGTTCAATGCTTCCAAACTGACATTTACCTATTTCGCTTCTCTTCAGCAGTAAGTTAATTACTTTTTGAGGTTAAAGGAGACTCTCGCAAATTTTGCTTCAGGCCCCGCGCTAGCTTAATCTGGCATTGGCTTTCACGTCAAATACAATGAACCAATTTAAATAAAATTTGATACAGAGTTGATCTACGATTTAAAAAACTAAAAAACCGGCCAAGTGCGAGTCAGACTCGCGCACCGAGGGTTCCGTACAAATCCTGTATAGATAAAAAGCGAGTCTCGCGCCAACCGTTCGTCAGAACAATCATAGTTATGGTAATTTCGTGAGAGTCAAAATAGTTAATATTTTTTATTTTATAATATAACTAAAATAGTAGGCCAGTAACTTGTAAAAGTTATTTTATTAAAGTTATTTATATACAACATTTTATAGTCATCATTCAGAAATCTGATTGAAAATAACTAATTATGTCTTAAAGGTCATTGGGCATATCTCACCCGCTTTGTAAAAAGTGGCGGACATGAATCAAAGTAGTTTTAAATCTTGGAGAATATTATGACGTTTCTTTGAATATAAATATTTTATTAAAACTCCATGGAGACGAATGAATAAAAGACAAGCAGTTTCAGAGGATTGTACAGGTTGCAATGCTAGTTTTTATTGTTAAAGACTTTTCATAAAGAAAGAAGATGCCAATTCGGATGACCAGGATCTGATGAGGTTCTGGAAACCCTGAGAAATCGAGGGCAACTCTTGAATATTGTAAGCACTCATCGAGTCAAAACCAGACATGTGAGGTGTATTTTTGAGGGTACTTGTAAACAGTGAAGGTTTGGAGCTGATTTGATTATGGAGACCACAGAGAGTCGAGGGAACTCCTGAACGGTATGTTGCAACTACCACGTGTTTGGGTTTATTTTATTCGTATTGGCGAAGTTTTTCCACATAGATAGGTTTAACTGCCATTGTGGGATCGATAGCAAAAATCAGATATAGTTATGGGAACTCCTTTACAATTTATAACGTAACCTTGTGTTGGAGCTTATATTATTTTAGGAGATGAGAATTCACTACTAATGGGATCTTTTATTTTTTTAAACATACATAGAGTTCTCTCAACTTTCTCACGTCTCCATCATCAGGTAAGCTCTAAACTTTCACTGTTTGATAGTATCACCAGACATACATCTGAGAATCAAGTTTTAATCCTATGCATGCCTACAATTTCTGATAGTTGCCCTCGATTTCTCAGGATTTCCATCATCAGATCCTGACCTGATGACAATGGAAATAAACGGCGAGTATACTCTTTCACTACAAAGAAATGATTTCTCAAATCCGTCAAACTTGGTCGTTTAAATTCCCCATTGAAATGAGGAAAATATTTGATGTTTACACGTGATTTTCTCTAGATTCCCATGGTTCACATAGATGCGACTAATGCCATAGTAAATCAGAGCCTTTATCATTATACTGTGCTATATTTCGTTCGTATCCGCCGTGGGTATGGTTTCCATACTAAGGTGCCCAATGACCTTTGAATGATTTAAAAATTTTCACAGTTTAGAGGCAATTATATTTAAGAAGTGTTTGATATGAATTTCAACTTTAATATCTCTACGCGTTCATGTAAAAAAGGGTAGGTAGTAAGTTTATAATTATTAAAAAAATATTTTATGTCGTGTAAGCAAAAATAATATTTTAATATTTTATGTAACTTCAAATTTATCAGTTTCGCAATTTTTCCTTTATCTGTACTCTATAACGCTGCTTCGTGCCGAATTTCAAGATTCTGAGTTTACGGGAAGTACCTTGTAGGTTTTGATTCCCTAGCGTGTGACGGAAATTCGTCTAAGGTGTCGGTATAACTGCTGTATCTTTTAATCGCGTTAACTTAGAAGTTTGATTTTTTTCACTGCCTAAAGGGACAATAGACCTAGGTATTTGGTATAAATTTCAATTTGATACCTTTATTCGTTCGTGAGAAATAAGGTAGTAAGTTTCATTTTATTAAAATATTTTTTTTTATATTATATAACTAAAAAAATGAGATTTTCGCAATTTTTCCTATATTTGCATTATATGACAATGCTTCATGCCAAATTTCAAGACTCTGAGTTTACGGGAAGTATCCTGTAGGTTTTGATTCCTTTGCGAGTGTCTAAAATTTGTTGAAAATATCGACATAATTGGCTGTATCTTTTGATTGGCTTGGCTTAAAAGTTTGATATTTTCAGAGCTTAAAGGGACAATAGACCTGAGTATTTCATGTGAATTTCAGCTTGATACGTCCACCCGTTCTTGAGATAAAGGGTCTTGACAGACAGACAGACAGACAGACAGACGGACAACAAAGTGATCCTATAAGGGTTCCGTTTTTTCCTTTTGAGGTACGGAACCCTAAAAACACGCTTTTTATAGAAAACCGAACTAAAAAGTAGAAAATAAATTTTAATGAATTTAAATTAAGAAAATAGTGTTAAAAATTGCAATGAATATAAATTAATAATAGTGTATACAAAAAAATATATTTAAAAACAAGCGTGGGGTGCATGGTGTCAATAGTTATAAATGTTATGGACCATGTGATTAATTCGGGCATTATAAATAATGCCCGAGCATTATGAATAATGTCTAGCTTTATCGGGCCAAGTGATTAATAACTATCTTAACTTCATTATTTATCACATTGCGCGGGCATTATTATATTGCTACATGACAGTTGGGCCATTTGATAATAAAGCTATATTTTAAATTGTGTACTTCAAAATACCATCACATTGGCAGTTGTTCTAATAAATAAATCCTGTTAGACTTGCTACATATTTTATGATTATTGTTTTATGCTATATTTTAATTATATTTTCATTTGACTTTTATTAAGAGAAGATGTTAATATGCCAAATATTGAGTTTGATTGCTTAATATCTTAGTTTATTTTGTTTTATAATAATAAGTCATTTCACAAATAAAGTATCTCGACTTAGCGCACGAGGTTGTCGCCATGTGGAGTGTCGACACGGCTGTTATTGTGCCGATTGTCGTTACGGCCAATGGTCTAATAGCCAAGAGCCTCGACCAACACCTCAGGAGGCTCTCGTTGGGCGGCTGGATCAAGGGACTGATTCAGAAGGCAGTACTCCTTGATACGGCACGTATTGTGAGGAGGTTTCTGTCTCTGGGACCCTAACCACCGGTACCTTGGACCCTGTGCCCGATATCGGTGGCCATCTATATTTTATATTTTTAAGTGTTTTTTTTATTTTTATAATTTATTATTTAAAAATGTAAATGATATGTGGACAAATAAATAAATGAACTACCTTCTATAAAACAAAGTTAAGTTGTATTTTTTTTGTTTTAAATTTAATTATTTTTATGTTATATTTTTAATTTATGACATTCCATAACTTTTAAATGCAAAAGCTAGTGGATTTTTAAGGCAGAAGTAATTATAATTAATCCAAATCATGAGGCTGATTATTAAAGTGGTTTAATATATAGTTTATTTTAAGTTAAATGACAATAACAATAAAAAAAAATGAAATTGAATATGTTTGTATTACTTTGGCCAAAAGGTCACGGGCAATATATATAGTGCCCGGTCAATTTGATTATTTGAATAATTATTATCAAATTGCACTCTCATATTGGGCATTTATCATAATGACCGGGTATTATGTATACTGCCCAATTTATCACTTGGTCCATAACATAAATATTTTATTGACAGATATGAGTAGAGTGATTTTCATTTCGATAATATCTTAAAAAGCACCCCACGCTTTTTTTAAATATTTTTTTTTGTATTCACACTATTATTAATTTATATTCATTGAAATTTTTAACACTATTTTCTTAATTTAAATTCATTAAAATTTATTTTCTACTTTTTAGTTCGGTTTTCTATAAAAAGCGTGTTTTTTAGTTTTTTAAAACTATTATTTGTTTTGTAGAATAAAAATTCTCTCTAGTATACAAAAATTTGTCAATATTAGAGAAAACGGCCAAAGATAATTATTGGAAATAAAAATTAACATCGAGTCCTGCCTTATCGACTGTAGAGAAAAATTCTAGATAATTTTAATTAATTTTCTAACCTTATCGACTATAGATGAAAATTATATAAATTAACAAAAATCATATTTTGCAAATTGAAAAGCCTAGAAGTCGGTGTCTAATGGATGTTACTAAGTTAATTTTGCCACCGACTTCTAGGCCGATCCACCTAAAATTTGTATTTTTTTTGCTTTTTAGTGTTTTGGGAAGTCGGTTTAATTTTTTTGTACAAAGGTTATTTATTTAAAGCTTTTCAGTGATACGAATAGTTGTCACTATCCATACAAGTGGGAAGTTCTCATCAATACAAAGAATATAAGTCCAAACGAAGTATTTTACATATTCAGTTGTCGAGTTCCCTCGACTTTCTCTGGTCTCCATCATCAGGTCAGCTCCAAACCTTCACTGTTGCAAAGGTCTTGTCAATACGAATAATTTAAGCCCAAACACGAGGTAGTTTACATATTCAGTCGCCGAGTTCCCTCGACCCTCTCTGGTCTCCATCATCAGGTCAGCTCCAAATCTTCACAGTTGAATAGTGCTTTCAGGCGTACACCTGAGTGTCAAGTTTTTATCTTATGTATGCCTACAACTTCTGAAGGTTGCCCTCGGATTTCTCAGGATTTCCATCATCAGATCCTGACCTGATGAATATGGGACCAACTGGCAGCTATTCCGAGTCGAACAAAAACAGAATCACGTAAATCGGTCTATAAACCTCGGAGTAATCGATGTGTATGTGTAACCTCCTCCTTTTTGGGAAGGCGGTTAAAAATGGAATAATTTTATCAAATGTAATCAAGTGTATTGTCATCGGTCCTCAATAAATCTACAAAGTTTGAACGAAATCTGGCCGTTTAAAGTGGGTCAAAATCAGGCCCAAAGAAGTCGGTTTCAAACAAACATACAAACATACAGGTGAAGCTAATAAAAAGCGTGTAAAAAAGGCTGAACCGACATAAAAAATAATGGTCAAGGATTAAAACTGAGGAGTTCCTGACTCAATGACAGCCTTTTTAAAGAAATACATAAAAATAAACAAATAAATATTTTTTTTTAACACTACAGATGTCCTAAAATCTTCTGACTACCCGTACCGACTGCCAAGGATGTTCAATGACAGCTGGGACCTACAGTTTAACGTGCCATCCGAAACACAGTCAATGGTGTCTAAGATATTCTTAGAAAGTACATACAAACTTAGAAGAAGTAACTATCTCTACAATATTAATGATCACCCATCCAAACACTGACCTTGGAAATTGCTTAACTTTTACAAAATCTATCTCATAGTATTTCCAATACACGTGTTTTTATTCAATACGTGATACATATAAGAAAACTAAATAAGTACAAATTACTCTTCCGCTTATTAGACAGTTTTACTCATTTCTTAGTATAGTGACCTTGATCAGTCAGCATTTGTGTACAATGCTTGGAGTATGGGTTTGCTTGCTTTTTAATTTTATAATTAATAATAAATCGTTTCTTTGCATTAAACACTATCCCCCTAATGCCCGGTTTACACTTTGTTAAGTTAACACTGCAGGTGATTAGTGCAGGTGTTTACTAATCAAGGTGTGAACGGAAGCGTAAAGTGATTAGTGTTAAGTGATACGTGCGATTAGTACTTATTGATTAGTGCGAGTGAATAGAATCAAGGTCTATTTTTGTTGTTAAGTGACTACCCCCTCTCAACTTTTCTACTACCCTCTCTCGCAATTTGCCTGTACTAATCAGTGTGTAAATACGTGTGTGCAGTGTCAAGTTCAAAGCGAAAATGAAGTGGACGGAACAACATACTTTATAATTCGTACAAGAATACATAAAGTTTGAATGCCTATACAATGTTAAGTGCGCAGAATTTAAAAACAAACAGTTGAGAGATGCGGCCCTATTGAAACTGAGTGAAGCGATGGGAATTCCCGATTTCAAAATTGAGTTCATTTTCTATATCAGATACCACAACAGATACAATCTCCTTAATTATTTGTCTCAATATTAGGCGCTGTTCATCTTCCATTTCTAGAGACACTATGCACAACGCATAGTACCACTATGAGCTTCTTCCTAAACACTGTGTAAACGGAGATGGAAAAGACTACTTAACACTTGAGACTTATCGCGTAAAGTTAACGCTTAACACTTATCACTTCACACTTCGCAAAGTGTAAACCGGCCTTTACTTATAAAATCACTAATCACCTACTAAGCAACATTTTAACTAATCACTACTTAAATTCTTAAGTAGTTATTAAATGTTAGTTAAGACATGCTTAAGCAACGTTTATAAGTAAGAATTTTCTTAAACAGCCCTTAAGTATTACTTATATTTAATTCACGTTTATAAGTAAGGGGGTATATTAATTATAACTTAGTATGCGGGTTTTTACTGGAGATTTTTAGAATGTATACTGTTATACTTTATACCCGACTTGGTACAGGAAGCAGTTCCCTAGGGACGCGGGTAAAACTGTGGAAAAACGGCTAGTAATTAATATTTTTACTTTTCCTCGGCACAGCTAATACTACTTCTCACATCCTGATAACAAGGAGACTATTGTAATGCTGACAAATTCCATTTAGTAGTTTTTTTGCGAGAAAGCTTAATTTTTACCCATTTTAGTATGATGCAATTTTAGACAGTGACAGAAAAAATACATAAATATTGAGCATATAATTGCTACAAATACATGCATAATTTGTCTGTATATAAAAATTCATAGTCAAAGTATTTATTTGCACATGAATACATCAATTACATCATCATCATCATCATCAGCCTATCGCAGTCCACTGCTGGACATAGGCCTCTCCAAGTGCACGCCACTGAGATCGATTTTCGGCTGCTTATTTGTAATTACAACATACAAACATACAAATAAATTCAATTTATTTATATACAAGAAAAATACGGAAGATGACCAAAAACGCTGACTACTCTCTTTTCATTATAATAAAACCAATACTTTATTCTTTCTTACATTTAGTCATTTCGCGATTTTAAATAAGTACAATTCATCTTTGATTGAATTGTCAACATTATTTATTAAGTTTTAGACTTATAAGTGAGATAAATAAAGTGTTATTAATGTGTGTGTGAATAGTTTAAGCAGAAATTCTAAGGGTAAGTATATAGTTATATACCTAACAGACCACGTTAATGTCGGTGGTGCTTGTGGTCTCTCTCCGGTGGTGTCGGATTGTCGTCCCATCGCGCCATGAGAGTGAAGGAATAGTGAGTGCACCGCAGTCCAAGCAAATGCTTGTGCACTATTATATGTCCTGCGCAGCTGATCTCCTTATATGAAAACAGCCGCCGTGCGTGGTCTATAAGCGGCTAGGAGGACATTAAATCAATTAAGACCAATCTTTGACATATTGGTTTTACTTGACAAGGAACCCGAACGCCTCGTTAGTTCTATAATCTACTATATAAAAATAATAGTTTAAAAAAACTAAAAAACACGCTTTTTATAGAAAAACGAACTAAAAAATAGGAAATAAATTTTAATTAATTTAAATTAAGAAAACAGTGTTAAAAATTTCAATGAATATAAATTAATAATAGTGTGAATACAAAAAAAATATTTAAAAAAAGCGTGGGGTGCATGGTGTCAATAGTTATAAATATTTTATTGACAGATATGAGTACAGTGATTTTCATTTCGATAATATCTTAAAAAAGCACCCCACGCTTTTTTAAAATATTTTTTTTTTGTATTCACACTATTATTAATTTATATTCATTGAAATTTTTAACACTGTTTTCTTAATTTAAATTAATTAAAATTTATTTCCTATTTTTTAGTTCGTTTTTCTATAAAAAGCGTGTTTTTTAGTTTTTTTAAACTATTATTTATTTTCTACTTTTTAGTTTGTTTTCAAACTATTATTTGTTTTGTAGAATTAAAATTCTCTTTAGTATACAAAAAATTGACAATATTAGAGAAAACGGCTAAAGATAATTATTGGAAATAAAAATTAACATCGAGTCCTGCCTTATCGACTGTAGAGAAAAATTATAGAAAATTTTAATTAATTTTCTTACCTTATCGACTATAGATGAAAATTATATAAATTAACAGAGATCATATTTTGCAAATTGAAAAGCCTAGAAGTCGGTGTCTAATGGATGTTACTAAGTTAATTTTGCCACCGACTTCTAGGCCGATGCACCTAAAATTAGTTTTTTTTTTTGCTTTTTAGTGTTTTGGGAAGTCGGTTTAATTTTTTTGTAAAAAGGTTATTTATTTAAAGCTTTTCAGTGATACGAATAGTTGTCACTATCCATACAAGTGGGAAGTTCTCATCAATACAAAGAATATAAGTCCAAACGAGGTATTTTACATATTCAGTTGTCGAGTTCTCTCGACTTTCTCTGGTCTCCATCATCAGGTCAGCTCCAAACCTTCACTGTTGCATAGGTCTTGTCAATACGAATAATTTAAGCCCAAACACGAGGTAGTTTACATATTCAGTTGTCGAGTTCCCTCGACTTTCTCTGGTCTCCATCATCAGGTCAGCTCCAAACCTTCACTGTTGCAAAGGTCTTGTCAATACAAATAATTTAAGCCCAAACACGAGGTAGTTTACATATTCAGTTGTCGAGTTCCCTCGACCCTCTCTGGTCTCCATCATCAGGTCAGCTCCAAATCTTCACAGTTGAATAGTGCTTTTAGGCGTACACCTAAGTGTCAAGTTTTTACCCTATGTATGCCTACAAGTTTTGAAGGTTGCCCTCGATTTCTCAGGGTTTCCATCATCAGATCCTGACCTGATGAATATGGGACCAACTGGAAGCTATTCCAAGTCGAACAAAAAAAGAATCACGTAAATCGGTCTATAAACCTCGGAGTAATCGATGTGTATGTGTAACCTCCTCCTTTTTGGGAAGTCGGTTAAAATGGAATAATTTTATCAAATTAGTGTATTGTCATCGGTCCTCAATAAATCTACAAAGTTTGAACGAAATCTGGCCGTTTAAAGTGGGTCAAAATCGCGCCCAAAGAAGTCGGTTACAAACAAACATACAAACATACAAACATACAAACCTACAAACATACAGGTGAAGCTAATAAAAAGCGTGTAAAAATAAGTCCGGTTTTCCTCCCTGACGCTATAACTCCAGAACGCACGAACCGATTTCCACGGTTTTGCATTCGTTGGAAAGGTCTCGGGCTCCGTGAGGTTTATAGTAAAGAAAATTCAGGAATAATCAGGAATAATTCAACAGAAAAGTGGGTAAATCGTTTTTCACATACAGCGCCATCTCTGATACATAGCATGTACTACAAACCAATATCCAACACTTCAAGTAGATGGCGCCGAGTGTTTGACAGCTACTCATTGTCTCTGCTCAGTTAATTTCATTCAAGCTCAGTGTAAATTATGTGGATCGTGCATTTGAGGTTAAATTCAACACTCTGTCCATTGTCCAAAATGCCTAGACAACGACGTGCGAGCATCGGCCGCCGCACAAGACATGCAAGCCAGCAACAAGTGTATTCAAGGAACTTAAGCGAAGAAAGACAAAATATAATAAGAGAAAATGACCGATTGAGACATCGCGTGAGCACACGAAGATCATTGGCATCATACAATCGCTTGGCATTCCAATATGATCCCACTGCAAACTACAGTGATGATGAAAATTTAGATATTGGACGAATGACGACTATATGCCGATATTGCAATGCGTTAAAGTTCAAAAGAGAAACGGCTGGATTGTGCTGCGCAAGTGGAAAAGTCAAACTGGATCCATTACTTACACCACCACAGCCACTGAAAACATTGTTCGATGGAAGTGATCCCGATTCCAGCCATTTTCTTCAACACATCCTTGAATACAATAACTGCTTTCGCATGACTTCCTTTGGAGCTAATATCATTCGAGAAGGCGGCTTCATGCCGACTTGCAAGGTAAAAGATACAACACACATAACCAATCACTCACACCAACACAATGAATTGCAACACATAACAACTGCATATACACCACACACTACACCATCAAACGATTTACAACGTATTCTTCAACAAATTTTAATGATATTTCATTTCGTCAATGGTGGATCAGTTGAATGTGCGGTGTAATATACAGGGAGCACAACAGTTAAAGAGACGAATTATTGAACAGTTTCAAGCATTTTTTCACGCTAATAATGCTGTGGTTAATATGTTCAAAACAGCATTGGAACGAATGCCATCGGATACGCACAAATTTGTCATAAGAGCGGATTGTACCCCAACAGGTGAACATGTGCGAAGATTCAATGCACCCACCGTTAATGATGTTGCTGCAATTATTGTTGGCGATCCAATTAAATCACGAGACATTGTCGTTCAGCGAAGAAGCAATATCATGCATCGTGTAAACGAGACACATCGTATGTACGATGCGTTACAATATCCAATATAATAAAAATTTTTTTTTTCTTTATCTTTTAATCACCAAACGAAATGTTACATAAAACGAATCTGGTGGCGAAACGGAGTTCGCCGGGTCTGCTAGTATAGTATATATATAATATATATAGTTATAGTAACTGATCACGCTTACCGTATGATTTTTGACCTACGAGAAGGGGCCTGACCTACCTTAGGTTCCTATAGCATCAATGTGATATTGGCAATAATGAGAGACTTTCCTTCTAAATAACAAATTAATTAAGAAAAAGCACCTTTAACAAGAAATTCTTGTTTCTAATTGATATTACGTACTTAATGCGTTAAGTTTAATGACCTAATTAAGTAATTGGATCAATTTGGACATTACATTAATATTGAGTCAGTAGAAAACATTATTTTGACGACTTATATTGAACTAGCTTCTGCCAGCGGTTTCACCCGCATCCCGTGGGAACTACTTCCCGTACCGGGATAAAAAGTAGCCTATAGCCTTCCTCGACAAATGGGCTATCTCACACTGAAAGAAATTTTCAAATCCGACCAGTAGTTCCTGAGATTAGCGCGTTCAAACAAACAAACAAACTCTTCAGCTTTATAATATTAGTATAGATGGGCATGGTAATTAAAAAAAGTAATTAGTCCGTCTTTGAGATAACCCTAAAATATTGGAAATTTATTTTTTCTTTTCTCTCAAAATAGAATAACAACGAAGATACAAAACGATTGAATGATTTGAATTGATATATTTTTTTTGTACACGAAGAGTGAATTTTATAGGGTTGGGAAATTAAGTTGTACTATTTGAGTATGGATAGAATAAAATACATGGTAAAACCACAAAAAATGTGACATCGTTAAAATTCAATAAACTATCATTATAACCGGAATTTAAAAGCATACTTAAATGTACGGGATGTATGAAATATACGCATTTCTATAATAATATAACAAAATATGCGTGTGCAGTATAATAACTGTTTCAGGATGTTGTTGGGACTGCCGCGTTTCTGTAGCGCGTCAAGTATGTTTGCCTCTACGCATACTGACGATTTTCACGCAATAATGAGAAAGAAGATCTATTCCACACTGTCCAGAGCGCGGTCTAGTTCGAACAACATCCTGAAAACATTATCTGAGAAGTATGACGACCCTTGGTTGTCTCATGTAATGGAAGCGCAGGTCAGAAGACCGTAAGTTGATATATTGTCGCTTTTTTCTTTTACTAACATAATTCTAAGTTTTATTGTTTCTAACACAGTTTGGGCCTAGTTGCCATAAATAAACAAGTTTATTATTAAAAAGGAAACATTTTTTGTTTTTACACTAAACGGTACGGGCAGTAGATAGATAGATAGATAGATATATTCTTTATTATGCACACCAATTAAAAAAACTAACAAGAACAAACAAAAATGTTGATGTCGGTGACACAATGGGCGGTCTTATCGCTAAAAGCGATCTCTTACAGACAACCTTTGGATGGATTGTAAAAAAAAAGGACATAACCATATCGCAGGTAGTTTTGGTGCACTATGTATATATAATATTAATACATAAAACAATAACAAATAAAATATAATAAATAGTAATAATAGTAATATAGTTCCCACGGGACGCGGGAGAAACCGTGGGAAAACGGCTAATAAATAGACAGTTAGGTATTTAACATACACTCAGCGGCACGGAATCTGGCCCAAGCACATTTGGGCCTTATAACCATTATTTAAATGAAAAATGAGAATTTTTATTTTAAAATTGTTTAATTTACTCATTTTCCAAAAGAAAATGACTAACAGACAACATAATTGTGAGGATTTTCGCTAAGTTTCATTGAGTTAGAAAACAGAGTCCTTTACCGCAATAATCACCATAAACTTTTAAATTCAACATTTTTAACAAAACAGAAAGTTATCGAATTTTAATAATGGATGTTTCGTCCTCTTGATCTGATGACTGCTTGCATACGATCTGGCATGCTCTGGATCGTGTTTTTTATCTCCACCTGAGAGATCTCCTCCCAGGCAGCTACCAGCGCAGTTTTCAGTTCACTGAAAGTCCGTGGTGGGTTACGACTTGCTCGGACCTGTCTTTTAAGCATGTTTCAGACATGTTCTACAGGATTCATGGCTGGATTTCTTGCAGGCCAGTCCAATTTTTGAATACCGACCCGAACAAGTAATCGGTTACTCAAAGAGCTGTGTGAGGTCGAGCATTGTCCTGCATTATACGAAATTCTTCACTTCCTATGAATCCCTGACAGGGTAAAACATGATTTGGAAGGATTTCTTCAGTATACCGCACTGTTGTCAGACGACTTTCGACAACCAATAATTCAGTACGGGCTTCTGAACTTCTGCCTTGACTAACCAAGATGGACCCACCATGAAAACCGACTGTTTGCTTGGTAGTGGTGGGAAGAAACCTATCTCCGCGCGTTCCCCATTCACGTTCACAGCCGTCTGGAGTTCTTAAGATGACTCTACATTCATCGATCCATAAAATTTTACTCCATTAGCCATGCATGCAATTTGCATGTTCTCTTGCAAACCTAAGTCTGGCTACGCGATGGTGCGGGAAGAGTTCCGGGCCTCGAGTTGGTCTTCGAGCACGCAGATCCCGTTCCTCTATCCTTCTTCTTATTGTGCACTTACGGACGTTGACTTCTCTTGCTGTTTACAAAGGCTAGCGTATCTCTAACGCAGTGAGAAACCGATTTTTCATTATTGCACGTACGATAAATCGGTCGTCGTGCGCCGACGAACACCTTACACCCCCACTTTCTGGTCTTCTTGTGTAAAGGCCAGTCTGGTCATGCATTTTCTATGCATATCTTTTACTTGTACGCGGTGCACTTAAAGTTTCAACCATCTTCCACTGCGTACACCCTTGACGTCTTAGCAACACTACTTGAGCAACTTGAGCTGCAGTAAGGGTAATTTTCAGATCAAATTGTGAAAAAAAGAGAAACAAAAAACGATCATAATCATTATTTTTTTTTTGGAACGTGGTTAGTACTTCGGCAATTTCTATCTGAATTTAAACTTAACTTTCCACTTTGTGTTCCAACAACTGAATCTGTTTCCAGTGTTATAAAAGTTAAACAGACGCACATTTTTCTGTATTTTAATTAACAAATACGAAAGGACTGACAATATGTCATATGAAATTAGAATTTAAAACAGCTATCTGGGCTGATATCTACTTGTGTTTGTTTGGGCCAAATTCCGTGCCGCTGAGTGTAGATACAACTATGTACTTTATATAGACTTTTGAACACCCTGTATATTAAAATAACAATTAAAATCAGACCGCAACAATGATAACCTTTATAGCCTATATATTTAGTGATGACTACAAAAATTACTATTATTTCAAACGCTTGTGAAAAGGTAAGTATATTTCATCTTTTAATTAAATCATCACCTAGCTTTATCCCAACTATGTTGGAACTATGTTGGGGTCGGCTTCCAGTTTAACAGGATGCAGCTGAGTACCAGTGTGTCACAAAGAGCGACAGCCTATCTGACCTCCTTAATCCAGATGCCATGGCAACCCAATACGCCTTGGTAAGAGTAGTTGTCAGACTCACCGTCTTCTGTGTACCCTTAACGACTGCCAAAGATGTTCAAATGACAGCCGGGATACACCAATTTAACGTGCCTACCGAAACGCGGAGGAACTCTTCAAGATGAACCGCGCTAAGCGTTGCTTAACCTTATGACCTTAACGTTGTGCGGCTGTTACTTAGACAGAAGCTCAATCTGATCAATGAAACATATTTTATAACATGTTCTAGGCTTTTTTTCAGGTGACAAGACAATTTTTCAAGAATATCCAAGTCGTACAATTTGGTGAATCAGCTTATGAAGTAACTAAATTATAATCATAAAGCTGAATCACTAAATAGTGCTGCTAGGGTTAATCTACATTTCTACATCAAAAAAAGTTTCACCCGCGTCACACGGGAACTATTTCACGCACGCACCCTGACAAAAGTTGCATTTAGCCTTCCATGGCCAAAAATTATCAATGAAAAAATTCAAATCGGATCTTAGGTTTTCTAAAGTTAGTATGTACCTATAGATTTTTGTATGTTTTACATACTGTGTGTTATTTTGTTTATGTGTTTGTGGTAGATTGAGCAATAAATGAAATGCAGAATACTTACCGATACAAGAAAATACTGTTTTATTTACAAAATTACTTACTCCTAACGTAACACCTAGCCTTTTCCCAACTATGTTAGGGTCGGCTTCCAGTCTGACCGTATACAGCTCAGTGACAGTATTTTACCTAGACGGACTGACGGTATCCGATACCGCTCGGTAAGGCTGATTGTCAGACTTTCTGGCTTCTGACTACGCGAAATGACTGCTGCCAAAGATGTTCAAGTGACAGCCGGGACACATCAATTTGTGAAGCTTTCTGAAACACGACTGCTTAAATGATCTCGACCCAGTTACCCGGGCAAACCCAATACCCCTTAGTAACACTGGTTGTCAGATCTTCTGACAACCCGTAACGATAAGTTTCGTAAAACTACATAGGTACTTGTTATATCTTTAACCTCTAACCGCAGTTCTCTATATTCTTATCTATCTGTTGATTGACTTACTATACATACAATTTTGACATTATCCCCATACAAGTAATATCAAATCCCTATCTCTGGATAGCAAAACAAAAGATAGACAGAATATCGAGAACTACATATTCTTTTACTAAAGAAATTCACAGTTATCTTATTTACACTCCAAACTCAAAAACAAACATATTTTTGACACCTCAGGTAAAAACAAAAAGGTATATCAACACAATATTTTCGATAATTAATAACATAAGTCCCATCAATTACTTAATGATATCCCTATTATTACCTAATTAGGTACAGGTAAAAATAATTAGTTCTAATTCATATAAATACTTTAGAATAAGGGATAGGAAATCAGTATTCGTTTAGATTTAGTAGTAACAACTACTAAACTATAAGTATAATCATCGGCACGGATATTGAGCCCTGACCTTCACCTGCTACAGAAGTGATTTATTGGTTTATTGCCTTAAGTGTACAGTGCGCAAAGCGATCCCCACTCTTCCGCCGAGAGCTCATTATCCGTGCCCATAACTATATCTCACGAAAGCGAATAAGACATGCTTATGTGAGTGAATATACATGCATATTGCGTTTGTATGTGTAAGCTAGCTAGCGCTCAGTAGTGACAGAGTCCCACACTCATACAAAGACATTGTGCATGGATATTAACACACACACGTATAACTTACCTGCTTTCTTGAGATAAACTATCTCCGTGGTACCACAAAAACTTTTAAACATCTGTTGAACACTTGTCTAAAAAAATGTAAGATAGTTAATAACTTAACTTAATTATGACATTGGAATAAGGTCCGTATTGCAACTGCAATTTTTTTAGACAAGTGTTCAACAGATGTTTAAGTTTTTGTAGTAAAGCTGTCTATGTCGTGGTCTGCTAGACAGTAGTGGTTGTTACAATAGCACGTGTGAGTCCGTCAGGTGGATTTGACTATACTCTGACACTAGAACGCGATAGCGAGTTAATAACCTTATAGTTAATAACCTTATAGTTAAAGTGTAGTGCAATAAAAGAAAGTTTGTGAATTAAATAAACTTGAAATATAAGTGTCTTCGTAAAGAATAATAATAGTGGCATCCAGCACGGCGGCTGTTCTCATATAAGGAGATCAGCGAGCGCAGGACATATTATAGTGCACGCACATTTGCTTGGACACAGGTGCACTCACTATTCCTTCACTCTTATAGCGCGATGGGACGACAATCCGACACCACCGGAGAAATGATTTTAAAGGTAAGTTTTTTATTATGATATATTTATTTCTCAGTAGAACTGATAACACTTCGGAACAGTTATCACTCACTCAGTAGACATGTCATCATACTGTCACTGGGTGTAGTGATGATAGTTACTGAGTGATATCACCAACAATATCAATAATGATCTGCTTAGCCTTTTCCCAACTATGTTGGGGTCGGCTTACAGTCTGACTGGATGCAGCTGAGTACCAGTGTGCCACAAGGAGCGACTGCCTATCTGACCTCAGTAAACCGGGAAAACCCCCGGGTAAAACTAGTTGTCAGACTTAACTGGCTTCTGACTACCCGTAACGACCGCCAAAGATATTCAAATACCAGTAGTCAAAGTTGTTATTAACCAGCTGTTCAAATTGTTTAATTTATCAGTAGCTGTCACTCACTCAGTAGACATGTCATCAATTCTGTCACTGGGTGTAGTGATAACTGCTGATGATAGAATCTGATCATCACTTTTCACCTTTTACAATTTTTAGTTTATTACATGTCTTTTTGAAATATTTCTCAGTAGTAGTTGTCACTGACTCAGTAGACATGTTAGTTAATCTGTCACTGGGTGTGTGATGATCATTTCTGAGTTATATAATCATCATCATTTACTTATTGTCATCATCATCCTCCTGCCCTTATCCCAATATTATTTGTGGTCGGCGCATCATGTATTCTTCTTCCATACACTTCTAATTGCCGTCATCTCAAAAGTAACATTCTTTCAAGCCATGTCGACTGTCACATTTATTGTGTCTTACATTTTTATCATAGATTGCTGAATAATCTTACTAGAAATGTCTTTTACTGGTAGTGATGACTCACTCAGTAGACATGTTAATATAATTCTGTCACTGGGTGTAGTGATAACTGCTAGTAAGGGAAACTGATTCATCACACCTTTAATTTCTTTGGTATTTCTATAAACTGTTACATATTTCTCAGTAGCAGTTGCCACTCTCTCAGTAGACATGTTATCATTCTGTCACTGGGCGCGTGATGACTGCTGCCGGGTTATACTATCATCATTATTTTTATTTATTTTAATTTTTATGGTTAACAACAAATAATGTTTCTCAGTACTAATTGTCACTCTCTCAGTAGATATGTTTACAATTCTATCACTGGGAGTGTGATGATTGTTGCTGAGTTTCAAAATCGTCATTAACTTTGCATTACATAATCACCATTATCTGTAAACTCGATGATTTGACATACAGTGTTCTTTATCAGTAGCTGTCACTCACTCAGTAGACATGTCATCAATTCTGTCACTGGGTGCAGTGATAACTGCTGATGAGAGAAACATCGATCATCACAGTTTCATCACACTAAGAGAAAATATCTCTTATTATCACAAATTATGGTACATCGTTTTCTGTGTTTAAGTTTTTTATATATTCATAATACTATAAGAAAAAAACTTCTGTCAATATTGCATATCACTTTCATCGTTTTCTGTATGTAAAATCATCATCATTGTTGTATCTTTCAGTAGTAGTGATCACTCACTCAATAGACATGTTATCAATTCTGTCACTGGGCGTGTGATAACTGCTGGTGAAGGATAAATATTAATGACAAGAGAAGCTAATACAAGAGTGTTAAAAAAACCACATTGCTCAAGATCTCTTAGTAAATATATGTCTATAATTCTGCGACAGGGAGCATGAAGTATGTTTCTGAATGTCAATATCATATTTTTTCATCGTACCCCAAATCTAGGATAAAAATTGTCATTCTTCAGTCGTAATCACTCACTCAGTAGACATGTCATCAATTCTGTCACTGGGTGTAGTGATAACTGCTGATGAATTACTGCTATCATCATGCATACCTCACAAATTAATATCAATTTTCATCATCATTTGTTTCTCAGTAGTAGTTGTCACTCACTCAGTAGATATGTTTACAATTCTATCACTGGGAGTGTGATGATTATTGCAGAGATTCATAATCACCATCTTAACTGTATACCTATAGATAATTTAACACAAAATGTCTTTTATCAGTAGCTGTCACTCACTCAGTAGACATGTAATCAATTCTGTCACTGGGTGCAGTGATGACTGCTGATGACAGACTATAATCAAAGTCAAAGTCAAATCATTTATTTCATTTAGGCCTTTATAAGCATTTATGAATGTCAAAAATATAACTAAGTTTGATTCTAGTTGCCCATTCCAAAAGTAGCTTCCTATGGAGAAGAACATCATCTCTACTGGTGTTTTAAAAATATTTCATTTGTGTCTCAGTAGTAGTTGTCACTCACTCAGTAGATATGTTAACAGTACTATCACTGGGAGTGTGATGACTGTTACTGAGTCACACTATCATCATTATTTTCTCATTATAGTTAATTAGGGCAAAATTGCAACTTATTGTTACCTAATTATGTAATGTGGTGATTATAATGTTATTTACTAATTATTGTCAGACAGCTCATTAATAACAGGTAAGGCTATGTCGTTAGTGATTTGTAGTATAAATGTGAATGGTATTGCAAATTATAAATCAGTAGTGATAACGATTTCACAAGTGCAAGAGGTGTGAAAGTTTCATCACAAAGTTAGAGTGAATTAATTTGTGAATTAAAAGACAGTGAGAACAAGGGGCCATTTCTTTTTCCAGCAAAAACATGTAGTAAAGTGAAGGGCGGGCGATTTTGGGGGCTGTCTTTTGTAAAATTGTGCTTCAAATAATGCTGACGTTTTCTCTTATAACTGGTAATTATGTATGTACATGTATATTATTTTACAGATTTTTTCTACAAACATTCAGTATTAGTTCTCATTCACTCAGTAGATATGTTATTTATTCTATCACTGGGTGCAGTGATGGCTGACTGTGATCATCATACTTCAGAAGAAAACATCAAGGAGTCTTGAAGAACAGTGTATTTTGTCACTAAGGTACAGTCGTCACTCACTCAGTAGACATGTTAACATTCTGTCACTGGGTGCAGTGATGATAGTAACTGAGTGTGATATATCATCATTCGTGTTTTGTGTCACTGTCTTCTATCAAAATTATCATTTATTGGTAGCAGTTGTCACTCACTCAGTAGACATGTCTTCATTCTGTCACTGGGAGTGTGATGATTGTTGCTGAATGATCTCATCAACAGTATTGAATATTTTTTTAATTGGTATTCTTTAATTTATCAGTAGTGATCACTCACTCAGTAGACATGTCACCATTCTGTCACTGGGCGGTGTGATAACTGCTAATGATTGAATGTCATCATCACATTTCATCACACTACGACAAAAATTGTGTCTCTTAATGTTGTCGATTTTAAATTACATTCATATTTTCAGTATGTAAAGTAATCGTCATTGTTGTATTATTTAGAAACCCACAGAAAACATCCAGGTGATTTGAAGAGCAATGTATTTTGCCACTACGGTACAGTTGTCACTCACTCAGTAGACATGTTATCAATTCTGTCACTGGGTGCAGTGATGATAGTAACTGAGTGTATCCTATCAGCTTTAATAGTAACTCAGTGTTTTACATCACGTAATCACTACATTTTTCTATCAACATTTCCATTTATCAGTAGCAGTCGTCACTCACTCAGTAGACATGTTTGCATTCTGTCACTGGAAGTGTGATGACTGTTGCTGAATGACCTCATCAACAGTATTCAACATTGTTTTTCATAGGTATTTTTCAATTATCGGTAGATGTCACTCACTCAGTAGACACGCTGTCAATTCTGTCACTGGGTGTTGTGATAACTGCTGATGATTGAATGTTATCATCACACAACGACAAAAATTGTTTCTCTTAAAGTTGTTGATTTTAAATTACATTCATATTTTCTCTATGTAAAATCATCGCCATTGTTGTATCATTTAGTAAGCCACAGAAACCATCTTCTCTTCAACAGGATTCTTGAAGAACAGTATATTTTGTCACTAAGGTATAGTTGTCACTCACTAAGTAGACATGTTTATCAATTCTGTCACTGGGTGCAGTGATGATAGTAACTAAGTGTGATACATCATCATGTCATCATTATTTATTTATTCATTCTTATTCTTTATTGCACACTTAACAATAAATACATAAAAAGAATACAAACAGTTTATGTACAATGGCGAGCTTAACCCAGAATTGGGTTCTCTTACAGCCAATATTAATATTCGGAATAGTCATAACAAGTCTTTCAATGGCAGAGATCACTCACTCAGTAGACATGATAGATACTGTCACTGGGTGTAGCGATAACTGCTGTTGATTGACACTGATCATCACAGAAAGGAAGAAATAACCATGGAGTCGTGAAAAATGATATATCACTGTGGGATAGTCGTCATTTCCTCAGTAGACATGATTATAATTCTGTCACTGGGAGAATGATGACTGTTTATACGTGATTTCATCAACATTTTTTTTTAAATTTCTTGGTCATCATCTGCCTAGCCTTTTTCCAACAATGTTGGGGTCCTTGGCTTCTAGTCTAACCGGATGCAGCTGAGTACCAGAGTTTTACGAGGAGCGCATGGTTATCAGACTTACTGGCTTCTGACTACCCGTAGACACCGCCAATGATGTTCAAATGTCAATTTTTCATTCGTCAGTAGTTGTCATTCACTCAGTAGACATGTCCGAAATTCTGTCACTGGGTTTAATGATAACTACTGATGGGTGAATCACGTCATCATAGCTTTATTTTAAACTAGCTGGTGCCCGCGACTTCGTCTGCGCAGGTTTAGTATTTCGAACAATATGTTTACAAATTGTAGCCTATATGTTATTCTGATGTATAAGCTATATTATTGTAAAGTTTCATTAAAATCCATTCAGTAGTTTTTGCGTGAAAGAGTAACAAACATCCATACATCCATACATACAAACTTTCGCGTTTATAATATTAGTAGGATCTATAATGTATTTTGGTTTATGCATGTTTTCAGCATATTAATAATACTCAGTATAAGTTGTCACTCATTTAGTAGACATGTCATCAATTCTGTCACTGAGTGTGTGATGATTATTGCTGAATGATATAATCACCTTGTCTGAGAGATGACGTCATACGGAGAGGAATGGAAGAAGAAGACAAGCAGCACCGACTCCATATTAAAATTGGGATAAGAGCAGGAGGATGATATTTTTATGTTTATCATATCGTCAGTAGTGATCACTCACTCAGTAGACATGTTATCAATTCTGTCACTGGGTGTTGTGATAACTGCTGATGAATTGAAATATCACCAGTATCATTCTTTATTTTTTACCATTTCAAGCTTAAATATTAATTTAAGGTGATTAACATTTCATACTGTAATTAACAATGCAATTGGTATTTATCTAATTATTTTTTTGTCATCTCATTAGGAACAGGTAAGTGTCATCAGTGAAATTAATATAAATAGCTATGGTGCTTTGCCATTTAAATCAGTACCTATCACGACAGTAAGAGTGCAAGTAACATGAAGATATGAGTTATACATGAAGCGTGCCGTTTGTGCATTTAAAGTGTAAAATGGTAAGTTTTATCATTTCAAAAGATCATCAATGTATAACATATTTATTTATTTAGCAGTAGCGATCACTCACTCAGTAGACATGTTAACAGTCTGTCACTGGGTGTAGTGATAACTGCTGCTGAGTGAATGCATTCACCAGTAGGCCTGTTAACACCAGCGATCATCATCAGAAAGACGGTTCGTGTAATCTCTCAGTAATAGTCGTCACTCACTCAGTAGACATGTCATAAATTCTGTCACTGGGAGTGTGATGACTGTTACCGTTAGATCATCATCATCATCCTCCTGTCCTTATGTATTTTATTTTTTTTTGTAGTCGGCGCAGCATGTTTTTTCTTGAACACTCTTCAAGCGTATTACCGTGAGATATTTTCAATAATGTTTTACTATACATATGTTCAGCAGAAATCAACGTGAATTCAATCCTCAGTAGCTATCACTCACTCAGTAGACATGTTAACAGTCTGTCACTGGGTGCAGTGATTTCTACTGCTGATTGAAACTATCATTATCATCATCATCTTCACATTTAATTTTAACTGTGCGTTTTTGTATACTATGACAATCTGTACTACTTGTCACTCACTCAGTAGATACGTTTTAATTCTATCACTGGGTGTGTGATGATCATTACTGACTGTCATTATCAACAATATTCAACCATTTATGTCAGCTTATTCTCCTTTTATCAGTAGTATTTACTAACTCAGTAGACATGGTCACAATTCTGTCACTGGGTGTTGTGATAACTACTGATTAATAGAACTAATCATCGCGATTTTGTAATAACTATCCTTTGCATTAATTTTAGTTACTTATAGCTCAGTTAAAGTTTTCACTAACTCAGTAGATATGTTTATAATTCTATCACTGGGTGTGTGATGATCATTACTGACTGTCATTATCAACAATATTCAACCATTTATGTCAGCTTATTCTCCTTTTATCAGTAGTATTTACTAACTCAGTAGACATGGTCACAATTCTGTCACTGGGTGTTGTGATAACTACTGATTAATAGAACTAATCATCGCGATTTTGTAATAACTATCCTTTGCATTAATTTTAGTTACTTATAGCTCAGTTAAAGTTTTCACTAACTCAGTAGATATGTTTATAATTCTATCACTGGGAATGTGAAAGCCACTGCAGAGCTACTTTATCTTCACTCATTCGACAGTTTCTGAGTTCCAGCATCTTCATATCGCGTCCATCAGTAGCTATCACTCATTCAGTAGACATGTTATCAATTCTGTCACTGGGTGCATTGATAACTGCTGATACGTGTCTATCATCATCATAACATGATCCTGCATTTTTTTTTCATGTAGAAATCAACAGTATTCTATCTCAATGAGACAGTGATCACTCACTCAGTAGACATGTCATTAATTCTGTCACTGGGTATTGTGATAACTGCCGCGATGTGATAGTGATCATCATCATCGTCCTCCGAGCCTTTTTCTCAATTATGTTGGGGTTGGTTTCCAGTCTTATCGGATGCAGCTGAGTAACAGTGTGCCAAAAGATGATCTCTCATAAAAATCATCTCTGTCTCAGTAGACGTGTTTAAAATTCTGTCACTGGGTGTGTGATGATTACTATTGAGTGATATTATCATCAGAATATCCGTTTTTCATAATTACTTCGTTATGTTAATATAGTTATATTACCGTGTGTTTTTGTCAGTATCCGTAAGTAAGTATTTACTTTTATGTTTTTTTTTTCGTACCACATACATTCACATTGTCACTAGCCGGTTATCATCATTCTACAAAATGACAGTATTCTATCACCATGAGACAGTGATCACTAACTCAGTAGACATGTTAATAATTCTGTCACTGGTTGTTGTGATAACTGCCTCTTAGTGAATCTATCATCATTGCCAAAGCTGCCATCGAAGTGAAGGTTAAGAACACATCTGTCCTTTCTCTTAGTGAGAATCATCATCTTCTCAGAAGACAAGTTAAAATTCTGTCACTGGGAGTGTGATGATTGTTGCTGAGTAAAATCGTCATCTTTCGTCGTGACAGCCGAAAGACGCCCATTGCTGGACAAAGGCTTCCCCAAGGACCGCCACTTAGACTTACATCCATTGTCATCGTGTCATCTTTAATATCATGTATTACATTGTCAAGCCTAATTATTGCGTCCAATCTAATTTTGTGGCTTTATCCTAATTGTCGCGTATTTATATTGTCGTGTACCTACTAAGGAGATAATCATTTTCTGAATGTGTCGTTAGAAAAAAGGATTATTTAATCACCTCACTAGTTATAGATAAGTTTAATTATAAGTTTAATTATAATTAAACTTATCTGTTCTCAAATATTATCATATCTCAGTAGTAGTTGTCACTCACTCAGTAGACATGTCATCATTCTGTCACTGGGTGCAGTGATGATAGTTACAGAGTGTGATATTTCATCATATCATCATTCTTTGTGTAACTCTATCACAGTTATCATATCTCAGTAGTAGTTGTCACTCACTCAGTAGACATGCCATCATTCTGTCACTGGGTGTAGTGATGATAGTTACCGAGTGTGATATATCATCAAATCATCATTCTTTGTGTGATTCCATCACAGTTATCATATCTCAGTAGCAGTTATCACTCACTCAGTAGACATGTCATCATTCTGTCACTGGGAGTAGTGATGATAGTTACTGAGTGTGATATATCATCATGACATCACAATTCGAGTCATTCTATCACAGCTAACATATCTCAGTAGCAGTTGTCACTCACTCAGTAGACATGTCATCATTCTGTCACTGGGTGTAGTGATGATAGTTACCGAGTGTGATATATCATCATGACATCACAATTCGAGTCATTCTATCACAGCTAACATATCTCAGTAGCAGTTGTCACTCACTCAGTAGACATGTCATCATTCTGTCACTGGGTGCAGTGATGATAGTTACTGAGTGTGATATATCATCATGACATCACAATTCGAGTCATTCTATCACAGCTAACATATCTCAGTAGCAGTTGTCACTCACTCAGTAGACATGTCATCATTCTGTCACTGGGTGTAGTGATGATAGTTACTGAGTGATATATCATCATATCATCATTCTTCATGTTATTCTATCACAGGTATCATATCTCAGTAGCAGTTGTCACTCACTCAGTAGACATGTCATCATTCTGTCACTGGGTGTAGTGATGATAGTTACTGAGTGTGATATATCATCATTTTATATTTCCATCACAATTATGTTGGCAGCAATTTGATAATAAGTGTATTGAATTAAATATCTTTATAAAATTAAATATACGAGTATAGTTTTGAGGTCGTAGAGAAGAATTTTGAAGCAGAGCAGAAAACCGTATTTTGCCGGGCCGCCATTAAGTTTGCCGCAACCTATACAAATATATAAGCTTACCTTGTTAGTCAAACATTCTTGGAAGTCCTTCTTCATGACGGAGACGGACACTCGGTCCTGCGGCCGTTTGGGGCCGCTCACAGATGTCACTACGGTCGACAGGTCTAGTTCTACCACCTGGAATTATCAGTTAGTGTTATTTTATACAAATACTAATATTATTTATTGTGGCACATGGGTAAACAATGAGTTGTTACAGGTTTTTAAAATTGTACACATTTTTCAATGACATATTATAGTAGTACTTTGGGTATAGTTTAACAGCCAATTTCTTCATCAAAAGTAAAAGCCAAAGTGATGAAACAACTGGCTGTAAGCGACGAAACTTCTTATATCCGGATAAAATATAGCTTATGTCAGGGATATTGTAGCTCAGCAGTGAAAGAATTTTTGGATTCGGTTCAGTAGTTTCGATTTGAAAACCAATTTGAAATTTTTCTTTCACATTTGGAAAGGTAGAGTAACGTACAGTCAGTTGCACAAAGATCCATTAAAATTATAGCTTCATTAAATCTATTGCTATCACTTATTTATCTTCTTGACAAAGAAAGAGACAGCAATAGATTTAAAGAAGCTTTAACTTTAAAGGACCTTTGTGCAACTGACGGATGGATAGGCTTTGTTTTATCCGAGTAATTTGTAAATTAAATGTGAAAAATACAGCCCCCAAAACGCCCGCCCTTCACCACTTCCTATGTGTTATTGCTGGGAAGAAGAAGTGGCGCAACAAACTCCCCAGCAACACATGTCTGTCTGTAGGTTAGATATCATCCTCCGAGCCTTTTTTTCACAACTATGTTGTCGGCTTGCAGTCTAACCGGATGCAGCTGAGTACCAGTGCTTTACAAGGAGCGACTGAATATCTGACCTCCTCAACCCAGTTACCCGGGCAACCCAATACCCCTTGGTTAGACTGGTGCCAGACTTACTGCCGGGACCTACAGTTTAACGTGCCATCCGAAACACAGTCATTGGTGTCTAAGATATACTGGAGGTTAAATAGAAGAGCCAATATTATAAAAGAATATGTATAAAAGGGTTTAATATGATAAATACCTCAGAGAACACAGGATCCTGTTCAGGGTTGGTGTAATCACGGAACTGCTTAGTAGCACGAAGGTACGCTTCTATGATGGCAATCTTGTCATCTGAGCGGTCTGCGGGAAGAATATTGGTGTTTTCAGAATGGAGACAGAAGTAAATAAATTATGATCAGAAGCCTTTTGTATTGTTCTCCTTCAAATACCATGTTTTCATTGCATCTTCTCTTCATCTTAAAACTTTCAAAGTTAAGACTTACTGGTAACACGTAAGTGTGATAATAGCGATGATGAAGTTATGAAGTCTGATAGTTATGAAGTGTGATAGTGTTGGTGAGTGTGCTGAAAAGTAATGAAGTGTGATAGGAGGTATAATGTAGTGTGGTGAGGCGAGTGACGAAATAAATACTTTAGAAAGACGAAGTGTTATTGTGAGTGTGATGGTGGATGTGATGATGAACCCCGATAGTGGATATGATGAAATGTGATAGTGAGTGGGATGAAGTGTGATGAGTGGGTATGATGATGAAGTGAGAAGTTGATGATGAAGTGTGATGATGCTGATGAAGTGTGATGGCAAGTGTGATGAAACATGACATTGAGTATGATGAATATGATGATCATCACTCACTAGTCTGCCTCAAGTACTGCAGCGAGCGCTCGTCGACGGGGAAGTGCGCGACCGTGGCACCGAACTCGGGACACATGTTGGCTATGGTCGCTCGGTCGGCGATGCACTAGCGTACACTGTCATGTAGTGTGATGATATAAGATGATAGTGATGAAGTGTGATAAGGTGTGATGGCGAGTGTGATGAAGTGTGATGATAGTGATACAGCTTGATGGTGGGTGTGATGAAGTGTGATAGTGAAGTATGATGAAGTATGATATTGGGTGTCATACTAGGTGTGATAAAGAGTGTGATATAGTGTGATGCTGGGTGTGATATAGTGTAATGGTGGGTGTGATAGCGGGTGTGATGAAGTATGATAATATGTGTGATAGTTGGTGATGATCATCACTCACTAGTCTGCCTCAAGTACTGCAGCGAGCGCTCGTCTACGGGGAAGTGCGCGACCGTGGCACCGAACTCGGGACACATGTTGGCTATGGTCGCTCGGTCGGCGATGTACTAGCGTACACTGTCATGTAGTGTGATGATATACGGTGATAGTGATGAAGTGTAATATTGGGTGTGATGAAGTGTGATAGTGGGTATGATGAAGTGTGATAGTGGGGTGTGATGAAGTGTGATGGTAGGTGTGATATAGTGTGATAGTGGGTGTGATGAAGTGTGATGGTGGATGTGCTAGTGTGATAGTGAGTGTGATAAAGTGTGATATAGGGTGTGATAGTGTGATGATGAAGTGTGATAGTTGGTGATGAAGTATGATAGTATGATGATCATTACTCACTAGTCTGCCTAAGATACTGCAGCGAACGCTCGTCGACGGGGAAGTGCGCGACCGTGGCACCGAACTCGGGACACATGTTGGCTATAGTCGCTCGGTCGGCGATGCACTAGTCTACACTGTCATGTAGTGTGGTGATATAACATGATAGTGATGAAGTGTGATAGTGGGGTGTGCTGAAGTGTGATAGTGGATGTGATGGTGGGTATGATAAAGTGTGATGAAGCGTGATAGCGCGTGTGATAAAAATGTGATAGTGGGGTGTGATGGAGTGTTTTGGTGAGTGTGATGAAGTGTGATGGTGGGTATGATATAGTGTGATAGCGGTTGTGATGAAGTGTGATAGTGGGTGTGATGAGTGTGATACTGGGTGTGATGAAGTGTGATAGTGGGTGTGATGAGTGTGATAGCGGCTGTGATAATGAAGAGTGATAGTTGGTGATGAAGTACGATGATCATCACTCACTAGTCTGCCTCAGATACTGAAGCGAGCGCTCGTCGACGGGGAAGTGCGCGACCGTGGCACCGAACTCGGGACACATGTTGGCTATAGTCGCTCGGTCGGCGATGCTTAACGCTGAGACGCCGGGACCGAAGAATTCTACGAATTTGCCCACCACGCCTAGGGAGCGGAGATGCTGCGGAAATTGAGAATATTTTTAGTATGATATTAGCGTGATTTTTAACGGATTTTAAGAGTTTTGCAGGAAATTTTATGTACAAATGAACAGCGGTGAAAGTTTATTTGTGGGCAAGTCAGAGCAAAATGCTAACTTCAAAAGAAAGAATATCAAAGCACAGACACTAAATTCAGGGAAAATATTTTAATTTATTCTTTTTACTGATTTGAAATTAAATAAAATGATTTTCCTCATTTATGCGGTCAAAGTCGCTGGCGAAATACTAATACAATGCTGAGACACCGACTTCAAAATAACAATAACACTATTTTCATCTTGTCTGTGACCAACACTGACTATAGAAGTCGCTAGCGTAGCTCACATCTGTAACCTTAAGCCACCGACTTCAAAACACTAACCTTAGTAATAGCGAGGACAGTATCAGTGGAAGTCGCTAGCGGGTTTAGCTCTCCCACCAGTTTGTAGCCGACGACTTTCGGCAGCAAAGTCAACGACTTCAAATAGCAAACTAACCTTAGTTATAGTGAGGACAGTGTCAGTGGAAGTCGCTAGCGGGTTCAGCTCTCCCACCAGTTTGTAGCCGACGACTTTCGGTAGCAAAGTCAACGACTTTCGGTAGCAAAGTCAACGACTTTCGGTAGCAAAGTCAACGACTTTCGGTAGCAAAGTCAACGACTTTCGGTAGCAAAGTCAACGACTTTCAGTAGCAAAGTCAACGACTTTCAAACACTAACCTTAGTTATAGTGAGGACAGTGTCAGTGGAAGTCGCGATCGGGTTCAGCTCTCCCACCAGTTTGTAGCCGACGACTTTCGGTAGCAAAGTCAACGACTTTCGGTAGCAAAGTCAGCGACTTCAAAACACTAACCTTAGTTATAGTGAGGACAGTGTCAGTGGAAGTCGCAAGCGGGTTCAGCTCTCCCACCAGTTTGTAGCCGACGACTTTCAGTAGCAAAGTCAGCGACTTCAAATAGCAAACTAACCTTAGTTATAGTGAGGACAGTGTCAGTGGAAGTCGCGAGTGGATTGAGCTCTCCCACCAGTTTGTAGCCGACGACTTTCGGTAGTAACATGCTGATCGCTTGACCTAACATCACGGCTTCCGCTTCGATTCCTGGGACAAGACATAATTTTAGATATAAATGGGCTATCTACGATTCAAAATCAAAATAGCTTTTATTCAAAATAAGCTGAAAAAAATTAAACATTTCAAATATTACATGAGCCAAAAATATTTTATCACACTTTATCTGACAAAATAAATAGAATAAAAATGTGCGAGAATTAGAACACCATATAAGAAGTCGTGGTAGCCTAGTGGGTAAAGAACCAACCTCTCAAGTATGAGTGTGTGTTCAATTCCAGGCCAGGCAAGTACCAATGCAACTTTTCTAAACTTGTATGTACTTTCTAAGTATATCTTGGACACCAATGACTGTGTTTCGGATGGCACGTTAAACTGTAGGTCCCGGCTGTCATTGAACATTTTTGGCAGTCGAAGCCAGTAAGTCTTACCAAGGGAGGTCGGATACCCCGGGTAACTGGGTTGAGGAAGTCAGATAGGCAGTCGCTGCATGTGGCACATTAGTACTGAGCTGCATCCGGTTAAATGACTGATTATAATGAAAATGTATAACAACTAGCCGTTTTCCCGCGGTCTCACCGACGTCTCGTGGTAAGTATTATCTGTACCGGAGTAAAATATAGCCTTTGTTACTCGGGAAGAGTGTAGCTTTCCAACTGTGAAAGTACAGATTTAAAGTTTATCCATTACAAACAAACAAGATTTTTTATTTCTCTTAGAATTTTATAGTTATCGGCACGAATCTTGAGCTCTGACCTTCACATGCGCAGAAGTAATTTATTGGGCCCCTTTTGTGGTATGAAGTGAGGCGCGGGGGCTAAAGCGGTGATTGGCCCGCAGTGCATCGCGTCATAGCCGTCACTCGGGATTGGTTCTTTGCTAATAAATCACTTCTGTGCAGATCAGAGCTCAAGATTCGTGCCGATAACTATAGTATAAACACATGTCAATGTATAAACTGACCTCCAACCCCCCATCCGACGACGCCAAGCCCGTTTATCATGGTAGTATGACTGTCAGTTCCGACCACCGAGTCAGGGTGTAGTAGACCCGAGCTGAATACTACGCGAGCTAGGTACTCCAAGTTTACCTGGGGAAAGAAATATATTTACATTAGAAAATACTTATTTATATGTACAACATACTTGGCTTTTTTCCTGCATCAAAACTAAAATAACCCCAACACTCAGAGACATTTATGGTCTTACTACAAAACTTAACCATGTGTCAAACATTTGTCTAAAAAAGTGTGGCTGTAAAATGGACCTTATTTCAACGTTATAATCTGTCATATTTTTAGACAAATGTTAAACTGATGTTTAAAAGTTTTTGTGGTAAGACGGTTGAAATATATTGAAGTTAAAGACAATGTATTTATTATTGATAAAACATAGGTAAAATAAATGTAAATAAAATATAATTAAAGACAAAAATATTGACCAAAATCTGTACTAATGTTATAAAGCTAAAAATATTGTTTTTAGAGGCTCTGTCACTTCGCATCTAAGGAAATGGACTGGTTTGAAAAATTATTTTTGACTGAAATAGCCCATTTATTGAGGTAGGCTATAGGTTGGCTTTTATCAGGGTGCACGAAGTTGTTTTCACGGGATACTGGCGAAAGCTAGTGTCTATATATGTTGGCTAAGTAGCGGTGTTGTGTAGGTCAGATATACATACATATAGTCGATCTATGTGGCACACTGGTACTCACCTGCATCTGGTTAGACTGGAAGCCGACCTCAACACAGTTGGGAAATACTACTCCAATGATAAAAAGTTATAGCAGATGATGATGAAAAGGCAAGGCAGATGATATATCAGATACCTGTAGTAGGCAAAACGCGGATGCTGAAAGGCCACAACAGATGATTATAAGGCTAGGCAGATGATGTCTTAAGATATCTTTGCTTAAGAAAAGGCAAGACAGCCACTCCATATAAGACACTGGTACTCAACAACTGACTTGACTGCCTCGTTGGTTAGTGGTCGCAAGCGCGGCTGCTGTGCCAGAGTTCTCGGGTTCGATTACCGGATGATCTCTCTCCGGTGGTGTCGGATTGCCGTCCCATCGGGTCATGAGAGTGAAGGAATAGGGAGTGCACCTGTGTCTGCGCACATGCTTGTGCACTATAATATGTCCTGCGCAACTGGCTGATCTCCTTAGATGAGAACAGCCACCGTGACCGAAATCGGCCATGGACGCCATTACTCAACAACATATGTAGTTGGCAGCAGGTACCAATGCTTCTATATACCTGGTGCATAAAACCAGACCCTGATAGCCCCACTTGAGGAATTGGAACCGCTCCTTGTTCCTCTCAACTCCTGACATGATGAACAGGCTACGCAGATGCTTGTACCGACCTGGTGCACAATACCAGAGCCGACCTGGTGCACAATGAGCATGTTGTCGAACGCCTGCGCCCCCCACTTGAGGAATTGGAACCGCTCCTTGTTCCTCTCAACTCCTGACATGATGAACAGGCTACGCAGATGCTTGTACCGACCTGGTGCACAATACCAGAGCCGGGCGGCACAATGAGCATGTTGTCGAACGCCTGCGCCCCCCACTTGAGGAATTGGAACCGCTCCTTGTTCCTCTCGAACTCCAGCTCTTGGTTCTTGTTGAGGGCATCAGGGCTGTGGACGAAAAAAATACATATGAACAGTGTATACTAATATAGAGGTAATAAAGAGGAAACATTTTTTTGCTTGTAGCATTTTTTTGTTTGTACAGATTCCCCTGGAACGCGGGTGAAACTGCGGGAGACATATCGTATACATATAATAAATAGATGTTTAAAAATATGATAAACTGTAGGTCCCGGCTGTCATTAAACACCATTGGCAGTTGTTATGGGTAGTCAGAAGCCAGTAAGTCTGACAACCAGTAATCTTACCAAGGGGTATTGGGTTGACCGGGTAACTGGGTTGAGAAGGTCAGACAGACAGTCGCTCCTTATGGCACACTGGTACTCAGCTGCATGCGGTTAGACTGGAAGCCGACCCCAACATAGTTGGGAAAAGACTAGGCAGATGATGAGGTCTAGAAGTCGGTAACGAAATAAACCTAACTGCATCCACTAGACACCAACTTCTAGATGTTTCTTAACACGCTTATATTAGCTTCACTTGTAACTATATATGTATGTATGTAAGAAAATCTTGGAATTTTAATTTGACCCACTTCCCGGTCTTCGATTAGGATGAAATTTTGCACACGCTCCGAGTTCATATGACAATATTTTTTTTAATTTCATAAATTCTTACCTCCTAGCAAAATCCACTTGGACAGAGTGATCAATGACTAAATCAGCTGGGCATATAGGGTTGATCTTCTGAGGGTCACCTCCCAGTTCCTTTACAGCATCACGCATGGCTGCGAAGTCTACCACCGCTGGTACTCCTGTCAGATCCTGGGCAGAAGGTAGATATATACATATGATGACGATGTCCTCCTAGCCGATTATCGGCTACGGCGGCTGTTCTTATGTAAGGAGATTAGTCAGCTGCGTTTGTGGGTTTTTCGAAACTTTCACAAAGCAGCCCGGAGCCTGGTTGTTGGTGATTAATTTATCCGTGCATCGGAGAGCACGTAAATGTCGGTCCTGCTTGTGATCTCTCTCCGGTGGTGTCGGATTGCCGTCGCATCGCGCTGTGAGAGTGAAGGAATAGTGAGTGCACCTGTGCGAATGCAAATGCTTGTGCACTATAATATGTCCTGCGCAGCTGGCTGATCTCCTTTTATGACAACAGCCGTCGTAGCTAATAATCGGCTAGGAGGAGGACACTTCATTTTTATTTTATTTCTATATCCATTATGGATACTGAATGGATGGGTATCCATAAGTTCCAAACTCACCTGCAGAATAACCCTGGCCGGCTTAAAAGCAATTTCCACAGCATCCTCAGAAGCCTGCTTAGTCTCCCATTCCAGAACGTTGTTCACATCCTTCTCCAGCACTTGGAAGTTGTCGCAATTCCTCACGCATGACTCCAGGAGTACTCTGATGGAGTACGGCAGGCGATCTGGTGGAGAAGATGGGGTTTGAAGATATTTGAAGTTGAAAAATATGTCATTTTGCAGGTACATACATACACAGTTAATAAAAAAAATAATTTTGCAAATCGGTTCAGGCGTCTTCGAGTAACCGGTGAACATATGTAGGTACATAAAAAAAAGAACCCGACGAATTGAGAACCTTCTCCTTATTGGGAAGTCTATCCTACTACATATTATATTACAGCTTTATGACTGAATTATCTATAATTATTTTACAATTATAAATAACTTGCTTCTGCTTGCGGTTTCACCCGCATCCCGGATGGTGACAAAACTATCAAGGACATAGTCCTTCTCCCGGGTCTAAGCTACCTCCTGTCCAATTTTCAGCTTAAACAGTTCAGCCATTCCGACTTTCTAAGAAGATAGAAGATGTGAGAATTTTGTGAACTTAGATATTTTTTAAATACATTAGGCATAATTTTTTTAAACAATTGATACCAGTGTTTTTCATGGAGCGACCGCCGTGACCTCCATAATAAAATATTACCATAAAAATAACATGATAACCTTTGCGTTAGATTGATTGTCAGTAATTTTGTCAGTAACGACTGTCAAAGACCTTTTTTATAGGAAACCATCAAATGACGGCTCCCGTTGAGGGTCCAGCGCTCGGGAGTGTCAGACTCTTACTGACTAAACCCCGCCATGTTCCTTTTTTTCCTTCTGGAGCCCACAGTGTACCAGGGCCACGGTAATGAGCGCGAACAATCCCGCAGCCCACTGTCAAAGATCTCGTAGAATATTTTTACTATTAACTGCCGCTTTTATTTTCCTAATGGGATATCTAACAATGAAATACTTTGAAAGTCAAATGGGACCTTATTCCTGATTAAGAGCGTACTGGTAGCACGAAATTGAAATAAAAAATATTTTTTTGATGTTTTATCTAAGTTAACATTCTATATAAGGAGTGATGAGAAGCATTCACCTTAAAAATACTCTTCAGCTTTATAATATCACTATAGGATAGCCGAGCCTATTTTTCAATCAACATACAAACAATTCCCGAACTATTTGTAAAATGACCTTGATTCTACACGTATATTTAATAGTCTACTTTGGGGTCCACGTTTAGGGGTCAAAAGGTCAATAGTAAGTAATTTAAATTCCTCATTGTTATTGAGTCTAGTATAGTAATTTTGTTATTGTGGCACCAAATATCTATAGTTAGTTGAACGGACCAATTCATTTAAAAAAAACTTTTAAGTTAAACGGTTTTATCTTATGTATACTGAAAACTAGAAAATAAAAAAATAATTACTTACCTGTCAACCTACGTAGGTGGTCCCGGTCATATTAAACTAAAATAAAAACGTGGGGCCCATTAACTATTGCTGTAGTACTTTCTTCTAGAGGTATAATAGGTGTGGATTGCATCGACTTACTATAATCGTAACTGGAGATTTTGACAATCAATAATCAGCCGTAGCGGCTTCACCAGCGAACGCCGAGCTCATGATCTACCAAAGTATAACGGTATGCTTTGCCATAGGTAGGATTTCACAGGGGCCCCACGTTTTTATTTTAGTTTAATATGACCGGGACCACCTAGGTAGGTTGACAGGTAAGTAATTATTTTTTTATTTTCTAGTTTTCAGTATACATAAGATAAAACCGTTTAACTTAAAAGTTTTTTTACCGATTTTTTAGGGTTCCGTAGCCAAAATGGCAAAAACGGAACCCTTATAGTTTCGTCATGTCCGTCTGTCCGTCTGTCCGTCTGTCCGTCTGTCCGTCTGTCACAGCCGATTTACTCGGAAACTATAAGTACTACAGTGATGAAATTTGATGGGAATATGTGTTGTATGAACCGCTACAAAAATATGACACTAAATAGTAAAAAAAAAGAATTGGGGGTGGGGCCCCCCATACATGTAACTGAGGGATGAAATTTTTTTTTTCGATGTACATACCCGTGTGGGGTATCAATGGAAAGGTCTTTTAAAATGATATAAAGTTTTCTAAAAAACATTTTTCTTAAAGTGAACGGTTTTTGAGATATCAGCTCTCAAAGTCGTAAAAAGTATGTCCCCCCCCCCTCTATTTTTATAACTACGGGGTATAAAATTCTAAAAAAAATAGAGGTGATGCATGCTAATTAACTCTTTCAACGATTTTTGGTTTGATCAAAGTATCTCTTATAGTTTTTGAGATAGGTTGATTTAACTGTAATTTACGGAACCCTTCGTGCACGAGTCCGACTCGCACTTGGCCGGTTTTTATTTTCTAGTTTTTAGTATTTAATGAAAATGCCTACCGAATATTCCTCATTCTATCTAATTCATTTAGTGCATCATTATTACACGGTCTCTTACCTGACAATTTATTACAATCTAATTCCTCAATACATGGCCCTTCCAGATACTTTTTTTTGTAACAACCCCAAAAATCATCACATGACCTCTCCTGCTGTGGGTCAGCAGCGGTGAGGGAGTGCCAGACTCTTGATTAAAAACCGTTTTGTTCCGTCGTAGGCCTTTTATGTACCAGGGCCGCGGTAACTCTTTCGAACAATCTCGCAGCCCAGGCAGGCCTTGGCCCTGTTTCGCCCCGCTGGAGTTACTGACAGTCTTCTACTTGTGAAGCCCTTTCATTTGATACCCATATTGGTGGGATTGTTATCAGCCATTTGGTAGCGGCGGCCATCTTAGATTTCAATTTTGCATAGTAAATTGTATTCTACTTGTACCTTTCATTTGATACCCATGTTGATGGGATTTATAAAACCTAAGTTATCCGCCATTTTGTAGAGGCCGCCATCTTGGATTTTAATTTTATATAGTACATTGTATTCTACTGGTTGAGAACTTTCATTTGATACCTATATTGATGGGATTGATAAAACCTACGTTATCCGCCATTTTGTAGCGGCCGCCATCTTGGATTTCAATTTTATATAGTATATTGTATTCTGCTTGTTGAGCCCTTTCATTTGATACCCATATTGATGGGATTGATAAAATCTACGTTATCCGCCATTTTGTGCCGGCGGCCATATTGGATTTACAATGTTATTGATATTACTATATTATATTGTCATCGGAATTAAAGGCGTATACAAAATTTCAGATTAATCGGTTGACAGGAAGAGGGTGAAATTTGAATTACTAAATTTGACCCAAGAATGAATAAATAATAAAACAAACGGGGTGAGCTAAATAAAACCGTTTAAAAAAGAAACTCGTCATCATCTGCCGAGCCTTTTCACAACTATGTTGGGGTCGGCTTCCAGTCTAACCGCATGCAGCTGAGTACCAGTGTGCCACAAGGAGCGACTGCCTTATCTGATCTCTTCAACCCAGTTACTTCGGAAATCCTTGGCTGGCAGGCTTCTAACTATTCTTAATGACTAGCAAACATGTTCTAATGACAGCCGGGACCCACCAATTTAACGTGCCTTTCAAAACACGGAGGAACTCATCATGACAAGACATTTGCCCCCCGGCAAGCGTTGCTTAACCTTATGATCGATTGACCCGTATCTGTACTTAGCAACAATATATTTTCTAGATAAGTTAACCGACCTAGAGCAATATTTCGAAATTGCAATCATTTAATTACTTACTAAGCTATAAAGAGAGTAAGTCTTGCCTACATCTCGCATTATCTTCAAAAGATAAATAATGTCATTCAAGCTTATCAAGCCTGTTTAAATACTAAATGTAGGCCGTGGTTTTACCTGCATATAATACCTTACAATACTTTTCTAGTGGGTTCGTAAAAGCGAGATTCTCCCTGGTATATATACAGACAGACTTTTTTTGTATCAAAAGTCATCAAATGACCCCTCCCGCTGTGGGTTAGCAATGGTGAGGGAGTGTCAGACTCTTACCGACTAAAAGCCGTCGTGTTCCGTCGTAGGCCTTTTATGTACCAGCGCCGCAGTAACTCTTTCGAACAATTCCGCAGCCCGCAGCTATACAGACGGACAGAGTTTCTTTCTGACTTATATTATTAGTGAGAATAGTAAAGATATTGATAAGCTATCTATATAAATACTTAATTTTATCTGGACTTAAGTAGCCTTGATCTGTCATTTGCAAATAATAAACAGATGAATATTTGTGATGTGAACTTATAAAGAGGTATTTATTTGAAGTTCATAATCTGTCTACAGCACGGGTCGATCGATCATAAGGTTAAGCAACGCTTGGCGCGGTCGCTCTGTGGATGGACCATCTTGTCATGACGAGTTCCTCCGTGTTTCGAAAGGCACGTTAAACTGTAGGTCCCGGCGGTCATTTGAACATCTTTGGCAGTCGTTACGGATAGTCAGAAGCTAGTCTGACAACCAGTTTTACCGGGGGGTTGCCTGTGGAACTGGGTTGAGAAGGATAGGCAGTCGCTTCTTGTTAAGCAATGGTACTCAGCTGAATCCGGTTGGACTGGAAGCCGACCCCAACATAGTTGGGAAAAGGCTCGGAGGATGAGTACCAAGCATTTTCGAAGTAACTGGAGTTTAGGAGGTCAGATAGGCAATCGCTCTTCAAAAAAAAAGTCGTGGTGGCCTAGTGGGTAAAGGACCAACCTCAAGTATGAGGGCACGGGTTCGATCCCAGGTCAGGCAAGTACCAATACAACTTTGCTAAGTTTGTATGTACTTTGTAAGTATATCTTAGGCACCATTGACTGTGTTTCGGATGGCACGTTAAACTGTAGGTCCCGACTGTCAGTGAACATCCTTAGCAGTCGTTACGGGTAGTCAGAAGCCAGTAAGTCTGACACCAGTCTAACCAAGGGGCATCGGGTTGCCCGGGTAACTGGGTTGAGGAGGTCAGATAGGCAGTCGCTTCCTGTAAAGCACTGGTACTCAGCTGAACCCGGTTAGACTGGAAGCCGACCCTAACATGGTTGGGAAAGAGCTCAGAGGATAAGTACCAAAGATTTTCGAAGTAACTGGAGTTGAGGAGGTCAGATTACGCGCTCTTTAACACACTGGTACTCATCTGAACCAATCTCTCACCGGTTCCTATGAAAAACGAATGGTTGCTTTTGTACGAATTGTAGTAGTCAGAAGCCAGAAAGTCTGACAATGGTCAGCCGGTCTTACATGGCGGGTTGCCTGTGTTAGACACGCAGTTGCTTCATGTGGCACACTGTTAGGTACTCAGCTGTATCCAGTAAGACAACATAGTCGGGGTCAGCTTCCAGCTAAAGAAAATGATGAAACTTACCGTATTTTTCTCCAAGTCCTGTGACATCATAATACTTGAACTGCTTTCCATCAATTTCAATGGTCTTCAGAAGCTGACTATACGGGTTATTTGTGGCTGAAACAAATATATTAATATTTATAATATCATAGTTTAAAAAACTCTAGATTTTACACGCATGATTTTACACGCAAAAGTCACAAGATTCGACTTTTCTAACAAGTCCAACCACACCTATGATACGATATTGCATTATGATATATAGATAGTTCTAGTCGATATGTATAACTGTGTCTTAGCCGTTTGTCGGCCACGGCGGTTGTTCTCGTATAAGGAGATCAGTCAGCTGCGCAGGACATATTATAGTGCACAAGCATATGCGCAGACACAAGTGCACTCCCTATTCCTTCACTCTCATAGCCTTAGCTGATAACCGCAGTTTCACCCGCGTCCCGTGGAAACTACTGCCCGTACTGGGATAAAATATAGCCTATGTTAGTCGTGGATAATGTAGCTTTCCTACAGTGCAAGAGTTTTCCAAATCGATACAATAGTTTCGGAGCTTTAAGGGGGAAACAAAAATGTTTAATCTTTATTATATTAGTACCCATAGATAGTATAGATTCACATAGCAATTGTATTGCTTAAATATAGATTAGGATCGATATAAGATTAAATCGGTATATTAATATGATATAGCATTAAATAACAAAAATCATCTTCATTGCATAATATTAATATTCAGTGAAAAACATCATTATCTAAAAGAGATAGCTTGTATCTAAAGGTGTTAATAGATCATCTACACACACTAATATTATAAAGAACTAGCTGTTTTCCGCGGTTTCACCTGCGTCCCGTGGGAACTACTGCCCGTACCGGGATAAAATATAGCCTATGTTACTCGGGAACAGTGTAGCGCCCCAACAGTGAAAGAATCTTTCAAATCTGCTAGTATATATATTATTAGTTTAGATAAGTTTGACTGTCTAACTTTCAGTCTAACCTAGGGGTATTGGGTTGTCAGGGTAACTGGGTTGAGGAGGTCAGATAGGCAGTTGCTCCTTGTAAAACACTGGTACTCAGCTGCATGCTGTTAGACTGGAAGCCGACCTCAACATAGTTGGAAAAAGGCTTGGAAAATTATGATTTTTTCGCTCATTTTAAAATGACTTTTGAAATAAAAAGTCATATCAAGATTGTGTATCTTCAGATAAGAGCCTACGCAAATGGAGTATATAATCTATAAGTAGGTATGTATTCTAATCTAGACTGAAAATAAGGAAAAAAACATACAATAGTTGTTCAGACACACCCCCAACTCATTTCAATGTAAAATAGCTAGTTTTTATACATCAGAAAATAAATATTTAAATGTCAATGAGTATTCGAATGTGTAAAACTGTGTACGTAACTTATAAATATTGCTTTAAAAACCGTCCATGAGTGAAAAATATTTGAATTTCATTGATTGGACTTTGTTTGGTTCATTTACATTTCCTAATTTGTTTTATTACCTAAAGGAGAAAGAATACGCGCGGCTGCAATCGATCGCGATGCACGGAATTCTACCTTTAATGGAATTATGTTAATTTGTTTGTACTTTATGTAAAACGGCTGTAACTATAGAGAAAAGAATGCATGGTTAAGTATGGGGCATAGATACAATGAAAGAGTTTGTGTAAATGCTTAAAGGGCAACCCTTTTCACACCAAAACTACTAAATCGAGTTCAATGATAGGTAATTGGTACCACAAACAATAAAGCAGTGGGTACTTTTTATCTGAGTGAGTGATAAAGCAGTTGCAAGTCTAGCAGATGTCTTGCAAACTACATTTCAAAAAAATATTTTTGGTAAAAAAAACGATGAAATCGTCATTTCAAGATCCGTATATGTAAACAGTATAAAAAAATACCAACTGTTGTCACACCAAAAATACTAAGAACTGTAAATTGTAAACATACTACTAAGAAGTTATGTCAACAACTTGAGGGAGATCAAGAGTCCAACTGAATACATAATATTTGCTTAGCCACGCTTGTAGTTAGAGTAGTGTTAAAAAACATAATTAATTTAAAGAAAGAAATACTAGTTTTTGAGGTATATTTTTCCTGTTCATCATCCTACTAATATTATTAACTTCTGCTTCTTCTCTCTGCAGTTTCGCCTGCCTCCCAGTATGACTGCTTCCTATAGCTGGATGGTGACAAAAACTATGTCCTACGTCCTTCTACTGGGTCCAAGCTATCTCCCCTCTAATTTTCAGCTTAATCGAATCTACCATTCTTGAGTTATATACTGTCTTTCATTTATATAGATGTGAAAGTTTATATGTATGGACGGTTCCTCTTTCATGCAAAAACTATTGGATGGATTTTGATAAAACTTGACAGTGATACTGCTTCTGTATCAAAATAATTAGTTTTTATCTGAATACTGGAAGTAATTTCCTCAAGATACAGATAAAAGTGAATGTAGAAATAACTACTCAATATTATATCAAGGAAAAGTATATGGGTTTGTGACTTTGTACAGGGGTATTCTTTTTATCTACTGAACCAATCCATTTAACAATAAAAATCCACATTATTTAAGAGTTTCATAAGCTGTACTTTATCCTTATATTAGAAGTAATTTCTGTGTAAAACTGTGGAAAAATAGTAGATAAGAAATCACATTGACTATTGTTATAACCTCTTTAGAATAAACTCTGTGAAATGTATTTTTTTTTTCAAGGAAAGTGTGAATAAAAAAGGACTTGTTGAAAATTTTAGAATTATACGTGACCAAGCATTGTAACTGTATAAGTATGTACAGGAATAATAAATTAGACAGATATACATATATGTTTATTCATTCCGATAAGGTTTTCCTAGCGACATTGACGAAATTTTTCGTAATATATTTTTCATGTTTAACCTCAAAATGTATGAGTGTAAACAAGAATTTGTACTTTCACAGGTATGAAGTACAGTTATGTATCATTTATTTCGACAGAACAGGTTTTATTTAATGCCGCTAATTGCCAAAGTTAACACAAATTACGTGAGAAACGGATTTCGTAAAAACTTTCTTTCGATATCAAAATACGATAGCAAACTGTAAATATTTAAAGACATTTTTAAATAAACAAACTCAAGATAAAATTCTTATCAAGTTCACATTTCACACTTTGGGGTACGGTAATTAAACTTTAATGAGAATACAAAGTTTACTTTTCGTCAACAATTTTTTCTAACTTACCGGCCATTTCAGTTGCTTTTTACGCACTTATCGAAGGCACAGGCGCACTCCCGAATCGTGATTGGAGAAAGGGAAAATGTGTCCAAATAATTATTCAAAACTACGTCACAAAATATAATCAAAGCTGACTACACGTTAGATTTCCTGAGAAACCAATTTTTGACAATGATAGAATTGATAGATAAACGTCGGTCGCCGGGTTGCGTAATGTCATTTTCTGTGATACCTTGTTAGAACTGTAAAAACTACTATTTTTTATAAATCTTTGTACCTGACTGCCAAGTAGGGTCATGATTTTTCACGCGTACCTTGTATGTATGTACGTAATATTCTTTATTACCTCATATCTTCAAAACGCATAAATGGATAATAATAAATCAGGGTGAGTTCCTCGTTAGACAACCCAGTGTTCCACATAACAGTCACCCACCCAACTGCAATTATTAAATTTGTTTCTGCCTTACATGGAATTAATTTATTGGCATCTTAGCCAATTGTTGACAGGCTATAGCGAAGAAACATTTATGCAGACACAGATCAGATACGCTTTCTTTTTCTTCACTCTCGTAGTCTAATGGGACGACAATCCAACACCGGAACTACCAAACATGACCGACATTTGCGTGCTTTCCGATGCATGGGTGTATCAGTCACCAACTTTCAGACTTATTTAAATACTTACACCACAACTTAATGTTCAAGAAAAACGTCGACGTCGAGGCCGTCGACGGAAACGTATAAGAGGACATCAACATAAAAAAAAGGCTTAAAGTTATCCTTTGAAAGATGACTGTTGTTTGTTTCGTGGGCAATGTGTTGTGAAGTGGGATTTGTTGTGTTTGATGACGTAAATATGATTCCCAAGTACTACTAATCTGGTAGAATTAAAAGTCTTTTTTTAAATTAACATTTTATTCAAAGAAGGGCAGCTGGTGTGCGTTATAAAATAAATAAAAGTATGAACACATATTTTAGGATAATCGTATGGAACGAATCTATTAAAATCTTCATATATTTGTTGTTATAATATTAACTTTTATTCATTTCCGAACGCAGCCTATTTTCTTCCAAGCCAAACATAGTTCGCGTTCCTTGACTTTACACGTCGTAATCGAATGCATTGTTTTATCTCCATCACACTTTTCTCTTATAGAACAAAGAGAGACAAAACATGTTTCCTCAGCAATAAGCTGTCAAACATGGTTTCTATGGCGAAAAAATTGAAAAAAGTTCGTTGACTCATTGTTTTCATAGTTTATTGCGTTTATATTTATTAATTCGTGTAAAGTGCACATAAACATGTCGAATTTCGATTTAAACTCGATCAATTCAGCGCTGTCTGATTCCGGCAGGCCGATTAGTGGCGTGGATTTTTCTGGAAAATCCTTAAAATTGGACACTGCTAACGATGGTATGTTTTGTGTTTTGTTTTGAATTTCCTCGTAATTATCGGCATATAATGAACTAAATTAGCATTAGTAGGTAATACAACACATCATTGAAGCTTATGCTCAACATTTCACAATGTTTTTCAAACATAACCTATATGTTTCGTCGTGTTATTTACGTAGTTGTTAAATCTATTTTTCCTTGTAAATCGTCATGGCAACTAATAATACACCTAATTGATAGCACTTATATCCTTATTACTTCGTTATTAGGCACTTGTTGTTACTAGAAAGATGGTTTAACATTGAATTGTAAATATACGGCTTCATAGCGCGGCGTCTCTCGTTTCTATGCAAACAAAATAGACACAGAGTGCCTTTCAGGGATAATTTACTTAAATTTGGCTCTAGTAGTCAAAGTATTGTATTGTATCAATGAATAAGCTGATAACATTTATTTTATAAGAGAAAGAGAATGCCTTACTAAGAATAACTGCCTTGTTTCGACCATGTTTTGTAAGATAGAGTACAGTGTTTCGGAACGCACGTTGCATTGGTGGGTCCTGCCTATCATTTGAACATCTTTGGCAGTCGTTATAGGCAATCAGAAGCCAGAAAGTTGAGAACCAATCTTGAGATTCCATGCTACTCAAAATATTCAATCAAATCCAACAGCTAACCTCTGAGATTCATAGCTTTTTGGCACAAACTGATACCAATAAAATCTCTTCTTTTCAGCACAACCTATCGTGGACGCCATCAATGCGTGCCCCGACCTTCAGTACCTCACCCTCACGGGGAACACCCTCGGAGTGCCGGCAGCCGAGGCTATATCCAAAGCGTTGGAGCACCATCCTGAGCTGAAGATTGCCAGGCTATCTGACATGTTCACCGGCAGAATGAAGACTGAGATACCACCGGCTTTGGTAAGACTCGTTTCAAACTAGGTGTTTTTAGGGTTAGCTAGGGTTCCATTTCTATCCCAAGGGATCCTGAAGCCAGATACTTTTTGTTTCCTCCCATAAGTAGGTAAAAAGGAGCCAATTACCTTTCTCAGCTCTAGACTATCTGTGTAAAAAAGTAATTTCAATTGTTTCTGTACTTTTTCGTTAAAGTGCAGCAGATAGAGTATCGTAATATTATTAGTAAGGATTTGCACTCAAAAGCAAAATTGCATTTCCACATAAAAGGGATGTATGATTTATATAAAATTTACCTGTTGATTAACCTTTTCACCGCCACGCCATATCGGTACTATGCCCTGTACGCCAAGCCCGAAAATCTTAATTAAATATATACTAAAAAATACATAAAAGTAATGATTTAATAGGTTTATTTTGTATTTTTCTGCGACCTGTTTTTTGTCGAGTATAGCCGTCGTTGGCGCACAGGGCACGCTTGCTCATGTCGGCTATAGCCGACATTGGCGTTCAAAAGGTTAAACATAAAGCAAATCCTTTCACGTCATTTGCACGTCAACTACTTGCCACAAATATTACAACTAAGATTCATTAAAATCCATTCAGTATTTTTTGCGTGAAAATGGAACAAATATCCATTCATACATAAATATATAAAACTCTTCACATATTTGTTCAATATTAGTAGGACAAGATGTTTACCATGCAACTAGCTTTATATTTCAAAAGAGCTTTATAGGCCCACTAGCTGTTTTCCAGTGGTTTCTCCCGCGTCCCATGGGAACTACTGTCTGTACCAGGATAAACTATAGCCTATGTTACTCGGGAATACTGCGGTTCCAAAAATTACCCCCTACATACTTACTTATAAATTTTACCTCTACAATATTAGTATAGATACATATAGACTTGAAATAAGAAAAAAACAATATAAAGAGTTTATATATTCTTTGATTACAGGCAGCACTAGGAGATGGTATGATAACAGCCGGCGCCCGGCTAAGCGTGCTAGATCTCAGCGACAATGCATTTGGTCCCATTGGTGTTGAGGGACTTGCTAAATTGTTGCAAAGTGATGTCTGCAGTGAGTTGGAGGTGAGACTATTTTCCTAGCCTTTTATAAGTGTTTTGAGGTATGCTTATAGATGAGTACTAGTGTGCCATGTGGAGCTACTGTGTATCTTACCTTCATAACACAGTTATATGTAGTTCTTTAATTGCAGGAGCAAGTGTACACTTTGCCTAACTGCCTACCATATAATCATTTCCTTCTTGTCTCAATCCATCCTAAGGTTGTCAAGACAGCCCATTATTACACCTACTTTAACTAGATTAAGATCAAAAATGTAAAATTAGTGTACCTAACAAAGTATGTCTAAGTATCTATCTTTACAAAATTAAATTCACCTGGTCAACTAAATTGTCATCTGGCTATGCCTTTTTACAACTATGTTGGGGTTGGTTTCCAGTCAAACTGTTGAGTTTAACATGGAGCGACTTTCTATCCGACTTCATCAACCCAGATACCAGAGCAACCCTAAAACCCTTTCGTAAGACTTGCTGTCAGATTTTCTGGCTTCTCACCACCCGTAAGGACTGCCTAAGATGATCAATGAAAGCCGGGACACACCAATTTTACGTGCCTTCCGTAACACTGAGGAACTCGTCATGACAAGATCACCCATTCACGCGCGCCAATCGTTACTTTATGTCATGACTAGCCGTCTTCCCGCGGTTTCACCCGCGTCCCGTGGGAGCTACTGCCCGCACCGGGATAAAATATAGCCTATGTTACTCGCAGATAATATAGCTTTCTAATGGTGAAAGAATATTTAAAATCGGTCCAGTAGTTTTTGAGTTTATCCATTACAAACAAACAAACAAAGTTTTCCTCTCTATAATATTAGTATAGATATGTATTTTGATCTGCTCTCCTTATTAAAATGTATCCTTTATTTACAGGAACTCAGACTAAACAACAACGGTCTAGGCATAACCGGAGGCCGTCTGCTAGCCAAAGCACTCGCCTCACGTCCTCGTAGACTCAAGATATTCATAGCTGGTCGGAACAGGCTGGAGAATGATGGAGCCACAGCATTGGCTAAGGTTTTCCAGGTAAGTCTTTATTTGGCTAGCCTTTTCACTAATATGGACTATGAGCAGAGGGTTCTAGGTTTGATAGTAATTTTGGTGACGATTTGGGTCGAGAATCATTAGCATAATTTCGTCCTTGAATTTTTCATGTATGGAGTTAAATAAAAAGCTTGTATACTTTTTAAAGAGGAATTATTTTTTTTGTGTTTATTTGTACCCTAAAGGCTCCAAAACTGACTGAAAGCCGACCCCGATATAGTTGGGAAAAAGTCCCGGAAAAGATGATGTTTAGGCTCCGAAACTACTGAACCGATTTAAAAAATATCCTAGTAATTCCTTCGGGACGCGGGTGTAACCGTCGGAAACAGGTTCCCAACAGTGAAAAGATTTTTCATATTGGTTCAGTAGTTTTGGAGTCTTTATTGTACCAACAAAAAGTTTATTTTTTTATCATATATATTAGTGTGGAAGCCTTCGACCGCGACCATACATGATCAATTCCTTTCTACTTTTTTTGACCCTATTTTAAATTTGTTATCTTTTTCTCTTTTCCCAGAACATGGGCACACTAGAAGAGCTAGCGATGCCTCAGAACGGTATCTACCACGTAGGAGTCGCCGCCCTATCCGACGCCTTCCGACACAATCCGAACCTCGCCCGGTTGAACCTCAACGATAATACGGTCGCTGCTAAGGGCGCCCTGGCTATCGCTGCTGCTTTACCTAAGTAAGAAAAACTGTTTAAAATAACGCCCGCAGTTTAACTTTGTTCATGGTTTGTTAACTTTGCCCGTGGTTTGTTAACTTTGCCCGTGGTTTGTTAACTTTGCCCGCGGTTTGTTAACTTTGCCCGGGGTTTGTTAACTTTGTCCATGGTTTGTTAACTTTGCCCATAGTGTGTTTAATTTGTCTGCGGTTTGTTAACTTTGCCCGTGGTTTGTTAACTTTGCCCGTGGTTTGTTAACTTTGCCCATGATGTGTTAACTTTGCCCGCGGTTTGTTAACTTTGCCCATGACGTGTTAACTTGCCCGTGGTTTGTTAACTTTGCCCATGGTTTGTTAACCTGAGTGTGGCACACTAGAAGAGCTAGCGATGCCTCAGAACGGTATCTACCACGTGGGAGTCGCGGCATTATCCGACGCTTTCCGACACAATCCGAACCTCGCCCGGTTGAACCTCAACGATAACACCGTCGCTGCCAAGGGCGCCTTGGCTATCGCGGCTGCTCTGCCCAAGTAAGTTGTCATCTCCCGAGCCTGCACCCAACTATGTTGGGGTCGGCTTCCAGTATAACCGGATGCAGCTCAGTACCAGTGTGCCACAAGGAGCTACTGCTCGAAAAAGAAGATAAAAATACAAAAAAAAGGATATGTAGTTTTTGCCCTCGGTTTGTTAAATTTCATCCAGGGTTCAAAAATATGCCTTCCTTTTCTAAAACTACCAGGAATCACAAGAAATTTCTACGCTTTCTCATCGAGAGAGCTGTAGGTTTAATCACCTAACAAGCCCTAGTGTCAGAGTGTACTCAACTCCGCCTGACGGCCTCTGACGTGGAATTGTAACAACGACTGCTACTGAGTAGCATTTGGCAGTAATGATAATAATTGCCCATGCTCTGTCTTAGCTGGCCTTAAAAATACTTTCAGCCTGAGGTTTCATCGGGAACTACTTCGCACACCCGGATAAAAAGTAAAATATAACCTTACTCAATAAATGGGCTATCTAACATTGTAACAATCGTTCAAGTTGGATCTCACACAAACTCTTCAGCTTTATAACATTAGTATAGAAATTATATTAATACAGAATGTTTGTTACAGACTGAAAAACTTGAAATGTATCAACTTTGGTGACTGTCTGCTGAAGAGTAAAGGTGCGCTGGCGTTGGCGAAGGCTTTCAAAGAGAATTCATTACTTTTAGAGGTAAGATATTACTTTAAAACTAGCTGTTTTTTAGCCAAGTTCTTAAAAAGGAACAGGTTCTCGATTCGTAAGATATTATTACATTACAGTTACAGCCTTTTTATCGTCCCACTGCTGGGCACAGGCCTCCTCTCACACAGAGAAGGATTCGTAAGATTATTACATTACACTTCAAAAAAAAAAAAGGATTCGTAAGATTCATGTTTATATTTTCACTAGCTTCTGCCCGCGGCTTCGCTCGCGTAGAGTTCGATTATATCGCGATTCCAAGAGAATTCTTCAAAAGTCCGGGATATAAACTAACCTATGTTTTTTCTCAAGGTCAACTCTATCTCTGTACCAAATTTTATTAAAATCAGTTCAGTGGTTTAGACGTGAAAGCGTAACAGACAGACAGTCAGACAGAGTTACTTTCGCATTTATAATATTAGTAGGGATAACATCCATTAAATAGTGGGGAAATACTGTTATCCGATACGAAGTCGGAGCGGGTCTCTAGTATTGAATATTTTAAATAAATATTTGTTTCTCTTTTATTTCCAGTCTCTAGATCTAAGCCACAACGAGATAGGACGCGAGGCTTGCATGCAGATAGTCGACGCCGTCACAGCTCTACCCGACAGCGCGGATAGGCTCAGCAGAGTTGTTCTAGCCGGTGAGTACTACGTCATCATCTCCCGAGCCTTTTCTCAACTATGTTGAGGTCGGCTTCTAGTCTAACCGCATGCAGCTGAGTACCAGTGTGCCACAAGGAGCGACTGCCCTATCTGATCTCCTCGACCTTGTTACTGGCAGACTTACTGGCTTCTGACTACCTGTAACAAAACAGGCCAAAGATGTTCAATGACAGCCGGGACCTACAGTTTAACGTGCCATCCGAAACACAGTCATTTTTGTTGAAGATATACTTAGAAAGTACATACAAACTTAGAAAACGTACTTACCTGACCTGGAATCGAATAGTGGGTTCTTTACCCACTAGGCGACCACGAATTTTCCAGTATTGGTATTTTTTTGAAAGGTTTTTTGTTCATGTAAATTTTAACCGATTTCCTGTCTAGTTGTCAATTAAGCGTATTTTCTATATCAATAAATGTTGTTCACAGGTAACAGTCTCGGCGGAGCAAACAACAAGAAAATAATGAGAGACAAATTGGGTGCTTCAGCCGAATTGAGCGACGGAGAAGGCAGTGACGATGAATGTGAGTTTATATTGAAACACACACAGAGAGAGATACTCACTATTAAAGAAATATTACTAAAACTGGATAAAGTGTAACTCGTGTTACTCTGGGATAGTGTCGCTTCGTTATTGTAAAAGAATTTGGAGTATTTTTGAGTAGTTCCTATGATATTTTTTGACGCTTTCAGGCTAAAACTGCTGAAAAGATTACTATGATAATTGCTGTGGATATAGGCGGTACATTTAAGATGGACATATTATAAGCAATTTTTCATTTGAGTAGGCTTTTAAGTAGATCCAATAATTTCTGAGAGTAGTGTGTGCAAACAAGCAATGTTACCATCCCCAAAAGGATTTGATATTTTAACCCCAAAAGGTTAAATAAGCATCATACCTTGGTACTCTAAAAATTACAAAATTTTGGTACTCTAAAATTATTTGTTATACTAACTAATTTTGTCTCTTTTTTCTAGATGTAACAGATTCAGAAGAAGAGAACTCCAATTCAGAAGAAGAAGAAGATGACGAGGAATCACAGAATTCAGAAGACAGCGCTACAGAGGATGCTCAGCATGACACGCTCACCAACTTTGCTGATACCATCGCACTGGACACCTCAGGTAAGACCTTAGCCGGGCCTTTTCCCAACTATGTCGGGGTCGGCTTCCAGTCTAACCGGATGCAGCTGAGTACCAGTGTGCCACAAGGAGCGACTGCCTATCTGATCTCCCCAACCCAGATATGGTTACCGGCACGGATAATGAGCTCTTGGCGGAAGAGTGGGGATCTCTTTGCGCACTGTACACATAAGGCAATAAACCAATAAATCACTTCTGCGCAGGTGAAGGTCAAGGCCCAATATCCTTGCCGATGATTATACCCCGGCAACCTAATGCAGCTTGGTGAGACCGGTTGTTAGACTTACTGGCTTCTAAGTACTGCCAAGGATGTTCAATGACAGCCAGAACCTACAGTTTAACGTGCCCTCCAAAACACAGTCATTAGTATCCAAGATTTACTTTTGGATTGGCTTTTACTTTTGATGAAGAAACTGGCCGTTAACCACCATATGTTCTAACTCACTAATATTTTATATTTATTTACAGGTGTACAAGAGATTGAGACGGATGTAGGCAGGTTTTTAGCACAGCCTACACTAGAAAATTTAGAAAAACTAGGACCAAATGCGGCCGATGTCATTGATGTACATTTACAGGTAAAATAACACATATTTACACGCTTATATTAGCATCACTTGTAACTATGTATGTAAGAAAATCTTGGAATCTTAATGTGACCCACTTCCCGGTCTTCACACACGCTCTGAGTTCTGATGACAATACTTGACTAGCGTGTTTTTTAGTTTTTTTAGTCAATTTGTAATATTATTTTAGTACTAGCTGTTTCTAGCAGTTTCACTAGATTTGAGAAGGAACTACTGCCCGTACTGGGATAAAATATGAAACTGATAAATTAATATAATGTATCATAAGATTTTTTAAAATTGGTTCAGTAGATGCAAATAATTTTACTCTTATTTTTGGTGTTTTAATATTTCGAGTTTTCAACTATCGTTCCGAAAGAAATGCTACCCGCATTTGAATATAATGTAGCCTATATGATATTCTTATATTTAAGAATATCAACTGCCTCGTTGGTCTAGTGGTCGCAAGCGCGGCTGCTGTACTCGAGGTCTCGGGTTCGATTCCCAGGTCGGGCCGAAATCGCTTTGTGGGTTTCTTAAACTTTCACATAGCAGCCCGTAGTCTGGAAGTTGGTGATTGATTCACCCGTGCATCGTGTCGCACGTAAATGTCGGTCCTGCTTGTGATCTCTCTCCGGTGGTGTCGGATTGTCGTCCCATCGCGCTGTGAGAGTGAAGGAATAGTGAGTGCACCGCAGTCCAAGCAAATGCTCGTGCTCTATATATATGTCCTGCGCAGCTGGCTGATCTCCTTAAGTGAGAACAGCCGCCGTGGCCGAAGTCGGCCGTGGACGCCATTATTACTGCCTGGAGGAAGACAACAAAAGATGGATGGATTGCCTGAAAGATGATATGAATAGGAAGGGAGTGAGTGTCAGTATGACGAGTGACAGGGGAAAGTGGAAACGAATGACATGTTGCGCCGACCCCAAATAAAATTGAGAATAGGGCAGGAAGGAGAACAAGAAGACTGTTTAGTTTCATCAAAATCCATTTAATAGTTTTGTGTAAAAGAATAACAAACATACATACATAGAATTCTTATATCTATTTTTCTCTTCACAGTCAATAAAAGAACCCGCAGCCATGATACAAGCGTACGTCGACGCGACATTCTGCGTCGCCGGCCTATCCGAGAACGCGACCGCATCACAAATAGCCGAGCAATTGTTCCCTATACTAATATCCCGAGCTACACGAGCTCCGGCTAGCGCGTGGCTTCTAGCTAATTCGTTCCTGACAGCACTGGCGCTTATTAAGGTAAGGAAACGCCTAGCCGTATTGTCATTCACCCAGTCGTTTAATTAATCGCCTAGCTCTGTCATCCGCCTAGCCATTTAGTTGTCATCTTAGTCGTTTTATCACTGGCCTAGTCATTCTGTCTTTGGCATATTATTCATTTAAACATAAGCCTAGTCATTTCAATATCAGACTAGTCATTTCATTATCACACTAGTCATTTCATTATCACACTAGTCATTTCATTATCACACTAGTCATTTCATTATCACACTAGTCATTTCATTATCACACTAGTCATTTCATTATCACACTAGTCATTTCATTATCACACTAGTCATTTCATTATCACACTAGTCATTTCATTATCACACTAGTCATTTTGTCATTGGACTAGTTATTTTATCATTGACCTGGTCATGTCATTATCCGCCTAGCCAGTTTGTTATTGGCCTAGCTATTTCATCATTAGCCTAGATATTTCACATTTTTTGAGCCATTTCGTCATCAGCATAGTCAATTTATCATCCGCCTAGCCATTTGATTATTGGCCTAGCTGTATCGTCATTCACCCTATACTGATATCCCGGGGTACTCGAGCTCCGGCCAGCGCGTGGCTTCTAGCTAATTCGTTCCTGACAGCACTGGCGCTTATTAAGGTAAGGAAACGCCTAGTCGTTTTGTTATTCAGTTGGTCGTTTTATCATTGGACTAGTCATCTGATCATTGGCCTGCTCATTTTGTTATCGGCCTAGTCATTTCATTAGTGGCCTAGGCTATGGGCCTTCTTCTTTCTCCTGCCCTGTTCCCATTGGGGGGCAGGGCCTAATTATTGCATTATCAGGCTAGTCTTTGTTCGCGTGGAATTGTGACTTGGCATATTTTTGGTTTTGACCAATAGATGGCGGTATATGTCTGGAATATTTTTTTTAGTAATAAAAACTATCCTATGTCCTTTCCAAACTACCTCTGTACCAAATTTCACACAAATCGGTTCAGTAGTTTAGGCGTGCAGAAAAGACAGACAGACAGAGTTACTTTCACATTAAGGCCTCCCCTACATTAGGCGTGCGCGATCCTCGGAGGATCGGAGACGGCTGGCAGGAGCTGGATGCAAGAAGCCGAAAATAGATCTCAGTGGCGTGCACTTGGAGAGGCCTATGTCCAGCAGTGGACTGCGATAGGCTGATGATGATGATGATGATGACTCGAGTCGCGTTCTTACCCCTTCGCCCGCTACTGTTTCGGTCACTCACATGGAGGACGTGCGCGCCGCACGTGCCACAGGTCAACAAAACGCGACGTGAGCGCAGCGCGGACGCCCGAGGATCACATCATCATCATCATCAGCCTGTAGCAGTCCACTGCTGGACATAGGCCTCTCCAAGTGCACGCCACTGAGATCTATTTTCGGCTACTCGCATCCAGCTCCTGCCAGCCGTCTTGCGCAAGTCATCACTCCACCGTGCCTGAGGACGTCCTACACTACGTTTGCCGAGGCGTGGTCTCCATTCTAGAACGCGTTTACCCCAACGGTTATCGGTTCTTCGGCTAATATGGCCAGCCCACTGCCACTTCAGCTTGCTGATTCGGTGGGCTATGTCGATGACTTTCTCTGGCGGATTACCTCATTTCTGATGCGATCCCTCAGAGAAATGCCAAGCATAGCCCGAGGATCGCACACGCCAAATGTAAGGGAGGCCTTATAATATTAGTTATAATCATCAGCAAGGATATTGAGCCCTGACCTTAAGTGTACAGTGCGCAAAGCGATCCCCACTCTTCCGCCGAGAGCTCATTATTTATAATGAACAAAATACTACAATTTTTTTTTCTATTCCAGTCTGAAGAGAAACCTCAACGTCTCAAATGGTCTCTCCCTCCATGCTACCGCTTCGTCTCGCGCCAGCTGCTCAGCCCGACCGTGCCGCCCGCTCTGCGCGACACGCTGCGCTTCTTCGCGACCTCCAAGCGCGGCGCAGCACCGCTCGCGGACATGCTGTGTCAGTAGGTGAGACACAACTATGTTGGGGTCGGCTTCCAGTCTAACCACATGCAGCTGAGTACCAGTGTGCCACAAGGAGCGACTGCCCTATCTGACCTCCTCAACCCGGTTACCAGGGCAACTTACTGGCTTCTGACTACCCTACGACTGTCAAGGATGTTCAATGACAGCCGGGACCTACAGTTTAATATACTTAGAAAGTACATACAAACTTAGAATAGTTGCATTGCCCTCATATTCAAGAGGTTGATTCTTTGCCCACTAGGCCACCTTTCCCATTGATATACAAAAACCAAAGTGTCCTCAAACATTAATTCTGACTCTCTCTATAAGGTACAAGCATACGTTATTGCAAGTTCAATTTTACGCGAATCGCTTAAATTCGTTATTACAACGCCCGTAGTTAAAGCAATAAAATTTTACGATCGAAGTGGTCAATTTTGAATATTGCGCTCATTTAGTGGGGACGTTTTTGAGCCGTTGAGTGTGCATCTTGGGTTTTTTGTATATCAATGCTTTTTCCCAATTATGTTGGGGTCGGCTTTCAGTCTAACCGGATGCAGCTGAGTACCAGTGCTTTACAAGGAGCGACTGCCTATCTGACCTCCTCAACTCAGTTACCCGGGCAACCCAATACCCCTTGGTTTGACTGGTGTCAGAGAAATTGCTGCTGTGTGCTAGTTTTATTGTTTTTCGGACAAAAGCAATATAAATTGGCTATCTAACACTCAAAGAATTTTCAAATCGATCATATTCCTGAGATTACCGTGACCAAAAAAAATTTCAGCTTTATAATATAATTTTCATTATATTTTTTCTTTCGCAGATTCCAAAAGTGACCTTCAAGCAAACAGAAGTACCTTTTAACTTATAATAAATATTAATAAGATATCGTGTTGACCACCAAATTGTAACAAGCATTTTGTTATCATAATAATTTATTGTTTTTAACTAAACTAGAGAAGATAATAATGAGATTGTTTCAACTTATTATTACACTAGATTCTGCCAGCGGTTTCACCCGCATCCCGTGGGAACTACTTCCCGTACCGGGATAAAAATACCGGTAGCCTATAGCCTTCCTCGATAAATGCGCTATCTAACACTGAAAGAAATTTTCAAATCGGACCAGTAGTTCCTGAGATTAGCGCGTTCAAACAAACAAACAAACTCTTCAGCTTTATAATATTAGTATAGATTCGTCTATAACATATCTTGGCTCATTTTAACTTTCAATAGTATAGATTAAATACTAGACTCCATTTAAGTAGGTACTAAACTAAAGTTACCTACAATCTTGATATCTTTTTATTTAAAACTAGCTTTTGCCCGCGGCTTCGCTCCCGTCAACTGACTTCTCTACTTTACCCTATTTTTTTTTCATAAGAACCTTCTCCTGACAATAACAAACACAACAAAAAAAGAATAGCCAAATTGGTCCAGGCGTTGTTGAGTTATGCGCTTACCAACACATTTTGCGATTCATTTTTATATTATAGATAAAAAGATAAAATATCAATGTAGCTACAATAATAACAGTTACTTTATCAATTTCTTGATATAACAAAGAATAATGATTTATTGCAAGATATAAGTTGAAATATTTACAATAAAAATTATAACTATGTAAACTATATTTACTTACTTAAAATTATTATCTATAACTAAAGATCTACAGTTACCGGCACGGATATTGAGCTCTCGGCGGAAGAGTGGGGATCGCTTTGCGCACCCGTACGCATAAGATAAGGCAGTAAATCGCTTCTGCGCAGGTGAAAGTCAGGGCTCAATATCCGTGCCGATAACTGTACATAGAATAAATAAAACGAATTTGTCGCTTAAATCACTATTTACAACAGTAGTTTATTTGTTTAATATGTATTTGTCGTATTTGTGTAAAAAAACATATCAAGATTGTTATCTATAGTCGATTGCCTACTCAAATGGAGTATACTCTTTTATATCTGGACCCCGATTCTCCTAAGTTAATAATGTCAAAATCGAATAGAAATCGAATCGCAATATGATCGCAATAGCAGTTTTAACCATATCGGGCATTCTGCTACTAATAAAAGACCAATCGTATTCGATTGACATTTGATTGGTGTGCGATTGGTCTGCTATTTTGTTTTGGTGATTTTTGTCTATATGGTAGTTTACTGTACAATCATTTTGCAATCGTAAATCATTAGGAAACAAAATGATTCATTATTGAATGACAGAAAAGGATAAAAACAATTATTTCAAAGAAAAAATAGCGGAATGCCACATACGCTTCAATCGTAATCGAGGCGGGATTGGATCTCAGTCGAATCGAGTCGAACGTCAATCGAAGGTCGCTTAAGTAAAATTAGGAGAATCGGGATAAATACTTTTTTACATACACAATTTGTAAATAATTTACATAGAAGTACAGGATTCTGTGGTGGTAACTAAATTACATATGAACTGTAATTCATAACGAGAGCAGTGTGCTGTGCACGCGAAGACGGCTGTTTTATGACTAATTTAGTTATTAATTAAAGATATTACACTTTTGTATGTTGGTTCTCTTATTTTTATACCTTTTTTCGTAATAAACCGGCTTTGACCTCGTTCTGAGAAAACTACTGCCCGTACCGGGATAAAATATAGCCTATGTAACGGTCGCTCGGAGTTATAAAAAAAGAATACTTAGTTTTCTCTCTGTAGTGTTTATCCTACCTGTATCTCTGTAATTACCATCCGATAATCCTAACTATTAGGATATCGGCTCGCTTGCCTGCATAACTTCTCTCCTTGCCATACACTCACAGTTTCCCGCCAACTGACCATAGAGTATAGTGTGCACTCACACCGTCTATGCATTCAACGAGATGCGGACAAAAAATAATGCAATGTGGAACTCTTCACTCGACTTTTGGAAAGGGGGGCTTATTTCTTATATAGTTTACCTATCTAGACACATTTTTGCTTACCCTATTTTAATAAACGAAAGTCGCAATGATAAACGTTCAGAAACGAATCAAAACGTAACAATTTGTAATCTATCCACATTGCGATTTAAGACGAAAGAAATCATGACATTGACAATGACAGCAAATTATAACCTCAAACAAAAAGAAGCAGGTTTTATTGTTGTTTATTTTGTAAATAAACTAGCATTATAAGAATAAAAAGTAAGTAAGGATAAACAGCTTATTAATAAGGTAAGCATAGGATAGTGAATACTTTTCACAAAATTCTCATAAATATAAATATAAGGCAATCCATTCCAAAAGGAATTTTAGTCCGTATTGAGTAAGTAAACTTTTGCATTCATTTTTTTTAAATGCTCCTGATAGAATAGTTAAATTGCAAAAAATAACAAGACGACCCATGATGTGAATCAAGTTTGCCAATGAAACTAGACTTCACTGCCCCAGAAAATCTTTCAAATGAATCACTCCATATACTGGTGTAAATCGAATAAATATCCTTGCAATAATTTTACCGCTAACAAACTTACAGACAGACGCAGTAAAGACTTCGCATCATTCACCTCCAGAGCCTTTTCCCAACTATGTTGGGGTCGGCTTCCAGTCTAACCTGATGCAGCTGAGTACCAGTGCTTTACAAGGAGCGACTGCCTATCTGACCTCCTCAACCCAGTTACTAGGCAACAAAATACCCCTTGGTTAGACAGGTGTCAGACTTACTGGGTTCTGACTACTCATAACAACTGCCAAGGATGTTCAATGGCAGCCCGGACCTACAGTTTAACTTGCCATCCGAAACACAGATCTTGGTGTCCAAGATATACTTAGAAAGTATATACAAACTAAAAGTTGCATTGGTACTTGCCTGCCCTGGAATCAAAACCGTGCCCTCATACTTGAGGGTTGGTTCTTTACCCACTAGGCCACCACGACTTTTAATAATATTATGTCTCTGGGACCCTAACCACCGGTACCTTGGACCCTGTGCCCGATATCGGTGGCAACCTATTTTTTATATTTTAAATGTTTTTTATTTTTATATTTAATATTTAAAAATGTAAATTATATGTTTAAAAATAAATAAATGATGAAAAAATGTACTATTAGTAATATGTACTACTAATATACACCATAATCAACCTTTTTTTAATACTTTTATGCTATTACTGTTTCCAGCAAAACAACAATGGCAGGACCACTAAACCTGCACCTACACTTTGGCGGTGGAGCCGAACTACTATTTGACAAAATAAAGAAGAGAGAAATAGAGTTGCCAGCATTAAAGAAGTATCTACCGGATAGTAGTAATGATAAGTGGACTATAAGAGAACTGTTGTTATGGATAAAAGATAACTTGTTGAGAGAGAGGGAAGAGCTGTTTTTACAGGTAAAAATACTAGATTATAAGCTGTGTATGTCTTTACTAACAATAATGGATAATGGATTGTTTTTATCTGAATTAAAATTGATTATTATTAAAATTTTCAAAAAATATATGTGGGTTCGATTCCAGGTCAGGCAAGTACCAATGCAACTTTTCTAAGTTTGTATGTACTTTCTAAGTATATCTTAGATACCAATGGCTGATAAAAAGGTGAAGGAAAACATCTTGAGGAAACCTGGACTATTAAGTCTGAAATCGCCAACCCGCAATGAGCAAGCGTGGTGATTAATGCTCAATCCTTCTCCATGTGAGAGGAGGCCTGTACCCAGCAGTGGGACGATAAAAAAAAGGCTGTAACAGTAACAGTATTATTAAAATTGTATAATTAATCACCATTATTATAAGCCTTTTTATAGCATAAAATGTAAAAGTTTGTATGTATGGAATTTTTGTTCCACTTTCATGCAAAAAGTACTGCAGGGATGTTGATGAAACTTTATAGTTATATATGTATAAGCTATATCCATCTACATATCTTATCAGAACCACATATAGGCTACTTTTAATTTTGGGTACTAGCAATATTTTCCATGTTGGGGTTGGCTTCCAGGGTCACCGGATGTAACTGAGTACCAGTGTTTTACGGAGCGACTGCCTATCTGACTTCCTTTGGGTTAGACTTGGTTTTTTGGGAAACAGCTAGTATTATATGAAATTATTATTTTACTACAATAAATAAGCATAAATAATAATTATTCTGTTCCAGGGTGACTCAGTCCGGCCCGGCATTCTAGTTTTAATCAACGATGCTGACTGGGAGTTGTATGGAGAGCTAGAATATGAACTGCAGAATAATGATACGATCATGTTCATATCAACTTTACATGGAGGTTAAGAATAATTAGTAGCTGTATTTATTGTAATTAAATAAGTTTTGTGAAGCGTCAATGTCTTTTTTTCAATGCAAATATTTATTCAATAATAAATTAAATACATAAGTTATTTTCCCCGCAACTTAAAACTTTATTTCGATCATTTTCATATTTATAATAACCCAATTGAGTCTCTGGTTATGATATCCGAACGACAATACTAGCTACCGCAGCGCCCATTGGTTCGTATCGAGTGTTCTAGAAGATACTCGCAACAAGCTAGCAGTGTTGCGTCTGGCCACCGCCAAGGACGGACGTAGTACTTCTCCCGCCGCCATTCGCATTGTGTCGAATACACACCGCTCCGCGTCATTATTTCCCTATATGTGATTTCCTGAAGATTCTCGTGTAATAATTGAACCTGCTGCTAGAAGACATTGCGGACTTATAGTGCAGTGCTGATTTCACGAGTTTTAACCAGTCCACCGGTGGATGAACCTAGATTTAGCTCGCCGGCCGGCAGCCCTTACCGCGACCACGCGCCCTGGAACGCGGCATCTTCACATCTCGCTGGTTCTAAGTGAGGTCCCTGGATTCACAAGGTACGTGGGCTTTATTGCTGCAAATAGTTGTAGTGGGTATTGGTGTCTAACAGAATATCATCAGCAGGGATTTAATTGAAATACGATTTGAGTTTCACCGCCATATTGTTTTTCCCGCATTCGATTTTCAAGATTTGAAATCACCGCTCCCGCATCCCGCACTTCTCTTTTCTTTCTTCATTCCACCTTTTAAATTTGTCCCAATTAAATCCATTAACTTTTTATTATTTTTCCCCGATGAGGCTATTTACACGCCTCATCAAAGTTTTTTTATTTAAAATTGTGTGTTTTATTTTTACAACTATGATTAGGGTATAAGCAGGCATTTACATAAAGTTAAACAATCTTGATACTGTTACTGTTACAGCCTTCTTATCGTCCCACTGCTGGGCTGCGGCCTCCTCTCACACGGAGAAGGATTGAGCATTAATCACCACGCTTGCTCAATGAGGGTTGGTGATTTCAGACTTTATAGTCCAGGTTTCCTCGAGATGTTTTCCTTCACCTATTTATCAGCCATTAGTGTCCAAGATATACTTACTTAGAAAGTACAATCTTGATAGACCTAACACAAATACCTACATATTAAACAAATAAACAACTGCTTAAAATAATGATTTAATTGATTAATTAATTTTTCGATGTTTTTAAGTCGGTTTTTATTTTTGCTGTATTTTTTACCGAGTTTTGAAATAAATAGTATTATGTCTACCCATAACGACTGCCAAAAGTTATAGTTATCGGCACGAATCTTGAGCTCTGACCTTCACCTGCGCAGAAGTAATTTATTGGGTCCCTTTTGTGGTATGAAGTGAGGCGCGGGGCGGGCTAAAGCGGTGATTGGCCCGCAGCGCATCGCGTCATAGCCGTCACTCGGGATTGGTTCTTTGCTAATAAATCACTTCTGCGCAGATGTAGGTCAGAGCTCAAGATTCGTGCCGGTAACTATATACAAAGGACAGCAGTTACCCACTAATTTTACATGGCTTCCGTGACACGGAAGAACTTATCATGACAAAGACGGTCACCCATCCACGCAGTGATGGCACCAAGCGTTGCTTAACCTTATGATCGACACGTGGCTGTTACTTAGCCACGAGCTCTTACCCTATTGTTCTAAATCCCATCTTAATTCTTATCTCATCATCCTCCGAGGCTTTTTTCCAACTATGTTGGAGTCGGCTTCCAGTCTAACCAGATGCAGCTGAGTACCAGTGTGACGCAAGGAGCGACTGCCCTATCTGACCTCCTCAACCCAGTTACCCGGGGAACCCAATACCCCTAGTAAGACTGTTTGTCTGACAGACTTGCTGGCTTCTGACTACCAGTAACGACTGCATAAAATGTTCAAATGACAAATGTTAAACGTCAACCATAAATGAATTGAAACAGTGATTTCATGTTGACATAGAAAATATTAACTACATGAGCAGAATGCTAATTATTTCTGAATAATCATTGTATGAGTTTGTTTCGTCAAGATAAAATGGCCTACATGTACCCTTAATTGGTTTAGCCAGCCCGTTTCATGGAATTATAATAAAAAAAACTGCCAGGGACGTATTTAAAAATAAATAAAGAAAAGTTATTTGTTTGGCACATGAAATAAAATAGCAACTAAGAATATACCATAAATATATAACCAGACTGGGGCTCGATTCTACTAATTTCATTTAAGCGACAAACGATTGATATGCAACTAAGATTCAATCACGACTCAATTACGATTGGGCATTTCACTATTTTTTCTTTTAAATAAACGTTTTTATTCTTTTCTGTGATTCAATAATGAATTATATTGTCTGCAAATGATTTACGATTGCAATATGATTGTAGAGCAAATTACCATAAAACCACCAAATCAAAATCACCAAATTAGCAGACCAATCGCAAACCAATCGAATGTCGTTGGAATACGATTAGTCTTATATTAGTAGCAGTATGCCCGATATGGTTAAAACTGCTATTGCGATCTTATTGCGATTCGATTTCTATTCAATTTTGACATTATTAACACAAAAGGACAGCAAGCAACCATCCGCGGTCTGGGTGGAGGTTTTACGGCAGAAGAGGTAACTTAGACGTTTTTTTACTGTTTTTGGTGCCAAAATTAATTCTTTAAAATACAATAATCTTGATATGATATCAAGATTGCTTACTTTTAGTTAAATACCTAATTGGAGTATATATGTGCCTTGTATTCCTACCTGTTTGTTGTGTTTGTTATTGCACTTCCTTATTTTCATAGTTTCATGTCACAGTTTCATTAAGTTAGGTAAAACTAAGACTACTGAAAAGGTTCTATCGAAATAAACAACTTTATACGCTGGTCCATATGTAGTAAGTATGATTCCAAATCAATTGGTTGCCCAGCGGGAAGAAAAAGGTGTGAAATATTGAATATAAATGACAGCTGAATATTTATTTAGACAGTCAGACCCTTTTGAAGGCGATTGGCATTTATTCTATGTAAGTAAACCCCTGTTGGGAAACTACTCACGTCTAAAATGTAGGTAGTACTTACTAACGGGGAGTTCCACCATTTAACTATGACGATACCAAACCATAACATCATCATCATCATCATCAGCCTATAGCCTATGGCCATATTAGCCGAAGAACCGATAACCGTTGGGGTAAACGCGTTCTAGAGTGGAAACCATAACATACCAACCATAAAAAAACCAGCCAAGTGCGAGTCGGACTCACGCACGAAGGGTTCCGTACTATTATTTAAAATCGCGTTTGTTGTATGGGAGCCCCCTAAAATAGTTATTTCATTCTAGTTTTCAGTATTTGTTGTTATAGCGGCAACAGAAATACATCATCAGTCTGTGAAAATTTCAACTCTAACTATCACGGTTCATAAGATACAGCCTGGTGACAGACGGACGGACGGACGGACAGAGGATTTGACAACTGAAAATGGTTCGGTTATCGTTATAGTTAAATGATACAAGTCACAGTAATTTTATCAAGCTGAAAACATTCTTTACACGCGCAAATTTTAGGACCTACAAGTCTGATTTGGTTAATTCTTTGACTGTTGGAAAGCTACACTCTTCCCGAGTAACATAGGCTACCTATATTTTATTTATTTTTATTGAACGATTTTATAAAAAACATCGTGGCAGGGAAAGTCGAAGGAAAGAGGGGAAGGGGTGGTCCAAGGTACAGCTACATGAAGCAAATTAAAGAGAAGGTGAATGTTGTGACGTATAAGGAAGTTCAGGGGTTGGCGCTAGATAGGCGTAAATGGAAGGAGTTGCACCGACAAGAGCTGGGCTCTTAAATTGAAGAAGTGAACTATGTGACGCGGGTGAAACCGCTGACAAAAGCTAGTATTACTCATAATTATAATCTCCCAGTCCGTACCTGCAGTCTGTCACTCAATTAAAAATAAAGGGGGCTGTCCTTCGCACCCTTGTATACAGGGGTGCAAGTATAGTCGTCAACATAATGCATAGTGTGACGTGCAGTAAAAAATTAAAATGTTATTTTTCTACCGACTTTTAAAAAGGAAGAACGTTCCTATACTTGTGTGTAAGAAATAAATAAAAAAAAAATCAAAAAATTAGGAGGTTCTTGTTCTACCTAATTCATTTAACTTATTATTAAGTTTTAATTAATTTATTGCTGAAAACTATCAATAATAAGATTTATTTGGGTGTGAATTTTTATCTAGAAGTACAGCTGCTGCAGCTGCAGTAAAAAAGACATAATTTTCCTGTTTTTTGTAATACATAATATAAGCTGATACATATTTATTTCTACTTAGGCTTAGTACATAGCGGAGTAAGCTGGTGATGTCATAGATATCGTAAAAAGTGTTTCTACTATGAATTGTCCATTACTGAATACTCTAATTCAAAAACGTTTATTTAAATTAGGCTGATAAATCAGCACTTTTCGAACGTCAAAAACAAAAACAAAAGACAGCCCCCAAAACACCCAAAACGCCCACCACTTCCTATGTGTTATTGCTGGGAAGAAGAAGTGGCGCAACAAACTCCCCAGCAACACATGTCTGTCTGTAGGTTAGAAGAACCAGATTATCAGACGTGGACAGGCAGCCTGAAACACTTTTTTTAATACTTTTTTAGCTACACCACTTGTGTGCTCGCCTGTACAGTTAAACGTACAGTCGCCCACAAATGAGTCCCGCCAGAGATTGCGTTGTAATCTGTGTAATATGATTACGTGATGTCAGGGGGTAGCTATATGTATATGTATGTATACCTTGTTAAAAAATAGGCATTTTGTTTTGTAGATATGACGTTAAAAAGGTTTAATAGATCAGTTAAACAATATTTTTTGTGAATAAGGTATTACTTTATTTTTATTTTATTTTCTAGCAAAAAATGTGTAGTAGGCTTGCAAGTTTAAACTTGGAATAAGGTTACTACATGTTTATTACAAATGCGGTAAAAGATCTTTAAGGCGTTCAGTTTAACGAGATGTAGCTGAGTACCAATGCTTTACAAGGATCGACTGCCTATCTGACTTCCTGAAACCAAGTTACCTGGGCAATATTATACCCCATGGTTAGACTGGTGTCAGACTTACTGGCTTCTGACTAACCGTAGTGACTGCCAAGGATGTTCAATGACAGCCGGAACACAGTCATTGGTGTCCAAGATATACTTAGAAACTACATACAAACTTACAGCCAATTTCTTCATCAAAAGTCAAAGTGATATCTAAAGTAAAAGTAACGGTCAAATTCTTTTTTTCTATTAAGTAGTTTTGCTGTTATTTTAGCCTTGAAAAATTAAATTATAAATTTAAAAAAACCCCCGACCCAAAAAAAGTACGCAATAATTATGACAAAAGGTTAAAAACGCGAAACTCTATAAAAAGCAAAAAATAACTTTTAACACTACGTAAACTAAATTTTGTCGTGTCGGGGGACCGCTCTAATTCATTACTTTAGACACGTGTTTTTTTTTTTAAACGAATGTTGTAATTAGGTAGGTATCATTTGATTTATGTAAATATTTATGAAGGTAAAAAGCGGTCCCCCGACACGTCAAAATTTAGTTTACGTAGTGTTAAAAGTTATTTTTTGCTTTTTATAGAGTTTCGCGTTTTTAACCTTTTGTCATAATTATTGCGTACTTTTTTTGGGTCGGGGGTTTTTTTAAATTTATAATTTAATTTTATTTCATGCTTTTTAAAGGAGCTCCTTAATTTTTCCTTCTTTCATTTAATTTATTTTATCTTAAGATGGGGTCGCTATATGCGATCTCGGCCAAAGGAAGCTGTTTAACAATCCTCATGACAAACTGGCTCTGGGAGAATTGCACAGATTGAGAAACAATAAAGATTAACCTTTGGACATTCTAGATTTTCAGCAAAAGTATAAATCGGTTTATCCGTTTCATTCCGGCATTTCAGGGTTTCATCCGCCACATCCCATTTCAAGCATTAGGTTCTCGTCAATCAGAAACATGAAGAGAACTCGTCAAGACAAATTCAACGAGCCCAAACTCGCTGGGTTTACTAAAAGGCAGTTCAGGGTTACCTACGTCTCCTACCTTCGTGCCCTAACAGCAGACCAGCTCAGTGGTTCCAAAAGACATTAGTGTTTCAAATTTCAGATCCCACATATACTTGCAAGTAAACTGAGCGTGTAACATTCCTATCACATCTAGCAAACGAGCTGATGACCCTGAAGACCTGAACCGATTTCCACCAAACATAGCTAAGAACACTCCCGACTGACATACCTTTTAAACAAAAAAAACCGCATTACAATCGGATCATCCGTTTGGAAGCTACGATGCCACATACACACACACACACACACACACACACACACACAGACACGTCAAACTTATAACACCCCGTCGTTTTTGCGTCGGGGGTTAAATACAGTATTATCTAAGTAAAGCGCTGGTACTCAGCTGAATCCGGTTAGACTGGCAGCCGACCCCAACATGGCTGGGAAAAAGGCTCGGAGGAGGATGATGATATCTTGTTGAATAATAACTTTGTACATTGACCTTTACGTTAATAATTCACAAACACTATGTCTGAAGTAAAATAATAGGACTTATCACATAGCTAGTCAAAGTTCGTTTATGTTCGGAAGCGCTCGGGCTAGTTCGGGTAGTGATCAATTGTATAGAAAAGTCTTGATACTTGGTCTATTTTTACCGACTGCGCCAGAAGGGAGGTTATGTTTTTCGAGTGTGCGTATGTATATTGTTGTACATACCTATGTCTTTTTTTGTTTTTTAGTTGTATTTGAAAAATTTCATAGGGTTTATTAAAGTTTTCAGATTGACACTGGATTTATCAAAGTTAACTTACTTAAAGTTAATATGAGTTTACTTTTTATTGAAAATCAAAATCAAAATCAAAATCAAAAATCGTTTATTCAAACTTGGCTGCAAGACAGCACTTTTTGAACGTCAGGAATTAACAATAGACAGCCCCCAAAACGCCTACCCTTCATTCCACATTGGAAGAGTGGACCAAGATCTTAATATTATGTACTTTTTTTATATACGGACACATTATTACAGCCATAGGTCAGTGGCGTAGCGTGGGGGGGGCAGGGGGGGCACATTCCCCGGGCGGCAGCTTTTAGGGGGCGGCAAAATTTACCCAATAAAAAAAAATTGTTCGCAACTAGTATCTGCGCCGCTACATAAAACTGTCTACGATAACAAAACATTGTATTGAAACTTAAAATTAATTATTGTTAAAATTTGGTACTTAAAACACACGTGACACTACATTTTACGTAATTTTGGTTTTGAGTCTTAAATAAATAAACCGGCCAAGTGCGAGTCGGACTCGCGCACCGAGGGTTCCGTACAAATCCTGTATAGATAAAAAGTGAGTCTCGCGCCAACCGTTCAGGATCTGGAAACCCTGAGAAATTGAAGGCAACTCTTGAATATTGTAGGCACGCATCGAGTCACTACTAATGGGATCTTTTATTTTTGAGGGATTAATCACCTAACGAGCAACAGTTTCAGGTTTTTTTCGAAACTGCCTGACGAGTTGTAACTGTCGAATTGTAACAACGACTGCTAGAGAGTAGGATTCGGTGCTGCTGGCTTTACGTTTCTAGAGTCTTGACAAAAGTGTAATTCTGTCCCTTACTTTGTTTTATAAAGTCGGCTTTATTTTATTTTGTAGCATTTTACAAACAAATCCACCTTCAAACATATAAAAAACAACAAGAAAACAAAAGCAAGAAAGAAATTAAAAAAATGTTAGGTGCATCGGTTTAGAAGTAAATAGTTTTGTTGTTGTTTTTAGAAGTTGTTTTTTTTTTTTGTAAAAAGTTTTTATTTTTAACTTTTGTGAAAAGTTCTCGTCAATACGAATAATATAAGCCCAAACACGACGTAACTAAAACATACCGTTGAGGAGTTCTCTCGACTTTCTCACGTCTCCATCATCAGGTAAGCTCTAAACCTTCACTGTTTGATAGAATCACCAGACATACATCTGAGAATCAAGTTTTAATCCTATGCATGCCTACAATTTCTGATAGTTGCCCTCGATTTCTCAGGATTTCCATCATCAGATCCTGACCTGATGACATTGGAAATAAACGGCGAGTATACTCTTTCACTACAAAGAAATGATTTCTCAAATCCGTTAAACTTGGTCGTTTAAATTCCCCATTGAAATGAGGAAAATATTTGATGTTCACACCTGATTTTCTCTAGATTCCCATGGTTCACATTGATGCGACTAATGCCATAGTAAATCAGAGCCTTTATCATTATACTGTGCTATATATCGTTCGTATCCGCCGTGGGTATGGTTTCCATACTAAGGTGCCCAATGACCTTTGAATGATTTAAAATTTTTCACAGTTTAAAGGCAATTATATTTAAGAAGTGTTTGATATGAATTTCAACTTTAATATCTCTACGCGTTCATGTGAAAAAGGGTAGGTAGTAAGTTTATAATTATTTAAAAAATATTTTATATCATGTAAGCAAAAATACAATTTTAATATTTTATGTAACTTCAAATTTATCATTTTCGCAATTTTTCCTTTATCTGTACTATATAATGTTGCTTAGTGCCGAATTTCAAGATTCTGAGTTCACGGGAAGTACCTTGTAGGTTTTGATTCCCTAGCGTGTGACGGAAATTCGTCTAAGGTGTCGGTATAACTGCTGTATCTTTTGATCGCGTTAACTTAGAAGTTTGATTTTTTCACTGCCTAAAGGGACAATAAACCTAGGTATTTGGTATAAATTTCAATTTGATACCTTTATTCGTTCGTGAGAAATAAGGTAGTAAGGTTCATTTTATTAGAATATTTTTTTTTATGTTTTATAACTAAAAAAATGAGATTTTCGGAATTTTTCCTATATTTGCATTATATGACAATGCTTCATGCCAAATTTCAAGACTCTGAGTTTACGGGAAGTATCCTGTAGGTTTTGATTCCTTTGCGAGTGTCGAAAATTTGTTGAAAATATCGACATAATCGGCTGTATCTTTTGATTGGCTTGGCTTAGAAGTTTGATATTTTCACAGCTTGAAGGGGCAATAGACCTGGGTATTTCATGTGAATTTCAGCTTGATACGTCCACGCGTTCTTGAGATAAAGGGTCTTGACAGACAGACAGACAGACAGACAGACAGACAGACAGACAGACGGACAACAAAGTGATCCTATAAGGGTTCCGTTTTTTCCTTTTGAGGTACGGAACCCTAAAAAGAATTAAAATTTCGCGCTCGCTTCGCTCGCGTATTCAGAAACTGTATGCGCTTGGTTTTGCATTTGTCAACAAACAAAAAGCTAAGTAAGTTTGGGCTAAATTTTACGTAATATTTGGTTTAAGTCCCATAAAAATTTCGCGCTCGCTTCGCTCGCGTATTCAGAAACTGTCTTATGGCCCTTATTTTTGCATTTGTTAACAAACAAAACGTTAAGTACGTTTGGACTAAATTTTACTTAATTTTTGTTTGAAGTCCGTTAAAAATTTCGCGCTCGCTTCGCTCGCGTTTTCAAAAACGATATACCCTTGTTTTTGCATTTGTCAACAAACAAAACGTTAAGTACGTTTGGACTAAATTTTACTTAATTTTTGTTTGAAGTCCGTTAAAAATTTCGCGCTCGCTTCGCTTGCGTATTCAAAAACGATATACCCTTATTTTTGCATTAGTCAACAAACAAAAAGTTGAGTACGTTTGGGCTAAATTTTACGTAATTTTTGGTTTAAGTCCGATAAAAATTTCCAGCTCGCTTCGCTCGCGTATTTGGAATTTTAAAACCTTCCAGAAATCAAGATATAAAAGAAAAGTCTACTTGAGAACCTCCCCATTCTGCCGGGGCTACGGGTTGTTCGAAAGAGTTACCATAAAACATAAAGGCCTTCGACAGAACACGACGGTTTTTAATCAGTAAGAGTCTGACACTCCCTTCACACAAGGGTCATTTGATGATTTTTAACGTCGATACAAAAAAAAAAACCCTTTTTTTGAAGTCGGTTAAAAATGACAAACAGCCAGTAACACTTGTTAAAAAAAATACACGGGAAGGGGCGGCAAAATCGACAACTGCCCCGGGCGGCAGATACCCACGCTACGCCACTGCCATAGGTACTGTAGCAGCAATGCAGGTAGTGTTCAAATGAAACAGCGATGATGGTGTAAAGTATAAAGTATATTAAATGTAAACAAAAAACGAGCTTAAGTGTAAAACAACAGGGGCCGAAGTAGTGTTAACGCTCAGGCGAGAGCGTCGCGCGATTGTCCAATAAGAACGCTCTGATAAGACTCTGTGAGTACCTAAAAGAAACGAGACAGATGCGCGCGCGAGCGAGATAGCACTAACGTAAATATAACGCGTTCGGCGCGAGCGGTCGTTCTTCTCATGTTGTGGGTGGCGTAGCGAAGCGTACCTCACAGTACCCCCCCCTTAGCGAAGCGTACATTTGGCTTGCATACTCTGCCGGTCCTGGTGATGTAGGGTTGCTGTGAAGGTACAGGATCCACGATGCTCGGTGTATTTGCTGTGTTCGTAGGACACGTAGTGTTTGGCTCTTCATTGCAGATGTATGCCGGTTTCAGTCTATCCAGCGATACAACTGTCTCTCGATTCGGTAGTTGAATTTTGAAGAATTTTTCGTGTCTCTGTAGCACTGGATACGGTCCATCGTAGGGTGGAGTCAGCGGCGCTCGAACGGTATCGTTCCTCACAAAGACGTGTGTGCACGTACCGAGGTCCTTATGAACGAAGGGACTGGCTGTTGTTCTCGCGGTAGTGCACGACGGTGAGAGTGACGTCATTGTTTGTGTGAGGCAACGTACGTAGTCGTCGTCCGACATGTTAGTTGTAGTAGTCGGCGCGAAGAAATCCGATGGCACACGTAGCGTCGAACCGTAGGTCATTAGCGCGGGACTCAGGTTGTTATCTTCACGCAGCGCTGTTCGGAGGCCAAGTAGTACGGTGGGCAGTTCGTCACTCCAGTTGATAGTTGCGCCTCTAGCCATTAACGCAGCTTTTAGCGTACGATGCCAGCGCTCTATTTGACCATTTGACTGTGGATGGTAAGCGGTTGTACGTATGCGTGTAATGCCGAGTTTCTTCATTAGCGCGCTGAACAACGACGATTCAAACTGCCTGCCTTGATCGGTTGATATACGTAGTGGGCAGCCGAATCTAGCAATCCAGTTTTCATATAGCGCTTTTGCGACGATCTCAGCTGTTATTTCGCGCACTGGTACAGCTTCTGGCCACTTTGTAAATCTGTCCATGATAGTAACACAATATCGATAATCGTAAGATAGTCGAAGTGGGCCGACTATATCGATATGTATGTGTTCGAAGCGTTGCGATGGCGGAAAACTTCCTAGCGGCGTGACGACGTGACGATGTACTTTAGCTCGCTGACAGCCGACGCAGTTTCTTGTCCACGTTGTTACGTCTTTGTTCATGGATGACCAGAAGAACTTTGATGTCACTTGCTTCCTAGTCGCCTTGATACCAGAGTGGCAGAGATCATGTTGCGCTTTGAATGCAGCAAAACGATGTGCCGGTGGTAAGTATGGGCGAAGCGTGGATGTTGACATCTCGCACGTGATTGGTCGTTGCGTGCCAGGCAAAGTAACTGAGATGAATTTTAAATTAGGCTGCAGCTTCAGTTGTTTCAGTTCGTCGTCTTGATCTTGATCACGTGATAACTTGTCGTAGTCGATGTTTGACGGGCATTGTATTTCGTCAATACGAGACAAGGCGTCAGCGACTGAGTTTTCTTCTCCTTTTACGTACACGATGTTCTTGACGAATTGACTGATAAAGTGGAGTTGTCGTTCACGTCGCTGAGTGTCGCTGCTACTTTGCGGCCTTGAGAGCGCATAGGACAGCGGTTTGTGATCAGTGTAGACGGTGACGTCACAGCCCTCGATGAGTCTTCGAAAATGTTTCACAGCCGCGTAGATCGCTAGTAGTTCGCGATCATACGTGCTGTATCGTGATTGCGTACCACTCAATGCTTTGGAAAAGAATGCTAGCGGTTTCCAGGCTGCGTTGTTACGTTGTTGTAGCACCGCTCCAATGCCGTGGTCAGAAGCGTCAGTCATGATGCAGAGTGGGGTGCCGGCGATAGGGTGCGATAGTGTTGCACATTCCAATATGCTTTGGCGGCATTTTTGAAATGCTTGTTCGGCGGCCGGCGTCCACGTGATAGGCGTTTTGTCATTCTTTTTCCCATTGTGCAGATATTTGTTGAGTTCACTTTGCATGTCGGCTTGATTTGGTAAACAATCTCTGTAGAAGTTCAGCATGCCCAGGAAACGACGAAGCTCGATGATAGTTTTAGGTTGAGGATAACTGGATATGACTTTTATCCGTTCTTCAGTTGGTTTTATGCCGTCCGCTGTTACTTCATAGCCGAGAAAGTTGATTTTCGTCTGTGCAAATTCACATTTGTTTACGTTGAGCGATACGCCGTATTGGTTCAGGCGGTCAAGAACTCGATGCAGTAATTCCTTGTGTTCTTGTTCGTTATCTGAGTACAACAAGATATCGTCGATGTATGAGAAACAGCCCTCGATGCCGCGCAGAACCTCGTGCATGAACCGTTGAAAAGTTTGACTCGCGTTACGTAGGCCAAACGGCATGCAGGTGAACTCAAACAACCCGAAGGGTGTGATGATTGCCGTTTTCTGTGCGTCTTCTTTGTTAAGCGGTATTTTGTAGTAGGCCATTTTCATGTCGAGTTTTGAGAAGATCTTCTTATTGTGTAGTTGATAGGTGAAGTCTTGTATGCGCGGAATCGGGTATTTATCTGGTAGCGTGACTGAATTTAGACGCCTGTAGTCGCCGCACACTCGTAGACTGCCATCTTTCTTCTTTACCACATGGAGTGGGCTGGCCCACGGGCTCTTGGAAGGTTGACATATGCCCATTTCCATCATGCGTTCGAATTCGTCCTTAGCCGCTTTGTATTTGTCTGGCGGCAGGGGGCGAGCACGGGCGAAGACAGGTTGTCCCGTAGTCTCGATGTGATGCACGACGTTGTGTTTAGCGGGCGATTTCAAGGACATAGGTCGCAGTAGATCTGGATACTGCTTGAGTATGTCTTGATATGTCTGCTTGTCGCTAAGTACGTAAACGGCTTGTTGCATCGACGAGATTTCTACGGCGTTTATTGAGAGTTGTGTCACCTTGTCGATTAGCTTCTTTTGATGCAAGTCGACGAGGAGTTTGAAGTGGCGAAGGAAGTCAGCTCCGAGTATTGATGTTTTGACATCTGCGACTACAAATGACCAGCGAAATCGTCTTCTGAGGCCTAGGTCGATTTGTAGTTCTTTCTCGCCGTAGGTATTGATTGGCGAACTGTTCGCGGCGTATAGTTTGTATGAAGTTGGCGAACATTTCTTCTTATGTATCGGGGTGGCGGCAAGGACAGAGATATCCGCACCGGTGTCAACGAGGAAACGGTGATTCGTGTTGCGATCGAAGACACATAGGCGGTTACTTGCCGTAGTTACACCGACGTCCGCCACGGTCGGTGCCTCTTCTAGTTTTCCGACTTCTTTTGATTTCGCCTAGCGCACGGTGACACGCAGCGTCTCGCTTGATCTCCAAATCGGTAGTGGTAGTAGCATACTCGATTGGGATCGTTATGATGCCTTGCAGTAGACTTTGACCTTGAGCGGGAGCGCTGATGACGACGACGGTTTGGTCTTCCACGGCTACGAAGTTCGGAGATCTCGAGTGTCAGATTCTCTAGTTGTTTAGAGAGCACTTGTATCTGCGCGGACATGATTTGCTGGTTGACTGCCGCAGAATCTGGTTGTGGCGAAGAGACAGCTGCGATATTTGCCGACTCGGAATATTCCATCATCTTGTCTGCCATTGCCGCGAGCATATCGAGTGATGAATCTGTGTTCACAGACAGCACAACTCGCATTTGCGGCGGAAGGTGGTTCATCCACTCAATCTTGATGCCATCTTCAGTGATCATGTTGCCGCCGAGTTCGCGCATACGTCGTAGCAACTGAGACGGTTTTTGGTTGCCAAGCTCCAGTCCGCTAATGAGGTTCTTAAAGTTTTTCACCTCGGACTGCTCGTACACGGAGAGAAGGCGTTGTTTGATGGCCTCGTACTTCTTAGTTTCTGGCGGCTTGATCACGATGTCTGTGACATGTTGAAGATCGGTCGGTTGTAGTTGACCCAGGACGTAACGATATTTGTTTTCGTCACTGGTCTTCTGCGGTTCGACGACGGCTTCAAATTGGATGAACCACATGCGAGGATATTCACGCCAGAAGGGAAGGAGACGCGACTGCACGGAGACGACAGCGAGTTCTGTAGGCTCACTAACTTCTTGCTTGTGTTCCATCATTTTTCTCTCGGGGTCACCAAAATGTAGCAGCAATGCAGGTAGTGTTCAAATGAAACAGCGATGATGGTGTAAAGTATAAAGTATATTAAATGTAATTTTTTTTTTTTTTTTTTTTTTTGATATGGCATCTCGCAGTTCAGCCTAGGAGGCCGTGTACTGCTTAACCGGACTTTTCCCTGTGGATGCCTAGAATTTAAGGCCTCCAGCCAGGGGCGTAAAACAACTTATAAACTAAGCGACTGCGCTAAGGGTACCCCCTGTGGGGTCGGACCTCGGCTTAGGGCGTCGCTGGGGAGGCAGCAAAGGGACAGGCTGGATCATATGATCATTATTATTAAATGGGAAATTTAAAGCTACTGGCTCAGCTCGCGGGCTGGCTCGATGAGCAAGGGTCGGGAGGACAGAGAACGGGACGTCGCGGCGGACCTCGGCGGCGAGGTTTGTACGAACGCGGTTTGTGTTTGTATAGGGTGCTAGTGAGTTTACTACTCTCTTGGAGGACAGTTATCTCATCGTCAGGTTCTAGAAGGGCATGCCTAGGGCGGCGAATCCTACTGATGCGGGAGGGAGTGTAATTACTGGCTGACACGATAAGTGAGTTATCGTGTTTCTCAGCGCGTTCGAAGTACCGTATGGCGGCACGCTTCATATACTGGCGGATGGTAGGGATTTTTAAGTCGACATGAAGAATCTCATTTCGAACATAATAGGGAGCTCCTGTGATTTTCCGTAAGGCACGGTTTTGAAGGGCTTGCATTCTGTGAAGGCAGCGATGGCTTGCCTGTGCGAACACAGGGCAAGCATACATCATGACGGGGCGTATGCACGATCCGTAGAGGCGTAACTTGGATTTAAGAGATAATTTGCTCTTTGAATTGAGCAAGAAGTGCAATCTGCCGTACACAAAGGCTGCTCTAGAGCGCACCTTACGTATGTGCTCGGCGAATGAGAGGCGCTGGTCTAAGATTACACCTAGATATTTGGCATGCTCCTTCCAAGGAATCGGCCTACCAAACATGGTGACTGACGGGGGCGCGGGAGGAAGCCTACGGCGGGGGCTCGAAAAGAGTATGGCCTGGCTTTTGTCGGGGTGGAGTTCGATTCTCCATAGCCTAGTCCAGACACCTAGGGTGTTGCAATATGCTTGGAGATGTCTCACTATGGCGGCTGGGCTGCGGCCTGAGCAGTAGATTGCCGTGTCGTCGGCGAATAGGGCTAATTGAACATGCTTGTTCTTAGGAATATCGCTAGTGTATAGCGTGAAGAGGATGGGGGAGAGTACCGAGCCTTGTGGGACGCCAGCTTTTATAGGGTGGGCCGAAGAAAGACTGCCGTCTATGCGATAGCGAAAGGTGCGATTCGACAAAAAGTCTCGTAAGATGACGACGAGACGGTCTGGGACACCGAGTTGGTAAAGCTTGTAAATCAAGCCTTTGTGCCAGACTTTGTCGAATGCCTTTGCTATGTCGAAGAGAATCGTGCCGGTGAGTTGGCCACGTTGGAATCCGTGGCTCACACCTTCCACGATGCGGTGGACTTGTTGGACACAAGAGTGATGGGTTCGAAAACCAAACTGTTCTAATGGAATAAGACTCTTTGCTTCGACGTAATCTTTGAGACGCTTATAGATAAGTATCTCGTAGATCTTGCCGAACACATTGAGTAAACTGATAGGGCGATAGCTGGACGGGTCTGATTTTGGTTTACCGGGTTTGGGAATACCGATTACGGTTGCCTCTTTCCATGCCTGTGGGAACAGGTTATGGGTCATGGCGCAATTGAAGATCGCGGTCATGAGCATTACGAGGGAAGCGGGTAGGATTTTGAACACTTTATTGGTTATTCTATCTGGGCCCGGAGCTTTACGGGGTTTGAGACGTTTGATGATCTCTGCCACTTCGTCTGGAGCAGTGGTTCCCAAACTTATTTTTTCGACTGCCCACTTTGAGAATAAATATTTTTTTAGCGCCCCCCATTTTTTCACCTATTTAAAAACCACTATAACTTCAAATTAAATTAATTAATTATTGTGACCTATATATGTTTATTAACGGGGAGTTCTAAACGAAACTTTTACTATAACCCGCAACTTGCAACCTGAGCGCAGGCAGGTAACATACCGCGGCGCTTAGGTCTCAAGTTGACTCTTACAGTGGCGGCGTAGCATCGGGTGGCACCCGGGGCGGACTACCCATTGTGCACCCCCCAAAACAACGACAAAATATAATCACGGACTAAAATTGTTAATTAAAGTAGGTACTTAAAAATCGTGTAGAAATCATTCTTGCCTGGTTTAACATAAAGAAACCGGAGACAGATCACTGCAAACTTTTGAAGCGCTAGCGAAGCGATCCCGTAATTTTTGAGTTTTGGGACATAATAGAACCCAAACATGTTTTATAAAAACCAGTCACAAGTGAAAAAGCCGCGAGCGCAGCGAGCGCGAAATTTTTGAGTTTTGGAAGAGTACCAAAACGAGTTAAAAAACCGGCCAAGTGCGAGTCGGACTCGCGCACCGAGGGTTCCGTACAAATGCTGTATAGATAAAATGTGAGTTTCGCGCCAACCATTCAGTTTAGAACAATCATAGTTATGGTAATTTCGTGAGAGTCAAAATAGTTAATATTTTTTATTTTATAATATAACTAAAATAGTAGGCCAGTACCTTGTAAAAGTTATTTTATTGAAGTTATTTATATACAACATTTTATAGTTCATCATTCTGAAATCTGATTGAAAATTACTAATTATGTCTTAAAGGTCATGGGGCATATCTGACCCGCTTTGTAAAAAGTGGCGGACATGAATCAAAGTAGTTTTAAATCGTGGAGAATGGTATGACGTTTCTTTGAATATAAATATTTTATTAAAATTCCATGGAGACGAATGTCCAGGAGCTGATTTGATTATGGAGACTACAGAGAGTCAAGGGAACTCCCGAACGGTATGTTGCAACTACCACGTGTTTGGGCTTATTTTATTCGTATTGGGGAAGACTTTCCACAAAGATAGGTTTGACTGCCATTGTGGGATCGGCAGCTAAGATCAAATGAAATGAAATCGTTTATTTTGCAAGTTGGACATTACATCACTTTTACACGTCATTTTAAGAACGCTGAGGCCGGCATTTCATTTACATCTGAGAATCAAGTTTTAATCCTATGCATGCCTACAATTTCTGATAGTTGCCCTCGATTTCTCAGGATTTCCATCATCAGATCCTGACCTGATGACAATGGAAATAAACGGCGAGTATACTCTTTCACTACAAAGAAATGATTTCTCAAATCCGTCAAACTTGGTCGTTTAAATTCCCCATTGAAATGAGGAAAATATTTGATGTTTACACCTGATTTTCTCTAGATTCCCATGGTTCACATTGATGCGACTAATGCCATAGTAAATCAGAGCCTTTATCATTATACTGTGCTATATTTCGTTCGTATCCGCCGTGGGTATGGTTTTCATACTAAGGTGACCAATGACCTTTGAATGATTTAAAATTTTTCACAGTTTAGAGGCCATTATATTTAAGAAGTGTTTGATATGAATTTCACTTTTTATTTAAAACTTTAATATCTCTAAGCGTTCATGTGAAAAAGGGTAGGTAGTAAGTTTATAATTATTTAAAAAATATTTTATGTAATGTAAGCAAAAATAATATTTTAATATTTTATGTAACTTCAAATTTATTATTTTCGCAATTTTTCCTTTATCTGTACTATATAACGTTCCTTCGTGCCGAATTTTAAGATTCTGAGTTCACGGGAAGTACCTTGTAGGTTTTGATTCCCTAGCGTGTGACGGAAATTCGTCTAAGGTGTCGGTAAAACTGCTGTATCTTTTGATCGCGTTAACTTAGAAGTTTGATTTTTTCATTGCTTAAAGGGACAATAGACCTAGGTATTTGGTATAAATTTCAACTTGGTACCTTTATTCGTTCGTGAGAAATAAGGTAGTAAGTTTCATTTTATTAAAATATTTTTATTATATTATATAACAAAAAAAATGAGATTTTCGCAATTTTTCCTATATTTGCATTATATAACAATGCTTCATGCCAAATTTCAAAATTCTGAGTTTACGGGAAGTACCCTGTAGGTTTTGATTCCTTTGCGAGTGTCGAGAATTTGTTGAAAATATCGACATAATCGGTTGTATCTTTTGATTGGCTTGGCTTAGAAGCTTGATATTTTCACAGCCTAAAGGGACAATAGACCCGAGTATTTCATGTGAATTTCAGCTTGATACGTCCACGCGTTCTTAAGATAAAGGGTCTTGACAGACAGACAGACAGACAGACAGACGGACAACAAAGTGATCCTATAAGGGTTCCGTTTTTTCCTTTCGAGGTACGGAACCCTAAAAACCGCGGAAATTGTTTTGTTTTGGGGCACAAAAGTACCTCAACAAGTGTGGAAAAAAAAACACTGCAAAGAGAAGAAGCCGCGAGCGCAGCGAGCGCAAATTTTTTTATTTTTGGGACGCAATTATACCTAAAGAAATTAGAAAATAGTCACTATTAAGTGAAAGGCGCGAGTGCAGCGAGCGCAAAATTTTTTGACTGACTCAAAGGGCGCAGAATAAACCAGAAATGTTGAAAAAACTGTTTTTTTTTTATAACTTTGAGGAATTAATTTAAGTAAACCGGGAAAAAACATAAATAAACGAGAAAGAGAGGGGTGACAGCCGGACTGGCACCCCTCCAGTGCCGCCTCGACGTCATGCCTTGTTTGCGCATGCACTGTTGTAGTTTTGTTTAAAATTTGAATAGCGTGCAGTGACTGGTAGTGAACCTTCAACCTAGGCTTTGCAGATTAGAATGGCACCCTCAGTGACTTGTCTCTTCTGCCCGTGCCATCCTGGTCGTACAACTTGAACCAGCCGACTGATACAGGAATTCACAATTCGGGTTATTTAACAAAAACTTGTTAAAACATGATCGTGTCTGTTGCCTTTTTATTTGTTTGTTTGTGTCTACTTTAATTACGAAACGGAGCGACCGATTGAAATTGACATGATTTTTATTTTTTCTATATTCAATAAAATAGGACAGATATATGAACTACGTGGAGAGAAATATAGAACCGAGTTTGAGCAATCTTGTAATTCTTATTAGTTGATGTTCACAAGTCGTTGCCTAAGAGGTTTCCTAGCTAAATAAAATTACAAATCACCCCCCAGGCCTCTACACAACGCCCCCATTTTCTTTCTGGGTCTCTTACCGCCCCCCTTGAGACCTGCAGCGCCCACAGGGGGGCGTTATCGCCCACTTTGGGAAACACTGGTCTGGAGTGACGGGTGGCAAGGGATCGTCGGGGTCTTCTTGCGGTGGTAGGGAGGATCTGCGCTCGACCTCGGCTTCGACCTTTAGTAGGTGAGCCGGGTCGACCGGTTGGGTACTAGGCGAGCATTGAGCCTCGAGGCTGTCGGCCAGACATTCCGCTTTTTCATCGTCCTCGAAGGCGATGGAATTGTCGGGGCGTTTGATCGGCGGGGTGGAAGCTACTTCATCGGATTTGAGTTTCCTTTGAAGCTGCCAGAAGGCTTGATGAGTCGGCTCGAGTTCGCTCAGCGTCTTGTCCCAGCGCGTTTCACGCATCTCAGCAAGGCGTTCCTTTACAGCACGCTGTAAGTTACGCATGTGAGACTTGTTAGCGTCGCAGGGAAAAGTACTGTAGGCACGGACAGCCGCGTTCTTCTCGGTCACCAGAGCACGCACGTCATCCGGGAGCTTGAAGCGATGAAAGCTCGTCGCTTCAACTCTACGTGAACACTTGTCCACGGTGGATTGTACGTGCTCGGTGAACGAGCCGATCGCGCCCGTCATGTCAGCGACTGAGTTGATTTCATCGGGAATTGATTCTAACTGGGCGGAGGAGGATTTCAAGCTTTCGCTTAGCATTCTCCAGTCCGTGACAATCTGGGTGGGAGGAGGGCGATCCGGGTCGAGTGGGCCTGAGCGCGAGGCTAGTTCCACAAGAACCGGTCTGTGGTCGGAGGTGAGCTCGTGTAGTACCTCGATCGAATGTAAACGTAAGTTTACGTTCTTGAGGAGCGCTACATCGAGAACATCGGGAAGGTGGTCGACTATATTAGGAAAGTGAGTGGGATGCATCGGAGCGATGACATCGAAGTTGAGGGATTCACACTGATTGAATAGCAACCTGCCTCTTGGAGAAGTAGTGTTGCTATTCCAGGCGGGATGTTTGGCGTTTAGATCGCCTGCTATTATTACAGAGTCGCTCAGGCCTAGTAAGGCTCTGAGATCGTTCGTGAAAAGGATCGGGTCGTAGGACTGAAAGGATGAGGACGTGGGAGGGCAGTAGGCCGATACGAGAGTGATCGACTGGTGCTGGGACATGGCTAGTCGACAGATCGAGGCTTCAATGCAGCTTAAGTCGGGGGGAGTGATCTCTACACAATGTAGCGATCTTTTATAATAGATAAGCGTGCCGCCTTTGTGGCGTGTGATCCTGTCATTTCTAATTAACTTATAGTTGGCTATATTAGGGCCGCGTACACGCGGCTTTAGGAAGGTCTCTTGTACGAGAAGAATGTCTATCTTATGGGATTGTAGGAAGGCGGAAATCTCGTCGCGTTGGCCGAGAATACCGTTGGCATTATAATAGCCAAGCCTAAGGGAATGGGGTTTAATTTTGGATGTATTATCCATTTCTATTTCCTAAAGTGAGGCAGGTTTTGAACTGCCTGGGCGACGTCTGAATACTCCTGCATAACGGAGTAGAGTTTGATAAGGTCGCCATTGCTGGCGACTATCTCCCTCGAAAGTTGTTGAGCTCTGTCGCTCGTAAATACACTGAACGTGCTCAGTATAACGTTCATAGAACTGAGCGCTGATACTGGGCTAGAAGAAGGCGCGATCGCTTGCGCTTGCGCGGGCTTGGCGGCTATAGGAGCCGCGGAGGGCGCGGAGGGCGCGGAGGGAAGGACGGGAGGGACGCGAGGTAAGCTCGCGGGCGCCGCGGTGGAATTATTCACCGGGGCGGGAGTTGGCTGGGGCTGAGTTGGCCTCGGGGTTGGAAAGGCTCTCTGATGGTTGAGAGGGTTCCATGGGGAGGGCCGTTGTGGGCTGAGACGCTCGGGAAGTTGAGCGGTAGGTAGCCTCGCTGATGGGCTTTCCCTTAGCTGGCGGGCGTTTGCACGCTTGGCCAGCTTGGGAGACGTTTTTGGGGCCTTTGGGCAGCCGCGGTAGTTGGCGGGATGACCTGAGGCGCCGCAGAGTACACAGCTCGGAGGCTCGGTGCACAGAGTGCGGTCCTTGGGTCGCGGGCAGTCGGAGGTGCCGTGTTGGCCTAGGCATTTCACGCACCTAGGCTGGGCGAAACAGTTGCGCTGTGAGTGACCCCACAGTTGGCAACGGTGGCATTGGGATACAATGCCAGATCTATTTGGCTTCTCGATTGAGATGCCGGTTAAATTACACACCGATTTGATGTTAAAAATCGGGTGGATTTTAGAGGGACACGGCTCGCATACTACGAGCACCATGTCGAAGGCGTGGCCGCTGCGGGCGCGGTGCATCCTATGAACTTGCGTCGCAGGGATGTTTTGTGACTTAAGGTCACTTAAAATGTCATCTGAAGGGATTTCCTTCGGAATACGGGTAATGACGACCCGGAGAGGTTTTTCCTCGGGGAGGGAGTATGTGTGGAACGAAATGTTCCTCGCTCTTAGCGCTTTAGTTATCTCCCTATAGTCGTCTGACGTAGGGAGGACGATTTTTATACCGTTGCCGGTATTGGAGGCCGATCTGTAGTTGATCTTACGATCAACACACAACTTGGACACTTCGGTCCATTTTGCCTTGTCCTGTAAGTATACAGGCGGCGGAGGTTTGTTTTTTGGTGCGCTTTTGGGCTTAGCGGCACCTTGGGAGGAAGCGACCTGCGAGGTCGAGGGTGACGTGGCGGGGGATGCTGTAGACACAGCGGGCGGGCTAGGGAGAGGAGATGCGGCAAGGGCGATGGTCTTGCGCGCCTTGTCATTATTGTTGTTCTTTTTCCTCTTACCTCCCTGTACGACGGTGAAGTCGTCATCGGAGGAAGAGGAGTCGGAGGGCTCGGCGGGTTGAGCATCCTCTGGGACGGGTGAGGCAGAGCGGGAGGACGAGGTGTCCATGCATTCGGCGTCGACGTTTGACGCAGGTGCACTCGCCTGAGTAATTTCCATTGTCTGTGAGACAATGGGATTAGGTACAATGGTCGAGTGCAGCTGGGCATCGACCATTGTATTGGGGATTACCGTTTCCGCTAATGCGGTGGTTTTCCCCGAAGAGACAATTATAGGCTCAACAATGGGGCGCGACACAGCTGCGCCGGCCTCCTTTGTTGAGCCGTTGTCGGTAATAACACAATAGCGCGCTAGGCGCGGGTCCTTGATATCAAGGTTATTTATCAAGTCGCCATATTTGGCGACAATGTCTTGGTCCTTGAGGAGGACCTCGAAAAAGAATTTAATAACTTCGGTAGTCATTTTCCCGTGAGGGAAGAGGGCTACCGAGCTAAAAGAGGTGGGGGCCTAATTATAAAAGCCTAACAACCTATCTCCTATCTCCCCGGGTGGATGGGCCCGGGGATGTGTAACCCTCCCTGCCGGGTATAGGCAGGGAGGTGAGTACCTATTGGTGAGCCCTAAGCTTGTAAACCGTTCGCCAGTCTTATTGTGCGAACGGGCCCTAGCCAGTCTAGTGCGAAGGGTATAGAGATACCCAACCGACACCAGGTGTGTAGCTGTGAAAGCAAACCAGATGCAAGGCACGACTAGGAGATCCCCCAAGGCCGAAATCCGAGCTCCCGTCCAATTGACTGCCTTGCCCTGAAGGGGTTCGGCGGGTGTGATTGGGTCAACACCCTCTCGGCTTCGTTGGCACCGTATGGTTTCAACCGAGAACCACGAAACTGTGGCTTTTACCCAGAAGGGGTCAACTGAATTTACTTGACACAAACGTTTTAGAAACAGGATAATCGTCCGCCGCTTTGAAAAAAGCAGCTTTAGATTGATATATTTGTAGTCGGCAGAGCGACTACGGTGAGCGTTACGTCGGGCGTAACAAAGACAAAAGTCGTAAACGGGCGAGCGCAGAGCGACACGTCCGTACACGACGAGAGTCAGAAGTGGAGTCCATTAAATGTAAACAAAAAACGAGCTTAAGTGTAAAACAACAGGGGCCGAAGTAGTGTTAACGCTCAGGCGAGAGCGTCGCGCGATTGTCCAATAAGAACGCTCTGATAAGACTCTGTGAGTACCTAAAAGAAACGAGACAGATGCGCGCGCGAGCGAGATAGCACTAACGTAAATATAACGCGTTCGGCGCGAGCGGTCGTTCTTCTCATGTTGTGGGTGGCGTAGCGAAGCGTACCTCACAGTACTAATATAAATGCGCTAATCTCATGAACTATCGGACCTATTTGACAATTTATTTCGTGAAAGCATAGCGCCTTGAATATTTTTTTTTCTTTTGCAATGCTAGATTGCTAGAAGTGGGTTTTATAAATTAGTAATTACACTTTTCCATGGACAAAACGACACTTACAATATTTATTATTTTTTGACAATTAGGTATTTTCTGTCTACAAAAAATATATCTATTATCAAAACCCCACCACCGCTGTACACAAATTTTCACCATTTGTTAGTAGCATAGAGTCGTAACTTCTAGTTCTACTTATCTATGGTCGAGTTAGTTAGCCGATTGTGAATACGGGACACTTTTGACGTATGGCTCGTTTTATAACTATATTTAGCTAGTTTGTTACCTGTGTTTTTAACCGACTTTCCAGAGGAGGTTATGAGGTGGTTTTTGACTTGATGTCAAAAAGATACTTATGTTGTTTGTCACTGTTTGGAAATATGTAAAAAAAAATTTACTCAATACTCATTTCTTTATTTGCGTTCCACATGTTATCAATACCTACTCAACTCTTTATTTGCGTTCCATATGTAATGCAGGTGGTATTTTTATAAAGTTTAAACAATATATTAGAAACAATATGGACCCGGAAGGGCACAGAAAGAGGTAGGAGAGGTTTGCAGTACTTATCATTTTTACCTAGTTTAGTTTTATTAAATCTATACTTATTACTGAAAAAAAAAACATTATCAGATGTTTTAACGCGGTTTCATGCGCTTTTGCGGGAAAACTTCTTACCGTATACGGACAAAATATGGCATATGTTACTTGAGGATAGTTTAGCTTCATAACAGTGAAAGAATGTTTCAAATCGGGCCAGTAGTTTCGGAGCCTCGGGTACAAACAAACATACGAAAAAATGTTTCCTCTTTATGAGTAAGTATTCAATTGATGTAATTGATATTTCCGTGCACAGTAAATTAAGGTGCATAATAAATAACAAGAGTCTAAATTACTTTTTTAAGTACGGAAACCATTGAAAGCAAAGAAATAAACAAAACAAAACTACATTAAAAATACTACTCGATCAAAAATTGAATCTCAACAACGCCTACGACGTAGCATGACGTAGTACTAGCTACGGCGTAGCATCACCTACGAAAATATCGTAGTCAGTAAAAGTTGATTTTTAAAATAGTTTTTTTATTTTATTTTTTCAAAAATATAAGTACTAGGGATAGAGAAGTCTACTTATAAAGTGTTATTTAGGTAACACATATTTTGACTGTTTTACGGTAGTTTTCCACTGGATTTTTAGAAAAAAACTACATATGTATGTTAATTTCTTAGAAAAATCTTGCTATAGCTGTCTACAAGAATAATTTACTGAATTGCATACAAAGGTCTCAAGCCATCATACAAAATCTCATCACAATCTATTAAGACATTGTACTACAAAAGCATTCTTACTGAAAGTCATTCTTTCTGAGTATAAACTCAGAAAGAATGACTTTCAATTTTAAATACACGTAAAAAATAATAACGAATTGTAAAAACCTGTATTTAAACACAATAACAAAGTTAATTATTTTCAAACAACTTCAAAATTACGTCACAAAGTAATATTTAATTACAATATGACAATTAAAAACAGATTAAATAAGTCTATACTAATACTAGCCGTTTCCCGCGGTTTCACCCGCGTCCCGTGGGAACTACTGCTCGTACCGGGATAAAATATAGCCTATGTTACTCGGGAAGAGTGTAGCTTTGCAACAGTGAAAGAATTTTTCAAATCGGTCTGATAGTTTTAGAGGTTTATCCCTCACAAAACATTTTTTTTTCTTTATAACATTATTAGGTACAAATAATATACTTATAATTAAAAAAAAGCTTATTTAAAGTAAATATTAATATAAAAAACAGTGTATTAAAACAATAATATTATAACATTTTAATATAAATATATGTGCTATGAACTCGCGCCGATACGCTTTCTCTTTCGCACGCTATCTATCCTTGTCTAACATGGATTGTGATTTCTTAGCTTGGAGCTTTGGATGCGGTAATGTGAAAATATTTTGTGACATAAAAAAGTCTTTGTCACACATTTACAGAGTTTTATATAGCATAGTATTAGTATATTGATAAACAAACATTAGGTAGGTACTTTTTGTTTGTATATGTACATATTACGCCAGTTACTGACACCCATTTTATCCGCACTCCCTGAGACTCAGCGCAACCGGATAAAGGTAGCTTAAGTCTTAAGCTTTCCTCGATAAATGAGTTAACTAACACTGAAAGAATTGTTCAAATCAGTTCCTTAGATCTTGAGATTACCGCGTTCAAGAAAACAAACTCTTGAAATCTTAAGCTTTCTAAGGGCCTTTCCGATTGCGAAACGATTTTACTTATCCTGAAACATTGTAAAATGGTAAAAAATCTAAACATATCTTTTCACTAATTCATAAAACAATCGAATATCTCATTTTCAACTAATAATCACCACAAAAACCATTCACCCAGTCCCTCAACCCCAAAACACCATATCCAAAAGAGCACCCCAAACTTATAGACTCCTGGTCACAAAATATCGAACCTTACTCAGTGTATGCCGAGCGTTGTAAGGGAGACCCCGCGTTTTCATTCACAAGAAACCTTAACAAAAACCTATTGAAAAAACCCAAAATTTTCATTAAAAAATATATTTTTTCTGTCAAAAATTTCGTCTCGGTCAAATTGTGTTTATAATTTGTGTGGTTAAGAGTGTGAACTGGGAGTTTCGTTAAGAAATTGCTGTGAGACCAATATGGCTGAATTTCAGAGCCAGTCGTTGGATTTTCAGCCGTTCTAGGGTGTTGTCTATCTAAAAACAGCGGTAAGTCATCAAAATCTTTCATTTTAATAGTTAATTTTTGTGTTTTGACGTAAATTTTGAGTTGGTAAGTCGATTTTAAGTCAATACTCTATCTTTGTACAGGACAATTGCAATATGTGTAGTGTGTTCGTTCCTTTCATGGTTTTTAGCTATAGTAGATGGTATATCGTGAAATCTTTAGTATAGAGTACAAAAAGCCTTTAAAATTACAGTTAAAAATATTGATAAAGACAATAGTAGCAAGTTTATGTAGAAAAAAGGCTTTCAGACTCCAAATTTCATGAGTAATACATACATCTATATAGAAAGTATATTCGTACGAGTTCATGGTTGTACCAAATATACATTTTTGTATAGCAATGACTGAGTAAAGGTGAAGGAAAATATCTTGAGGAAACCTGGACTATTAAGTCTGAAATCAGCAACCCGCATTGAGCAAGCGTGGTGATTATTGCTCAATCCTTCTCCGTGTGAGAGGAGGCCGCAGCCCAGCAGTGGGACGATAAAAAGGCTGATGATGATGAAGTAAGTAAATGTCAAAAATCTTGATATTGAAAAAGGTTATAAGTGAAAATATTTCAGTAAAATAATTGTAGTAAGTGGTTGATTGTGTGATCTTTTGAAAAGGTCAAAGGGGAGTCAATATTTTTTGCTGGCAAACCATAGTGATTGTACAAGTATAAAAGCTATATTTTTAAGAAAATTGTTAAAGCACTGGTACTCAGCTCCGTTTGTTTAGACTGGAAGCCGACACCAACATAGTTGGGAAAAGGTTAGGCAGATGATGATGTATTTTTATACCTACGAGTTACTTGAGAGATGACGGCAGATAGAAGAGTATGAAAGGAAAACATGCTGCGCCGACCACAAATAAAATTGGGATAAAGGCAGGAGTACTAACTAGTTGTTCCTACCTTTTTCGCTCACGTCCCGGTTGAACCACTTCCTGCAACCGGGTAAAAAGTAGTCTACTTCATTTCCCAGGCATATATGTACAGTCTAGACTCTAACTACTAGAATCGGATATGTCGTGTTTGCGTGAAAGCGCGACTTATTACTAAGTAGGCATTAATAGTAATTAAGTAGGTATTATAGGATTTCATGATTAAAATGTTCTTGGTAAAGAAATGTGGTTTATGCTTTTGGTAATAGGTAAAATATGGATATAATATGGGTATAATATGGATGAGAATAATAATTGTAGGTCATCAATTTTTTTAATGCGTGTTTCGAAAGGCAGGAATTGTTGGGTTCCGCATGGCTGTCATTTGAACATCTTTAGCAGTCGTCACGGATAGTCAGAAGCTAGAAAATCTGAAAACCAGTCATACCCTGGGGAATTGGGTTGCTCAGGTAACTGGGTTGAGAAGATCAATCACTCCATGTGACACACTGGTACTCGGCTGCATCTAGGTAGATTGGAAGACACCAACATAGTTGGGAATCAGCTTGACAGATAGATTGAATTGTCCAGCATATTATCTTAAATAAACATATCAGTAAAATAGGTACATATTATGTAGTCATACCATCATCTTGCATATATTATTTAGCCTGTAGTGTCCAAGATATACTTAAAAAGTACATACAAACTTAGAAAAGTTGCTTTGGTATTGGTCTGGCCTGACTCGAAATCGAACCCACGCACTCATACTTGAGAGGTTGGTTCTTTACCCACTTGGCCACCACGACTTTATCAGCCTTACTTCAAAAACTTAAACATCTGTTGAACACTTGTCTAAAAAAGGTTAGGCTGCAAAATGGAGCTTATTTTAACGTCATAATCTGTCATTTTTTAGACAAGTGTTCATCAGACGTTTAAAAGTTTTTGTGGTACCACGGTATATGTATATTTCCTAGTGATATGTTGTTAAAAATTATTATTTCAGATTACATGACCTTGACTATTCATTTAATTTCACCTTTAGTTATCAAAGGTTAGGTGTCAAAACGTCTAAAAAAGTAAGTGGAAATATCATGATAATTGTGGTTTATAATAACGTAATATTAAATTATCAAGTAACTATTATATTTGTGAATAAATAAATGGTATAATTATTATTGTCTAGAATTTTTTAAAGCCATTTTTCCGCGGTTTCACTCGAGTTCCGAGGGAACTACTGCCCGTACTGGGATAGAATATAGCCTACGTTACTCGCGGATAGATTAGCGTAGCATATCGCTACGAGAGACCTACAATAGTACTACGCAGTAGCTACAAGGCAGCTACGATAATACTACGTAGATGCTACGGTAGGCCTACGATAGTACTACGTAGTTGCTACTAGAGGTCTACGATAATACCTACTACGTAGTATCTACGAGAAAAAGATAGAAGGTTACACGCTGTTCAATGTAGGGCAATGACTGTCTTATAGTATTTTATATACTAGTCGAATACCACGGCTTCGCTCGATACATATAAAACTGTAAGTGAATCCTGCTCTATCTTTAGTTACACTAGTATTATTTTGTAAAGGTGAAAGTTTGTGTGTGTTCTTATGTATGTGTATTAGTTTCCTTTACTCGGGAACAGCTGAGATGAATAGGAAGGGAGTGAGTGTCAGTATGGCGAGTGACAGGGGAAAATGGAAGAAAATGACATATTGCGCCGACCCCAAGTAATATTTGGGAACAGGGCAGGAGAAAGAAGAAGAAAGAAGACTCGGGAACAGCTGAACGGATTTAGATGAAACTGGGCTATTTCTCCTGGTGCAGGAAGCAGTTCCCTCCTGAAGTGGGTTAAAACGTTGGCAGAAGCTAGGAGTGTTATCCTCGTAAAAACGAATGTATGTTAGATTTCCACTTTTATAAGTTAAGATAGATAAACCGAATTATATAGATAACCTTTTAATAATAATGGTCCGATCATAGGCTGCTTTTATCTCTGTGCAGGAGATAGTTAAAATCTGTTGTATAATGGAATATACAATGTACTTTGTGAAGCTTAAAAAAAGGTCATGACTTTTGTATTTTTTTAATTCATACATTAATTCGTATAACAAACAAAAATACATTAATTACATTACTTTGCAATCTTGCCTATTTAGTCTCTTTCATCGTCAAACTACTGAACTTATAAAATCATTCTTTTCTAAAAAATATTAATTCTCAAAGAATATAAAACCATAGACAAACACCTAGTATTATTTATCTAGACACACGGCAGTGTGTCCGCCAAGTTCGAGCAAAAAAAGCGACACACCGGCCGTGGGTTATATTACACGAACCATTTCGGGCCAAATTCGACCCCCCTGTAATTCAAAATCTATTTTATTTACGCGTTTCAAATTTCTAGTATCTGTTGAGACTCCCTCACTTATCTAAAATACAAAATTTCATTAATATACCTATTGTAGGTCTTGAGATATTGACGTCAGAAAATCGCTATTTTTACTATACACTCACTGACTGACTGACTGACTGACTGACTGACTGACTCACTCATCAAAAACCTAGACCACTTCCAATGGTCGTATTGACTTGAAATTTGGCATGGAGGTAGGTCTTTATGTCAAGGTAAAGGGAAAAATCTGAAAATGGCCAAGTGTGAGTCGGTTTCAAAATAATGAAGGTGTTTTATAACCGGTGTAAATTTATACCCCTAAGGAACTAAAACGAACTAAATGTATCTATATTTATATAATATATCTTCGAATGGTACAAAGGTTTGTATTTAGTCAAAGTAAAGTAAAAATCTGAAAACGGCCAAGTGTGAATCACTTTCGAAAATAACGAATGTGTAACTTTGATCCACGAACATAATATATGATAACATGTCATGTCAGTCAGTTGGTAAATCTAGTCCATTTAGTTTATCTAGTTCATTTCTTTGTAAGAAACATAGTGCATATTAAAAAATCTAAAAGATAGTATAAATGAGACATTTCTTTAACTAACTTCATCATAAGAAAAAATAAAATAAACAACCTTACAAAAATAAATGAAATCCCACCCAAAACAAAAATGTGAAAGACTGCCAAGTTCGATAATATGGGAATGCTTCGCCTATAAAAGAAGTGAGATCTGAATAAGTAAGTTAAAAATAGTTACTTTTTAATGATGTTACTTGGCAAGTTTTAATAGAAAATTAAATACTTGAGTCATTGCGTTTAGTAGGTTTATAACAAGGTGTGTGAAAACTTGCCAAGTGACATCATTAAAAAGTAACTATTTTTAACTGAGGTATGTGTATGGAACTTGGTACTTATTCAGATCTCACTTCTTTTATAGGCGAAGCATTCCCATATTATCGAACTTGGCAGTCTTTCACATTTTTGTTTTGGGTGGGATTATTTCAACCATCCCCTAACACTTACAATATAATAATATAAAAAGGTTTTCAAACCCCCGTGGAATAGAGTTTATTGTACAAATTGGGTTTTAGACAGTCAGCTACAAATCAAAGAGGGTTTGCTTAAAAGCTTGCTTTTATCTATATGTGTATACTAATATTATAAAGCTGAAGAGTTTTTTGGTTTGTTAGAAAGCGATAATTTCAGGAAATAATGGTCATTATCATCTGTCTGTTTTACAACTATGTTGGGGTCGGCTTCCAGTCTAACTGGATGCAGCTGAATACCAGTGTGCCACAAGGAGCGACTGCCTACCTGACCTCCTCAACCCAGTTACCCGGGCAACTACCTACTATTCCTAGGTCCTTAGACTGGTTGTCAGACTTATTGGCTTCTGACTACCCGTAACGACTGTCAAAGATGTTCCGAAACAGTCATTGGTGTCCAAGATATACTTAGAAAGTACATACAGTCCTAGAAAACTGCATTGGTACTTGCCTGACCTGGAATCGAATCCACACTTGTACTTGAGAGGTTGGTTCTTTACCCACTAGGCCACTACGAATTGTAATAAAGTGAATTAAATAATTGATATAATAAAATTCATCAAGTATATTAAATAAAAACGTCTTATAAAAGGTACCTTCCTTAACTCTGTCATCAAAAATAGATCAAATGATCATTAACGTCTTTTAATACCTGTCGGAGATAAATTAACGAGTTTCCTTACTATGGATTAAGGGTGCTAAGATATATAGGGGTGCTTAGGATGCTTTACAAATGGAGGGGCTCGTGGTTACTCGAGCAGACACGTGGTAAAGTGGAGGCTGTGCTGAGATCGGAGAGCGCGCTGCGGGTTGTTCGAAAGAGAAACCGCGGCCCTGGTACATAAAAAGGCCTACGACGGAACACGACGGTGTTTAGTCAGTAAGAGTCTGACACTCCCTCACCGCTGCTAACCCACAGCGGGAGGGGTCATTTGATGACTTTGACGTAAAAAAAGGCCGATTTCGTCCACGGCGGCTGTTCTCATGTAAGGAGATCAGTCAGCTACGCAGGACATATTATAGTGCACTAGCATTTGCGCAGACACTGGTGCTCTCGCTATTGCTTCATTCTCATAGCCTTAAGAGAGAGTGTACGGTTCGATTCCAGGTCAGGCAAGTGCTAATTCAACTTTTCTATGTTTGTATGTGCTTTCTAAGTCACAAAAATTTGACACTAATGACTGAGTAAATGTGAAGGAAAACATCTTGAGGAAACCTGGACTTTCAAGTGTGAAATCGTCAATCCGCCTTCATCAAGCGTGGTGATTAATGCTTGTTCCTTCTCTATTTGAGAAGAAGCCGCAGCACACACGTGGGTTAAAGTGACGAGGTAGGGGTACATAAATATAATCTACATCCTAAGAAAGGATACTACTAGGCTAGGGAAGGATAAGATAGTAGAAACTTTTTATTCGGTGTGGGAAATAGATAGGTACCTCTGCACGTGACTAGAATAACATGGAACAGTGAGTTATATATTATAAGTACATAATAACCTTCCATATCGACAAAAATCATAACCCTCCCTTCGCTGAAGTCGGTATAAAAAACCAAATCCAAAGCACTTCAATATTTATTAAAAACTTAACCCAATAAACGTCAAATCTTTGCCTAAGATCAAACTTTAAAATCATTTGAATTTCATACATTCATACTCAATCAATTTCCAACCATACACCTATAACAATAAGAGCGAATTTCCCGTAGCAAGACGACGCACCCAATTTTCGAATCCCCCTTCAAATATAGACAAAGGATTTTCGATCTTAAGTCTTAGGCGTTAAAGTATATTTTTCCGTGTAAGTTTTTTTTGTATAGGGGTTTTGAAAAGTCTAGTAATTCAATTCTATAGGATTTTTGCTATAAGATCTTTTTTAGTCATATGTCAGGGGGGCCCATTTAGACTGGAAGCCGACCCCAACATAGTTGGGAAAAAGGCTCGGAGGACGATGATGTAAGAGGGTCCCATAAAATGTTATTATGGGGTGTGTCTGTTTATTGATAGCTTTTAAAAATAATAGGATCAGGTAGTGGGCTTTTAAATTTTGAGGGTAGTAGGTTTGGTAAATTTTAAATTTTAATTCGATTTTTTTTTGTTGTTAAATAACTTTTCAGTTGAAGAGTGGTATTTCTTTAAGCACGTTGTTTTTTTAAGAGTGTTTTATACAGTTCGATTCTACAGTACCTCCACGCTACATTTCATTGAGATCGGTTCATCCGTTTGCATAAAAAAAATATTCAAATAGGTAAACTGGTAACCAGATAAACTGATAAACTGGTAGAAAACGCCTAAGGCGTTAAGTCCGCCCTTGTGCAGAATGTGCAGAAGTATTAAATAAATAAAAAAACTGCGTTAATTGCTGGATATAGCAACATCTATACTAAATGTAAAGACGTAAAGTTTGACCAAGTTATAGTTAAGTTTAGGCTACATTTTTTTCGCAGTACGTCCCTTTAGACGCGGGGGGGGGGAACTGGCTATTTTCCTAATATTATGGCAGTATTTTCATCTAATTTATTTATTTTCTATATTTCAGGTACACATTGCAGCCTCCTGCATTGGAAATTAAGAGGTAAGTTTTTGGTATTAAATTATTATAAGAATAAGTAATAATAATATGTCTGCTTTTCTCTGTAAGGAGATCAGGGTGTATCAATCACCAACTTCCAGACTCCGGGACTTTTTTATAAAATAAAATACATTACAACAACAATATTTCAAGTTATCATAACCCATATAGTTACAGCATTGTTAATACACATTACTTTATTACTAAATTACTAAATTGAAACATAAATATGCAATTTATAAAAAAAAAATTAACAATAAAAATAAAAATGTAGAAATGTAGGCTAAGTCAATTAAATAATACCTAATTAAAATCAAATAATGATTAATATATGAAAGTTACTTAAAAGTCACATAGCGATTTTCTCGACCCAGGCATCGAACCCAAGACGCTAGCACGGCAGTTAGAACGACTAGACCAAAGGGGCAATTAAAATTGAGTCGACCACAATAAAACAATTGTGATTCGAATAAGTTTTTCGAAAATTAAGACCACCCGTCGTTCTTTTGTTTGTTTTCACAAATCTATCACCCTCTTGATTGCTTTCAACCCTTTTATAAAAGTTATTGACTTTAGCTACCCTAAAAAACTAGTCTAGACTTTGGTTTAGACTTTTTTAGGGTTCCATACCTAAAGGGTAAAACGGGACCCTATTGTTTTCGCTCCTCTGTCCGTCTGTCCGTCTGTCACCAGGATCTCATGAACCATGATAGTTAAAGAGCTGAAATTTTCACAGATGATGTATATCTGTTGCCGCTATAACAACAAATACTGAAAACTAGAATTAAATAAATATTTTGGGGGGCTCCCATACAAAAACAGTGAATTTTGGTCCGTTTTATAAATAATGGTACAGAATCATTCGTGCGCGAGTCCGACTCGCACTTGGCCAGTTTTTTAGGGTTCTTTATTCTACTGCCGGGGCTGTGGGATTGTTCTTGCTCATTACCGCGAAGGAACATGGCGGGGTTTAGTCAGTAAGAGTCTGACACTCCCTCCTCTGATGATTTCCCATCAAAACAGGAGGGTTTTCTATAGGTATACTATTTCAATAGGCACCTAACTATAGGTAAACAATCTAGATACTTAGGACTTTTAAGACAAATATGTATCAAACAAATAAACTACCTACTGAACAAAATAATTAAGACTCAATTGATTAAGTAATCTTTAAACACATATTTTTTTTAGAAAATCATGAATTCAAAGTTTTTGGTTGGTCTGATATCAGTGAAAATATCTGATCGTTGTAATGTGCGTACTACTATTCATTTCAATACTGATTTATAATCCCGAACAAACTGTCGGATGACTTAAAAGTCTGTAATCCCTACTAATGTTATAAATGCAAAAGTAACTCTGTCAGTCTGTCTGTTACGCTTTCACGTCTAAACCACTGAACTGATTTTAATAAAATTTGGTACAGACATAGAGTTGAACTTGAGAAAGAACATAGGATACCTACTTTTTATACCGGACTTTTGAAGAATTCTCTTGAAAACGCGATATAACCAAACTCTACGATTGCGAAGCCGCGGGCGGAAACTAGTGTGTAATATTGGTTAATTTGGGCCTAAATAACTAGTTACTAAAAGGTTCACAAATAGATAAATTCTTGACATTTTAAACTTTTCTATTATTCTGACATTTAGCGCCCTCTACAGTGATATTTTGAAATTATTAGTTTTCTGACCTTTAAAATGCTACCTTGCTTACTCATCCTGTTACATATTGACTATTTATGCGTTTGTTTTTTAGGGTTCCGTATGCAAAGGTAAGCCAGTAAGTCTGACACCAGTCTAACAAAGGGGTATTGGGTTGCCCGGGTAACTGGGTTGAGGAGGTCAGATAGGCAGTCGCTCCTTGTAAAGCACTGGTACTCAGCTGTATCCGGTTATACTGGAAGCCGACCGCAACATAGTTGGGAAAAGGCTCGGAGGATGATGATGATGATGTATGTAAAGGTAAAAACGGGACCCTATTACTAAGACTTCGCTGTCCGTCTGTCACCAGGCTGTATCTCATACACCGTGATAGTTAGACAGTTGACATTTTCACAGATGATGTAGGTATTTCTGTTGCCGCTAAAACAACAAATACTGAAAACTAGAGTAAAATAAATATTGAAGAGGGCGGCCATACCAAAAAAGTGATATTTTGGCATTTTCACAGATAGTGAACCAAAATCATTTATTCAAACTTAGCTACAAAACAGCACTTTTTACGAACGAACGTTAAAAACGCCCACCCTTCACCACTTCCTATGTGTTATTGCTGGGAAGAAGTGGCGCAACAAACTCCCCAGCAACACATGTCTGTCTGCAGGTCAGAAGAATCTTTCAAAAATGTTTTATTGTTTTAATGTTTTAATTACTGTTAAAAATATACAGAAATGTCCTATTTTTGATGAATCTGTAAATTCTGCTGTAGAAAATTCCCAGTCTAGTTATAATAAGTTTATGTTATATTAAGTGATTAATAAATAAAGGTAGCACTATTTCTAGTTACAACAATAAACATATAGATGGCGTTGTACACAATTAGGTTGATTAAAGTTAAGAATAACAAGAGAAGGGTGGCCTAGGGTTGTCACCACAACACAAAGATATTTCGGAAACGGCTGGACCGATTGATATAATGTTCTTTTTTATTCAAAAACAGTGGCAATAGTCACGATACATACGTCCTTAAACTTTCGTTTTCGCAATTGTTTTACCGACTTCCCAAAATGGAGGAGGTTCTCAATTCGACCATATTTTTTTTTTGTTTTTTTTTTTTCGATTTTTCATCAACGTTTTCACTAGCTAAATATTTTAAAGTTACAATATTATGGAATAGGTCTCCTCTCTAAAGAATAGAACAACACCGCCCGAATGAATTGGTTTCTTATTTTAAATGAATACATATTAGGTACCTATTGCACATGACTGTACCTACTAACGGTAACTTTTTACATACACAACATAAACAATATTGAAAATTGAACGTTAAAATTCATATTAAACAGTTGTTTTAAGAAAACTGACGATTTACGTTGTCTTTATAATAGACCATTTTACATTTTTTTATTGATTGTTCATAAAAAAGTAACATATTAGTTAAAAAGCCGGTAGCAACCTTACCATTGTATAAAGGTACAGAGCTCGCGTGACAAGTAATAATATATTGTGCTACCTGGTTAGGCAGTTGTTTTTACTGTGTTTAATTGCGAATGTGAATTAAAATCATTAGCACTGGGGGTTTCACTGGTTTAATTAAGACGTAATTTTTGGATAATATTCTAACATCTGCCGAGCCTTTTCCCAACTATATTGGGGTCGGCTGCCAGGCTAACCAGATGCAACTGAGTACCAGTGTGCCACAAGGAGCGACTGCCCTATCTGACCTCCTCAACCCAGACAACCCTTGGTAAGAGTGGCTCCTGACTACCCGTAACGATTTTCAAGGATGTTCAATGACAGCCGGGCCAACTTTAACGTGCCATCAGAAACACAGTCATTGGTGTCCAAGATATACTCAGAAAGCATATACAAACTTAGAAAAGTTGCATTGGTACTTCATCATCATCATCATCTCAGCCGGCGGACGTCCACTGCTGAACATAGGACTCCCCCTTAGATCTCCACAGATACCTGTTGGAGGCGACCTGCATCCAGCGTCTTCTGCATTGGTACTTGCCTGTCCTGGAATCGAAAACACTCATACTTGAGAGGTTGGTTCTTTACCCACTAGGCCTTCACGACCTTATTAATAAATTGTGAAAATAATAACATTGTCGTGTTTGAAGCTATTATGAATAAAACAGTGTCAACACGTGATTATAATTCAATGTGCAGTTGCTCGCATGCAACACTGCACTATTAACTATATTGATTTTAGTTAACTTTATAAGCTGTGAACATGTGAACATTTTTAGGGTTAAGTACTCAAAGGGTAAACGGGCCCTATTACTAAGACTTAGCTGTCCGTCTGTCGCCAGGTTGCATCTCATACACCGTGATAGATAGGCAGTTTTAATAATGTATTATTGATGCTGCTATGTGATGTCCTAGTAGCTGTTCTCATGTAAGAAGTTCAGCTGCGCAGGACATATTATAGTACAGGCACATTAGCTTGGACTGCGGTGCACTCACTATTCCTTCACTCTCATAGCGCGATGGGACGACAATCCGACACCACCGGAGAGAGACCGACGTGCTTTCCGATGCACGGGTGTATTAATCACTAACTTTCTTTTTAAATATTCTGATTGAAAAATGTTACTACGCAATTGACGACTTCCTGAATGATAAATCATTGACTAATTAACGTTAACTATATATTGACATTTAATTCCATTTGACATTATAATTTGTAATTATTTCTCTTTTTATTATTATTTCTGCAGTATGTTGTCAATTATTTATCACTATATTAATTTTTATTATTACTTTATTTGAATGATATGTTTCTATTTTTTTCTATTAATTCTGAAACTGTTTTATATAATTTGCATGCCCATGTGACGGTAGAATATGGAGAACTTTTATAACCTAACACCTGTACCTGTACCCATGTTTGCAAATAATAAATAACTTTGACTTTGACTTTGACTTCCAAGCTCCGGGCTGCTTTCTGAAAGTTTCTGAAACCCATAAAGCGATTTTGACCCGAGAATCGAACCCGCGCTTACGACAACTAGACTAACAAGGCAGTCTGAGTAATTGGGCAGAAAATGTCAAAAAAAGATTTTTAATAGTTTTTTTGCCTGAACTTTCCACTTCACGACTCAGAATTATTTTCAATATTTTTTTTAGGTCCTAACTCCATAACCACAGTGTACAAACGTGTCACCCGATGTTATCGCTCACGCGAGCGCTACGTTATCATATCCTATGCACAGCACACAGTGCACCTACTGTGTGTAATTATACTGTGACATTACGTGATTGACGGGTAAACGTAACTTGTGTTGGTTTAGACTGAATATTATAGATAGAAGTCGTGGTGGCCTAGAGGGTAAAGAACCAACCTCTCAAGTATGAGTGTGTGGGTTCAAGTATCAATGCAACTTTTCTAAGTTTGTATGTACTCTCTAAGTATATCTTGGACACCAATGGCTGATAAAAAGGTGAAGGAAAACATCTCGAGGAAACCTGGACTGTGTAGTCTGAAATCATCAACCCGCATTGAGCAAGCGTGGTGATTAACGCTCAATCCTTCTCCGTGTGAGAGGCGGCCGCAGCACACACGTGCCACGATACAAAACCTGATGATGATGATCAATTACCAATCATCATCTGCCGACACTTATACCAACTATGTCGGGGTCGGCTTCCAGTCTAATCGGATGCAGCTGAGTACCAGTGTGTTACAAAGCGACTGCCTATCTGACCTCCTCAACCCAGTAACACGGGCAACCCTTGAAAAGACTGTTTGTCAAGTTTTCTAGCTTCCATGTAAATATATGACGTAAATACGTATATATACTTGCCCTGAATACTTGATACTGAAAGAATTTTTCCAGTATTTAGTAGTTACAAACAAGCTCTTTTGCTTTATAATATTATTACATCTGCGCAGAAGTGATTTATTAGCAAAGAACCAATCCCGAGTGACGGCTATGACGCGATGCGCTGCGGGCCAATCACCGCTTTACCCCGCCCCGCGCCTCACTTCATACCATAAAAGGGACCCAATAAATTACTTCTGCGCAGGTAAAGGTCAGAGCTCAAGATTAGTGCCGATAACTATATCTATTAATACCTCCTCCACCAAAAACGATCCAGCTCAAAAATTACTTAAAAAGACGAGTAAAACAGCAGGCAAACCCTAGTCAAGAAAATAACATCATCAATATCTGATTGGAAGTCAAAAGATTGACTTTACTTTTAAAAGTCATCTAATATTTAAACATACAACTCCTGCAAAGTCGGATATTCGAGTAAGAAACTCAATTCAATTATTCAAACGAAAACTTGAAGATACCTGTAATTTAAAGTGGCTGAAGGGGGCTCGTGGCTAAGTTATCCTGGGGTTAAGCAAAGTTGTGGAGTGGAGACCACGGACTAGCAAGCGCAGCGTAGGACGTCCACCAAAGAGGTGGACAGACGACCTTACAAAGGTCGCCGGATGACGCTGGATGCAGGTCGCCTCCAACAGGTATCTGTGGAGATCTAAGGGGGAGGCCTATGTTCAGCAGTGGACGTCCGCCGCCTGAGATGATGATGATGATGATGATGATGATGATAAAGCAAAGTTGCGCGTTGGATGGGTCACCTATTCGTCATCTCCCGAGCCTTTTCCCAACTATGTTGGGGTCGGCTTCCAGTCTAACGGGATGCAGCTGAGTACCAGTGTGCCACAAGGAGCGACTGCCTATCTGGTTGGATTTGGATGGGTCACCTTATCACCTGTTGTCATGGCGAGTTCCTCCGTGTTTTGGAAAGCAAGTTTTTGGGTAGGTCCCGGCTGTCATTTGAACATCCTTGGCAGTCGTTACGGGCAGTCAGAAGCCAGAAAGTCTGACACCAGCCTTACCCAGAATATCGGGTTGCCAGGGTAACTGGGTTGAGGAGGTCAGATAGGCAGTCGCTCCTTGTGGCACACTGGTACTCAGTTGCACCCGGTTAGACTGCGCGCCGACCCCAACATAGTTGGGAAAAGGCTCGGGAGATGATGATGACTTTTTACCAAAGTTGATGTAGTGTCTACGAGACGCCAGTGAAGGGATAGCGGAAGTTTTAACAAATAAAATCACAAAATATTCAAAGGTTTTACTCTCTGAAGGGTCAGGTAAAACTTTCCACTTAGCCACTCGTGAAATTGTGACATTCTTGGGGTTAACCCTCAAACCCTTTTCTGAAACAAAGATGTTACGTTACTGGACGCTGAGAGGGTTAAAATGAACTGAAAAAATCTCTAAGTTACTTGTATAAATAACATCCCGCGGTTTCACCCGCGTCCCGTGGGAACTACTGCCCGTACTGGAATAAAATATAGCCTATGTTACTTGGGAAGAGTGTAGCTTTCTAATAGTTTAAGAATTTTTCAAATCGGTTCAGTAGTTTCGGAGCCTTAGGATAAAAACAAAAATGTTAAATTACCTCTTTATTATATTAGAATAGATAAATAAAACACAGTGTTTATTATTTTTATATTATTTTATTAGATAATACATTCAGTCTCACTTAAAAACAAAATTATATACATTTATTTATTTCACTCATCACACTATTTTGTGTACAGTCAGCTACAAGAAGTAAACCAACTAAATCAAGGGTTTTACAATATTTTTTTCCTAAAAAAACTTATTTTTTTTTTTCATTACTTAAAAATTACCGATATCACTGAGATATTAAGAAATTTTCATTGCATTAGTGGACTTTTGTGATCGACTGTACGGTAACTTTGATGTTAAACATCTAAAGATATTCTTTGCAAATCCTGGTGGCATGATACTTGTTTCTGACTTTATAACTTCTCGGCCTTATGTACCTACCATAAAGTGTATGCCTATAGATTTTTCTCTGTCAGACATTTCGTGAAAAACATTTAGGGCCTTACTACAAAAAGTTAAACATCTGTTGAACACTTTTCAAAAAAAGTGTGGCTGCAAATTGGATCTTATTTCAAAGTCATAATCTGACATTTTTTAGACAAGTGTTCAACAGACGTTTAAAAGTTTTTGTTGTACGACGGCTAAAGACATTGTTTGCAAACCGTGGTGGTATGATACTGGTTTCTGACTTTATAACTTCTCGGCCCTATGTATCTAGTTCCTTAAAGTGTATGCCTTTATATAATTCACATCTGTCAAACATTTACAATGAGTTACACCATTTAACTATAACGATAACCGAACCATTTTCAGTAGTCAAATCGCCGATGTGACCAATGGGCGGCAAGTATACGGCTGGTTATAGTTTGGTTATCGTTATAGTTAAATAGTGCAACTTTAGTCTTAATAAATAAGAAATAGTTATACATTTTCTACTATAATTAAAATGTTTTGTACTTAAAATTATATCTATGTCTTGATTATATTTTTTATTTCTAACTTTTATATAATTTTTTTGTTTTTTTTTTCATGTTTTTTTCTTTAATCGGTGGAATTTAATTTCACATTTAAGCAAGATTCTACCAGTGTGCGGCACTGTTCGACACACCGCATGTATCTCGTGGTGTACTCGCTGTAGCAAACAGTAACACATTGCGCGCGAACATTACTAACATGTCCGCGACACTGCAACCGCCGCGCAAACACATGCTAGCTGTGGACTCGCGACATCAAGTACAAATGTTGATGAAATTGGTCAAATTACAATCTTTGTATTTTGGTTGCAAACTAGCTGTGTCCCGCGGTTTCACCCGCGTTTTGAGGTAGATAGATAGATAGATAGATAGATATATTCTTTATTATGCACACCAATTAAAAAAATAACAAGAACAAACAAAAATTTTGAAGTCGGTGACACAATGGGCGGTCTTATCGCTAAAAGCGATCTCTTACAGACAACCTTTGGATGGATTGTAAAAAAAGGACATAACCATATCGCAGGTAGTTTTGGTGCACTATGTATATATAATATTAATACATAAAACAATAACAAATAAAATATAATAAATATATATATATTTATATATATAATAGATAAATATAACAGAAATATGTATATATATATGATATATTTTTAAAGTTGCCAATTAAACTTGACAATAGTCTGCAACAGTATGGTATTATACCCAATTACACATTAGAAAGGTAGTGTTTTTTTACCAGGTTCTTGAAGACTGCTGAAGATTGAGCCTGCCTTATTGTTACGGGCAACGCATTCCACAACCGCACAGCTTGAACGGTAAAGGATTTATTAAAGAAGTTAGTGGAATGCATTGCCATCTCTAGTCTCAAATTCTCAGATGACCTTAGATATTTTGTATGTGTGTCATTAAGGAACTTAAAACGTTCTTTGAGATAGGACGGGTTTTTTGGATTGAACAAAATGTTGTACAGTAAAGACAGGATATGAGTATTCCGGCGAAGACGTATAGGAAGCCACTTGAGTTTTGAACGGAATTCAGAAATATGATCATATTTGCGCAAGCCAAATATAAATCTAATACAAACATTTTGAAGTCGCTCAAGTTTATCAAGCTGTGCCTCAGTGAGATCAAGATAACTGACATCAGCATAATCAAGGATTGGAAGCAGGAGGGATTGTGCAAGCGCAGTTTTGGTGGCAGTCGGGAGAAAGTTTCGCAACCTCCTCAAGGACCTGACAGATGCAAACACTTTCCGGCTAATTTCTTGTAGTTGGGGACCCCACGATAAATTTTTGTCAATGAGAATCCCTAGATTTTTAACCTTGTCCCTAATTGAAATGGCAGTGCCACCAAAAGAAATATGAGGAAGTTGCGGCCAGTCAATCCTTTGAACGAATCTAGAGCTACCTGCTTCACGCACCTAAGAATCGTTTTTTCACAACATAGTCAAAATTCTTTCTTTACAACATAAAAATGATCAAAAATCCTATATGTTGAAATGACAGCCGGAACCTACCAATTTCACGTGCTTTCCGAAACACGGAGGAACTCGTCATGACAAGATAGTCAAGCAAGGAGACCAATCTTAGAAGGTTTTTTTGAACCACCTAATTTGAGAACAACGATATTCAATTCTGATGACAGATCATTACATATGGAGCCAGGAGTGTCTTCTTATGAGAGAACTCTTCAACGTTAAAAGCATACACATGAAACTTTGTACAACAATTCCGTTTTTTAGGGTTCCGTACCCAAAGGATAAAACGGGACCTTATTATTTTCGCTCCTCTGTCCGTCCGTCCGTCCGTCTGTCACCAGGCTGAATCTCAGTGATAGTTAGAGAGTTGAAAGTTTCACAGATCATGTATTTCTGTTGCCGCGATAACAACAAATACTGAAAACTGGAATAAAATAAATATTTTGGGGGGCTCCCATACAACAAACGTGATTTTTTTGCTCATTTTTGCTCTGGTTCGGAACCCTTCGTGCGCGAGTCCGAGTTTTTTTATAGTTTGCTAAAATCATGAAAGGATTAGACCAGCAGTTTTATTTAAAAAATTACGAAGGTTATTAAGTTTATTTCTTCAAACATAATAAGTGGGCCAGAGCAAATTATATTTCTCATCCTCATTACGATTTAAATCTTTTATAACTGTATACTGATTATCAACAGTATAAGGTTCATTCACCTCTATATGATTTCCATATTTATCATCAATATATTTCTTTATTATCTTGCGTATCTCTTGTATGTCATATTCATTCAAATTATTTAGTATAGGCATGAAATTATTAACTGATACTTCATTTGTTTTGAATTTCAGTTCTGCTTTAACTAATTTGACATTTGATTGCCAAACTTTTAGACCTATTGATGGATTGCTTGTGGGTAAAATTTTAGCCGTATGTGGTTCTCTTTTAGTAATTGCAATATTACCTATAGGTATAGTTAATTCTTCATTATTAGTGTATAGCTTATCTTTTAAGCCTTTGCTATTTATATAGTTGATTATACAGTTCTTAATTTCATTATTTCTGTCTAAATTATCTGGCTTAACAGTCACTTCATTTATAGGATTATAGTTATTGTAAATTGGACTCTGTGGTTGGATTCTAAAGTCTGATTTAGCTTGAAAAGGTGATTCTAGAGTTTCATATTCAGGTATGTAAGTTTCAGGACTTATCGTAGACATATAAGAATTTGGAATAGATGATTTTGGTGAACTGAAAGGTGCTGTAGGATAGTAATTTTCTGAAGGTTTTTCAGCTAATTTTTGAGTGGGTAACTGATATGTTTTGTATCCAGAATACTTTATATCGTCTATATTGTCTTTTGGAGGATAATAATATTGGGTTTCAGGAAGGTATTCTACTGGATTTGGCCCATGTATCATTTTTGGGGATTTGAAAGTAGGTTTGTCTAAATATTTAGAATCTAAAGCGATTAGACTCCCTTCAATTGGGCTTATACGAACAGGGACTGAACGCAAATTTTCACTTGGCGTATTGAAATTATAGTCTGAATCAGTAGCTAAATTAATATTACCGCTTAGGTTTTCATCAAGATATGTAATATCTGGGTTTATTTCATTATATGGCAGTTTAGCATCAATTAAAGGTTTGATAGGCTTAGATTCCCGTCTAGGATCTATGAGACAAATTAATGGACTCGCTCCAATATGGTTGTTGGCATAAAAATTGTCAAACGTAGCAAAATTTTGTGGTTTTTGAGGTAAATTAATAATACCGATATTTTCAGGTTTATATACGTCTTTACATACATTGTCATCTAGAAGATTTAAGGGTATCTCTTTATATTGATTTTCTTCTATTAGCTTTGAATATTTTTCAAATTCCGTTTTAGGTTTTTTGGTTTCCAGTAATTTTGCTAGTTTTACGTACTCTGCTTCTGCTGGATTTTCAGTTGTTTGTGTATACTCGCAAGGAGTAAATTTAGCATTTGTTTCTTCAGCCATATTGTCATTATTTATTAATACCCAATCCATAGAGTCTTTTGGTAAGTTCTGATATTCAGATGTTTTGGGAGGGTCGATTTTAGAAAGAGGATTATAAGGTAAGATTTTAGGGGTTTTAGCAAATAATTCTGCAATAGGAAAACCATCTAATTGTATCTGTTTAATATTTTTAGACTTAGGAGCATACTGTGTGGATTCTACCATAGCTGGTTCCGTATACGGCATTTCACTTGGGCATATATTATTGGTATCAGGCATATATTCTACAATTGATTTAGGACCGTATTTCATGAGAATAGGGTTGAGTTTTGAAGGTCTGTGTGGAGGATTGAAAACAGATGAAGATGACGGTCTGACGCTTGATATTGGTAATGTTTCTGCTATTTCTGTTGGACATATTTCTTGGTAAGATGAAGTTAATAATGGTGATTTGGTTGTCGATAAAGGAGTCATAGTGATTGGTGATATTTTTTCAGTAGGAAGAGACTGATATTGGTTAAACAATGGAGCTTTGAAATCACAAGGTTTAATATCTGGTAATTCAGATATGATTGGTGTAATAGGACTTGAAGTTTCATCTATATTACAAATAATTGGTTCATGTGTTGATAGTTTTGCATCATCAATTTCTGAAGGTACTGCTTTCTGTTTATTATTTTGTGGTAAAAGCAATGGTGAATTATAAGCATTACCAATTAACTGTTTTAGTAGTGAATTATTTGGAGATATAAACTGTGGAATATTGGCACTTGAAGCAAATACATTTTCAAATTCAGTTGGTTTTTCTTTTAATAATTCAGGGGAAGCTTCAATTGGTGCCATTAAAGGTTTTATTAAAGATGATGATTGTAACGGTTTTGGTAAAGGACAGGGCTCAATATATTCTTCATAATTATCAAGACTTGAAATATCTGTTACTGTACTACTTTCTTTAGGTATAGAAGTAATTATATTAGTTGGAAAAGATAATGGTGTTACAATATCTTTTAATTCTGATTTTATAAATGGATTCATAAGTGCGGGTGGTAATGTATTCATAATATTAACGTTGCGTGGCATATAAGTTGGAGATAAATAAGGCAGATCCACATTAGTACCAAACGGTAAAGAATTGTAACTTTTAAAAGGTGGAGTTAACAATTGTTTTAATAAAGGAGATGATTCTGAAATATATTCAAAGTTAGGAGGAGTTTGAACTTTATTTATAGGCATATAAGGTTCATCTATTATTTGATAAGAACTGGTATCTACAGGTAAATATTTAGCTAGGTCTGGTTTTGATTTAGGATTATAAACATCTGGAACATAAGGTTTAGTTTCATAAGAACTGTATGTTTCAAGAGGTATAGTGTCAGACAGAGACGGTAGAATAGTATATTCGTCTACTGGCAGTTGAAGCTTAGCTAGAGGAGACATTGGTTTCATCAAAGGTCTAGATGGCAAACAAGGACTAACTTCTAAGTATTCTTCTGAAGGTAAAGTATATGGTGCATAGTTAATAGGTGATGCAGGTCTTCTAATATCCTCAGAAGACGGAGATATAATGAAAGGTAAACTTTCAATAATGTTTGGAGATTTTATAAGTCTAGGAGATGGGGCTGGTTCATAGTAAACAGGAGATTCTTTCAGTGGTACAGGTGTTGGTAGAGGCTCATAGATACTTTGATATTTTGGGGCTGAACTAAGTCTCGGTTGATCATATGATTCATATGAAATCGGAGCTTCTGGTAAAGGTAGAACATTTTGTATTGGTAACGCAGAAATAGTGCTTGGACAAGGAATTGGTGTAATTGATTTCGAAGGTAAAGCATTAATAGGTGATTGGACAGGCGTGTACTCTATTGGAGATAGACCTTCTGTGATTGGTGGTACATATCTCAACTGTTCTGCAGTTGGTTGAGTCAATTGAAGACCAGGCAATGGAGTCATATTTGACTGATATGATGGTAAATAACTAGCTGGTGAAGGTAACCTGGTATATGGTGAAGAAAAACCTGATGGTGAATATGGTATACCTTCAAAAGGCACTAAGTTTTCTAATACATTTGATTTAATTAGTGATGGAGAGTAATTTATAAATGGTGCCGTAGTAGGTAGTTCAGAATATTCTTCTATACTAGCAGGATAATACGGAGAAGATGAGATAGGAAGAGAGTCTAGTTTATTTTTATATGGAGAACCTTTCATAGTAGTTGGCAAATATGATGATAAGTAAGGTAATGTTTGAAGATATGGACTTTGTATGAATGGTGATAATTTTGACCATGGTTTAGATAAGCCTGGTGAAGAATTTTGAGAATATTCTGCGCTGGATAAAGGTAGCCATTGTATGTCAGATGCTTGAGGAACTTTTTCAATAGGTTGATAATATTCAGCTTCTTTTACTTGACTATAAGATACCGGACGTCCGTCATTTAATTTTGATTCGGTAGCATAATTAATTATAGGAGCCTCATTAACTTTAATATTTTCTTTAGACTCTAAAGCATATGGTACAGTTTCTAAATGACATTCCGGTACAATATATTCATGTATTTTTGTACCACTATCGTTGGTTTTGTAATTACTTTTTTCATCGTAAGTTGTCCATATTTCAGAAGGAGCTGTATCTAGTTTTTGTGAATTCAACTCTAATGTCGGTGCATAAAGTTCATTATTCTTTGGACTGTCTATTTTTATTGGCGAATTTTGTATAGCTTGTGGTTTTGAAAATTCTGTAGCATAACTTAGTGTTTCTAACGGGATTGTCGTCAAATCTTTATTTACGGCAACATTTGTATATACTTTTGAATCTAAAGTACATGGTACAGATTCTAAATGACTTTCTGGTACAATATTTTTGTGTATTTTAGTACCACTATTCGTTTCAGCATACATCGTCAATATTTCAGCAGGTGCATCTTTTAGTTTTTGCAAATTCGACTCTATTGAAGATTTATAAAGTTCATTTTTCTTTATATTCTCAATATTGAAGGGTATAGCTTCATATGGTAGGTAATTTGGTGTTTGTAACATAAATGGGTTTGGCTTTCTATTAGCGTTGTTCCATGGAAAGATATTATTTGCCATTGGCTGTAAATTCATTGCTTTCATAAATTGTGGATTTTGCATTAATTCTCTAAATATTGGTTTTGTTTCTGGCAACGGCTTAAGACATGGCAATCCTGATGTGGCTGATGCAAAACTTGAAGGTTCAGTTAATATGTTAGCTGGGTTGACAAAAGGAGAATCAGTATATGTTGTAGAAGAAGGACTATAGTAAGATTGAGACATAAATTCAGCAGGGTTTAGTGAGGCAGAAGATAATGGTTTTAAAGGAGTAGGTAATATTGGTAATTCTTTAGACATAGCTGATATAGGTAGATTGGGACTTTCTATAGGTATACCAGTTTCAAATAATGGTGCATTTGAATAGGTAGGTAAATAAGGACTGGTGTAAGTTTCACAAGGTTTATAAGGAGAAGCTGGTTTTATAGCTTCTATTGGTATGTTATAAGTATGAATGTATGAAGGACTTGAATATTCTGGTATATATGGATTAGCATAAGTCTTAGATGGTCTTGAAGGTGCAGATGTTGGCATTGGTCGAAGGTTGGTAGTTGGTAGATATTCAGAAGCAGGTAGACTTGTATATTCTTGTAAACATGGAGGTTGTAAATATGGTGATGTCTGAGGCTTAGCATAAGACGCTGGACTTGAACTAGGTATAACAGGCAAAGCCAAAGGTTCTGGTAACATTTCATACGGATAAAATTGATCTGTAGATGGTAATTTTGGAATCTTCTGTGCTATCGGAGTGTTAACTGGTGCCTCAAGCAATTGGTAGTCTTCTAAAACATCAGCTTTATTTGGTAATGGTAATGGTTCATAGCAGACTTGTTCTTGTACCTTTTGCTTATGTTTTGGCGGTAGATTCCTTGGTGCATCAATAAAATTTAATTCTGGCTCTAGTTTTATGAACTCTGTTCCCTTAAGATTGAGCTGTTCTTTAGCTACATTCAATGGTTCTACAAATTTAGTAGCTTCAGTAATATATTTTTCTACGTTATCCCCTTGTAAGTATTTAACTTTTTCACATGGTGGTACAGACGGTTCTTCAAAAATTTCATGTTTTTCAAGTTTATTATCATGTTTAGCTTCTTGAATTAATTTATTTAGCTCCGATTCAATCATGTGATAGTTTTGATGATTTAAGTCAAATAAACTATCAGATTCTTTTGTTTGTAAGGGCGAATAAATATTAGGAATTGGTGCTTGATTTTTTACTGGCTTTAACGCTGGTGTATTTTGAACTTCTACTGGTAGACTCTCTAATTCTTGCCAATTAATTTCAGTTGAAGATAGCGGAGTCTTTGTTTGAGGTGCACATGGAATAGTAGATTTTAATGGTTGCATATTGAAAGGTATCCCATTTAGAGCTTGCAAATATTTATTAGGTAGATTCTGCAAATTGGGTAGGCGTGGTAAACTAATTTGTTCAAAAGACTCAGGAGGCTGTAAGAGTGAATAGGAAGATAAGGCATCTTTCAAATGAGGATTATTCAACAAAGCATTCAAAACTAGTGGGTTTCTAACAGATTGTAGATACTCAGGTTTCAGGTAAGGATTAGAGAAAGGTGTATGAGGAAGATTAAACAATGGAGAATATTTTGGGATAGGCGACGAAGGTGAGAAAGGAATGGTGGCATATAACGGAGATCGATGATCAGATAGCATATTGGAAGGGAGATTGAAAACAGATGGTGGAAATCTGTTATTTGATATAGAACTTGGCAAAGCCGATGGTGTAAATAAATTTTCACATGGTAATGAATGCTGAGGAGCATTTTTAAAAGGCGTAGCCGGAAGGTATAGATCTGGTAATTTTGAATATGAAGTAAGTTTTAATTCTTCAAGGAAACCATTTGATACTATAGGCGTACCTTCTTGTGTAATATAGGGGCTTGGTAATGAAGTTTCAGGGTTTAGTTTAGACAGACCAGGACCAATCAAATCATGAGGAAATGATATTTTAGGCACAAAAGGTGGGGAACTTGGTATTTCTTCATACTTAGGTTTAACTGCTGGATTTGGACAAATTAATGAAATATCAGCTTCTAGAGGTAAACCTTCTCTTTTTAAGTCAGATGATAAAATTTTTGCAGAAGATACAACTGAAGGATCGCTTGGTCCATTAATTCTCTTTTCTGAATCAAGAATATTTCCTATCAGAGATGAATCTAATATTACTGAATTTGTTTGACCAAGTCCTGGTTTTACTTCATTTGTTTCAGCTATTATATTATTATTTTTATTTAAATGTGGACCTATTAATGAGCCATCAAGTTGATATTCAGAATACGGTACTGATTCTTCAACCAAAGGTTTCCCATCTACTATTGTTGGACCTGGTTTACCATCATCGAGTTTTGTACCTTCTGCTTCTAATTTACGGAGCAAATCTGGTTCATTTGCATCTATAATAAGATTTGGTCCAATTAAGTTGCTTTTGAAATTAACTTTAGTATCTGAGGTATTGATCTCTTCCGGAGCATTTAAAATCTGATCTATACCAGGGCCAACTAAAGAACTTTCTATGTTTTCAAATGAGTCTTTATGTGGAAGCAAATTTGGGCCTAATAAATTACTTTCAAAGTTGATAGTCGGTGATTCTGAAGTAGGTAATATTTCTTGAAATCCTCCTGCCGGTTGCGTTTCGAGTCTAGTCGTGTCATTTATTAACGAAGGACCAATCAAAGAATGTTCAAATGTCAAAGGATTAGAAGACAATAATATATCACTTTCCTTTATAGCACCTGAATGAAGTAGATTTTCAATATCTGTCTGTTCTGGAACTTCTAATGGCTCCATACAAGGAGGTATAGTTGTTTTTCCTGAAATTGGTTTTATCAAAGAACTATCAATTTCTTCAACTTTTGAAGGCACATCGTTCAATGTTTCATTTATATCAAACATTGTGGGACCTATCAAATCAGCTGTAATATTCACTTCAGTAGAAGCTATTCCTGGTTCTTCTTTCAGTATATCAAGATTGGGTCCTACTAAAGGGCTATTTAGTTCATTATTAGGTAATATTTCTGCCGTTATATCTTCGGCAGGTATATTCATTCCACTAGTCAAAGCCGGTATAAACTCTCCAGCTTCAAATTCGTTTAAAGTCTCTTTATCTTTTGTATGTATTGTTTCATCAAGAGGGACGAATTCTATTTTTTCGTTTGTAACAAGAGATTTTTCATTTGGTTTGGTTCCTACTAGTTCAGGTTCTAAAACATCAATATTATTATCAGTAATGTTAACCGAAGTATTTATTGTTATATCTATTGTTGATCCAGTAGGTGTTTCAAGCAATTGTGGATTTTCTGCTTCAGGTTTAAGTTCGATATTTGTTTGTACTGATAAGTTTATATCGGGTTCACATACTGTTACATTAACATTAGGAAGATCGTCTACAGTTTCGAATTCTTGAGCCACAGTTTCTGTGATATTATCTGATTCTAAATCTATAAGAGTTGAATCCAAGGGTTGTAAATCAGCGATACCAACGTCTACTTTTAATTCTTGTTCAGTTAAGTTGGGAGGCAAAATTGGTTCAACTATATCAGAGTATTCAATATCTGTTTGGTTTGATTCTTGTTTTATGTTTATTGTTTGATTCAATTCTCTTTCGACATGCTTATCAGACTGTTCTAACGGAATAAAGTCTGTTGAGCTTGAGTCTCCGGTCAAATTTTCAGCATCAAATTCAGTAACGATTGAATCATCTGATGGTATTGGTAAACCTGTACCTATTAATGAACTATCGAATTCAGAAATTACAGCTTCACCATTTAGCGCTTGTTCAGATTCAATGTTTATAGTTGTAGTGACGTTTACAGAGGGTTTATTATTGTCGGCAGTACATGGAGATATACTTAAATCTAGTTTTGTCAAACCACTGTCTAGTAGTACGTTAGAATCTTCAGTTACATTTGATTCATAGTCAGGTTGTGATTCTTGATTCAAAGTAACAGTAGTATTTAATTGGATATGAATAGTATCTGAATCAGGGTCTACTAGTGAAAAATCGAAAGGTGTTAATTTATTAAGTTCTGAATCAATAGAGCCATCACTTATATTTACGTCTGTATTAGAAACTACTGGTTTGGTTGGACTTAGTTCAAATAAATGATCTCCTAATAGAGAAGCATCAAAAGTGACTAACGGTTCGTTTTGAATGTTCAGACAAGGTTTTTCAGTTATATGAGCAAGTTCTGAATACGATGTTGTTTCGCCCTGTGATTCTAAAATTTGATTTTCTAAAGCATTAACTATAATTGGTTTAGCTTGATTGGGAGCTGACGATGAAAATATGTTCGCCTGAGTTGGTCTAATATAGTTTGATGGAGTAGTTCTATATGGATGATCTAAAACTGATAAAGGTATATTTTGTGTAGGAGATAAAGAGTCAAGAACTCTAACGTTAGCATTTAGAGCTAAATTATCAGCAATTTGATAGTTTTCTAAATCCAATGGTGAAAAATTATTATAAGAAGATGTACCAGCTGGTTTTGGACAAGGTGGTGAATAGTAATTTGGTCTTTGCTGCCTAAGATTTAAAGGTGACATTTGATTAGCAGGTGAAGGATATAGAAATGAATTTGATGCAGTTCCTGGTAAACGGTTTCCATTTAGGATAGAATTAGTATAGGCAGATGGTGAAGAATTTATAACTGAACCAGGACTTGATAGATAAGAAGCCATCGGATTAAATGGTTCAGCATATGGATAAGAAAATTGAGGTCTGGTAATAAACGGATTAATCTTAATATCAAATATATCTCGCGATGGCTGTGAAAACATATTATTTTGATTAAGCATAGGTTTGGCAAAATTATTGTTTTGCTGCAACTGGTTAAGTAATCCTAAGTTAGGGGGAGAAAATTGTGAATATGGACTTGAATAAGGCACTTGTGGAAACTGGCATATTTCTGGTCCTAATTTAGAACTTAGTGGAGAAGTCATTGTGGCTGTGGATGGATATGAAGCAACACTTTCAAAAGATTTTGGTAAATTATTCAAAAATGAATTAGCACCCACAGGCATTGTAACATCCAAAGAACTAGGTTGACTGAAATAAGTAGTTTCAGGATTAACTGACGGTAATGTCTTGAATAAATTTGAATCTGCAAAAGACTTAGTTGCCTCAAAAGGTGAAGATAATAAACTAATTTTATATTTTTCTTCATTTGATAAGACTGTAGATGGTGAAGAAGAAATAGTGCCTTGTGAAAAAGTTTTTAAGTCACATGGTGTTAGCGTCTCTGGACCTAGTGAGTAAGGTGAAGATCTTAAAGCAATATCAAATGGTGAATATTTAGGAACAGCAGCTGTTTCTGTATAAGATGACACAATTGGAGAAGATCCACCTTGCGAAGTAAATGGAGTACCATGAGTTACTTTTGGAGAATAGTAATTTATATGACCTGGATGTAAATTATCGTCTACACGTTGTAAATTTGGATTTGTATACAAAGTTATTGGTGATTCTTTTTCAGTAACTTCTGATAATGAAATGTCATAGTTTGAAGGTAAACTTGGAACCTCTTCATCATCAGGAAGGTTTGGTAAAAGATGTATATCCTTATAACCGGTGTAATCCGAAATAATATCTGAGTGATGCCCAGTGTAATCAGGTAGAGAAAATATATGCATGTTATTTCTATTACGCGGATTTTCAACATGAAATACAGGCTCGTTTAGCTGTACAGTATTCGTTCTTTTATATGTAAAATTATCAGCACTTAAATCGTTGTGATGCTTATTTGTTTCTACTAGATGTATTCTATGTAATTTATCATCATCGTCTTCGGTATTTTCATCATCTGTATCATGTAAATCTGATAGCATTTTATCATTATCACCTAGTTTTAAATCAGCTACTTGCGACTGGTATTTACTTGTTTCTTCAATGTCTTCTGTTCTTGCAATTTTGTTGTTACTATCCTGACGATAAACGTCTTTTCTGTTAGGTTTATCATGAATAACATTCTTTCCTTCATCATTACTTGAATACTTATTCAATTGAACTTTGATTGGTTTATCATTCAAGTCATTATTAAGCTCTTTGTCAATCTTTTCTTTATCACCGTCAATATCTACGTAGATAGTTCTTGGATCCCCTCTATGTTTATCTTTTGGTAGGAAGACCTCGTAGTATTTCTGTTGTTTATTGAATTTAGGGTCTACTGACACCCGTTCTCCATTTATATATCGAGTTTTTTGATCACCTGTAAGTTTGGCTTTGTGTCTTCTGTAATGTTTATCTAATTTAGTTGTATCTTGCATAACATTACAATCATAGACATTTTTACTGGCTTTATCTGGTGTTTTATCATCAATTATATAAGTAGAATAAAGTTTATTACCGGATCCTTTTAATCTAACTTTGTGATTCGAATCTTTTCCATTATTCTCTTCAATAGGTTCAGAAGTCATCAACCAATTATCATATTTTGCCAGTAATTTATCAAATAGTTCTTTATTAACATCTATGGTGCCTAAATTATGGTATTTGTGGTCGGAATAATGGTAGAAAGTGCATTTGAAGTCATTACCTCTGCAATATGCGTTTGCTTTGTGCAGTATTTCGTAAATGTTGCTATCGGCAGAGATGCAGTAGACCTTTGATGATGATGGTGCGAGCTTGTGTGGGACCTGAAACACGTAACAAATATTATACCCGTGCTTCGGAGATCACGTTAATGTCGGTCCTGCGCCTAATCTCTCTCCGGTGATGTCGGATTGTCGTCCCATCGCGCTATGAGAGTGAAGGAATAGTGAGTGCACCTGTGTCCAAGCAAATTCTTGTGCACTATAATATGTCCTGCACAGCTGCCTGATCTCTCTTGATGAAAACAGCCGCTATTAATCAGTTGAACGGGTCGATTCCACGCTACCTAAGTCATGACAAGTTCCTCCGTGTTTCGGAAAGCATTTTTTTGTAGGTCCCTGTTATTTGAACATCTTTGGCAGTCGCTACAAGTAATCATAAAGCCAGAACCAGACCATGCTTTCTGATCAGAGGTCAGATAGGCAGTCGCTCCTTGTGGCACACTGGTACTCAGCTGCATCCCGCTGGACTGGAAGCCGACCCCAACATAGTTGGTACAAGGCTCGGGAGATGAAGATGATGGACATAAAGAAAAATTCATATCAGCCACACGTTCTCCAGTGTTTTGGAATAGTGAACCCGTGGCCATAAATAACAGCCGCTTGGGTCGACCGATGCAAGGTTAAAATCGCTTCGTGCGTGTGGTGCCGACCCCGACATGGGCAAGGCTCGGTAGATGATGCTCACCTGTATACCACTTGGAGCGTGGTGCCTCCTCGCTGTATCCTGATGGTGGGAGACCACATTGTGACGAGCAGCAGGCTCGGCGACATTCTGTTCTATGAATATTAGACCTGGAATTATATTTTAAATATGAGTATCTATTTAATTTTCAAGCAAATCTGTTGGTACGGTAGACTGCACATCAGTAGTAACTGTCATGCTCCTTAACTCAATAGTTATAAGTACGATTTTCCTATAAAACTGTTACCACTGACCTGAAGTTGACTGTACCTACGTATAAAGTGAAATTGCAAAAACTATGATAAATGAAAAACTTCACATAAACCATCTACTAAATAGTCCGAACAAAGCCTAAACAATTGGTTTGGATAGAGACCGTTCTTGAGTTATAAAATTACAACGAAAAGTGATTTTTATTTATTTATATGTATAGATACATAAGTGTTGATTTATTTTGAAGGTGTCACTATAACGTTTGCCTTTAGAATAATGTTTTCTTTTGCTCAGAATTTGTAATATCAGCGTCCTAGGATACGGAAATAAGCAAGAAAAAGACTAGAGTTTAGACACAAAATATTACAAAAAAAACCTTCAACGCCGTGTTTTCACGTTGCCTAGCAACCTATTAAGAATTTGTACCAATTAGGCGGAATCTCGCCAGATAGCGACGATTAATTAATGACAGTATTAAAACGATGCTCAGGTGTTTTACAAGATACGGATTTGTTTATATTTAAGTCTTAACTTGTTTTTCTTTTTGGGGGCTCTTTTTGGAAAATAATGCTAACTCGCGGCTAAGTAGGAAGAGTTCGTGGCTAAATCAAAGCCGTTTGGATCGATTGATCAGAATCAGAAATATTTATTTGTTAAACATAGTTATTACATGAGGATCCTATCATTGAACAAAGTGGGCTATGCTTTGCCGTGGTGTACAAATGTTAAAATGAGAAATTACTTATACTCCAAAACAAAAATTGTACTCTTATAATAAAAGAAATGCTTGGATGGGTGACCACCTTGTCATAACGAGTTCTTCCCTGTTTCGGGAGGCCCAATTATCTGTAGGTCCCGTCCCTATCATTTGAACATCTTTGGCAGTCGTTACGGGTAGTCAGAAGCCAGTAAGTCAACAACCAGTTATATAAAACGCTCTTTGACATACTTTCTGTCTGACTTCTGACTACACGTAAAAATGCCAAAGATATCCAAATTAACTGCCATAAGACACGTATTTAAATGCAAAAACAAAAGCCAGTACCTACAAAAATATTAAACAATCGAATCACGTCGTCATGATTAACTTTGGAACAATTATATAAAAGGCCATCTTCTTGAAAAACATTATTTTTGAAAACCACTGAAAAAGTGACGAACGATCACTGAATATACAATGAGGAAGGTATTTTTAAGATAGCAACGCGAATCGAATTATTAAGTATACTAAGAATCTTCGAGATTAAATGGACACAATACTGCCTATCTATAAAAAGCCGATTGCTTTGTAGGTTTTAGAAGACTCTCACAAAGCAGCCCGTAGTCTGGAAGTTGGTGATTAGAACATCCGTACATCGGAGAGCACGTAAATGTCGGTCAAAGTCAAAGTCAAAAACGTTTATTGAAAATAGGCTAGATTCTAGCACTTTTTCACGTCAAATAATACAAAATGACAGCACCCCCAAAACGCCCCCCTTCACCACTTCCTAGTCGTCCTGCTCGTGACCACTCTCCGGTGGTGTCGGATTGTCGTCCCATCGCGCTATGAGAGTGAGGGAATAGTGAGTGCACCTGTGTCAAATGTGCGTGCACTAAGTATAATATGTCCTGCGCAGTTGACTAATCCCCTTACATGTGCACAGCCGCCGTAGCCGATAATCGGCTAGGAGGACATCATCATCATCATAAAAAACCGTGGTGGCCTAGAGGGTAAAGAATCAAAGAACTACAGTTACAATTACAGTTGTAGATAGCCCATTATTTTTCAAGGAAGCCTTTAACCTACTTTTATCCTGGTACAAGTTAGCTTTCAAGGGACGCGAGTAAAACAGCTGGCGAAACTTAGTCACCTAATATTTGTTATCTACTTAACAATTAATCATTGCTCATTACTTAGCATAAGCTAGCATGTAAAACTATCATTAGTTCGAAGCTTTTGTTAATTAATTCACATAAATCTAAGTGTTGACCTAAATTAATTGGCGCTATATTTAAACGACGCCCTCAAAATAGACAGGTACAAATTGACATTTCATTTACCAGCGTCCCGGGGAAACTACTGCCCGTACCGGGATAAAATATAGCCTATGTTATTAGGGAAGAGTGTAGCTTTCTTATAGTGAAAGAATTTTTCAAATCGGTTCAGTAGTTGCTCAGCTTTTAGGGTTCAAACAAAGAAACTAAAAAAAAACTTTTTTCATCCCATCCCAGTAGTTTTACCCTTTGATATCTGAGCGCAAAAGTCGTTTTTATCCTCTAGAGCGGCAAAGTGATTTGAATTTAGAACATCGTGTGCAATACTCCATTTGTGACAATCTTGATAAGACTTTTCATACAAATACATATTAAACAAATAAAATACTGCCTAAAATAATTATTCAATTAATTAAGTATTTTTTATTATTGTTTTTACATACATTTTTAACCTCGTTTCATTTTTAAACTGAGTTTTCAAATAAATGAACTTTAATAGGTACATCTTTTTAATTTGACACTGATATGTCGGCGCCATTTTGTTTTAGTAATTTCCTCGATGAGGTGGGATGAAAAGTTACGTGTTGCACTCGAGTGCAAAGATTTTTCACCTTGTGCTCTTTTGATTCCCTCGCTATCGCTCAGGATTCTAATTATTATTATTAAAATTGAGCCCGCGGTTAAAAATCAACTTTGCACTCTTGTATAACAAATAACTATTGTCATATAATTTGTGTATGTTGTGTAAATATCTGTTCTCTCTAAGGAGATCAGTCAGCTACGCAGGACATATTATAGTGCAGGCACATTTGCTTGGACTGCGGTGCACTCACTATTCCTTCACACTCATAGCGCGATGCAACGACAATCCGACACCACCAGAGAGAGATCAGGCGCAAGACCGACATTAACGTGCTAGATGGAGCAGAAAGAATTTTACTTGATTTTACTGGTGATGATGTCAAACAGAAAGTGTTTTGTCCACTTCAGTGAACGTCACAAAAATATTGACATTTGCTTTAATCGGATTTGTCAAGGTGAGACTGCACGTGGCATGGTACTAAAGGAGCTGGTGGCTAAGTACCAGCCACAAGGGATCGATCGAATATAGAAACGCTTGACTTGACCTCTTGTCAACTGTCTTCTGGGGAGTTTGTTCCGCCACTTCTTCTTCCCAGCAAAAACACATAGGAAGTGGTGAAGGGTGGGCGTTTTGGGGGCTGTCTTATGTAAATTCCTGACGTTCAAATAGTGCTATCTTGCAGCCAAGTTTGAATAAATGATTTTTGATTTTGATTTTGTCATGACGAGTTCAATACTCAATGCTCAAGTCTTTATAAGTATTTCACATGTTATATACAGGTGACATATTCTACAGTCTAGAAACAATATGGACCCAATAGGGCACAGCGTAAAGAAGTTCCTCCGTGTTTCGGAAGGCACGTTAAATTGGTGGATCCCGACTGTCATTTGAACCTCTTTGACAGTCGCTACGGGTAGTCAGAAGCCAGAAAGTATGACAAGGTTTTGCAGGGTCTCTGGTAACTGAGTAACTATTTAAAAAAAAAGAGTAACCATGGAGTTCTTGCCCGTTTTTCTACATAGGAAGCTACTTTTGGAATGGGCGACTAGAATCAAACTGAATTTTTGACGTTCATAAGTGCTTGTAAAGGCAATAAAATAAATGATTTGACTTTGGCTCGAGGAGGTCAGATAGACAGTCGCTCCATATAAAACACTGGTACATAATGACGATGAAGGAATTAAAAAAAAAATCATCTGCTTTTGAATGTAATATACTGGTGAGGTTCCACCAGCGTGCAGCCCAGTCACACACACAAATGTTTTCCCACGAGCTTATGTGTGCAAACAATTTTGTTGAAATCTCACCCTACATAATTGACGTTCGTTGCGGGTAGTCAAAATCTAGAAAGTCCATAGCAAAGCAAATTCATATGTCATCAACACTCGCATGGTCCGCGGTCGATTACCGACAAAAATTACAAACATTACTTGTTTGATAGTTCTAGTATGATAAGAAATTAAAGTATGCATCATCCATATATGTACCTACTACCAAAAAAAATTAAACCTAAAAAAATGCCTGGAGAAATACTAGAATTGCCCGACTGATTGTATAAGGTCCTAAGTCCTGGTTCCATAGACCATGACAGTCAAGAACGGTTTTTCCAAGCCATATCGTTATCAGCCTGTTTAATGTCGCATTTTAAGGCATAGGCCTTTTCTCATATAAAGAAGGAATGATTGAGCGTTAGTAACCATGCTTGCTCAAGGCGGGTTAGCAATGTTTTCCTTCACCTTTAATCAGTCATTGATATCAAAAATATACACTTAGAAAATACATAATATTAATATTATAAATATAATTGTTGATATAACAATGTATCTCGTGGTGCAAACAGTAACACATTGCGCGCGAACATTACTAACATGTCCGCGACACTGCAACCGCCGCGCGAACACATGCTAGCTGTGGACTCGCGACATCGCATACACATTGTTACGAACAAATGTGCGCGAACGATTTGGTAGAATCTAGTCATAATAAACAACTTTTGAATACTTACATAATAATAAAATCCTGGCCGTGGTCGCTTTTAATGTTTTCATATCTTGCTATGCATTTAATTGGCATTTAGATTTTTATCTGTAACATAAAAACATAGATTTAAAACGTCAAAATTATTGGAAATATCATAATGCTAAGATTTTAAATCGCCATCTTTTTCAATTCCCCTTTAAAATTCCTTTAGAGTTCACGCACTTTTAGTCGGCCGACAGTTTGTTTGGGCTCATAAATCAGTATGAAGATGAATGGTACTACGCACATCACAAAGATCAGGTGCTAAACCGGTCAAAAAATAAATCAGACCAACTAAAAACTTTGACCAGGCTCAACATTAAAAAAAAAATGCTTTTCCAACTATCAGGCCAACTGTCGGCCGACTGTTTACACCATACTTCTCTTTCACATAGGAATCATGCTTATCATCATTCTATCATTCATAAAACCGTGTTTTGTTTCGTTGAAATTGCGCCACCCTGCCCCGTCTGACTCTCCTATTTTTTTTTTTGACACAGGATTAACATATTAACAGCAAGTCTGACACCAGTCTAACCAAGGGTTATTGGGTTGCCCGGGTAACTGGGTTGAGGAGGTCAGATAGGGCAGTCGCTCCTTGTGGCACACTGGTACTCAGTTGCATGCAGTTAGACTGGAAGCCGACCCCAACATAGTCGGGAAAAGGCTCGGAGGATGAGGACACGGAATTAACAAAATTAACTGTATGCCTTAGAATAAAGAGTTAAAAACCTGCTATTTCACTGCCGTCCATACCAATAAGACACAAACCACTATCAGAAAAAAATATTGGCAAACTGCTGGTTTTTTGCGAGAAGTTACCTACGCCGAGACTCGCACTATGAGTCTGATGACGGACTGAAAGCTGTAAACTCTTGAAGGTCACGTAATTCTTATCTGCCTGTTTATTTCTAGGCCTTTGGCAGTCGTTACGGGTAGTCAGAAACCAGAAAGTGTGACAACCAGTCTCACCAAGTATTGGGTTGCTAGGGTAACTGGGTTGAGGAGATCAGATAGGCAGTCGCTCCTTGTGGCACAATGGTACTCAGCTGCATCCAGTTAGACTGGAAGCTGACTTTAACATATGTTTTGAAAAAAAACCCAGTAATTTCGGAAATTGGGCTACACAGTAATTTTTTATATAGAAAAAAATATATGTGAAAATACTTACTTTTTAAAATATTATATTTTAATTACATTATTTAAAACACTACTATATAGCTATAAAAATACTGAAGTACTAATTGAAATCTGTTTAAAAATACTACAGTATGACGAATTTGGAATTTTCAAACATAGATATTTTCATACTTTATGCTTACATACAAGCTTTTAATCGCGGTTTTTCTTTCGAAATATGTATGTAGAAGCATTTTTCTTATGCTTACTAATATTATAAAGGTACGTCAAAAAGTCACTCAGTCTGTCGGTTGCGCTTACATGCTAAAAGTCCCATGGCAGTCGCTCCATGTGGCACACTGGTACTCAGCTGCATCCGTTTAGACTGGAAGCCGACCCCAACATAGTTGGGAAAAGGTTAAACTTCCTCAACGGAACTCAGTTGTTTAAGAATTTAGAATATTTGGGTAAGGAGCTAAATGTCAAAATGTAGCCAAAATCTTCATGTGTATTTGATGTCTTGAGTCCACAGCTAGCATGTGTTCGCGCGGCGGTTGCAGTGTCGCGGACATGTTAGTAATGTTCGCGCGCAATGTGTTACTGTTTGCTACAGCGAGTACACCACGAGACACATGAGGTGTGCCGGACAGTGCCTCACACAGGGGGAATCTGGCTTTTAGATAGATATTTATTTATAAAAATACTCACATTTAGGTATCGTTGTTATTTCTTGATACATATCTTAGCAAGTTGTGATGATAACTGAAATCAAAGAAATTTTTTCAGAACACAATTAATCTATTAAGGTCCATCCTCCGAGCCTTTTTCCCAAACTATGTTGGGGTCGGCTTCCAGTCTAACCGGATGTAGCTGAGTACCAGTGCTTTACAAGGAGCGACTGCCCTGCCTGACCTCCTCAACCCAGTTACCCGGGCAACCCAATACCCCTTGGTTAGACTGGTGTCAGACTTACTGGCTTCTGACTACCCGTAACGACTGCCAAGGATGTTCAATGACAGCCGGGACCTACAGTTTAACGTGCCATCCGAAACACAGTCATTGGTGTCTAAGATATACTTAGAAAGTACATACAATCTTAGAAAAGTTGCATTGGTACTTGCCTGACCTGGAATCGAACCCGCGCCCTCATACTCGAGAGGTTGGTTCTTTGCCCACTAGGCTAATCTATTAAGGTATATTTGTATAAATAGGTATATTTGTACTGATATTTTAAAGCTGAAGAGTTGTTCGTTATTGAGGATACATATAATGGACCACTGTTATAAAAATCACTTAAATGAAAAAAAAAATAGGTACACCATTTGAAACAGGATAATCTCATTGATATTAGCGTAAACCAAATCACTTACATACAAATATCAATTATGTAAATAGCCTTGTTTTTAAATAGCATTATTATTTTGTTTTTAAAGTTACTAATTAAAAGTATATTAAAGTAAATACTTCTTTCTATATACTTTTCTAAATCGCAACTAAATGGTCGACAAGATTTTTTGATTCGAATAAAAATAACAAAATTGCTATTTAATCGATTACACATTGTTTTTAATTATTTTAATAATATAATTCGATTATATTAAATAATGTATTTTATTACTGTATAGAAATTATTATTAAAAATCTTTTGTTTTGATTGTTTAAAATAAAAACATTTTACAAGTGAATGCTCCTTTAATAATGTTTAAAAATATTATAATTATTATTTGATAAGAAAAGTCGTGGTGGCCTAGTAGGTAAATAACCAACCTCTCAAGTATGAGCGTGGGTTCGACTCAAGCAAGTACCAATGCAACTTTACCAAGATTGTATGTACTTTCTAAGTACCTATATCTTGGACACCAATAGCTGATAAAAAGGTGAAGGAAAACATCTTGAGGAAACCTGTATAGTATGAAATCAGCAACCCGCATTGAGCAAGCGTGGTAATTAACGCTCAATATTTCTCTATGTGAGAGGAGACCACAGCCCAGCAGTGGGACGATAAAAAAGGCTAAACCAGTAACAGTATGTTTTATCCGATTGCGGGAAGTATAACCAATCATCAAGATGCGATTTTAAATCTAAAAAATTAAGAGAAATTGGGGAAAATTAACAAAAAAAGGTATTTTTAATTACTTTTTCCGTAGGTATTCCACAGAGATGTATTAAATTGAAATTCGAAGTGAAATAAAAACTTTTGATGATGAACAAACTTTTTGGAGTCCGAAAATTGTTTTTTTTTTTTATTCATTTTTTATCCCAATTCTGTATTTGGATTGATTTAAAATTCGTGGTTTTATGATATACTAGCTTAAGCCAGCGGTTTCACCTGCGACCTGGGAGAATTTCTTTCCGAATCCGGATAAAATAAAGCCCATGTTACTCGGGGCTAGGGAAGCTTCCCAAAAAAAAAAATAGTTATTTAAATCGGTTCAAGAGTTTCGGAGTCTACAAATATCTATCTTATATTAGGGGTTAAAGTATGAAATTGCCGTTTTATTCTAGTAGGCTTTTGAATTGCCATAGAGTCTTCATGGTTTGAGGTTTTCGAATGAAACTTTTTTCACGTGGTTTCTGTGATGTTCTTCTTTTAAAAAATGTGAAACATTTGATTATCGATGTTTAATTGTTTTTGTTATTCAACTTAAACAAGAAAGATGGATACCTCGAAAAGGACAATGGGCACAAATATATGGGACCTGGTATACCCCACCAATAGGAATGTCATATATATCATTGGATAGGCCTTTTTATGTAGAACAATATATACTAAGACAGCTTTGCTGAAATGTTTGTCCGTTCTGAGATATAGATCAAAAACTGTGCAAAAGTTAGAACTAAGTAATCTATTGATAACTCAAGTTTTTAAAGGAAAATCTAAGTACTAATAACTTTAAGTCTTGTAAGTATTACTGTGCCCGTTAGGATCCATAATTGTTACTATTATGTAGCATTTCAACCTTTTATTGTACCAACTGGATGTTGGGCGTAGTGAGAAACCGCACCAATAGGAAAGTCATACATATCATTGGACAGGTCTTTTTAACTGGAACAACATTTACTATGACAGCTTTGTTCTATTGTTTGTCCGTTCTGAGATATAGATAACAAACAATCTTAAAACTGAAGCTAATCAATACTGTAATCTGATTTTCTTTCATACAAGACTTACACTTAGTAGTTCTTAGATTTTCCTTTAAAAACTTGAGTTATCAATAGATTACTTAGTTCTAACTTTTGCACAGTTTTTGATCTATATCTCAGAACGGACAAACATTTCAGCAAAGCTGTCATAGTAAATATTGTTCTACATAAAAAGGCCTATCCAATGATATATATGACATTGCTATTGGTGGGGTATACCAATCTGCCCATTGTCCTTTGAGTAATTTTTGAATTCCGACGCGGAAGTAAACTGCAGAAACAGCCCGCAATATCAATGCTGCATTTGAAGAGGTGTCTGCAAACGAACTATTTTAACATCACTACAACTATTTTGATTAAATAAGTTTGTTAAAAATTTAAAAAAAATTACAATTTATATTTTCAGTACAAATCGGCAATTTCATACTTTAACCCCTATTATAAGAATTTCTTGATCCTAAGAATATTTTTGGTCGAAAACTAAACATTTTTATTTTCGGCGAAGCCTTTATAAACAAAATATAATAATTTAAACAAATATTTGTAATAAAATTGAACTTTAAGAGTACCCATACACTGAAGACTAAACAGTTGGTATATAGTTGACCGATGGCATGCACTATATTTTTTTAAGAAACTCTTGATTCCAATAAAAGTTTTCAGTCGGTCTGATACCAGCTAAATACCTGATCTCTGTAATGTGCGTACTACCATTCATCTTCATACTGATTTATGAGCCCAAACAAACTATCGGCCGACTAAAAGTTTGCAGTGTGTGCTCTAAGCAAATCTGTTTGTCCGTTTGATGGATTAGACAGTTTTGCTGAAAATAGATCGATATTGGTAAACTGTATAGATTGATACCCTTTCATAATATTTTATAGTTTTACGAGAATCTTTAATGTAAATATCATTTTTCAATAATATTTTTTTACGTAGTGAGATTCCCCCTTGGTGCGGCACTGTTCGGCACAACGCATGTATCTCGTGGTGTACTCGCTGTAGCAAACAGTAACACATTGCGCGCGAACATTACTACAATGTCCAAATAAAATGACAAAGATGTGTCTCATTTTTTATTTTATTTTTACTGATATTTATGATAAACATTATATTGTATTTTAATTATTCCTTTTCTGTAAGCCAAGGTAATATGCCGACTATTTTTATGCTTAACTGATATCAATCTATATGATTGTTTGGTGTGATGGTAACAAAAATACGTATTGCATAGTTGTTATTATCTACTATACAATAGTAGATGTACTTACTTATCTATGAGGCAGGTTAACTAAACAATATGTATTTTTCTGTCTTTTATTTTACAATGTCATAATTACATATAAAATACTATATCTCTATACTGAGTTTTGTGTCCGCTGCAAATTTCAGGTATGAAAAAGAAACTAAAAAAAACACTCGGTTTTGGATAAGAGTGCTGAGAGCATCGCATTTTTTTCCTGGTTGCCGATTAAGGGCGCTTTCAACTTATGCGTTTCTTGACGGCCTGCTGCGGTGCCGAAGCGGCGCGTTACACGTACGGGGCGTACGGACGATCCTCTTTTTTCATACAGAAAGCACAATAACGAGCCGCCGATTCTGAAGTTGTTTACCTACATCAAATCTATGATTTTAGGAGGTAAAAAATGCTAATCTATTTGTAGGTACTCAAAAACAACAGCCAGATTTTTTATGTATTTAATTTTACAATATTCATTAAACTACACTATTTTAAACTGTAATTTCCCCGCTTAACATTGTATCAACGACCGCCCCGGGTATAGAACATAGAGAAGCAAAAAATCGTTTAGGCGGTGGCGAAGGGCAGGGACAAGAACACCGCTCTTTTTTCTTAGGTACCGAATCTTGAGTCGTCTCTTCAGGTGCTGATTCTTCAGGTGGTGGTTTCGGCTTTTTGACCTTTGGGGGTTCAGGCTTGGGCTCGGGTTTCGGGTCTGGTTTCGGTATCTCTATTTGTCGGTATCGAGTTCTGAAGCGTTGGGGAGGACATTCTGGTAGGTCTTCGTAGTCTTCATATTCTGAAAGGGAGGGAAAATGTTTTTAGTGGCTTTTGTTGGTGGTTTCTAGAGGTTGTGGCTAAAACAGCTGCAGGGAAAATCGATCATAAGGTTAAGCAACGCTTGGCGCTGTACTCCATTTTATAATGAAGAGTTCCTCCGTGTTTCGGAAGACGTGTTAATTGGTAGGTCTCGGCTATCATTTGAACATATTTGGCAGTCGCGACAGGTAGTCAGAACACAGAAAGTCTCTCCGAAGTTTATATGGGGTATCAAGTTTCTTGGGTAACTGGGTTCAGCAGGTCTGATAGGCAGTCACTCCTTGTAAAACACTGGTACTCAGTCTTCCCAACATAATTAAGAAAAGGCTAGTCGTATGATGATGATAGTCGGATGTAAAAGAATTAAAATGATAAATATCTGATGCGCTATCAGGGCAAAACTATTGAACCGATTTAAAAGAATTCTGGTAGTCTACAGCCTGAGAAACGACAATGGCTACTTCACCCCGGGCTAGTTGTGCGTTGAATATACATATATAAAATGAAGAAATAATAAATATAAACTATCTGTTTTTGAACTCACTCTTACCATAATACGTAGTTCTCCCTACTGCACTGGGTTTCCTTGGAGGCGGTGCACCACCAAACCCCTTCGGAGCTGAAGCAGGGCAGAAGAATGGACACGGTACTGAACAGTAGGTGTTCACAGCGATGCTTATATCCCAGGGGACTGTGGACAAAGAACCAGGGTCAAAATCAAAGTCAAATCACTAGGGATTTGCTGGGGAGTTTGTTCCACCACTTCTTCTTCCCAGCAAAAACACATAGGAAGTGGTGAAGGGCGGGCGTTTTGGGGGCTGTCTTTTGTAGATTTGACGTTAAAAAAGTGCTGATTTTCAGTCTACTTTGAATAAATGACTTTTGATTTTGATTTAGGAATAAGCAAGGTACAAGCACTTAGGAATGTCAAAAATATAAATTAGGTGGATTCTAGTTGCCCATTCCAAAAGAAGAACGGGAAAGCAACTCTATGGTTTTTATACCTTGTAAAAATTACCTGGAATCGAACGCACACTCTTACTTAAGAACCGCTTTAACCTCTTTCGTTTTTCTTGCCAATTTTTTTGCAGGTATAAATATTTTTTTCTGTAAATAAATTAATGACCCCCGTCTAGTTCTACACATTTTTTGACCCCAAATAGCTTCAGAATAAAGCGAGGAGAACGTTGAAAAATGATTATTTGTGTAATTTATTACTATGTACAATGTTGGAATTTACTTACTTTGATGGAAAAACCATCTTGTCATGACGAGTTCTTCCATGGGTATTTCGGAAGGCACAATAAACTGGTAGGTCCCGGCTATCATTTGAACATCATTGGCAGTCGTTACGGGTAGTCAGAAGCCAGAAAGTCTGACAACCAGTCTTTCTAAGAGGTATCGGGTTGCCCGGGTAACTGGGTTGAGGAGATCAGATAGGCAGTCGCTCTATAACACACTGGTACTCAGCTGCATCCAGTTATACTGGAAGCCGACCTTATAGTTGGGAAAAGGCTGGGCAGATGTTAAGATTAAACTTACCAATATATATTAATAATAGAGTAACACTAAAACCCGTCATATTTAACATCTATTCATGGACTACATTATATTAAACCAAGTTTATTACTTAAGGCCTTATCAATTTTATATTCCTCTAATAGTTATTACACATGCAATGAAAATGCAACCTTATACCTTTAACAATAGAGTCTAAAATAACAATTTCTTAAGTGTTAATATTATATTTTCAATCGATACATTTGATTGGTAATTAAAAATCAACTTTGAATTTGTTTAAGAAAAAAGTAATTTTATTTCAAACTAATCATTAATGTTATTAAAATTTCAAGATGTGTGTAAGTGTGTGACAGTTTTCAGCGTGTTTACTTTTAGGAAAATATTATAGGTACAAAAGTGCCTCAAAAAAGTTTTTGAGTCTATTTTTAAGTGTTAGGAAAAAAAAATTCGTATGCCTACGGCCCTTTAAATATTGATATGCCAGCTAAAGCTACTGATAGTTATAAATAAAAAATAGCGTCTAGATCAGAGATCAGCCAGCTGCGCAGGACATATTATAGTGCACGAGCATTTGCTTGGACACAGGTGCACTCACTATTCCTTCACTCTCATAGCGCGGTGGGACGACAATCACACCACCGGAGAGAGATCACAAGCAGGAAGCCGCTTCTACTTTTTCTTCCTTTGTTTTTGGAATCTTTGATATAAAAAACTGCTTATCTATACTAGTCTATATACCTACTAGTATGATTACGAGGAAATTTTTTGTTTGTTCCCATGTGACGCGAGTCAAACCGCGGGAAAACATGATTGATTTCAATAAACTTTTTGAAGTACATCTAAGCTAGATTTAATGTCCAAACATTTGGTAGCCGAAATAAAAAAATACAGACATACTCGTGGCGAAAAATTGTTCTCTGAACATTATTTATAAATTAATCAGTTCTTGTCATGGTACATTGTAATCTAATCATTATACATACCTATCGCTATAAAATTTTCATCAAATAGGTATTTCACCCGGTTTTATATAGCTTTTGCAGGTTCAAAGTTTATCAGATGGTTCGCATGTGAAAATACGGAAGGCGTGAAAACACGTCAGTTTTCTTAAAAAAAAACTGCTTACTTTGAAAATTTATTGAATTTTTATGCAGACGTTCTCAGATCTATCTCTAAGCAAGATTTCTCATAGAATAATTTGTGAATTGACATCATACTCGTACTAATTATTTCTACACGCTATCCATCCCTTATTTTGCTATTAGATATTGAAAGACATCATTTACATAAATCTCTAATCGCAAAATCAACGGAAACATAGGATATATAAATCCACCCTTAGAAAGTTCTATAGTAGGTATTCTAATGTCAATACCGTCCAGACCGAAGCCGCGTGACGTCACGATTAATCAAGATGGCCGCCTGTCAAGTTGACAAGACAAATAGTGTGTACACTGTAAAGGCCTACGCAGACCGGGACGGAATGGCAAGGGATTTTAATTTTTACTAATGGACATTCAACCGTACTGTTACAGAAATACGACATAAATTGCTATGCTTTAAAATGATGCCGTGGCATTGAAAGGGATTTAATCGAAAAGACACGCCACAGGCTCCCGTGGCGGGATGCCGCGGCATACTGCGGTAGGCAACGGCATGACACGGACTCCAGCGCTCGTCACAGGCTCCCGTGGCGGGATGCCGCGGCATACTGCGGTAGGCAACGGCATGACACGGACTCCAGCGCTCGTAGTAATATACTGCGGGGTATTAATATACTGCAGGCAGCAGGAGTCGCTGAGGCGTGCTTTGTCATGCCGCGGCACCCCGGGGCATGCCGTGGCAAAGTGCTGGAATGCCGCGGCACGCCGTGGCATGCCGTGGTAAAATGCTGGTATGCCGCGGTATCTAAGCAGCCGGTGTGCGCTGACTCACGGCAAAATCCCTTGCCATGACGTCCCGGTCTGCGTAGGCCCTTAGTCTAGACTGGACTATTGTAAATAGTAAATATTAGGTAGAAAAGTGCTTTATATGAATTATTTTTGAAATGTAGGTATGTATTTTAATGTAAAAAACTGATTAACAGACTTACGGTACGACTTATCGTTACTTAATGTTATAAATGTGAAAGTAACTCTGTCAACTAAGTATGTAAGTTTAAAGTCTTAGAGAGGACATAGGCTACTGAAATATTTTTTCAAATCCCAAAAACCTTTAGTTCCTGAGATGAGATCAACAACTAACCAAATAATATCTTTGGCTTTAATAGGTATTAAGGTTTAATGTTAAGTAGGGTGTATAACAAAAATATGGCTTATGTGAAATAAATAAAAAACCGGCATTTGTGTTAATAATTTTATTTAGACAAAGATTTATGTGATACACAAATAAAGCTTAAAATTAGACGGTCCTTTAGAATTTTTGACCCCCAAGATAAAACCAGATATTGTTATGTTTAAATCATAAAGATTTATTAAGTCGTACATAATACAAACATACATGAATACTATCAAATCATACCTAGATCCCAAATTATTATACAAATCACTTTTATGACCCCTTTCAGATCTTTAATTTTTGATCCCAATAATCTCTAAGTACATTAAAGACCATATCTACAATTTTTTGACCCCAATTAGCACTACGCATTTTTTTGACCCCAACTAGACCACACAATTTTTTGACCCCAAATAGCTCTAAGCAATGGCTTTAGTTCCTCGTCCCCCTCGCCCCGCATGTTGTCGCGCTACTTTCTTACGAGATATTGCGTTATGACATCTCCGCTAGTCATTTTGTTCCCCATTATAAACTTCCTAACTAAGATGATGTAGATGGTTGCATATTAACACTTGGTATATTGATTAATTTTGGAGGAAATCTGGGTATAAAGTTATATTTGAAAAGCAGCTGCTTTTTATCCGTGTCCATACCTACACCCAGTCCTGATCGTGATGGCACTGGACATAGAAGTAATCCTGGAATTAATTTTGAAAAACATTATGAAAAAAAAAACAAGAAATAAGGTACTTATGATTGTACCTAGGGGTATTGGGTTGCCCGGGTAACTGGGTTGAGGAGATCAGAAAGGCAGTCGCTCCTTGTGCTCACTCAGCTGCGTGCGGTTAGACTGGAAGCCGACTCAAAAATAGTTGGGAAATACTGTTGGGCTGTGGCCTCCTCTCACACGGAGAAGGATTGAGCGTTAATCACCACGTGCGAGAGATGCGGGTTGCTGATAAAACACTTGATAGTACAGGTTTCCTTGAGTCATTGGTACCTATCCAAGATATAGGTACTTAGAAAGTACATACAAACTTAGAAAAGTTGCATTAATACTTGCCTGACCTTTGGTTGGTTCTTTACCCAATAGGATACCACGACTTAGTAAAAAATTATACGTACCTAATAAAATGATAAGAAATATCCGCAACGCCATTCGGACCAAACTGAAAGAATCTTTTTAATACCTTTTAATACATACAAGAGTTTTTCTAAAACATGCAACCACGGTCATTGCGCTTGCTTTGCTAAAATCAACTTTAAGACTAAGTAGGTAAGGTTTAAATTTCCTTGTCTTGCGTTACACGGTTAATTTCCGATTAAAAGTCAATATTTTTCTGATATGAGACGTTACATATAATTTGTTTAACATATAGAAGATTTGGAAATGATTATAGTCCAAGAGCCAACGACTCTTAGGTCTAGAAGTCGCGGGCTCTCGATCTAAAAATGAAAAGTACCTGACCGCTTTTCGAGCAAGATTAACCGCCTTCAAAAAAGGAGGTTCTTAATTTTGTTTGTGTGTGTGTATGTTCTACGACTGTTTACTTGTGTACTTGTGTAGGGGTACCGAATGTTTTGTGCAGTTGACAGCTGTCAGTTTTCAAGGGTAACAGACAGCTCATAGGAATTGTCAACTGCACGAAAAGACAGTCAGACTGTACGTGAAAATTCTGACGTTCTGACCATTAACTTTTTTGTAAACTTAGGCCTAAAAGGCCTCTCTTTTATAATACTGATAATTAATTATTCCTTTGTCTATTTTCAGGTACGTTTTGGATCGTAATTAATTAATTAAATTGGTAAGTCAATTAATATAAGTTAATTGTGACCCGGTAGGTACTTCGCTACATAAATCTGACTCGACTTGATTATTGCAAACTTCACATAAACCATCTATTTATTTTTCATTCATCTATTTTTTACATTATTATTGTCATTTATTTATCTTATATTTTTAAATATTCGATTATAACAATAAAAAAAACATTAAAAAATATAAAAAATACATTTATTTTTATAAAAATATTTTTGCTGTAAATATATTAAGGTTGTTACAAGTACATTTAAGTCATAATTTTTCGGCAAAAAATTATAATTTATATTAAGATGTTCATTTAAGTAAGTAATACCCGTTTTCACCAACAATCTCTTAACGTTTCCCTAACTAAGTGTCACTTAGAATAAATGCTCCCCCAATAATAAGGGTTATAAGGGACACTTAAATTTTAGTGAAAACGAAATTCATATTAAGTGTTCCGTAAATGCTCTAAGGGGAACCCTAAATTTAGGTATTGGTTGGTGAAAATGGGCATAAGTATTTGGCTTAAACAATAATTTGAATATGTTATGGACCAAGTGATTAATTCGGGCATTATAAATAATGCCCGAGCATTATGAATAATGTCTAGCTTTATCGGGCCAAGTGATTAATAACTATCTTAACTTAATTATTTATCACATTGCACGGGCATTATTATACTGCTACATGAAAGTTGGACAATTCGATAATAAAGCTATATTTCACAGTGTCAGTTGTTCTAATCAATAAATCCTGTTATAGTAAGTTCAACTCAGTCGTGCGCGCGGCCTTATGTGTGGGTAACCCTTGTACATATACAGTGACTTTGTGTGCGTGACAAGAGGTACAGTCGGGTACAATACAGTTATTTAGGGGTTATATGGGAGTGTGTGGTGTTTAAAGAAAAACAGTTATTACGTAATTTAATGTTTATTTATTTATAATGATTATGAATCGCTACTTGAAAATCAAATGATGAATTTTTGGATTCGCTACTCTCCAAGATAAATAATGTCGGGATGTCGGGATACCTTTTCACACACGGTCGGTTAGCCCCATGGTAAGTTATTAATTAACTTGTGTTATGGGTGCTAACACAACTGATAAACTACATATAGCTACATATATACATATTTATAAATACATATTGTAACACCCAGACCACGGCCAACAAGCATGCTCATCACACAAATGTCGACCGAACCGGGAATCGAACCCGGGACCTCAGGTCCGGCAGTCCGGCATGGTGACCATTGCGCCATCGAGGTCGTCAAAGATGAATTATAAATTCTGACTCCATGTCAAAATGTCTATAGTATTCTTCTTTTTTCTTTTGTACATGTCGACAAGTATTACCCCACATTCCTTCATCAATTTGACTTAAACGTTCATTTATGAGTTTCATTATTTCCGTCTTATTTTGGTCGACATTATGCGAAGCAATTTAATTTATTTTAATTCCCCACACATTTTGTTTACATTATTATACTAGATTATACCTCTTTTTACATTCTTAGTCCACACTTTTATTTATTGTCCGCGTACCCCCAGCCTGAAAATTAGATATTTCACCTTATTTATTTCTTAGATACTGTTAATGTCAATTTGAAAAGACGTATGAGAAAATAATGAAAAACCATATTTAATAATAAAAAGCTTTGAGTCGTGAATAACTAGTATTTTCGTAAACGACTGTACCCATAACAAAAAGCGATAAGAACACGTCATGCTCGGACGACGTCACTGTCACACAAATGAAAGTAGTATATTTACAAGCCGACGCACACATAGGGCCGCGCGCAAATCTGAGTTGAACTATCTATACTTGCTTCATATTTTATGTACGTACACCAATTACTCGGAGACGCCTGGACCGATTTGCAATTTTTTTTTTGTTGGATAGGGTTTGCCTCCCAGGTGGTCCCATAATCATCAAGTCAGGATCTGATGATGGACACCCTGAGAAATCGAGGGCAACTTTCGAAAATTGTAAGCATACGTAGGGTAAAAACTTGACACTAAGGCGTATGTCTGATAACACTCTGCAATGGTGAAGGTTTGAAGCTGACCTGATGATGGAGACCAGAGAAGGTCAAGGGAACTCGACAACTGAATACGTAAACTACCTCGTGTTTGGGCTCATATTATTCGTATTGATGAGACCTTCCACTTATGCGGATAGAGGCAATGCTTGTCACTGAAAAGCTTAAAATAAAAAACTTTACAAAAAAATAAAACCGACTCCCAAAAACACTGAAAAGCAAAAAAAACTATTCTTAGGTGCATCGGCCTAGAAGTCAGTGTCTATTGGATGTACCTGAGTTTATACGCCACCGACTTCTGGGCCGATGTAACCTATAGCCTTCCTCGATAAATGGGCTATTTAACACCGAAAGAATTGTTAAAATCGGACCAGTAATTCCTGAGATTAGCGCGTTCAAACAAACGAAGAAACTCTTCAGCTTTATAATATTAGTATAGATTTTTAATATGACTTACCTTAATTTTTAAATGCAAAAACTAGTGGATTTTTAAGGCAGAAGTCCTTCATAATTAATCCAAATCATGATGCTGATTATTTAAGTGGTTTAATATTTAGTTTATTTTAAGTTAAATGGCAATACCAATAAAAAAATTGAAATTAAATATGTTTGTATTACTTTGCCCAAAAGGCCACGGGCAATATGTATAGTGCCCGGTCAATTTGATAATTTGAATAATTATTATCAAATTGCACTCTCATATTGGGCATTTTTCATAATGACCGAGCATTATGAATACTGCCCAATTTATCACTTGGTCCATAACAAATACACCCATGCGATTACTCGTCATGAGGAACAAGAAAGAAAAAAAAAATGGAAAAAAATAAAAATAAGTGCAAGTAATACAATAACTTACCATTTTCTGATTAAAAGAACTTACCATCTTAAAATCTTTTAAAACTGAAAATCACACCTTCAAAACCACTAATACTTATACCAAAAAACTTGAATTTACCATTATTTATAAAACACTATTAATTAAGACTTTCAAATCAAAAAAATCTTCAAAATATTATTTGAAATACAAAATTGTTTGGTGAAACTATTGAACCGTGTTAGATGATTTCCCAAATATACTTTGATTAATTCTATTGGTATAAAAAGTGACATTTTCGTAGCTTTTGTCACAGACTGTCAAAAGCATAAGATGGCATCTAAGGCTTTAGTACTATCTGGTAAGTAAAGATTCAATTTTAATTATTATTTTACTTTAATTTTCCTGTAATTTCTATATATCATCATCTGGGAAGTCTTTTTCCAACTATGTTGGGGTCGGCTTTCAGTCTAACAGGACACATAGATTGCCTATCTGACCTCCTCAACTCAGTTACCAGGGCAACTCAAAACTCCTTGGTAAGACTGGTCCCGGCTGTCATTGAACATCTTTGGCAGTCTTTACGGGTAGTCAGAAGCCAGTAAGTCTGACACCAGTCTAACCAAAGGGTTGAGTTGCCCGAGTAACTGGGTTGAGGGGGCAGTCGCTCCTTGTGGCACACTGGTACTCAGCTGCATCCAGTTAGACTGGAAGCCGACCTCAACATAATTGGGAAAATGCTCGGGAGATGATTAGAGTTCATTTAATAATTTATACTTGTTCTTTTCAGCGCTCTTGTGTGTCGCTCGCTGCAACCCTCTTGGGCTCGGCGGCACCACCGTATGTGAGTCCACTGGTAATTATTTACCCGGGCTTGGCGCAACAGTCTGTGAAGGGTCCCTCGGCTTAGGAGGCCTCGGATATCTCGGCGGCCTCGGCGGCTTAGGCGGCCTAGGACTTGGACTCGGCGGCTTGGGCACTGGCACCGTTTGCGAATCCGTACCTAATTATGGCTGGGCTGGTTTAGGAGGCCTAGGTGGGCTTGGTGCCATCGGAGGAATCGGTCTCGGCGGCTTAGGAGGCCAAACTACAGTCTGCGAGTCTACTCCTAATATTGGATATGGACCCCTACTTGGCGGCATAGGAGGAATCGGCGGCATCGGCTTAGGAGGCCTAGGTAGTGCAACTGTATGCGAATCTGTACCCAATTTCGGACTCGGGAGAATTGGCCTCGGTGGATTATCTGGCCTTGGCGGTATAGGCTATGGAGGTGTAGGCACAGTGTGTGAATCAGTCCCTAACTTACCCTTCGGTTACGGCCTCGGCGGCTTAGGTTATGGAGGCGTCGGCACAGTATGCGAATCGGTCCCTAACTTACCCTTCGGCTACGGCCTCGGCGGCCTAGGTTATGGAGGTGTCGGCACAGTGTGTGAATCAGTCCCTAACTTACCCTTCGGTTACGGCCTCGGCGGTATAGGTTTGGGCGGAGTGGGTACTGTATGCGAATCAGTCCCTAACTTACCCTTCGGCTACGGCCTCGGCGGTTTAGGTTTGGGCGGAGTCGGCACAGTTTGTGAGTCAGTTAATAACTTACCCTTCGGTTACGGCCTTGGCGGCTTAGGAGGCCTAGGAGGTATAGGCCTTAACGGATTAGGCGGGTATGGCGGCTTTGCCGGTATAGGAGGACTAGGCAGTACGAGTGTATGCGAATCTGTCCCCAATTATTTGGGAGGATATGGAGGCCTAGGCATTGGCGGCTACGGAGGGGGAATAGGAGGCCTTGGTCTTGGCTTAAACGGCTTGGGTTACGGTGTGGTAGGCCGTCCTTTTTTATAAACAGCAGTACGTCGTCGGCTAATCATTGTAGTAACTTCGAAATGATTGGTTTTTATCCTAAGATCTCTACACAATCTTCTTCCAGTTCTAATAACCATGCTCAAATTATGACCTACTGATATATATTTAAATTGAAACTGGCATTACAAAAAAAAAACTTCAGATATATTGTTTTGATACTCCTCCCATCACAGTTTTTTTTCAAAATTTTTACTCTTTATTTTCGTTTTTAAATTGACAGAATGAAAATTTGTGTTTTTAATTTTTCACAGTTAAACAGATCTCACTAGTGTGTCAAAAATATATCTGGATTGAAAAAAAAATGTGTATTTTTCAAAATTTGTTCTGATATATAATATATTTGTATTCATGTATGTATCTATTTCTCATTGGCAAATAAAAGTATGTATTTTATTTTTTTGTTTCATTTAAAATGTGATTTTACTTCCTATTTTATTGGACCACTTTCAATCCTTTTTGTTCATCATTTTCCGAGCCTTTTTCCAAACTACATTGGTCGGCTTTCACTCTAACTGGATACAGCTGAGTACCAGTGTGCCACAAGGAGTGATTGCCTATCTAACCACCTCAACCCAGTTACCCGGGCAACCCAATACCTCTTGTTAAGTCTGGTAGATAGAATTTCTGGTTTTTGACTACCCGTAACGACTGCCAAAGATTTTCAAAAAACAGCCGGGACCTTTAGTTTATCGTGCTCTCTCTTTGGATTCACGATCATTGGTGTCTAAGATTTGACCGAAGCCTTAGATTAGAGTATGCATATGCATGGGTCCTATACTTATGTAGGACTTTAGAAAAAAAAATTAATAATTGCTCAAATTACCCGTACTTTATTTCGAACGCTCATTCATTTACAAATGTATACTTAATCATATTTTATATCATATAAATATATACATAAATCTACATATATTTTTTATTTAGAGGCCACAAAGGCACGGTGGGGGCGGACAGGGGTTGGGGCAATTGCAGGGGCAAGGTGGGGGCGGTGGGGGTGGTGATGGCCCACATGGGCAAGGTGGTGGGGGCCCGCATGGGCAAGGCGACGGCAAGATGGCATCGTTCTGTGCACCCGTAGCTCTGCATATAGTTGCCGCCCCCAAAGTCCTGAATATTTGGGGTGGGTTGGGGCGGAAGCAAATGGTTGGGGGCGCAGGCACGACGATCTTGGGTGGTCTGACTACCAACGCGTCTGGTACTGGTGGCTGCACTGGGGGTGGTTGTACCTGGGGGCAGATTGGGGTTGATATATTAAAAATGTGTCCTTTATCATTTGGCTGCATTCTTTAAATAATCTTCATTTATTCATTTGATCAAAAAATGTGTACCTAAGTATGTAATCGCGAAAAATTTGCAAAATAAGTATGTAGAGCTTAATGTGAATCTCTGTCGTCACAGTTTGCGTTTGCATATAATTTGCATAGAAAGTAACCGTTTTGACATTTCAGAAAATATAAGCTTGTACAAATCTACGTTTTTAAATTAGTACTTTCCCACATAAGTCCCAAAAGGGATTTAACTATTCGCCCTTGGGTAAAAAGTGGCATCATATTAATTTGTATGTAGTATACCTCGTTCAAATCGGTTCTCTAGATTTAAAATACCGTGAAAGTGCGACAGATAGCAGTCTCGTTCGCATTTATAATATCAGAGTTAACTTACCCTAATCGGGGCTGGTCTGGGCACAGGCACAGGTGGAGGTCTGACGATCAGTGGCGGTGGGGTTGGTGGGTTAACTGGGGGCACTCTCACGTAGAACGGCGGTGGGGTTGGTGGCTGTACTGGGGGCGGTCGCACTGTTATCGGCGCTGGGGTCGGTGGCTGGACTGGGGCGGGTTTCACCCAAATTGCGGGCGGTGTCGGCAGCCTGATCTCACCAGGACGAACCACGATCGGGGGTGGTGTTGGGAACCTTATTTGTCCTGGCCTGATGAGGATGGAACCTGCAATTGAAACAGTGTTAGAAAGAAAGAAAGGAAATACATTTATTCACTAGAAAATTATGAGTAAATAGAAATAGAGGGAAGTAACTTCCTTGACAAATAGCCGTACGATTCGATCGATCATAAAATTAAACAACGCTTAGCGCAGTCCAAGAGTGACCATCTTGACATGACGAGTTCCTCCGTGTTTCGGAAGGTACGTTATATTTGTGGGTCCCGGCTATCATTTGAACATCTTTGGCAGTCGTTACGGGTAGTCAGAAGCCAGACAGTCTTGACCAGTCTTACCAGAGACTATCGGGTTGCCCTGGTAACTGGGTTGAGGAGATCAGATAGGCAGTCGCTCCTTGTGGCACACTGGTACTCAGCTGCATCCGGTTAGATTGGAAGCCGTCACAAACATAGTCGGGACTTTTTCCCAACCATGTTGGGCTCGGGAGATGATGACTAATTCATGAGCTCAAACCAACTACCAGCCTACTTTGGTACTATAGTACTCTCAATAGGGAAAAGGCTAGGCAAATAGTGAGCCCTTGAATCCGACCCTAACATAGTTGGGCATGGGCTAAAGCCCTAAAATCTGACCCCACCATAGTTGGGCAAGGGCTAAAGTACAAAAACCCAAACCCAATAGTTTCCGCAGTTGGGAAAAGGCTCGGAAGATGATGTGGACTTACCCGTAGGCGCCTGACCATACACATAGTTAACGGGTGGCTCGCAGGGATTGCATGGTCCAATCTGCTGAGCCGGTTGGGCGGCGTCGCAGGGAGTGGGGGCTGGTTGGGGCTGGCAGGGGCACGGGCAAGGGAACTGCGGTTCCGGCTGCGCTAAAGGCTGCCCCAAAGCGGTGCCCAGGAAAAGAACTGTGGACAAAAGAATGGGGGTTGATGATTATGATGTCCTCCTAGCCGAATACAGGCTACGGCAGCTGTTCTCATGTAAGAAGATTAGCCAGCTGTGCAGTACATATTATACTGCACGCACATTTGCTTGGACACAGGTGCACTTACTAATCCTTCAGTCTCATAGCGCTATGGGACATTTCTTTGTCCAATGCGATCATTAGAAATTATAAGAATGAGAAAATATTGAGCCAGTTATGATCTTACTATTAGTCAGACGTAAGTACTATCTAAGGCTAGTGGTCTCATGGTGGGTACTACTCCACGCATCTGGATAAAAAGTTGCCTATTTCCTTTCTCAATAAATAGGCTATCTAGGCAATACCGAAAGATTTTATCAAATTGACCCAGTGAGCCTGACATTGACGCGTTCAAATAAACTTTTCAGATTTATAATATTAGTATAAGTAGATGCATTTGGATTTATATTGAAGTTAGATGAAATAAGTCTACTTTTATATTGAAAATAAGTAAAAAAGGATATATATTTACCCGATAACCATATGACTTTGCCCTTCGCCATTTTTCGATCGTCTGATGAAAATTAATAAGAAAAATTGCCTTTTATACTCTCTGGCATCCGCCATTTGCAATATTCACTGTCATTCAAAAGTCAACCGTATTACTAGGACTTGTGTATGAAAATTCAGTTGGCAAATTATTCTTAGATGATCTTCAAATATTTTTTTAAATGTTTTAAAATGGTAGGTAAAGATTATTACCAAAATATCAAATTATTTAGACATGCAACACTGAAAATGGTTAACGGTTTTGATTTTTGAAAATTCTGTTATTTTTTAAATAAAGAAGTTTATTTCTTTTTAATTTCTTTTGCTTTATGATAGTTTATGGTTTTGACTATTAAGATAAAATAATTGTATGTTTGATTTTTGGCTAATATGTCCGTGAAAGAGCAGGTTGCTAAGTAACAGATGGGTGACCATCTTTTCATGACGAGTTTCTCCGTGTTTTTGAAGGCACGTTAAATTGGTCACGGCTGCCATTAAGCAATCGTTACGGGTAGTCAGAAAGATTGTCAATCAGTCTAATTAAGGGGTATTGGGTTGCCCAGGTAACGGGATGAGGAGACCACATAGGCAGTCACTCCTTGTAAAAACTATGGTACACAGCTGCGGTTCTAATCCGGTTAGACTGGAAGCCGGCCCCAACATAGTTAGGAAAACGCTAGGCAGATGATGTACTACTACATTTTAATGTAGTCTAGTAGCTTCTGCCGGTTTCATCCATTCACGTATTCAAAAATGTATGCTACATTTGGCATACATTTTAAAACACTCAATGTCAGTATCAATGTCGCGCTTTCCCAAAACTTCTGAACCGATTTAAATGAAATTTTGCATATAGCTAGTCCAGACTCTGAAAATTTATTATCCAGTTACAAGAAGTGCTTCTCCCTTGACATAAGTGAAACCACAGACAACAACTAGTCGTCTATATTTAGAATTCTGACATTTCACAAAATCTTCGCAAGTCAAAGGAAACTTGTTATTTTTCTTTGCAGCAGAACTTCTAAAGTTTCTATTCTCCTACAGTTTTTGAAAAACAAATAGTTATACTATACGAGTTGCTTGAATTTCAATGTTTCATAAGTTTTCGGAGATAAGTTTCGAAGACTGTTCTAGAAATCTTAGTTCTCATATTGTGATAGTACTTTTCCACTGGTTTTGTATTTTTAGGAAGTACTTCTCGTACTAGCTATGGAGAGGGCTATGCTCGGTGTTTCTCTACGTGATCGAACCCGAAATGAGGAGATCCGTAGACGAACTAAAGTCACCGATATAGCCCACCGGATTAGCAAGTTGAAGTGGCAATGGGCAGGCCATATTGCTCGCAGAGCAGATGGCAGATGGGGCCGAAAAGTGCTTGAGTGGAGACCACTGACTAGCAAGCGCAGCGTAGGACGTCCACCAACAAGGTGGACAGACGACCTTATAAAGGTCGCAGGAAGACGCTGGATGCATGTCTCCTCCAACAGGTATCTGTGGAGATCTAAGGGGGAGGCCTATGTTCAGCAGTGAACGTCCTATGGCTGAGATGATGATGATGATGACCTCTCGTACATAGATGAGAAGTAGCTGTTAAGTTATTTTAATACAGATATAAATTGTACTGCGTCTAGAAGCTGTAAAGTCGGAGTTTGAGTAGGTAGGCAAATAATGCACATAAGTACTTGCATATGTACACCTTGGTTCGAATAGGTATGTAACTATGTAAGATACATACTTATGTACCTAATGGAATCTAGAGTAACTAAATTAACCATCTTCCAAGGATGTCATGATCCATCGTAGCGTCATGAATATTGGCCGTTTTATGTAATTCGGATGGCAATACAATAATATGGTACTGTCGAATTGATCTGATGATGGAGCCGGAAGTTTTAATTCTTATATGCATATAAGGTTAAATAAAATAACTTGACTGCGTTTCAAGTGACGAAACAACATTCAAAGCTCTTTATTTAATTGTAAAAATTTACAGTTTTTCTTATATCTGTCATGTCACATTACATTCGACATTGACAAATCGTATTCAGACATAAACAAAATAAAACCATAGAGGTGAAATATCTCACACCAACTAAATACTCTTTACATGCATTTATAAAAGCGTGTTTTTCTAGTATTTTTTTAACTTTTAGGAAATTTCAATTTACCGTAAAAAAGCACATAAAATTGTTTTTTTTGGACTCGGTTTCAAAATTGGTCATCATCTTAAATATTACCTGTGTCTTACATTTTGCTAGGACCTGTGCCCGATTCGTCACAGCATGTGACAAAAGTTTATTGTGGAGTTTTTAAGGTCATGTAAATTCCATCGCTGCAATCATGTATATTCTTCATCATGTTTGGGGAATTTATAGAAGATAAGAAAACATGCTGCGCCGACTATAAGTAAAATTGGGACAAGGACAGGAGGTGGGATAGTGGCAGGACGATGATGATGATATGGTATTTTCGATGAATAAGTTATAAATAAAAACCGAAACGTATAAAATTAAACATTAATTTATTATAACATTATTATTTCTGGCAAATGTTTTCCCAGTTGCCAACATTCGTCTTAGTTATATCAACACACGTTGTTTCACTCATATCGTCTATAAATCATTTGAAAACGGCAAAATAACAAAAAATCTCCATTTACGGTGCATACCGCACATAAAGAAATATGCAATTTCAAACTTTGTTGTCATGACAGTAAGAAATATTTTCTGTGCATCAATGCTCGTATTAGTTACATGTTTTGCCAAAGGGGCGGCTATATTCGTTTACATGCGCTGAAAAGGAATTTAATTTATATGAAAATAATGAGCTAATCTGAAACAACTTAACACTATCGACAAAGATGGAAAATGCCAAAAAACTTTGCAGAATACAAAACTATTTATGTTCACACTTTTTTCTTACATTTATTTTTATAAATAACGATCACTGACAGATTTCATTGGTCATCTTCGACTTTTGCTGAAAATGAGCGCTAGGACTCAGTCAGGTATAGGATGATAGCAATATACTAAGTGAGACCCGTTTAAAATGGGTGTGACGAATATTTCCCTTTCTCTCTTCTTATCTGTCGAAACAGAGAATCGAGATTGACTCGAGACTTATTACTCTTTTTTTATTGTTCGTTTTTATCTGTTTACATTTATACCTGTATGTTGTCAGTATAAAAACATCACGAAAGTCTGGTGAACACAGAATCTTGAATTAGAAGTTTCATTCCAGCTCTGGTTGTGAAAACTGGAATGATTTCCCAGATTTTCTTTCTTTTCTTCTCTTCTTTCTTTTGTCAGTCCTTCAACCATGAATTTTGGAACCTTGCCTAGGCAAACATAACTCATGAAATTGCATTACACAGGGTCATCATAATAACTTGGTGTCTCGTGCACCCATGATCCTTATTTCTATAACGATTATGGTTAGCTACTGTTTGTCTTTTCTTTTAAATAAACCTGTTAAATACCCCAAGTCGATTACTCTAAAATCCATGTAAAAATGGTGTCAGATTTTTCATTACTCTCGTTTACACAAGGGTGAATAAAAAGGAAACAAAATTCTATAATACATATGCGTATAATTCAATATTACAATACACAAATACTTATAAAGTATACATTTGCAAACTCATCACAATCGAAACTTGTACGGGTAATTCTAATCACAAAACCTATAACATGCCGAGGTCAATACATTAACCGTTTAGAGATCTTTTAGTTAAACACTAGTAAAAAACATTTAAATCTAAAACGACCACCATGACAAAAAAATAATAGCAACATAAACGTCACAGATTCGTCACACTTCTTCTCTCAACTCTGTGACCACTCGCTCGTTTGTGACGAAAAGGGCACAACTGAGATTTTACAAGGAACTTTCGATGACGAAACTCAGTTGGTGTTGGTGTTATATGCCCTATTCGTCACATCAGTCTCGATATAGTTGTCTTACAATCAGTTGGTGTTACAGGTCGTTTAGAAAAAGTTGTTTAGTTACTTAGCATGGTGAAGGTGGCTGGTCACATGAGCACGGAGGAGGGGGGAGAGGCTCACATCCGCACGGTGGGGGTGGTGGTGCAGGATTCTCGCATGGGCAACCACATGAGCATGGGCACGGGCTAGGCGCTGGGGCCGGCTGGCCACAAGTCAGCTGCTGTGACAACTGCTGTGAAAGCTGCTGACCCAGCTGCTGTGACAACTGATTTGACGACTGCTGGTTCTGCAGCGACGAGGTCGACACACAAATCGTAGGGGGCTGGATAGTCTGAGGCTTAGGAGGCCTTACTACGATCTGTGCTGGATGAATCGGCGATGGACGCGGCTGAGTCACGCTGATAGGAGCCGGCTGGATTGGAGCGGGCTTCGGGACCCTCACAACTAGAGGAGGTGGTTGGATGGGAGACAACGGTCCAGGACGGGCCAGCACTGGTGGGGGAGTGATCGCAGGTAGGGGAGGTGGCCTGACAATAATCGCTGGAGGAGTAACTGGAGCAATTGCTGGTGGCTGAACCGTCAAAGCTGGTGGAGTGATCGCAGCCTGTTGAGGAGGACGGACCAAGATCGCGGGTGGTTGGATGATCACGTCAGGGGAGGCGCTGATGTAGAAAGTGCCTCCGGGGACGGCGATTTCTTGGAAACCGGCTGATCTTAGACGCTCGGGGGTCGGGTTCTTTTGGAGAAGTACCTTGACTGGCCCATCGCCGCAGGGTGCTGGAATGACATGACAAAGATTAATTTTAGGATGATGATGTCCTCCTAGTCGATTGTCAGCCACGGTGGCTGTTCCCATATAAGGTGATCAGCCAGCTGCGCAGGATATATATAGTGCACGCACATTTGCTGGGTACACAGGTGCACTGACTATTCCTTCACTCGCTCATAGCGCGATGGGTCGGTAAACCGATACGACTGGAGAGAGATCATAAGACCATCTACTTGCTCTACGATGCACGGGTGAATCAATCACCAACTTCCAGACTACGGGCTGCTTTGTGAAAGTTTAAGAAAACCCACAAAGCTATTTCGGGAATCGAACCCGAAACCTCTAGCACAGCAGTTGCGCTTGAGACCACTAGACCAACGAGGCAGTCAAGTCAAGTTCCCAATACTCACAAGGTGGAGGAGCGCAAGGATCGCAGGGGCATGGAGGAGGTACCGGCGGAGCTGGCGGCGCGGGGCAGGGACACGGCGGCGGAGGCCCGCATGGACACGGACAGAACTGGGGCGCAGGCGCCGCGGCCGCTGAGGCTACCAATGCTAGAACAGAAAGAAACATTAGTACCTACAGAAGATTATTAACTTCATTTACCAATGGTCACAGCCTTTTTTGTCGTCCTACTGCTGGGCTGCGGCCTCCTCTCACACGGAGAAGTTTTGAGCATTAATCACCACCATCTTTCTAGTCTTTTCTCAACTATGTTGGGGTCGGCTTCTAGTCTCACTGGATGCAGCTGAGTACCTACCAGTGTTTTACAGGGATCTACTGCCTTTCTGACCTCCTCAACCCAGTTGCCCGGACAAGCAAATACCACCTTACCTTAATACTAATTAATTAGAGGTAGTTGCTCTTTCACGCTAAAACCGCCGAATGGATTTTGATGAAAACTCATTAGTAACATAGCTCAGATCATCAGAAGAACATGTAGGCTAATATAATATTCGGTATTTGTTGTTTCAGCGGTAACAGAAATGTTTGATATCATCCGCGGTAACAGAATTTTTTTAAATCATGTTTTTTCTACTGTCTAACTATCACGGTTCATGAGAGATACAGAAAACAAAAAAATAGCAACTTCACAAAACACTGAAAGGGACAAAATAAAACTTTTGACATGGCTTTAGAAGTCGGAGTCTGCAAGTCTGCTGAATTTTGCCACCGACTTTAGTTTAATGTTTGGATAAAATTGCTTTTTTACTTGATTAATTTTTAAATAAAATTATTATTATGAATTACCTATTATTCCCAATGCCGTTAAACGCCCCATGATCGACAACCTTGTGTATTACACTCGATTTTCAACCAGCTTTTATACTCAAAATGTATCTCAATATTGTTTTGAAAAAGCATATTTCAAAGTTTAAAAACCATGGTCGATAGAGCGTCTTAACAACTTGGGATGTTTGAATTATAAAGATCAAATATTTTACGGTAATTATAGGACTTGTAATTTTTTTCAATATTTCACTTACATAATTGATATTTGTAATAAGAAACTTCATCATCTGCGTAGCCTTTTCCCCAACTATGTTGGAGTCGGCTTCCAGTCTAACTGGATGCAGCTGTGTACTAGTGTGTTACTTGAAGCGACTGCTTATCTCATCTCCTCAACCCAGTTACAGGCGCAACCCGATACTATTTGTAAGACCGGTTGTCAGACTTTCTGGCTTACGTAACGACTGCCAAAGCTGTTCAAATGACAGCCGGGATCTACCAATTTATCGTGCTCTCCGAAACATGGAAAAAAACAAACTCTTAAAAATTACCATGACCTTATCTATAGGTACTATGAACTCTCTTAAGAACTCTCTCCTTTAATCCTCTTATTAACTGAAACCTTTTATGCAGATGTCGCTCTTAACAGTCTTAACCATACTTGATTGTTACCGCGAAGAAGAATACATATTGCGCCGACTACAAATGAGTTGAGAACAGGACATTAAGCATTTGTGCAAAATGTCCGTTTAAGATTGTTTACCTATAGTTAAGTGCCTACTCTAATAGAGTAGGTATAGATTTTATCAAAGGTTGATGTTATAGTTAATGGAGCTTACAATAATAGTTAAATGTTTAGTATATAAGCAGTTACCGCGGTTAGTTAATGCACTGAAGGCAATATGGGTTTACAGGCATTCGTGGTTCTTGGTGAGTAATTTTATACATTTCTTAACAGTGTCATATATCCTAATTTAAATATTATTCTAAAGCTGAAGACTTGAATAATTTGGATGCGCAAAACTCGGGAATTAATGGACTGTCTTGAAATATTCTGTCAGTGTCAGATAGTCCATTTATTGCGGAAGGACATCTGTAGGCTACTTTTTAGCCAGGTACGGGAAATCGGGAAATTAACATATCGAATAAAAAGTAGTCTATATCCTTTCTTAGACTATCTGAGTACGTAACTTCATTCAAATTAATTTGCTAATTTTTCGCATCCATAAATATAAGTTTATTTTGGAGATGACTTAAGGCGTCGGCTTAGATAATAAAATCTACTTTCAATCTGATCTTATGTACCTACATGGTATCTTAAACCGTTTTAAACTGGATCAAAACACCCAACTCTTTAACCAACTTAAAAAAGGAGGATAATCAGTTTGACAAACATATAATACATACGGCTGTTTTTATGTTTGTGCGCCATTATCCGTTTGGCTGAACTATCGAATTTGGTCGTTTGAAAATCTGAGAGGGTCTAATTTTTTATGCGTTTTTCTTCATTCAGCTCTGATCAGCGTAGCAGCAGCCGCTCCCTGGCGATGCTATAGCACATGCGATGGTAGCACCGTCTGCTTCGGCGAAGTGGGCCAACCTACCATCAACCCACCAGCGATCTGCATCGGCCGCCCCAGCCCTCCCTGCACGGGCCCAGCGACAGTCTACACCCCCTGTCAGTGCCAAAACCCATTGCCTCCACCCCCCCCTTGTCCATGCCAGCCACCTTGCCCAGAGCCCCCCCCGCCGTGTCCCTGTCAAAACCCCTGCCCTTTATATTAAAATAAAGGAATAAAACGATTTTAAAATTGTATAGTTCGAAATTTTGAATTGGAATAAAGAAAATGTGTTTTGGTAGATTTTTTTTTGCTCAAATTGATTTTTTTGTAATGTTGCGAAATTAAAATTCGATGGTTTGGAATTGAAAATATATTGTGATGTTTTTTTTATTTATTTATTTTTCTTTTCTTTCCTTTTTTTAGTTTTTAAATATCTTATACCTTTAAAAAAAAAAATATAGAAAATGTATCTATTTGAGTATAGGAGAAAAGATATGAACTAACCTAACCTAAGATAGATCAGCGTTTACTGTCACATAAATAACCCTTTTTGGCAGTGGGTTGAAAAGTGGTTATTCTAATTATAATTTATTATTATTCTTTATTGCACTCATAAATACATTTTGTCACACTGGAAACAGAGAGATTATGGAAAACAGCGAGCCTAACCCAGTGTTGGGTTCTCTATTTATATTTTTTTTAAATTTAATAGAATTTCTTGAATACCTATTGTCTGAGTAAAAATGAAGGAAAATACCTTGTGAAACTTAATGCGTAATCGCCAATCCTCCTCTCCTGCTGGTGATTAACGCTCATTCCTTCTCTGTATGAGAGCTGGCTGCAGCACACACTTGGGAAAATCCTGTACTAATATTGAAATTTTTTTTTTCATTTATTTATTTTCTAACATATGATTTACATTTTTAAATATTAAATATAAAAATAAAAAACATTTAAAAATATAAAAAAATATTGAAATTATTTTTAAGTTGTAGAGATGTTCTATCAGAATCAGATATCTTCTTCCTAGAATCTTTTCTAAAGAAACGAGAAATAGGAAACAATATTAGTACGAAAGCCTGGTAAATTTTTCTACCTCTATCGAATAGTTTTAGTATAAAGCCAGCCAGAAATGAGTATCTAAGTAAAAGCTGGAAACATCAGATGTTTCGTAATGATTTTTCTATTCTTTCTTTCCGGTCCTGAGACATCAGGGGCCCGATTCTCCTAAGTTAATAATGTCAAAATCGAATAGAAATCGAATCGCAATATGATCGCAATAGCAGTTTTAACCATATCGGGCATTCTGCTACTGATAAAAGACCAATCGTATTCGATTGACATTTGATTGGTGTGCGATTGGTCTGCTATTTTGGTGATTTTGGTCTATACGGTAGTTTGCTGTATAATCATTTTGCAATCGTAAATCATTTGCAGAATGATTCATTATTGAATGACAGAAAAGGATAAAAACGTTTATTTCAAAGAAAACATAGCGGAATGCCACATACATACGTTTCAATCGTAATCGAGTCGGGATTGGATCGCAGTCGAACGTGAATCGTACGTTGCTTAAGTAAAGTTAGGAGAATCGGGCCCCTGGCGTTTTACACCCAGTTACAAAACTATCCTATTGTACTCACACATTTGTTTGTAATGTCCTTGTCTATGTTTGGTTTACAATAAAGAATATTCTATCTATCTATCTTTGTGACACTGAACTTATTAGAAACATGTTATTTCGTTTGAAATTTTTAGGCTATTTTTGAAGGTTAGTCAGAAGCCAGGAAGTCTGACAACCAGACTGACCATGTGGGTTGCCTGGGTAACGGGGTTGATAAGACAGGCGTATAGGAAGCAGACCCCAACATAGTTGAGAAAATGACATACTCGTATAGTACAACGATATAGTAGTCCTTGTTCAGCTTTTTGAGTTTTTGAATGGAATAATACTAAATCGCTTTGTGACTTTTGAGAAACTTTCACAAAAGCCGCTCGTTGCTGTCGGTCCTGCTTGTGATCTCTCTCCGGTGGTGTCGGATTGTCGTCGCATCGCGCACAGAGAGTGAAGGAATAGTGAGTGCACCTGTGTCCAAGCAAATGTGCGTGCACTATAATATGTGCTGCGCAGCTGACTGATCTACTTAGAGAGCACCGCTTGGCCGAAAATCGGATATGAAGGCATTTTTGTTGCCATATTTTTTGTTCAGTAATATACCTTCTCCTAAGTCTAACAAATACTACAATGAAATCGGTTCAGCCAAACATTGAAATAATCTTGCACTAACATTCATATAGGTCAAACTGGGAACTTCCTTTTTTTAAACTCGGTTAAAATGATCTATCGGCGTGCGACTGACATGTTTATTTGCATGTATGTGTATATTAAACCCCTCACAAACAGTTTATCTGTCTGTCACAGCTAGTAGTTTGTTCCCTTAAACCCTTTCCCATAGTGATTTTTAATTGAATAGGGATTAATTTTAATCTTATTTAATACTACTCGGTCTGGGTTTGAATGGATGCAAAATATTTGTTTGTGTTGAATAAAGAACGGTTGATTTTTGGAGTATTATATGTGTTTTTTTTTTTTTTAATAACCGTTTTATTAAGATTGACATTAGAGTTAAGATATAATAAAATAAATCATTAGACTACTGACTTAACTGTTGGAGTCTAATGATTGTCTGGTAGTTTGAAGAGAATTGTGAATCCAATCAAAGTTTTTCGTCGGTTTGATATCAGCTGGATACCTGACCTTTGCGCACTCCGGCCGCAAGGGTCCATCGATCATAAGTTTCATCAAAGCTTGGTGCGATTGGCCCGTAGAACAGTGCACATCATGTCATCACGAATTCCTCCGTGTTTCAGAAGTTACCTTAAGTTGGTAGGTATAGGTAGTCAGAAACCCAGTAAGTCTTAAAACCAGTTTTATCAGTTGGTATACGGTTGCCTAAGTAGGTAACTAAGTAACTGGGTTGGATAGATAGGCAGACGCTCCTTGTCACGGTAGCCAGCGGTTAGACTATACTTTAGTAGGGATATGGTAAATAAGTAAATATTTACAAGTGTAAATAAAACAACAATAACAATAAAGTTTATCCTTTCATTAAACTAGTGAGGAAGTTAAGCGGCATAGACAGAAGAGACAGCGGGTTCTGTGCCCCCTCTGTGGGTGGGGTAGAACCCTGTTGGGGACTTGCTGCTGACAAGCTCAGGAGTACTGTGGAAAAAAGAAAAAACAATATAAGTAGGTAATACTCCATTTGCTAGCCTTTTTATCGTCCCACTGCTGGGCTGCGGCCTCCTCTCACACGGAGAAGGATTGAGCGTTAATCACCACGCTTGCTCAATGCGGGTTGATGATTTCAGACTTTATAGTCCAGGTTTCCTCAAGATGTTTTCCTTCACTTTTTTATCAGCCATTGGTGTCCAAGATATACTTGGAAAGTACATACTGAAGTTGATATGACGTAATTAAAAAAACTCAGTTTTATGATAAAGTGCTGCTCAAAATCAATGTACACACAAATACCTCCAATAATATCGATTGAATCATTTTTTCAGAAGTTTATTTGTAACAACTACTTCCCGTAGGCGGATAAAGTTAGAAAAAAATATACAAATAATAAAGCTTAAAAATACAAAATAATATGAATTTCTTACCACTTAAAACAACCAAAACAAAGAATAACCGACAACCACACATTTTGATGTATTTTTAAACAATTTTGAAAAATGGGGAACGTGGTTTTCCCTAGGTTTTACAACCTAAACTAATTTATAAGAAATAAATATTATAACTGTTATATAAGAGTACGTTTTTATATAAATATTAACATTGTTTAAGTTACGTGGTAAATCGATTCAAAATATTTTTATATTTTCATATAAGCTAATGATAATTTGTCGGGTTTTCTTGCTATTTTTTATATCAGAAAATATTATCTTAAAATCTCATACTTATTCAATCATATACTTATTTCTACAAAATTCATCATCTCCCGAGCCTTTTCCCATCTATGTTGGGACAGCTCCCAGTCTAACCAGATGCAGCTGAGTACCAGTGTGTTATAGAGCGACTACCTATCCGATCTCCTCAACCCAGTCACCCGGGCAACTCAATACCCCTTGTATATAGACTGGTGTCAGACTTACTGGCTTCTGACTACCCGTAACGACTGCCAAAGATGTTCAATGACAGCCGGGACCTACAGTTTAACGTGCCATCCGAAACACAGTCATTGGTGTCTAAGATATACTTAGAAAGTACATACAAACTTAGAAAAGTTGCATTGGTACTTGCTACACAAACATACATACAGACAATATTTAATATATAATGACCAGTAGCTATTGTATTATTATAGATTTAGTATGCTTTAATTACATTTTGTATAAATAATTTAAAATCAATTATTTTTGTTAAAAACTGCGTTTTAAAAATTTGTATGACGATTCAATCTACGCTAATATTAAATATGTATACTTCAATACTAATATAATATAGAAGAAACACTTTTTGTTTGTTTATAAAGGCTCCGAAATTTCTGAACTGATGTGAAAAATTCTTTCACTGTTGGAAAGCCACTCTTCCCGAGTAACATAGGCTATATTTTATCCCGGTACGGGCAGTAGTTTTCGAAACGGGTGATACCAAGGTTAAACTTACAGCCTTCCTACAAAAACTTAAACATCTGTTGAACACGTGTCTAAAAAAAGTGAGTTGCAAAACGGACCTTATTTCAACGTCATAATTGGTATTTTTTTTGACAAGTGTTCAACAGACGTTTAAAAATTTGTAGTTCGACGGTTAGAAGATAATATAAAAAAAATATTCTGCCTGCATTTTAAAACAGCACAGATTAAAAACTTCGTCAATACAAAGTAAAATTATAATCACAACCGTTTTGCATTCAAAACAGCTCAAAATTGTCAAAACAAGAAACTTTTTGACAACTCATTAGGAGACTGTTAAAATATGTAAATGAACTAAGTTTCGCAAAATTTGTTTCTGACTCAATGACAGCCGTTTTGTAATTACGTCGTTACAGACGGACAGACAACCAGTCTTACCGAGGGGTATCGGGTTGCCCGGGTAACTGGGTTGAGGAGGGCAGATAGGGCAGTCGCTCCATGTGGCACATTGGTACTCAGCTGCATCCGGTTAGACTGGAAGCCGACCCCAACATAGTTGGGAAAAGGCTCGGGAGATGATGACAGGCAGCTGACAAACTACAAACTTTTAGTAGGCCGATAGTTTGTTTAGGCTCATAAATCAGTATGAAGATGAATGGTAGTACGCACATTACAAAGATCAGGTATTTAGCCGGTATCAGACCGATTGATAATATAAGCCAAACCACGAGGTAGTTTACATATTCAGTTGTCGAGTTCCCTCGACCTTCTTTGATCTCCGTCATCATGTCAGCTCACAAAAGAATCACGTCAATCGGTCCATAAACCTCGGAGTAATCGATGTACATACATAGAAAAAAAAAATATACCGGCCGAATTGAGAACCTCCTCCTTTTTGGGAAGTCGGTTAAAAACTTTGATTGGAATCAAGATTTTTTTCAAAAAATTGCCAACCATCGGGTCAACTGTTGGTCGAATATATAGTCTGCAGTAGCACGGTTCTTTAATATACCCCTCTTTCTGTCACCCCTACAAAATGAAGAAGAGCGTAAAGATAAAAACAGAATCACTGAAATAAAAGTACATTCATTGTAGGCAGCATTCACTAAACTTTTTAACACTGACAAGAGTTTTTAGGGATCCGTCGTCGTCAAAATAAAGGTGTGAAAAAACCCTTGGGGATCATGTATTTTATTTAGGAATAGCCAGTTTTACCGGTTACTGATAAAGTCTCTGATAGCCTATTAGGAACTTATCGACAGATAAACTATAACTTTTGGTATGATATGCTGAATAGCAATATCTGGCAGAAATTATAAGTAGCCTTTATCTTTCAGATAGCATTAACCATCACATAACAATCTGACACTTCATCGATAACTCTTTTATTATTATGTATATGTAATAAGAGACGACGTATTTCTTCCCTATGTTACTCGGGGATAGTCTAGCTACCCAAAAATGAAAGAATTTTTATAATCGATTAAATAGTTTCGGATCCTTTTAAGTATAAACAAACAAAAAACTAAAATTGCTACTGTAACAACAACTTAGGAAAAATATATTTAACTTGAAGAATGCGGAACCCTTCGCAAATTAAAGTTTAACTTGACCATTTTTATTGTAAGTTTCAATTCATTAAATTCACTGACTTTTGGTCGGAGATTCTCAAAGTTTAAGTTGATGTGCACCTTTTGTATTTTATTGTCAAGTTTTATATTTTCATTTAAATATTTTAGTACTTAATTTTACTTGTGACAAAATATAAGTACATTTATTGAGAAAGACTATATTTTTTTTTTAATCCGAGCATTTTTCCCAACTATGTTAGGATCGGCTTCCAGTCTAACCGGATGTAGCTGAGTACCAGATTTTTACAAGGAGCGACTGCCTATCTGACCCCCTCAACCTGGGCAACCCAAGGAGACTAACACTATATGTATTATGCATTTTTTTATCGATGTGGACGTAAGATATGTTACCACTTGGTTTTATAAAAAATACGTCAAGGATATTATCCATCCATATAATCTGAACTTTCACGTGTACTAAGTTAAAATAGGCTTTACTCATCTATAAACTACTTTTCTTTTGCTCATTTGCCACAGTCCAATAAAAAAAACATACTTTTTTACATTTCAAAACTTTGAAAGCCACTGGTATTAAAAGACTGACTATTCCTTTTCATTGACTTTTCAAAAGTTTTTAATTAAAAAAACAGAAACAGTTTTCATTCAAACCTTTTGAATAATGGTTTCCTTTTTATTTATTTATTTTTTAATTTAAATAGTTTAGCTTTTGAAAGGAAAAAAGTACCAACTCAGCTGCATCCGGTTAGACTGGAAGCCGACCCCAACATAGTTGGGAAAAGGCTCGGGAGATGATGATGAGTTTTGAAAAATAAAGAGTTTCTTTGGATTTATTCCGTTTTGTGGTAAATTAACGATGTTATTTTTTCAAGTTTTTGAAAAAGGGAGTTCATTAAAGTTATCTTTTAGCACTGTTTTTCTTATTTTTGTAGGAAAATCTTCATAGGCAGTAATAAAAAGTAGGCTAATGGATTTTATTTAATTCTATATTTACAGTCGTGCCAATTAAATTTGCAATTCTGAAGACAGGTCAAAATAAAGACACATCTATTTTATCTATTTTTTGGCTGTTTGTTTGTAAGTCAAGAACTCCGGAACTACAGAACCGATTTGAAACATTCTTTCACTGTTGGAAAGCTGCACTCTTCCCGAGTAACATAAGCTATATTTTATCCATATACGGGAAGTAGTTTTATCAGAAGCAGGTGAAACCGCGGGGAACAATTAGGTAGTAAATTATAATAAAAATGCCATATGTAATATCAGGTAAAATATTACAAAAGACACGTTATATCATCAATCTTTAGATAGCTTAGATTACTTAAGCAACTGGAACCGCCGAGCTCTTTCTATGTGAAAGATTGCCAACTTACAAGCAAGAAGCGAAGCATTGTTATAGTGATACTTATAGATCTTTTATCTCACTAAAGCGTGACAAACCATACTTGTGTGTGTAAATATACATGCACATAGTGTTTGTATGTGTGCGTTTGCTCGCGCTCAGTAGTGGCCGAGTGCCACACTCATACAAAACACTATGTGCATGTATATTTAGGTACACATATACTTAAGAATGAATGGCTTGCCTCAAAATGTGGCTGTATCTAATGGCTAACTTCAGAATTGCAAATTTACGTGGCGTAAACTATAAAAATGTTGCTTTATACCTTTATACCTCACTTGGCAAAGGAAAGGCACGGCAACGTCGTCTCCAGTTGGTTCAACAGCCTAAGATCTTTATCGTTACCTCACCTTACAGTCGAAAGATAATTTATTAGTTTTAATATCACACATATTGAGGGGCTCATGGCTCGTGGCTCGGGGCTCATGGCTAACTAGCAGCTACATGTGTCGATCGATCACAAAGTTAAGCAACGCTTGGCGCAGTCGGTCGGTGGATGGGTGACAAGTTCTTCCGTGTTTCGGAAGGCACGTTAAATTGGTGAATCCCAGCTGTCATTTGAACATCTTTGGCAGTCGTTACGGTTAGTCAGAAGCGAGAAAGTCTAAATAGCCTTACAAAGTAGTATTGGGTTGCCCGGGTAACTGGGTCAGATAGGCAGTCGCTCCTTGTGGCACACTGGTACTCAGCTACATCCGGTTAGACTGGAAGCCGATCCCAACATAGTTGGATTTGCATTTTCATACATTTGACGGTTCAATAAAGTATTGAATTTGACTAGACAGCAATTAACGTTCCATTTATTTAAAATAGTTTTTGTTTTGTTACAGATTTTAAAACAAGCTTCAAATCACACAAGGTGGCGTCAAAGAAGAGGTAAGTAATATCCTTCTTAATATTATATTTATTACAATCTGATCTCTCTCCGGTGGTGTCGGATTGTCGTCCCATCACGCTATGAGAGTGAAGGAATAGTGAGTGCACCGCAGTCCAAGCAAATGTGCCCAAACTATAATATGTCCTGCACATAGCTGCTCTCAGCAGCCACAGGCGCCTAGGAATAGTTAATAATGACGTTATTAAAATTATAAATGCGAAAGTATGTGTGTTTGTCTATCGGGCTTGCATGCTAAAACTACTTAACCGATTTTAATAAGTTCACCAACATATATGCATTATTGAACTGTAAGTATCTATGCATTTCCTATAAATACTAAAGAATGATGGATGCGAGAAGCCGAAAATCGATCTCAGTGGCGTGCACTTCGAGAGGCCTATGTCCAGCAGTGGACTGCGATAGGCTGATGATGATGACTCAAGAATGCGGGCTTAACAAAATTAATATTATCTCGTCAAACTATTTCCAGCTTTTAAACGGAACAAGCCAATTGATTTCTATTGAGATTTATGGCATTTTGATAGAATGAATTGTCTATGCTTAAGATAATTCTATTAAAGGTACATTCAAGGGAGAGAAATTGCGAATTTTTTACTAAAAATGTCGACAATCGCATAAATACTAATTTCAAAGAAAAGTTTGTTTGTTTGAACGCACTAATCTCGAAAAATACCTACTGGTCCAATTAGAAAAATGTTAAATAGGAATTACTGAAAACCTTCTTAAAATTAGATTAAAAACTGAAAAATTTTACAGAAAATCAAAAAAAGAGAACATCCTAATAGAATAAAAAACTTTGATCCAATTGCAACCGCCCTTTATATTTTCCCTCCCCTTTTTAAACCGATACCCTTTAGTGGTCACCGAGCACCCTTTACTAGAACCAGTCGTTGTCAAATATTAGAGGGACGTAGAGGTCCTGTCACAAATAAGTTTAAATAATAAATACTTCATTCAATTGTAACGTAGGTAATTTGCAATTTGTGAAAGTGAAAAATATTTATAAAAAAGTTTTCAAAAGTGTCATGCGGAAGTCGTGGGAAAAAGTACAAAAACAAAAGAATTGAAAACTAGAAAATAATATGAAAAAAACGTGTTACTGAAAGTGAGTCGTGATTGATAACCTTATGTTAATGTTATCTTTCTAAACAATATAAAATTATTGTCTAATAATATAGCAAAATAATAAAAATGGTACGGACATTTTAAACGTGAAATTTTCATAATAAATTTTATGTTAAAAAGTGACCTGATAAGTTTTTTTAATTAGAATGTTGACAATAAAAAGTATTAAAAAGAACGCTAGTCGTAAATTAGATATCATAACACCGTTTTGACCTTTAGTGATATTTTAATTATTAATAACGCTAACTATGTATGTAACTGATAATGAAAAATAAACAGTATAAAAGTTGAGAACAATTTATAAAGACATTATAGTGGTAGAGTGTGTTTATCAAAAAATATTTTAAGGAGTGAAAAGTGAGACATTTTTGTGTGTGCTTATATTGGATTGTTACTTTTTTAGTTGGTAAGTGAAACTTAAATATTATCTATCATATCAAAGCGGCACGGTTCGATCGGTCATAAGGTTAAGTACCGCTTTTAGAGGTCGGTTCGTGGATGGGTGACCATTTTTTTATAACGAGTTCATATTCATATTATTTATTTGCATTCCACAATGTATAGAGAAGGTGTTATAATTTGGCATAGAGCTAGGTACAATTTTGGACCCTGTAGGGCGCAGCAGAGTTCTTTCGTGTTTCGGAAAGCACGATAAACTGTAGGTTCGGCTGTCATATGGACATCTTTGACAGTCATTACGAGTACTCTGGAGGTAGAAAATCTGATAGCCGGTGTTCGGGGGACGAGGAACGTTATTAGCTCTGCCCTTACACACTTTCTTTAGAACAAAATTAAAGCACTAATCTTTGACAGATTGATTTTGATTTGACAAGGAACCCGAACGCCTCGTTAGTTCTAGTAACTGATCACGTCTACTGTACGTCGCTTGAGCTACAAGAAGGCGCCTGACCTACATGCCTTATGGCATCTCCGCTATCTTTCCTTCCTCTTTGACACCATATTTCTAACTGCCCAGTTTCTCAAATTCTTAACTAGATGGCGCTGTTACAAATATCTATCACTTTGAAGTATGTAATATCAAAAATTCCGCTGTCCGCTTGTTCGATATCGTAAATTTTAAAGTCTAACGACTTTCAAAGAATGTTTGGAAGTCGCTCTCAAGTTTGGGAGGGACCGAGAACTTTCTCGTAGGAATGTTTCAAAAAGTTACACAATTTTGGAGGCAACTTTTTTTCCAGTAATTAAAAATGTTGCAGGCGTAAAATGTTTGTTTGTTTATTTTCTACGTTTAGCACTACTCTGCGTAGCTAAGTAAAAAGTACCTTATAGGCAGTTTTCTACACTAATATATTAAAGAGGATTGTTATTTATTTGTTTGTACTCTCCGAAACTACTGATCACTGAACCTATTTGAAAAATTCTTTCACTGTTGGAAAGCTACACTCTTCTCGAGTAACATAGGCTATATTTTATCCCGGTACGGGCAGTAGTTCCCACGGGAGGCGGGTGACACCGCGGGAAATCGGCTAGTATAAGAAACATTTGTCTACATTTCATTACAACCTAAAATTATGACATTACCGAACATCAAACTTCCTCTATCCATTTTAGAAAACTATCAACCTACCTAGGTTCGAACACAGGAATTTTCAATTTCGACCGCAAACTACGACAATAGGGCTGGCACGAATATACCCGGATATCCGAGACGCGGATAACGGATAAAATAGAAAAAGAACCGCTTTTGTGAATGGACTTTTTGATCCTTTTTTGTTTTATTGTCAACTGGTTTTTTTTGAATTGATTTAATTGAGCTTCGGTATCTGGGAAAATTTTGTTCATATTGTCTATGACATCTGCCGAGCCTTATCCCGACTATGTTGGGGTCGACTTCCAGTCTAACCGCATACAGCTGAGTACCAATGTGCCACAAGGAGCGACTGCCCTATCTGACCTGCTCAACGCAACCTAATACCCCTTGGTAAGACTGGTTGTCAGACTTGCTGGCTTCTGAGTACCTGTAGCGTCAACCAAACGCGAAAGATTATAAATATAGATGGATGTGTATTCCTCATTCACGCAAAAACTACTGTATAGATTTTGATGAAACTTGGCAGTAATGTAGCTTATATACCAAACTAACACATAGGCTACTTTTTATCCACATACGTAAAGTAGTTTTTAAGCTACGCGGGTAAAACCACCAGTAGAAGGTAGTATATATTTATCCGCGTTGTGCCACCCCTAATACAGATTTAGTTAACGTACAGTAATTGGAAATTGTTCCCTGGTGACGTCACCGCTTCTACTAAACGAGTTTATGTTCACTTAACTAACATACATACATACATAGATATATAGGAGCTACTAGTTAAATTGAAGTCACGACAGGATTCAATCACAACATTTCCATATACCTTATACTTCCATATATAGGCACTAATACTAATATAATAAAGAGGATACATTTGATTGTATCCAAAATGCTTTGTCTAAACTATCAATCGATTTGAAAAAAACATATTGACTGTTGGGGCGCTACACTGTTCCCGAGAAACATAGGACATAGACTTTATTTTATCTTTATATATATTTCATGAATGTGACTGCCAATCCACCAGTGCCCCGAAGAAACTTCTTCTACACGTATAAAAAATTACCTATATCCTTACTCAGGTTCTTGTCTATCTTTGGGCGAAATAAATCATTTCAGTATTTTCAGTTTTCATTGAAAGCTCGACAGACTTTTGCATTTATAATATTAGTAAAGTAGAAGTGATAAGTATTTGTACCTAAACATTCTAAGTAATTATCTTTACTCTGAATTTAAACTGATTTTGATGGAACTTTACAGAAATATAGCTCACAACATCAGACATTTTATTCGGACGCTAGAAGTAGCTCCCCTGAGACGCGGGTTAAACCATTCAAAAATTATGGGTATCGTTTTAAAATGAACTGTATCTATAACAATACAATAGCTATACAATGCAACCAGTTTCTACAGATAAACAATTGAGCGTAACAAATGCTACTCGTTATCGTCTCACAGTCGGCACGCAATCGGCACGTGGTCGGCACGCACTCGGCACGCGGTCGGCACGTGCACGCGTTACGTAGGGGTCAAGAAATCCTGTTAATTTTCCAAGCAAATGTCGTATTTTGTTTGTTATTTACTTCTTTGCTTATAGTAATGTTATGAAGAGGAATTGCTGTGTGATGTTTTTACTGTAAAAGGTTCCAAAAGTACTGAATCAATTTGGATTTGTTAAGAAGTTTCTATTTTTAGTGGAACCGTGTTTCACACGTGTTCTAAAGAAACTTTAGAGTATTTTGATAAAATATAGGATACTAGCTTCCGCTCGCGGCTTCGCCCGCATGGCGTGTTGATAAAAAGTAAACTGTGTTAATCCAGAGTGTCACCTACCTACACACCAAATTTCAATGAAATCGGTCTAGCCGTTTTTGCGTGAAAGAATAACAAACATACATCCATACATTCTCACAAACTTTCACATTTATAATATAAGTAGGATATAAGTAGGAAGTAGGATAGGATTATAATATAAGTAGGCTTCCTATGCTACTCCGGAAGAGTGTAACTTTCTAACAGTGAAAGATTTTTTTAATCGTTTTAGGATAATATATATTATCATCTTTCGAGACTTTTCCACTATATTGGTGTCGGCTTCCAGTTTAACCGGATTTTAGTACCAGTGTTTTACAAGGAGCGACTGCTTATCTGACCTCCTCAACTCAGTTACCCGTGCAACGTTATAATTTTGGATATAAACAAACAAAAAAAATGTTTGATCTCTTATCTCACTGTTGGTTGAACCGATTTTACGACAGATCGATATTATTTTTTTAACACTTTTTAATCTACCCAACCACTATCAGATCTCTCCATGGCTTTAAGGTTGGCTGTAAGAGAACCCAATTTTGGGTTAAGCTCGCCATTGTACATAAACTGTCTTTATTATTTTTTATTATGTATTGTTAAGTGTGCAATAAAGAATAGGAAGAATTATCTTGCTTCTCAGTGCTTTTAGAAGTCGGTTTTCCCTTACATCAAACTACATTTTCCACCAATATTAAATGTAGAATACCTATACCAAATACCGTTGTTATTAAACCTTCTACGTTCTCCCCAGAGAGACATAGCTACCCCTAATTGTAGCTACCCTGTGACGTCACGCGTGGCTCACATTTATCAATATATATCAGTATTTGGGGGAAGAGGGTAGCTTTCTGTGGGATAGTTGTAGTTAGTAGCTTAGTTTTTTTGTGGGTTTTGCTATGTAAATTGTGTTTTGAGTAAACGCCTATACTGTGCTAATATAATCGCGCATAAATTATTTCAATTTCATTGCCAGTTTTTTTTATTAAAATATGCGTGGCGAGATAAAAACAACTTTAGGTAATTTTTATTTATTTGTCAAGAAAACCGTCTTATCGTGAAAAGAGTATCAAAAGTGTAGTTAAAAATCCTGAAAATCAGTCTATTAATTTTGAAAAATTATCCAATACAAAAAAAAAAACATATAAAATACTCTATCTTTCAAGTTTAGTGATAGACCGCGATGCTAGGCTTGTCATGTATTAAATCACGCCATAATTTATGCTTCTACACCAAGTTATAATAACCAAAAGATATCTTTAACCAATAAATAATATTTGAGTGGAAACACACTGGACTATAATTTGTACGCTTCCTTGGCGAAACCGTAGATAGTTAAAACCGCGAACAGTTAAAAACAGTGATTTCAGCCGCCTAATGTAGGAACTACTTGAAGTACCCAAACGGATATAAATAGTATTACTGTATCCATCTCATTTTTCTAGTTTACCAACTCCCTAATTTTCAGCCAAATCGCTTCAGCTGTGCTTGAGTAATAAAAAGTTTAACTAACACAGTGTATGTTACTCGGGGATAGTCTAGCTATCTAACAGTAAAATATTTTTTCAAATCGGTTCAGCAGTTTCTAAGCCACAAACAAAAACAAATGTTTATTTTTATTATATTGGAAGAAAAAGATAGAAGAATAGATAGTTAAATGTTACCACGGAGGTTTTTGTTTAACATCAACCAAATCTTTTCACATTATATACCTATGTAATGTAAAATTAGTACCTATACTTCGAATAAACACATTGTACCCTGAATTTAAAAAAATCAGTGTTGCGTACCCATTCACAATTAAACTCCCGTATGTTTACACAAACAATTAATATTCATAAGTCTGAGTCGTTAGCGGCACCTGTCGCTGCGACAATTTGCGAACTCAACACCCGTATTATTTGTTATTAGATAATATCTATAGATGTACTAGCGGTGGTAGCCTAGTGGGAAAAGAACCAACCCTTCAAGTATGAGTGTGGTTCGATTCCAGGTCAGGCAAGTACCAATGCAACTTTTCAAGTTTGTATGTAGGTACTTTCCAAGTGTATCTTGGACACCAATGACTGGGTTTCAGATGGCACGTTAAACTGTAGGTCCCGACTGTCATTGAACATCCTTGGCAGTCGTTACGGGTAGTCAGAAGCCAGTAAGTCTGACAACCAGTCTTACCAAAGGGTTGTCCCGGTAACTGGGTCGAGGAGGTCAGATAGGCAGTCGCTCTATAACACACTGGTACTCAGCTGCATACAGTTAGACTGGAAGCCGACCCCAACATAGTTGGGAAAAGGCTCGGAAGATGATGATGATGATTATAAACTAATATATAAGCTTAGATGTTACGGAACCCTTCAACCACGACTTCTTTTTGACCCACGGACATACAGACCCTTACAAAGATCAAAGCTCACACAGGGGTTGTCGCTAATATGACATTAAAACCAATATTGACTAGTCGGGGGTGCAACCCCGTGGGACGCGCGTTCGGTTCCCGGGCGGCGTAATAATTGATATTGTAATTTATGACCTTGTATTGTGTTTGTTTTTTGTATTTTTGGGTGTGATTTGGTTATTGAAGATTTTTTTGACATGTTACATTTTTGTAAATCATCATCATCATATTCTCCGAGCCTTTTTCCCAACTATCTTGGGGTCGGCTTCCAGTCTAACCGGATTCAGCTGAGTACCAGTGCTTTTCTAGAAGCGACTGCCTATCTGACCTCCTCAACCCAATTACCCGGGCAACCCAATACCCCTTGGTTAGACTGGTGTCAGACTTACTGGCTTCTGACTACCCGTAACGACTGCCAAGGATGATCAATGACAGCCGGGACCTACAGTTTAACGTTTAATCATTCAAAATTTTTGTAAATGTTGAATGATTTTACTTTTATTTGAATGTGACTCAAATAGCCCGTAAAAAAATTAGACAAATAATATATTTGTTTTAGAGCATAAGGGTACTTATAGAGAACTACTTTCTGCAATCGAGTAAAGAATAGCCTATAGGGTATTCTGATTAAGAGCTATATTCCTGCCAAGTTTCATCAAAATTCAGTATTTTACGTAAAACAGTACATACATATACACAAACTTTCATATTTATAATATCAGTGTCATCCAAGCTTTTAAGATTTTTCAAAAACCGACTTTTTTCAAAACACAAACCGACATTTGTCGATCCAAATTGCTTGTGCAACCTCTCAACTCAAAAACCGATAATAGGGATAGGTACAATTTCACGCATTTTTACATTTTGAGTGCACACTCCCCTATTTCTGGGTAAATAAATGACGACTAGGGTCTGTAGGTAGGTACTTTTTTCAAAATATATACCGGGTGGTCAAGAGGTTGAATTCAATTAGACGAATTTAGTGGGTGGTTTTCGAAATATTAAGAAAAGAGGCTCGTGGTTAAGGTCTAATGCTCACTGACAAAATAAATGTCAGTTTTCTGGATAAAAAAAAATGTTTGCTATGAATTTTTACGTTCAATTTTCAAAGTATGTACTTATGTTTTAAGAAAAAACGGACGTTCATGTTATCGAAATTGGGTCTTAATAGTTAGTATCCCTACTAATATTATAAATGCGAAAGTAACTCTGTCTGTCTGTTACACTTTCACGTCTAAACCACTGAACTGATTTTAATATAATTTGGTACAGAAATAGAGTTGACCTTGAGAAAAAACAAAGGGTAGTTTTTATCCCGGACTTTTGAAGAATTCACTTGGAAACGCGATATAACCAAACATTACGCGGACGAAGCCACGGGCGGAAACTACTGAACTATATTTTTTCTGCCTCCCATATTTTATTGGTAAGGTTAGAGATAAATAATTATAATATCACCAAACAAAAATTAACAACTACCAACCCACAAACACCAGAATGACAATACCATAACAAATTCAAAGAATACAAGAGACACGCCTTTAACACCCGTTTTTAAAATTACCCTTTAAAATATCTGTCCCCTCTTACCAATGACATTTGGTGTACCCGCATACTAGAGACTAAACAGTCGGGCGACAGTTGACCCGATGGTTAGCAAAATTAAAAAAAAAATCTTGATCCCAATCAAAGTTGTCAGTTAGTCTGATACCGGCTAAATACCTGATCTTTGTAATGTGTGTACTGCCATTCATCTTCATACTGATTTATAAGCCCAAACAAACTCCCAGCGGGGCCCAGTAAGGCCTGCCGAGGCTGCGGGATTGTTCGAAACAGTTACCGCGGCTCTGGTACATAAAAGGCCTACGACGGAACACGACGGTTTTTAGTCAGTAAGAGTCTGACACTCCCTCACCGCTGCTAACCCACAGCGTGAGGGGTCATTTGATGATTTTTGACGTCGCGTCGTTACAAAAAAGGCTGAACAAACTATCGACCGACTAAAAGTTTGCAGTGTGCTCTTAAAATACTGTCCCCTCAAACCAGTGATATTTAAGCTAAACATTTAAGAGATTTGTCAGTATAATCCCGGGTTAATTAAAAATGTACCATGGGAAAGTTGAAATTTAAGAGTTCCCTTACATTTCAGTGACATTTAATTGTAGGGGATGTGATTTTGCATATATTAGGTGCATTTAAATTATTTATTTTTTACTTTACTTTTGTGCCAAAAGGTCATAGAATATCCTGGAAAAAATTAATGATTAATTATATACTATTATTGTTATTGGGTTGCCCGGGTAACTGGGTTGAGGAGGTCAGATAGGCAGTCGCTCCTTGTGGCACACTGGTACTCAGCTGCATTCGGTTAGACTGGAAGCCGACCCGAACATAGTTGGGAAAAGGCAGTTGCCGATGACCTTTAATTATATACTAAATACGTTCACATATTTAAGCTTTTCTTACCTACAAAGTATTACCAAAAAAGTGCAATACACTTTTCTTAAATTCAATTTATTTTAGACCCCCTTCACTTTACGTAGACCCCCAAACATTTGTGAAATGTCTTAATTCGATAATGCCTACATTTCGTGGTTGTATGGAATGTAATATACGTGTGTGTGTGCATGTTTTTTTAAGTATAATATGTCTGGTGCCACGAGGGGGTGAAATCATTCGAAATTAATGCGGTTAAGGGGAATGTGGGGTCAAAGCTTTTTTGGTGATATTGAGAAAAAATATTGACGTTAAAGTGGCTAAGAAATATTTCGCATTTTAGAATGTGAAATGGGGTGAGATGTTTTTTCGTAGGTGTAAAATTCGAAATAAATATAAATAAAATAGAAAAAAAAACTAGAAAAAAAACCTTTAATATAATGTTTTTTGCACTTTTTGAAAATACCTTAAAGTATCACTCGAAAACAAAGAGTGACAAAAAAAGAGAATAAAAAGAAAATATATTTTTTTTTTTTTTTAATTGTAATTAAATGATTTACATTTAATGGTCAAATAACTTTTTACGGTGGGCAGCGATGAGGAGGAGTTTTTTGATGCAATTTTTTAAATATTTTTATTTATAGTAAGTGTATATATTAGTTGTATGTTGTATATATAAAGAAAATAATAGATTTTTAACCAACTGCAACAGAGTTTCCTCCGGAGTGCAAAATAAAGTCGCGCAAAAGCCTAGTCTTCTGCTTATTTTTTCAATAAAACATTACCCATTGTTTTAATTATTTTACCATACAAATTAAACAAATAATTTCTCATGCGCAAAACATTTTCCGCCTATTCCACAACACAAAAAAAGCACTTTACTACCACAAATAAAAACGCGGTAACCAGCTTTAAATTTGTCCTTTCGGCTCCCCCTTAACGCGTCACCCCAATCCACGGAATCAATCGCTCGACCAAGATTGTCGGGGTCCCCACACGAAGTATTTATTTATTTATTATTAGGGGGCCCAAGTTTTTTGTACAGAATTCATTTATATCTTGACTTAGAATATGTTTTTGTAAGAAGATTTATTTGAAGTGGGATTTTTCATTGGTTTTGATGGATTTTCTGCTTGTAGTTGTGGTGGGGTGCTATGGTATGTCAATATTATTGTGTAATTGGAATTTGAATATCGGTTTTATCATTCGTATGGAAGAAAGCCAGACGCGTCGATCGATCATAAGATTACCTAAATGTTAGATACATAACCATGGAGTTTCTTGCCCGTTCTTTTCCATAGGAAGCTACTTTTGGAATGGACACCTAGAATCAAACTAGTTATATTTTTGACGAGTGATTGTAAAGGCCTACCTACATGAAACAAATGATTAAATGATTTGACTTTGACTTTGAAACGCAGCTTTTGAATTCTTTATATCGTAACTATATATTTGTATCTAGACTGTATCGTGACTTTTGTTCTTCTCGATTTTCGGTTCTTCTACAAATATTATAAGCAGTTCGATTTTCCCTCTAATATTCCAATATTAAACCGTTTTCATTACAAATAAACGTTTGTCATGGTCGCTACGTGAATGAGTTACTCCGTGTTTCGAAAGGCACGTTAAATTGGCGGATCCCGGCTGTCATTTGAACATCTTTGGCAGTCGTTACGGGTAGTCAGATATCCAGAAAGTCCGACACCAGTCTAACCAAGGGGTATCGGGTTGCCCGGTAACTGGGTTGAAGAGGTTAGATAGGCAGTCGCTCCTTGTAGCACACTGGCACTCAGTCTTATAGTTTTGAAAAGGTTATGTCAACTTAACTACTTGGCTAAGAGGACAATATTATAGTCGCCTTTGTTACCACAAACATAACGACAGCCTTTTGTTATTTATGAGTTTTAAAGTAGTTCCCGCAAACTGCAGACTAAACAGTCGGCCGATAGTTGACGCGATGGTTGGCAGTTTAAAGACAATCTTGATTTCAATCAAAGTTTTCCGCCGGTCTGATACCGGCTAAATACCTCTTTGTAATGTGTGTACTACCATTCATCTTCATACTGATTTATGAGCCCAAACAAACTGTCTGCGGGATTGTTCGCGCGAGTTACCGCGGCCCTGGTACAAAAAAGACCTACGACGGAACACGACGGTTTTTAGTCAGTAAGAGTCTGACACTCCCTCACCGCTGCCCACAGCGGGAGGGGTCATTTGATGATTTGACGTCGTTAAAAACAAAGTCCGAACAAACTATCGGCCGACTAAAAGTTTTCAGTGTGTTTACTCTAAAGTGATATTTAGCTTGCCAAGATAAACTGCAGTATCTGCAAGTTTTTCTGAGTAAAGCCGGTAAAATAGTTTTTATTAGCATTTATAATGAAGTAATTTATCTTCTAGATCTTATGCAGAGATAATACGACTTTGATGCATCGCTTCTACTTTGTAGTGAAGTTATTAAATTATAGTTACCTTTTTAATATGGTAGTGTTATCACCTAGGTTGTGGTTAGTTTTTTATTGAATCAATTTGTTTTGTTTAATGAGCGTTTTTATTCAAGAAATAATTAATTATCAAAACTTCAGGATAGAAAAGATAGTAGAAAAAAATACACCACTTATTAACCCATTATAATATGTCGGTGCGAAGATATACGCGAGACACAATTTGATTTCTATTGTTTTTTTAATAAGCGTAGTTAATTGATAAGTGTTTGTGTTGAAACGAAAATATCTACTGAAAGAAACTTCACTAAAAAGCTGGACCTTAAAATCTTCCCGTCTTGAATCTAACTATTGATCTTCAAACACATGAAAGGGTATGATAGATTTGCAGAAATGTCACGATAGTCTAAGTTTTGACGTATATCTTGAGTCGCAGCGGGCGTTAGTGTGACTACCGCACATGGAGTCCTGGTTTCGACTCCTGGGTCTTGCTAAAATCATCTTGTAGGTTTACAAACTTTCACCAGGCTGAACTTCGTTTTTGATTGTCATATTTTATTAACATTTAGTAGATTTCTTAAATTTTATTAGCTTTTAGTTCTAAGTCATCTTGCTATGTACATCCTTGGTAAACCCTCTTAATTGGTACCCAAGATACAGGCTTGCCTAATTTGGGGCCAATGTTATATTGTAAACTGTACTTATTCTTTTTTTGAAAATAACAAATACATCATCGACAATTTGATCTGCAATTAGCAGTGTGGCTCTTAAGCTGAAACTTTTTCTCAAAGTATGTTTATCCATTGTTACAGATGAGGTATTCCAGTTCGTGGGGGGGTCTCGGTTGACACGATGGAGGTGTCGTGGCTGGTGCTCGCCGCCATCTTCATAGCGGCGCACGCGCAGAATAATAGAAGTAAGTCTATATTGATAAAGATCCAAATGAAAATCGTTTATTTTCCAGATCTGATTTGAAAATTGGTTATAAACTAGGTCAGGTTGTCTTTTCAGGAAAATCGTAACAGAATTTTATATATTTCTTGGTCAATTGTAAGATCTATAGAGACCAGAAAACAATAAAAGAAAAAAGTAGCTCTTACCTAAATGTATGTGTGTATATACTAATACTAGATTATAAGCTGTTTATGTCTTTACTAACAATAATGGATTCTTAGATAAGAAGAGAGATAAGAAGTGGCCTATAGACTTCTTCGATATCTCTCGATTCGATCGAGCCCTCTAACACTGAAATATTTTTTTCCAATCGGCCCTGTAGTTCCTAACATTAGCCAAGAATAAGCAGGGCCATGTTTTTCTTTACAATACTAAAGCGGTTTATTTTGGTTATGGAAAAAAGTAAAACAGTTATTAACCCTGCCTTATATGGAACTTAAAAATAACAAGCAAAAATAATAGTGCAATTCTGCCGACCCTCGCAGGTATCAGACATTTAGTAAAAAATTCCATCATGCATAACTGACATTTTAACCCAAACCTCATAGAATTCTTATTGCACAAATATTATGTCCCATTCCTATTATATGGGGCGAGAAACTTGGAACAGACAACCAACTAGAGAAGCCAATGCCGTGTCCTCTGCCAAATTGTTCGTGAGAGCCGGTCGTACATAAACACATTTCTAAGAGTGGTTATGATCTATAAAGACATCTCCCGAGCCTTTTCCCAACTATGTTGGGGTCGGCTTCTAGTCTAACCGCGTGCAGCTGAGTACCAGTGTGCCACAAGAAGCGACTGCCTATCCGACCTCCTCAACCCAGTTACCCGGGAAACACAATACCCCTTGGTTAGACTGGTGTCAGACTTACTGTCGTCTGACTACCTGTAAAGACTACGAAGGATGTTCAATGACAGTTCAATGACCTACAGTCTAATTTTCCATACGAAACACAGTCATTGGTGTCCAAGATATACTTAGAAAGTACATACAAATTTAGAAAAGTTGCATTGGTACTTTCCTGATCTGGAATCGAACCCACACCCTCATACTTGAGAGGTTGGCTCTTTACCCACTAGGTCACCATGACACGTTGCCTCGCGTAAATATTTTAAAGGTAGATATTTTCACATAAAGTGCTCATGTCGTCTCCAGTTGATATCTGCTCTAAGTAGAAAAACCATTAAAATAAAACAGACCCCTTTTCCGGCCGGATATAATAAATATGTCGGACGTCACTTCCGCTACTGATAATTTAATTGACTTACCATGTTCTGATTGTCAACAGCCGTTTGTTTTTAGGGGGTCAATTAAGGGGGTCAGATAATTTGACCCCCTGTTCCGGGATTTTATTGGGTCTAGATTTATGTGGCAATTTTTTCCATAGTTTTCCCCTAGATACCACAATATTTTCTAAACCTTTCTCTATCTACTATAATAATTAGCCAGCAACCATGATACTTATGGCTTTCCAAAAAAAATAATTGTTAAAGTAATAAAAAAATTGTTAACGCGAAAAAAATCCTTCACAACGCGGGCAAGACCGCAAAAAACAGCTTGGTCTTATCAAGTGAGCTGCAGCTAACAAGCCCTAGTGTCAGAGTGTACTCAACTCCGCCTGACGGCCTCTGACGTGGAATTGTAACAACGACTGCTACTGAGTAGCATTCGGGGACGCCGGTGACACGTGGCCTCCCAGGCACGGGGGTGTAACACCGACAAAAAACAGATTCTAGACTGCCTTTTGAAAGTTCCAAAGCAATTTTGGCCTGTCCCGGGAATCGAATCCGAGATCTCATACTCAGCAGTCGCACCACGCGACAGCGCTGCAAAACAGACAAACTGAATTTTCTTTCTTTATCCTACCTTTAAAAAAATCCGCTAAAACTTTTATCGTTCAATATTTCAGCTGCCATTTTGAAAACCTATTCGAATTCGTTCAAATGAAAAATAATAGAGTGCCAAAGTTGTGCGGGTTTTAAAACAGAACTTTTCAGAACTTTGTGAAAGATATGCAATGTATGAATTTGACAGATAGAAAAGATATATGGCACTTGTCTTAAATTCTTAATGGTTTTCTTTGATGAGACGAGAAGTTTGAATATACGTAAAATATGTGTGTTTTGTGTAGCTGATTAATACTCCACTAGCTTCCGCCCGCAGCTTCGCCCGCGTGAAGTTCGGTTATATCTCATTTCCAAGAGAACTCTTCAAAAGTCCGGGATAAAAACTATCCTATGTTCTTTTTCAAGGTCAACTCTATCTCCGTACCAAATTTTATCAAAATCAGTTCAGTGGTTTAGACGTGAAAGCGTAACAGACAGACATACAGTTACTTTCGCATTTATAATATTAGTAGGGATTTGAGTGAGCACTTAAATAAAAGTAAACATTATATTGATAAAAACTCCCTAAAAATAGGTTTAGTAGTTTTTACTATATAGCGAACAAACTTGACAAAGAACTTTGTTGAGAGGTAGCTTTTCTGTTAATCTATAATCCCCGAATATAATCAAAATGGTGGTTGTAATATGAATAAAGATAAAAATTTAACTTTGTTTTTCTAATTTTATAAACCAACTTCCTAAAAAGAAGGTGCTTCTAAATTCAACCGCATATTTTCAATAGCGGCTTTCAAAATTATATGGCTTCTCATGAAAAGCGTTCTAGAAGGCTGCCAGGGTTTTAAGCATATAATATGGACTGCATTATTTGATTTAAATGGCATCTAAACATGTGTGTATATAGGAGATTATATTAAATGAATCATCTACATGTACCTAATCCATTTATCGAGGAAGGCTATGGAGTACTTCAAGCCCCATACTACATAAAGGTGATTTATTTTACGAAAGCGGGTAAACCATACATGTGTGCGTCAATGTACATTCACATAATGTGTGTGTGAGTGTGGGACTCGGCCACTACTGAGCGCGAGCGAGCGCACACATGCAAACACTGTGCATGTACATTAACATACACAAGTATAGTTTATCTGCTTTCGTGAGATATCTCTCGTGCATGATGTCGCACGTTGCTGTCGGTCCTGCTTGTGATCTCTCTCCGGTGGTGTCCCGGTGGTGTCGTATTGTCGTCGCATCGCGCTATGAGAGTGAAGGAATAGTGAGTGCACCGCAGTCCAAGCTAATGTGCGAGCACTTTAATATGTCCTGCGCAGCAGACTGATATCCCTATATGAAAACAGCCGCCGTGACCGATAATCCGTTAGGAGGACATCGTCATAGCAATATATCTTTAAATGTTTGTCTTTTGTTTTCAGATGACGGCCCGAGGTTTTTATCAAGAGGTCATTCCTTCAGGACTGTAGTTGGAGATACACTACTTCTACCATGCCAAGTCCAGAATTTAGGTAAGTTGTCATTACTTCATCATCATCTTCCGAGCCTTTTCCCAGCTATGTTGGGGTCGGCTTCCAGTCTAACCGGATGTAGCTGAGTACCAGTGTGCCACAAGGAGCTACTGCCTATCTGAGCTCCTCAACCCAGTTACCCGGGCAACCCAATACCCCTTGGTTAGACTGGTGTCAGACTTACAGGCTTCTGACTACCCGTAACGACTGCCAAAGATGACAACCGGGACAATGTTCAATGACAACCGGGACCTACAGTTTAACGTTCCATCCGAAACACAGTCATTAATGTCCAAGATATACTTAGAAAGTACATATAAACTTAGAAAAGTTGTATTGGTACTTGCCTGACCTGTTTTTTTTTAACGTCGTCATAAATCATCAAATGACCCCCCCGCTGTGGGTTAGCAGTGGTGAGGGAGTGTCAGACTCTTACTGACTAAACACCGTCGTTCCGTCGTAGGCCTATTATGTACCAGGGCCGCGGTAACTCTTTCGAACTATCCGCAGCCCCGGCAGGCCTTGGCCCTACTGGGCCCTGCTGCCTTGGTATAGAACCTTGGACCTGGTATACTTGGCCCTACTGGGCTCCGCTGACCTGAACTGGTATCGAACCCACACACTCACACTTAAGAGAGGTCTTTACCCACCAGGCAACCACGACTTTTAATCACTAGCCCACCACTCTAAAAACATCAACTAATATTATCCTGGTTCTCTCAACAGGCTCATTAGTCCTACTATGGCGGAGAGGCCCGGCAGTGCTCACAGCTGCCAGTCTGATGGTGACAAGAGACGAACGGTTTCGACTGGTCGACGGCTATAACCTGCAGATCACTGATGTGGGACCTCAGGTAAGATACCTTCTTACTTTGTAGTAGGTATCTTAAGCTCTGACCTACATCTGCGCAGAAGTGATTTACTAGCAAAGAACCAATCTCGAGTGACGGCTATGACGCGATGCACTGCGGGCCAATCACTGCTTTACAACGCCCCCGCGCCTCACTTCATACCACAAAAGGAACCCAATAAATTACTTCTGCGCAGATGTAAGTCAGAGCTCAAGATTCGTGCCGATAACTATATTTTATTTATGGTAAATCATCAAATGGCCCTTTCCAAAACTATTGAACCGATTTGAAAGTTCTTTCACTATTGTAAAGCTACACTCTTCCCGAGTAACATAGGCTATATTTTATCCCGGTGCGGGCAGTAGCTCCCACGGGACACGGGTGAAACTGCGGGAAAACGGCTAGTATTACATAAAATCAGTGAAAAAAAAAAACTATTTTAACATTAATTTTATTATATTTTAATGTAATATTAATGTAAAAGACTGATTCATTACGTTTTTAGAGTTCCGTACCCAGAGGGTAAAACGGGACCCTATTGTTTTCGCTCCTCTGTCCGTCCGTCCGTCCATCTGTCACCAGGCTGTATCTCATGAATCGTGATAGCTAGAGAGTTGAAATTTTCACAGATGATGTATTTCTGTTGCCGCTATAACAACAAATACTGAAAACTAGAAAAAAATAAACAATTGGGGGCTCCCATACAATAAACGTGATTTTTGGCTCATTTTTGCTCGATATCCATTAACATATATAGAATATTACTTTGGATGGTACGGAACTTGGCCGGTTTTTTGTGACCCACGTTACAAGCCCGAACATACCGTAAAATATCGAGTTTTGGACTCACCCACCTTAAAAATTCGGACTTGAATCTATTTGTGAAGACGCCAGCAGTTAAAACCAATGGCCTAAGATTTAATTAAAAGATAACTGAATCAATTCCTTGATTGAATACTAATTAAAATTCATTGACTGACAAAGGAGGAAGATTTAACGGTGATTTTAAGATTCCAGCGTTTTAAATCCTTACTTGACTACAGAAAGAGGGGTTATGGTTTTAGCAATTTCTGTGGAACAGGTAATAAATAAATAGATAGAAAACTATTGTAACTAATTTTATTTTCTTTTAAAAAGAGTTTCTATGGAGTTTCTTGAAGGTTCTCTTCTCCATGAGACCAACTCTTTGGAACCGTGCAACTAACTACTTTGATGTTTCGAAAGAGCTTTCATAGGCATTTCAAGGCCTATTTGGAATAATAAAATAGTCATGACAGGTTTCAGGAAATATTTGTATTGTTCCTCTTTCACATAAAAACTGCCGAATAAGTTCTGATGAAACTTTGCAGTAATAGGTTTATTTTGTTTATCAGAATAAAACATGGGCTACTTTTTATACATGTGCGGAAAGTAGTAAGGAGTTTGATTCTCATAAATACTTTGGTGCGAAAAACCAGTAGAAAATGAGATATTTACCATAAAAACAGGACTGTCAAAAATCTGATGAAGATCTAAGAATCTATAGATCTGTAACTACTTATTATTAATTAGTTGCTGTAGAGATTAATCAATTTTCAGTATCCAAATCAGTCTCCAAAGTAGTAGATGCCTAATTTTCCCAGCAATTCATTCATAATTTCGCCCAAAAAATAGTTCCCAAACGGAACTTAAAATTCAAAAGCTCATTTATTACCGCGAAATAAGGTTTTATAATACCAAAAATCGTTTCACATTATTTTTTTCACCGTCAAAAAATGCTAAATTGAGCCCTAAACGGTAATTGGGCGGGGGAAATATGATAATGGCTACATAAAAACCTTTGTGGTCTTCAACCTCGTTATTTTTTACGCGTTGCAACACTGAGGTACGATTTCCCGCGCAATTCAGGCGGCCATGTTGCTTTTTATTTTTTTATTTTCGTATTTTGTGCGTGAAAAAGGTTTGACATGGAAAACGGTTTGTTCTGAAATTCAGATTTTCCGTTTTTTTTTTGTGCGTATTTTTTAAATGTATAGTGCATTTTTTTTTGGAAGTTTAAACCGAAATAAAGCTGGAGTTTCAAAGTTTTTTTTTTTTTTTTCATTAAAATAAATGTAAAAATTTACTGGTTTAACATTTATTCATTCATTTTCATTTTAATGAAAACAGTATTAAGTAGGTACATAAAATCAATACCTAGTTATTCTAATGGTTTTATTTAATATCACTACTCCCGCAGTTTCGCCTGCGTCCTGTGGGAACTGCTGCCGGGATAAAATATGTTACTTGGGAAGAGCTTTCCAACAGTGAAAAAAAAAATTCAAATAGGTTCAGTACAGCCTTTCCTAGCCTTTAGGATAGAAACGAACAAACAAATGTTTCTCCTTTATCACTCGTATATATGTAAGTAGGTATAGATATCTATATTTTATATTTCCAAATTCAATGCCAGTTTTTGTTTATAAAAGCAAAAAAACTGCATTTCTACCTACGTCACAGCTTTTTTTTTCTCTTTTTTATTCGGGTTATATCGAATATCCGTGTTCATTGAATACCCAGTTAGTTTTTTAAACCAGCAGCGAAACGTTTTTCGGTGTTCAATATGGCTGAAATCCACTCCGACCTGCTTTTATAAAAGTTACTTAAAACTCACAAAGCGATTTCAGTGCTTTGCCACCGTTAGACCAACGAATACTGAAATATAGCCCCTAAAATTACTAAGGATTTGCTTAAAACTACGTAGGTATACATACACTAATTTTCTTAAACTAATAAAAACGGACTGTTTTCAGGCGGTTTCACCCGAATACCAATAAAATTAACATTCCCGTTAACAATACAGCCTATATCGTCTGGGAAAGAGTGTAGCTTTCCAACAGTGAAAGGATTTTTCAAATCAGTTTAGTAGCTTCTAAGCCTTTAGGGCACAAACAAACAAACCTAATTAAAGGTAAACTATCTTCATATGACTTTTTGATACTGATTAAACTGATTAAGATTTTTTACATAGATTTTTAATCGAATTCTATTTTTAACGGAGTTTTTACATCAATTAAAGTCATATCAAAATAGTTTAGCTTTAGAAAAGTACCTACCTACTTAAATAGACTATATGTAACCATGCTATATACATACATACATATACTAACAAAAATCCTCTCTTCTCTTCCAGGACGCAGGAGACTACGTCTGCCAAATCTCCGACCGCGTAGCCCGAGACCAGGTCCACACAGTCGAAGTCCTAGTACCACCATCAGTTCGCGCCATGCCCGAGTCCCGGCATGCAGCGGCCCGGCGAGGCGGCGCGGCCGTGCTCGAGTGCAGGGCCGCCGGCAACCCCGTGCCGACTGTCACTTGGCATAAGCTTGTGAGTGCTATAGTGACGTCTGTGTGACTTTAGGAGATATAGGGGGTCAATTTAAGGCAGTTTTGTAGGATTTTTTGGGGTCGAAGGCGCCAGAATGAGACGGTGTGTTTCGGCGATCTGTTTTGCTCGAATAAAATCTTCTTCGTCAATATAGATGTAGTCTAGTTAGTTTGCTGGTCGTATTTATTAGACACTAGCTTAGCAACCGCGTATATAGTAGGCACCCCGTGCCTACTGTCACTTGGCATAAGCTTGTGAGTGCTATAGTGACGTCTGTGGCTAAAGAAGAGATAGGGAGCCGATTTAAGCTACTTTAACAGGTTTTTTTAGCGACAAGGGCGCCAGAATGTGACGGTTCTTTTCTGTTGATGAAATTAAGTTTGATAAACGGGTTGTCAAAGTAGATAGGTCGTCCTTTTTAGAGACTATAGCTCAGTAGGTCCTTAGCGGTCCAAAGGCTGGTACATATAGTAGCTACAATGTCAGACCTTTGAGAGGACACTTATTTTAACAACACCTTAAGTAGGAAAAGCGATTGCTATAGCGCCGTCTGTGTCTTTTAGGAAGGATAGGGTCCTGGTTTAAGACCAGTTGTGTGGGTCTTTTTCAGCCACACTGACTATTAAGAGGGTTTTTTCGGCGATCCCGACGCATGATGGGTGGTTTTCGGCGACCGTGACAGTAAAGTCGCTAGAAATAATAGGCATAAGCTTGTGAGTGCTATAGCGACGTCTGTGGCTTTAGGAAGGATAGGGGCACTGGTTTAAGACAGTTGTGGTGGGTTTTTCGAGATGAGGGCGCTAGAATGAGACGGTTTGTTTCAGCGATGCGTTTTGCTCGACTAAAATCTTCCTCGTCAATATAGATGTAGTCTAGTTAGTTTGATGGTCGTATTTATTAGACATTGGCTTAGGAGCCAGCTATATAGTGCCCACTGTCACTTGGCATAAGCTTGTGAGTGCTATAGTGACGTCTGTGTGACTTTAGGAGGGATAGGGACCTGGTTTAAGACCAGTTGTGCAGGTCTTTTTCAGCGACCCTGACTATTAAGTGGGTTTTTTCGGCGACCCCAACGCATGATAGGTGTTTTTCGGCGACCGTGACAGTAAAGTCGCTAGAAATAATAGGCATAAGCTTGTGAGTGCTATAGTGACGTCTGTGTGACTTTAGGAGGGATAGGGCACTGGTTTTAGCCAGTTCAGCAGGTTTTTAAGCGACCGCAATGAGAGGGTTTTTTCGGCGCCTGTAATGAGTGAGGTAGGTAAGATAAGACAGTCGTTTTTAGCGACTCGATCTTTTGATGAAGATTAGGTCGCTTATGTTGACAGCTGGGTTGGTGCAGCGGCTGCCCCTTTTAGACCATTTTGGGAGCTGTGTCGATGAAACTTGTGAGTTAGTTAGTTAGTTGTAGAAGTAGTTAGTAATAAGACGCCAGATTTGGATGTCAGGTTGGCTCATTATGAGATTACAAGAATTTTCGTGTTGCTGAGCTGACTTAAGTTGATAGAAATGATGTTAGACGTCGCCAACTTTCTTAGCTGGGTTGTCTCGGTAAGTAGGTACTTAGAATGGAAAAGGAAGGAAAAGTAGACAAGTAAGTAAGTCGCTGAAATAGCTAGTAGCTATTACTCCCTCGCTGCATTGCATCTTAGTAGATTTCTTGTGGAACAGGACCCTTGAATTAACTTTTAAACTCCCTAGCAAGTAACCATAAACCCTTTATAAATAATGTCCCTATTGCCGTGGTTAGAGGCCATCATTATATAAGCGCAGGTGATACCGGTGTTGCAGAACGACTCGAAGACGCGGCTCGGGGAGGGCCCGCAGCTGCAACTGTCGCGGCTAGAGAGGGGACACAGCGGCCGGTACGCCTGCACTGTCGATAACGGCGTCGGCGCACCACTAGTCGCGGAGTTTCAGCTGCAAGTGCTGTGTAAGTATCGATAATGAATTGATTTTAAAAGGTTCTGTAGTCGACTAGGAATCCTAATAGTTTCTCCATGTCTGTCTGTTTGTCCGTCCGCTGATATTCTAAGTGATCATTAGTGATGGTTTCCAAGGCCAATTTCGGCCACGGCGGCTGTTCTCATTTAAGGAGATCAGTCAGCTGCGCAGGACATATTATAGTGCACGAGCATTTGCTTGGACACAGGTGCACTCACTATTCCTTCAGTCTCATAGCGCGATGGGACGACAATCCGATTCAACTGGAGTGATGCTGCCCAAATGATTTTGATTAGCATGAGTAGTCTAAACACTTGCATCATCTCCCGAGCTTCCAGTCTAACCGTATGCAGCTGAGTATCAGTGTGCCACAAGAAGCGACTGTCTATTTGACCTCCTTAACCGAGTTACCTGGGCAGCCTGATACTCGATCCCGTCTAAAATGCCGAAACATGAGGCCGATCCCTTTGGCATAGGATTTTCACAAAACCGGAAAAATGTAGGTGTGTATGGAATAAAGAAAATATGCATGATTTTTAACACGACGTACATTATACTTTTACAGATCCACCCGAGATCACAGTGGAGCGCTCATGGGTGCACACCGGTGAAGGATTCAGAGCCGAACTGCTCTGCACAGTACTGGCTGACCCACCGGCTGAGGTAAGTCTTTTTATTCCTTACGTAACAATAAAAAACCTTGATTTGTTTGTTTGTTCTCTAAAGGCTCCTAGGCTTCTGAACCTATTTGAAAAATTTCTTTCACTCTCGAAAAGCTACACTCTTCTCGAGTAACATAGGCTATATTTTACGAGGATTCCCGCGGTATGCGTGTGAAATCGCGGGGAAAACAGCTAGAAGGGAATAAAAAGTGGAAAAAACTACTGGCCACTTCTTCTACCGGTATGAACAACTGCCCATATCGGGATAAAATATAGTCCTTGTCACTGGGGAAGAGAGTCGAGAAAAAAACATGTTTCCACATATATACATATAGTAGGTATAGTTTGAATTTGCCAATAAATGTTTTGTCGTTCCCACTTTATTTCTTCTTACAACTTCAACTTAACTTCTAGGTGACCTGGTACCAAAACTCCTTCCCACTCAGCGCATCGGAGCGCGTGACGATGTCGGCGCGAGGCAACAACCACACGCTACTCATAGCTAATGTGCAGCCTGAGGATTTTGGCAATTACAGGTATGTTATCTTCATCTGCCTAGCCTTTTCCTAACTATGTTGGGGCTTACTCAGTGGTGGCCTAGTGGGAGAAGGACCAACCTCTCAAGTGTGAGGGCGCGGGTTCGATCCCAGGTCAGGCAAGTACCAATGCAACTTTTCTAAGTTTGTATGTACTTTCTAAGTATATCTTAGACACCATTGACTGTGTTTCGGATGGCACGTTAAACTGTAGGTCCCGGCTGTCATTGGACATCCTTGGCAGTCGTTACGGATAGTCAGAAGCCAGTAAGTCTGACACCAGTCTAACCAAGGGGTATCGGGTTGCCCGGGTAACTGGGTTGAGGAGGTCGGATAGGCACTAGGCAGTCGCTCCTTGTAAAGTACTAGTACACAGCTGCATCCGGTTAGACTGGAAGCCGACCCCAACATATGTAGGCAACATAGGTAGATCTTCTTCCTCCGAGCCTTTTCCCAACTATGTTGGAGTCTCAGGATGCAGCTGGGTACCAGTGTGCCACATGCAGCGATTGACTGTCTGACCTCCTCAACCGAGTTGCGAAGGCAACTTGGTAAGACTAGTTGTCAGACTTCCTAGCTTCTGACTACCCGGTACTAACGTATGTCTGTCTTTAACTGCTTCGTTGGTCTAGTGGTCGCAAGCTCGGCTGCTGAGCACGAGGTCTCGGGTTCGATTCTCGGGTCGGGCCGAAATCGCTTTGTGGGTTTTAGAAACTTAAGCAGCCCGTAATCTGGAAGTTGGTGATTGATACACTAGAGCAAATGCGCGCTATGAGAGTGAAGGAATAGTGAGTGCACCTGTGTTTGCGCAAATGCTCGTGCACTATAATATATTGCAGCTGTCTGATCTCCTTATATGAAAATAGCCGCTGTGGCTGAAATCGGACACCATTATTCCCCCTTGTAATTCCTTATGTATTCCACTGATTGTATAGCATGTTTATGGGCGCTAGCTTCAATATTAATCTCTACATACATTACTTCCAGCTGCGTAGCAGACAACAGCCTCGGCCGAGCCCGTCAGCACGTCGAAGTGTCAGGCCGGCCCGGACCGGCGCGGTTCACATCGGCACCTCTAGCTCGCTCTCACACAAGATACGTGCTGGCTTTCGCGGTAGACAGCTATCCACCGTTGGATGAACTGAGGCTGCTGTATCGACAATTGGCGGTATGTTTTCTAGTTAATTTTGAGGTTAGAAACGTTTGGTCAGCATGTCGAAGCATCAGTCGTGGTGGCCTAGTGGGTAAAGAACCAACCTCTCAAGTATGAGTGAGCTGGTTCGATTCCAAGTCAGGCAAGTATCAATGCGACTTTTCTACGTTTGTATGTACTTCCTAAGTATGTCTTGGACACCAATGACTGATAAAAAAGTGAAGGAAAACATCTCGTGGAAACCTGGACTATAAAGTCTGAAATCAGCAAGCCGCATTGAGCAAGCGTGGTGATTAATGCTCAATCCTTCTCCGTGTGAGAGGAGGCCGCAGCCCAGCAGTGATATGATAAAAAAGCTGTTTGCACTAAGTATGTGGTACGAGTACGCCATATGAAGCGATTGCTTATCTGACTTCCTCAACCCAGTTATTTGGGCAACCCGATACCACTGTATGTGTAAAACTGGTTGTCAGATTTTCTGGCCGCTATCTCTATCTACCCGTAACGACTGCCAAAGATCTTCAATTATAGCCGGGAACCACTAATGCGCCTTTCTAAACACGGAAAACACGTCATGACAAGATGGTCACTCATTCATAGACTGACCACCCCAATCTTCACCTAACTTTACAATCTTTCGATCCACATGACTTTGTACTTAGCCACGATCTCTCTAAAGACCACACACCACTAACTCCTCTCTTCCTTCCAGATAAACGAATCCTTCCAGCAACCAGGTCGCTGGCACGACGTGGTGATCCCGGCCCCCGCGCCCGCCGGCTCCCTCACTCACCGCGTTACACACGAGCTGCGCGGCCTGGAGCCGGGAGCTGTGTACGAGTCTATCGTGCAGGCGAAGAATCGATACGGGTGGAATGAGGTGGGTTACTTAGCTTTAGTTGCAAGTATAATTATCGGCAAGGATATTGAGCCCGGACCTTCATCTGCGCAGAAGCGATTTATTGGTTTATTGCCATAAGTGTACTGTGCGCAAAGCGATCCCCACTCTTCCGCCGAGAGCTCATTATCCGTGCCGATAACTATAGCTGCTGTCATGAAAATGCTATGTCCAGCAAACTTGGGAAGCATGTCGTCTACTTATGCCTATGCCATTAGATATATTCATTCTTTTTCTGTCTCCTATAGGCTGCCCGACCACTACAGACTTTTTGTAGGACAGAAAATTAGGCCTATTTTTTTGAGACTTTTGTGGGACAGGTAATCGGGCTTACTTTTAAGCTTAAGTATATTAGCTTCACTTGGAGCTATGTATGTAAGAAAATCTTGGAATCTTAATTTGACGCACTTCCCGCTCTTCGATTAGGATGAAATATTGCACACGCTCTGAATTCTGATGACAATACTCGCCCAGCGTGTTTTTGTAGTTTTTTAGACTATTTATTTTTATTAGAAAGTTTTGAGTGTTTGTTGGACATATGCGTAGCACTGTTGCTATCAGTGTGCTCTACAAATAGTATCGGTGAAGATTTTTTGTAGGAACACATCTTACCGGACGTGGGTGGACGGCCTTAACTTTCATTTACACCATCATTTGTTTACCCAACTGCACCAAAAAGCATTGTACCTAACAAAAACCGTATTTTTCATTCCAGGTCAGCGACATATTCCAGTTCCACACTCTAGGCGGCACCCACACGGCCCACGCAGACGAACTAACCCCAATGTTTTCATCATCAACAAGAAAACAACTAACAAAATCCATATTATTCGCCTTATATACGTTTTTAACGTATTTTATTTGAACCGACCAATCACAGCGCCCCGTTTGACGTTTCAAATTTTTGACGTTTATTTTTTTTAATCGTAAAACGATAAGACACCAAACTCTTTAGTGTTAAGCTTTTTTAAGAGTGACAGTGACAGTTTTTTTGGCGCCAGTTTTTTTGACAGCTTATTTTCGCGCGGGATTTTAATATAAGTAGTATCTATTATTCTAATCAATAATTTTATGAAATTAGAAACGAAAATAATCAAAACAAGTCTACTTGGAATTAAAATTGCGCGCGAATGAATAAATATGGCGTTCTTGAGCTTTTTATCAGTGTTACCATACCTTGAATAAAGCTACCATTTTGTATAAATCGCATAAAGTTTAGGGTTCCTTGGAGTTTATATTTAAATACCTGACAATGACTGTTTACGCACACTATTTTTAAATTAAAAATATGTTTTTGTTTAATTTTAAGCTGAATTTTAGTAAAATGTGCTTATGCATATCGTTGGTCGTTGAATCAAATTATTTACTTATATCTTAATTTGCTTTAATGACAAATCTCACCTGCCCAAATCATTAGGATATTAATAATAATAGAATAACAGCTAGTTGCATCAAATTTTACCTTTTTCATTTGTACGTACTAATAGAAAGTAAACCAAAGAACATTTTTTTTAATAACATACAGTTTTCTTTCATTCTTTCGTGTATATGTCATCGGAAAGTACTAAGAACCGCAAGTTTATAAACTTAGGAACATTTTAAACAAACTAACTGAACTCACACGTAAAATAATAAGAAAGCAATATCTAACACTACGTGCGCTCTAATTGGTTGCGTAAGTCACGTGGTAGATTCGCTACTGTCAATATCGACCAATCAGAGAGCAGTGTCTTATTTGCTCTTACCGTTTAGAATCCTACGAAAGTTTATAAATTCGCGGTTCTTATTATTTTCCGGTAATATTCACATATTTTGAAATAATACGATTTCGATGCAAGTAGCTAAAAAATGTATATATTGCTATTGTGTGCAATAGAATATAATTTGCTTAACATAATCATAAAATGCATTAACTTAAACCTTACTTTACATAGAGGAACCTAATAAAATCTAGACGTAACATAGTTAAAACTATAATTTCGCATATATAGTCGCTTTTTAACATATATATGTAATATTTTACGATACATAATAATATTTTTTACTAAATTACATCCATGTAAAGTGAATTTACTAATATATTGTAGTTATAATATTATTCTAAGGTTTTTCCAAATGAAAAATGCTTTTGTCACAAAATGGCCGACTAGTGAAGTTAGTAGGAATGTAAATGAAATGATTTTGATGTAAATGCGATTAATTGAACGTTCGACTGTTTTTGCTGTGAGTGACACTACACACTGAAGTTTGGACATTACTTATAACCGACTCAGATTATCGTCAAATTGTTATTTTCATGCATCTTTTTTTGTCTTGCTGGTTATACGTACCTACCTTCTTAAGAATCTTATATCATCTTCATGACTCTAATAACCCAGGGCGCCTTAACGTGAAAACCTCATCAACCTTATTTTAAAACGTGGTTTAAGAGAAGTATCAGTTTTTGTACCACCTTTAAACCACTGTCCCGAACAAAATCAGTGGACTAAAGCTATTACTACTACTAAAGCGGGTACTTCTTAAAACCACGCTTTCTAATGTTTTCTTCCGAGTTTTCACTCTGAAAGACGTGCTTCGTTACATGTGCACAAATATTGACTTCATCTTTTCAGTGCTCTTAAAATGAATGAGTAATAGGTATGGCTAATCATATCTCTTCTTGTCAAGATATTAATAAAAAATAATTTATTTTCATACATTTTCAGTGTGTAGTGTCTATCTTAACCTTCTCGGTCCCCATATAAGCAGTTAGGCTCCTAGTTATTATTTTAATTAAGCAATAAATCGTGTTAGTGATAAAATCTATCTCTAGGAGTAAAGTAACGTGTATTTATTATTTTAATTTCAAAGGTTTCGTGTCGAATTGATGGTGGTAATGACAATATAATACCTTCTTTTTACTTCAAGTATGTGACTTTTTTGCGCTGATAACTACGATAATGAAAGATCCAAAGTTAAGAACTTTCTTTTTATTAGTTTGTAAGTAACTAGCTGCTTTCCCGTAGTTTTTGAAGAAGATTGTAGCTTTCAACCAGTCAACGACTTTCTCAAATCGCTTCAGTAGCTTCGGAGGCTTGACCCAAAAAAAAAAAAATATTTTTATTATGCTAATATATGTAGATTAACTGGATGCGAGAAGCCGAAAATCGATCTCAGTGGCGTGCACTTGGAGAGGCCTACGTCCAGCAGTGGACTGCGATAGGCTGATGATGATGATGATGTAGATTAACTACTGAAAGTCGCTACCACCATCAAAATGAACACTTTTGAAGTCTTGAAGTCGGAAGTCGAAGTCCTCAGCGATTAAAAACGTAATTTAGGTGCAATATTAATTTAAGTGTGAATTCGAAAGCAATATTGGAACACATCACTAGTTTTTTGTAAGAAAACAAAAATTTATTGAAGATTTTTTATTTGTTTATTTAAATTGATATGGTTTATTTTAACTTGTTTATTTTGTTGAATGGAAAAATAAAAAAAAAACATGAATAGATTATGATTTACAATACCCATAAAAATAGGTCTGAAAAAAACTGTAAAGTAACAGCGAAAAATTGTTTACTTTTTTGCAAAAAAATTACTATTGTAACAGATTTTTTGTATTTAAGTTGTACCTAGCACTGTACTACCACATTACTTTTTCTGGGCTACATTTCTTCTGGGCACTTATGTTATTATAATTTAAAATTAAATAATTTTCAAAACAACTATGTAAATGAACACTGCCGAGGTATTTTTAAAAACTTTTTTACAATATTTTTTTTTAAATATTTATTTTTGACAAACGCATCATAAATAAATAAATTAATTAATGTAATAAATTAAAGAAAATCGGCCATAATTCTTTGGACAAGAATTTAGATGTAATTTTTTTTAGAAAAAAATAATAATACTTGGTATAATATTATATAAAAAAAAATATTATATAGTTCGAGTGAAAAATTGTAAATTTGATGGGCTGTAGAAAAGCGCCTTTTTATTTAAAGAAAAAGAAAAAAACTGAACCCTGTATGTAGTAAATAAACGTGTAAGTTTATTATAATATCGTGGTTTTATTTTTTTATTCGATTTTCCCTACAACTACGTCCCGCAACTGGATGAAAAGTAACCTGTATCCGTCGCTAGGATGGTTACCATGTATCTTCATGCCAAATTTCTTCTGTTTTATCGAAAAAATACACAACAGACTTCATATAGGTACCTGAGATTATTTATTTCCGTTTTATTTCTAATTCAGGTAGGTACTGGTTGTTTTGCTGTTCTTTATTTACACTATAGTTTACACATTGTCCACATCTATTTTATTTTCCTTTTGCCGTATGCTGGAAGAAATTTCTTTGGAAATAATCATTACCTTTGCAAACTCTTTCTTTCCCGTGTGTCAACGATACTGGTTTCCAGTAACAAGTAGTTCAGTAATCAGTAGCAATTTGGCTTGACTTTATATCATTATGGTAGCAATTTTATTAATAAACAGAAAGAGTACAAAAAATTGGCAACAAAAATATGCCAAAAATTTGACACTTGACATTAACAATGACTGACATTTCATTGTTTATTTATTTCTAATTTCTACGTACATACACGATTTATTTATAATTTTAAACGAAATAATGAATTAAAATGTCTTTAATAATGCTTAAAAATGAGTTTAATGAAGACATATTAGCCTGCAGAGCATGTTTGGCAACGGATAGGAAGTTATACAGCATATATCATAATGATATTGTATTAAAGGCTTATAAGAATCTTATTGGCAGCGAAGTAAGTATAATAAACCTTTTTATATTAAGTTTTGTAGTCAAGCTTCTTGCAGATAAAGTACACACTTGGGTTAGTGGGTCGTCATAGTGGAAAGTAAAGAAATTTCATTTAACTTGGTTCAATAGTTTTGGTGTGAAAGCCATACAGGAAAAGTTTCTTTCGCATTCATAAGCTTTCACTCGCGGTTCCATCCGCTTCTATTGGACCTACTTATCGCACCCGGACAAAATATAGCCCTTGCCGGCAAGGGATGTGAAATGTAGCTTCCCAACTGAGAAATAAATACAAATGTTTCAATTATTTCTTCCAGGTATATCCTTATGACACTCTACCACAATACATATGTAACTATTGCTGTATACTATTACTGAAATATAACACATTCCGAGATAATTGTCACAGAGCCACTCGCTATTTAGAAGATGCTAGAATTAATAATACAGTTGTAAGTATAGACATCTTTACTTATATAGTTAATTAGCTTATGCTAGTAGTTTGTATGTTTTAATACTTCATGCACCCAGTAAATAAAGTAAGTTGCCTAACTGACCTAATCTCAAGAACTACTGGAGTAATTTAAAAACTTCTTTCTGTGTCAGATAGTCTTTTTTTACAAGGCAGGCAGCATAAGTTTTGTCCAAGTACACAGGCACAGAGTAGCTTTCAAAGGATGCTTCTTCTGACTGAAAGCGCTGGCAGAAGCTAGAAATTACAATGAAAGGCATTTTGAATTTCATAGATTATCTATTCTTTTAATTAATTTTAATATGTTATTTACAGATTACTCAAGAATATTTATCCAACTTCAAATCTAAAGTACAATACAAGAAAACAATAACAAAATGTATAAACTTTAATAATAACAATTATATTGAAAATGATTTAAATTTTAATATCAATGACAGTTACAATAATGACTACACATCTTTGGATACGGAAAATAGTCAAATGGACACTCAAAACATAGAAATTAAGGAAGAAATTAATATAACTACAATAGAGACAGAATTAAAAAATAAAACTATAGATGAGAACAAATCATCTTTGAAGACAGAAAAAAGTCAATTGGACACTCAGAAAATTAAAATTAAAAATGAAATCAATATACCTGTAATAGAAGTCACAGAATTACAAAATAAAAATACAGAGAATTCCAAAACAAATAAGAAGAAAGGCAAATATTTTGAAACAAAAGACAATATGGTGGATTTTGAAAAATCTTTCAATGTCGAAATTGTTATTTTAAGTAAAGAACAACAATTTAAAGATGTATTAGAAAGAAAGAATAGTAGTAATTATTTGCAAAGCCCTTATAAATGTGAAAATTGTTACAAAGGGTACATGTCTGAAGATATTTTGAAAAAGCATTTGCTATCTCAACATGATAAAGTAAGTTTATAAAATCAGTTAAATAGATTTTAGATACCTATGTTGGGGTCGGCTTCCAGTCTAACTGGATGCAGCTGAGTACCAGTGTGCCACAAGGAGCGACTGCCCTATCTGGCCTCCTTAACCCAGTTACCCGGGCAACCCCTTGGTTAGACTGGTGTCAGACTTACTGGCTTCTGACTACCCGTAACGACTGTCAAGGATGTTCAATGACAGCCGAGACCTACGGGTCATTGTTATCCAAGATATACTTAGAAAGTACATACAAACTTGGAAAAGTTGCATTGGTACTTGCCTGACTTGGAATCGAACCACACACACTCGAGAGGTTGGTTTTTTACCCACTAGGCCACCATGACTTCCTTATAATGATTGATTTATGATGATGCTACATAATATATTATATTTCAGAGTCGAGGCGACATAGTATGTAAATTTTGTAAATTTCGTTACAAAGATAGGAGAGGGTTGAACCATCATTTAAAAACACATAGATTGAAGTTTATTTGCAAGCAATGTGCTTATGTTTCTAGGACTACGTAAGTATATTATATATCCTAATCCCAATATTATAAATGCGAAAGTAACTCTGTCTGTCTGTCTGTTACGCTGTCACGTCTAAACCACTGAACGGATTTTAATAAAATTTGGTACAGAGATAGAGTTGACCTTGAGAAAGAACATAGGATAGTTTTTATCCCGTACTTTTGAAGAATTCTCTTGGAAACGCGATATAACCGAACTCTACGCGGGCGGAAGCTATTTCTATATAAAAGTACCTTTCCACCTGCGTCCTGAGGGTACTTCTTGCCGCAGATGGATAAAAAGTAGCCTATGTCCTTTCTCAAGCTCTTAGCATTTATAATATTTGTACGGATTTTATAGTAATTTTATATACCTATCAAAGGTAAAACTTTCTTAGAAACTTGGTCATCCCTTTTTGAACCGCCTTCCCAAAAAGGAAGAGCTTCTCAAATCGTTGGAATCTTTTATTGAATATTGAATTTTTCATTTTTACATAACAACCCATGTACTTGTAGTTTTTATGGAACTGTGTTGAGTGAGTGTGTCAATGAGTGTATTTTTAATTATTTTCAGTTTCAATGCAAAGGAACATTTCAAAATGCACGGTGGACAAGTTCATCAATGCAGTCACTGCGGAAAATCTCATGAGTAAGTATACAATTTTAACTGACTGAAAAAAGGAGATTTTGTTTTTAGCATAGTGTTTATTTGTCAGGCTTTTTTTTAAACGACAGCAAAAATCATCAAATGCCTCCTCCCGCTGTGGGTTACGCGCGGTGAGGGAGTGTCAGACTCTTACTGACTAAACACCGTCGTGTTCCGTCGTAGGCCGCGTATGTACCAGGGCCGCGGTAACTGTTTCGAACAACCCGCAGCCCCGGCAGGCCTTGGCCCTGCTGGGCCGAGAAGGTAGATAGGTGTGTTATTAAAGCCGTGTGTTCTGACGGCGTAGTTTTTTCTGACGGCGTAGTTTTTTCTGAAGGCGTAGTTTTTTTCTGACGGCGTAGTTTATTCTGGGTGCGTAGTTTTTTTTCTGTAGGCTTTATATTTTTCCGACACGGTAGTTTTTGACGGCGTATTTTTTCCTTTTATAGGAAGCTGTCGAGCCACTTATCTCACATTCGCCTACAACACCCGTCTTCACTCGTTTGGTGCCACATATGCGCGCAGGCGTGTGTCGGCGAGTTCGGACTTAATGCTCATATGAAGAAAGCACATAGGCATGTATGTATGTTCATTTTTATTCAGAGATCAAAATGACTAGCAGAGATGTCATAACGCAAAATCTCCTAAGAAATTAGCGCGACAACATGCGGGGCTAGGGGGACGAGGAACGATACTAGCTCCGCCTTCCTACCCGACTATTTTTTTAAAACCTAATCACCAATCAATAAAGATCAATCTTTGACAGATTCTTAGTATGATATGACAAGAAACCCGAACGCTTCGTTAGTTCTAGTAACTGATCACAAGGCGCCTGACCTACCTCACTTATGGCATCTCTGCTATTTTTCCTTCTTCCGTGGAAATAACCCTCTATTACACATAGTTCTTAAGTACACTGCAGGGACCGGTTTGATGATGCGGTTACATGCATATATTATGTTAATCCAAAGTGTCACCTTCTTGCACATCAAATTTTACGAAAGCAAATATATTAAAGCAAAAAATTAAGCGTTTTAAAGCACAAATGGCTGAACCAATTTCGGTAAAGCCATTGGTGCTTTAAAACGCGTCATTTTTTGCTTTTACTCTCACATTCACAGACACACAACATTCGCACACATTTTACATACTAGTTTAATTATACTATATACCTACCTAGGTATCTTATAACCATTTTATCTACAGTTCCCTCTCCCCATCTCATGCGCCACATGTGAGTCACGCTTTGTGTCGCACACAGCGCTCACGCGTCACTCGCGCCGCGACTGTTGTAGCGAGCACTCGTGTGTTCACTGCGGAGATGGGTATAATGATGCGGTGGCTTTGAGAGAGCATTTGTTGGTGCATCAGAGTAAACGGGTGTTTGAGTGTGAGAAGGTTTGTGTGTTTTTAGTTATTTTTAATGTTGTTATGTGATTTTAAAGGTCTTGTTTAAACAGTGTCTTGAGGAAAAAATAGCCTATAAGTACTATAAGTTAGTCTAATAAAACTATAGTAATGACTACTGCCAATTTTCATCAAAAATGAATAAAAAAATTGCGTGAAAGATTACCAAACTGACCTACTTTCTTACAAACTTTCGCATTCATAATATTGGTAGGATGCATTATTAGATTTTTGCAAATCTGAGTAGTAGTTTCTGCAAGTATCCTTACTCATAAATATTTTTTAACCGACTTCAAAATAGGAGGTTCCCCTTTAGATCTGTATGTATGGCATCATCTTACGTTTGGCTAAATTATTTTAATGCATTATTTTTAATTTTTTCAGTGTGACAAGACGTTTAAAAGAGAAAATTTATATAGCGCACATTATAAACGTATACATGTAGATTCACAAGATAAATCTATGAAAAAGAAAGAAAAACCATGGATTTGTGAAGTTTGTGGCAAAACTCTACCGGTAAGTAATCTGCCGAACCTTTTCCCAACTATGTTGGGGTCGGCTGCCAGTCTAACCGGGTGTAGCTGAGTACCAGTGTGTCACAAGGAGCGACTGCCCTATCTGATTTCCTCAACCCAGTTACTTTTGATAGACTGTCTGTCTTCTACTACTCGATATCTCTTGGTAAGGAACATTCGGCTCGGTCAGTCCGCGGATGGGTGACCATCTTGTCATGACGAATTCTTCCGTGATTCGTATGGGTCTCGGCTGTCATTTGAACATCTTCGGCAGTCAGAAGCCAGAAAGTCTGACAACCAGTCTCATCTCAGTCCTAAACTAGGCAGAATATGATACTTTCCTAGAAATATTGACCATTAGGATAAAATGCTAACAAAATTAATCCAGCAGAAATATTTAATTCTATGAATTTAAAAACCCCCAATTTATTTTTGCATCATAATCCCCGAAAGAGATGGCGGCATGACCTGGATGCCTACAACCCTGATTGGTGGGAGGTCTCAAAAGATCGAGAGGTGTGGAGACAAAATGGGGAGGCCTTTGCCCAGCAGTGGGACAATACAGGCTAAGAAAAAAAAAATTAAGTGTTATAATTTTTTTTTAATATAAAAGATACTAAATAAAATACATATTTTCTTACAATATATATTTTTTATCGTTTTACAGAATAAAAGCCTACTACTATACCACCAAAGGAACCACACGGGAGAGAAACCGTATCGCTGTACTCAATGTACTAAAAGTTTTACTATGAGGAAACTTTTACAGGTATTATACATATTTTTCAAATAATAACTCGGGCAATTGCTAACCAGACACGCGCAATGTAAAAAATCTCGTTTGTTGTATGAGAAATAGTAGTGCAGACTCTCGTAGCCTATCAGAGGCTCAATTCTGCTAATTTAATAATGTACCAATTGGATATCAATTGAATCTCAATAGCAGTTTTAAGCATGGTGAGAATTCTGCTACTAATATAATAAGACCAATCGTATTCCAATGACATTCCATTGGTTTTCCATTGGTCTATAGGGTAGTCTACTCAACAATGGTTAATCATTTGCAGACAATATTATTCATTATTGAATTCATTATAGACACGGAATGCCATGAGTGCTTCAATTGTAATTGAGTCGTGATTGAATCTCAGTTGAATATCAATAGTGTCGCTCAAATAAAATTAGAATTCAGCCCCAAGAACTTGTCTAACAGATAAACTATATATTTTGCTTTCATAAGTACCAGATAGCAAAATATCCAGGTTAATATTTTTTTTTTGTATTATTTTCAGTCGCACTTACGTGTCCATACAAATGACCGTCCGTACGTCTGTAAACTATGTCCTAAGACTTTCAAAGGACTCTCAGCATTAAGAGGACACGAATATGTAAGTATCAGCTTCATCTCTCCTCCGAGCCTTTTTCCCCAACTATGTTGGGGTCGGCTTCCAGTTTAACTTGATGTATAGTTATCGGCACGAATCTTGAGCTCTGACCTACATCTGCGCAGAAGTGATTTATTAGCAAAGAAACAATCCCGAGTGACGGCTATGACGCGATGCACTGCGGGCCAATCACCGCTTTAGCCCCCGCGCCTCACGAATACCACAAAAGGGACCCAATAAACTACTTCTGCGCAGGTGAAGGTCAGAGCTCAAGATTCGTGCCGATAACTATAGCTGAGTACCTAAGAACTAGCTTCGTGAGATAACTACTTCCAGCACATGAATAAAAAGTAGTATGTATGTTATTTTGATGTTTGAGGTATATTAATGTCAAGTTTCATCAAAATGTGTTTTGTAGTTTTTGAAAGAAAGAGGGACAAACTTACGCTTTATAAAGTTCCCTTGCACGAAATTGAATAAGGAATGAATAAGTGTGGAACAGAGTTCGTACCTAAGTCAAAGCAAAAAAGCAACATAGTTGGGAAAAGACTAGGCGACTAGGTGATAATGATTGATGAGGCGTGTAAATAGCCTCATCGGGGAAAAATAATAAAAAATTAATGGATTTAATTGGGACAAATTTAAAAGGTGGAATGAAGAAAGAAAAGAGAAGTGCGGGATGCGGGAGCGGTGATTTCAAATCTTGAAAATCGAATGCGGGAAAAACAATATGGCGGTGAAACTCAAATCGTAATTCAATTAAATCCCTGCCGATGATATTCCGTTAGACACCAATACCCACTACAACTATTTGCAGCAATAAAGCCCACGTACCTTGTGAATCCAGGGACCTCACTTACAACCAGCGAGATGTGAAGATGCCTCGTTCCAGGGCGCGTGGTCGCGGTAAGGGCTGCCGGCCGGCGAGCTAAATCTAGGTTCATCCACCGGTGGACTGGTTAAAACTCGTGAAATCAGCACTGCACTATAAGTCCGCAATGTCTTCTAGCAGCAGGTTCAATTATTACACGAGAATCTTCAGGAAATCACATGTAGGGAAATAATGACGCGGAGCGGTGTGTATTCGACACAATGCGAATGGCGGCGGGAGAAGTACTACGTCCGTCCTTGGCGGTGGCCAGACGCAACACTGCTAGCTTGTTGCGAGTATCTTCTAGAACACTCGATACGAACCAATGGGCGCTGCGGTAGCTAGTATTGTCGTTCGGATATCATCACCAGAGACTCAATTGGGTTATTATAAATATGAAAATGATCGAAATAAAGTTTTAAGTTGCGGGAAAAATAACTTATGTATTTAATTTATTATTGAATAAATATTTGCATTGAAAAAAAAGACATTGACGCTTCACCAATGATGTAGGAATTAAAAATAATTTATATTTCTTGTTTCAGATACATACTGGTCAAACGAAAATATCTTCGAAAAATAGAGTAGTAATTAAGTGATTTATTTATAAGGTTGAGAGTTGTAAATAGAAGAAGGATTCAAAACAAATTGTTTACATATATTTCTTTGTTTCAATGATTCCCCAAAAATTAAAAAAATATATATATTATCTATAGCTTCCGCTAACGGTTTCACCAGGGACATTTTATATTATTTTTTTATATATACATATAAAGAAAGTCGTGTGAGACTTACACTACCTATTACTCAAGAATGGTTGAACCATTTAAGCTGAAAATTATAGAGGCTTAAGCCCGGGAGAAAGACAGGATAATTTCTGTCACCATCCTGTAAGTAGCTGAAGCTAAGTAAATAAATAAAAAACCAAAAAGTTGACGAAAAAAATCTCTTTATTCAGTTAAAAGTACATAATAAGAACTTAATTTTTAAATAAAACTAAATTAAAATTACTGCTACATATCTACACAGCATTAAATATAAATAGCCTTTACATGGAAATACAACATATTTCTTATATTTTTAGTTGATTCTAAAAGTTCATTTCATTTTTACCCGAAAAAATTAAAATCAGTTGATAGCTAAATATTTGAAATTATCTGTTTTTCAGCGGTTTCACCCGCGTCCCGTGGGAACTACTGCCCGTACCGGGATAAAATATAGCCTATGTTACTCGGGAAGAGTGTAGCTTTCCAACAGTGAAAGAATAGTTCAAATCGGTTCTGTAGTTTCGGAGCCTTGAGCTTTTAAGTGCCTGCTCAAATGGAGTATAGTTCTCGCGTTGCTACGGGAACTATTTCCCGTATCCGGGTAAAAAGTATCACTATATCCATCTCCTCGTTTTTAGATAATTTTCAACAAATTTTCATCCGAATAAGTAAAGCTCACAGAGGAAGGAAACATAGCGGAGATGCCATAAGGCAGGTAGGTCGGGCGCCTTCTTGTAGATCAAGCAACGTACGGTAGCCGTGATCAGTTACTAGAACTAACGAGGTGTTCGGGTTCCTTGTCAGATCAAAATTTAATCAAAGATTGGCCCTTGATTGGTTGGTGATTTTATTGAGAAAACGGGCGGGTTTCATAGGTGTTGGTGCTGCGCTATTAACATATATCACTTCTGCACAGACAGATGTAGGTCAGAGCTCAAGATTCGTGCCGATCACTATAAAGTAGTCCGTTAGTCTAGTCCGATATCATCAAATGACGGCTCTCGCTGTGTGTGCAGCGCTCGGGAGTGTCAGACTCTTACTGAATAAACCCCGCCATATTCCTTCTTAAGCCCTTTATGTATAATCATCGGCAAGGATATTGAGCCCTGACCTTCACCTGCGCAGAAGTGATTTATTGGTTTATTTTAAGTGTACAGTGCGCAAAGCGATCCCCACTCTTCCGCTGAGAGCTCATTATCCGTGCCGATAACTATACCAGCGCCGCGGTAATGAGCGCGAACAGTGTCGCAGCCCAAACGTTGACATCTCCGCTAGTAATTTCGTTCTCTGTAGCTAACTTAAGACAGGTAAACTAATACAAGGTGTTGATTTGCATTTGTGCCATACTTCAGGAGGAGGACATACAATACGTAAATAATCGATTGGAATTACAGTAGACGGGAAATAACTAATATACGCTGCTTTTTTGTCATTATAATGTCGTGGTATTTCAGAAGTAATCCAATTTTATGAATGAAATTTATGAGTGATCGTCGCGTATGCTTTGTGTTTGCGTTTGTGTGAGGGTGCAGCACGGTTTTAAGGCCAGTAACATACGCGCCAAGTTTAAATAAGGCTAGATGACATTTACGGAATTCTGAAAAAAAATTAAAGAAAAAAAAATGACGTACCAATTTTTTTATTGATTTGGGTCGAGAATCATTAGCATAATTACCTCCTTGAATGTGGCACGGATGCAAATCATCAGCTTGTATTAGTAGCAGAATGCCCGATATGGTTAAAACTGCTATTGCGATTCAATATCTATTCAATTTTGACATGATTAACTGAGGAGAATCGTGCCCCAGTAGTTTTTAAATTTATCCTGTTTATAATATCATTATAGTGTAAACCAAGTTATTCTTCGTAGACCACTTCGTAAGTAATTTCTCTAGAGTCGACATCTTCATACAAAATCTCTGCTTCTTCGACCTCCTGCTTGAATATCGTGACTTGTTCGCTCGGCTTTATGAAATGTACTTCTGCGTCGGATTTGGTCGGCTGACTTATGCTTTCCACTGTGAAAGAAAAAAAAAACATATAATTAATTGAAATAACCTACCAATATTTTAAACGCGAAATTTTGTACATATGTATGGTTATTTGTTCCTCTTTCGGGCTATTGTACTAAATTGATTTTTAAGAAAGTTTACTGTAAATAGCTTGCCTATTATTATCAGAAAATAATAGGCTAGTTATCCATGTGCGGGAAGTACAGCTATTAACATTATTTGGGGCACAAAACTCCAAAACCCAACATAATTACAAAAAGGCTAGCCAAATACAAGTCTAGGCTAATAGTCGAATCTCACTACCCACCACCTGTAATCTACCCTCAAACATGACTTCAAAACAATAACGAAAAGGCTAGCCAAGTACTAAAACACGCCTAGGCAAATGGTAAGATGTCTCTCCCTCCTACCAACATATTTAACAAAACGGCTAGCCAAATACTATAAAACGCCTTGGCAAATAGTAAAATGTTTCTTTCCTAGCTGTCCTCATCATACTAGAACCTGAACCCAAGATATTTAACAAAACGGCTAGCTCTTTTTCGCTCTCTTAAGAGGTTAGATAGGCAGTCTCTCCTTGTGGCACACTGGTACTCAGCTGCACCCGGTTAGACTGGAAGCTGACACCAACATAGTTGGTACAAGGCTCGGAAGAAGATTTCTCCCTCTCTTACCTGCAGCGTTCTCCTCTCCATCCAGCGAAGTGATGATAGCTCTCCTCAGCATCTCTCTCTCTCTCGCTTTATTCCTTCTCGACTTGCTCTTGTATGGAGCAGGCATTTTGAGATGCACCGTGTTAACGTGTAGTTTCATAGAATTGGACTGAGTGAAGAATTTACCGCATTCCGGACACTCGTAGGGTTTTACTCCTGTGTGGACCTGTTGAGAGATGGGACGTTGGTTAACCGACTTTGAAAGAAGAAGGTTCATAATAGGGTATTACATGCATTTTTGAAATATATCTTAAATAAATTCTTTAGTCTTAATATATCTCTAAAAAATTAAAAATATTTTTTTTTCTCACGTTATGTACGAATATAAATTAATTGTTTTATCATAATTTCAAATTTCGCGCGTATTTCGCGAAAACGCGGCACACAACGGACGCCATGATTGTTTTTTGGTCATGACGTCATTACGTTAGTAACAGCTGTCAGTAATACATATTTTGATATGTATTGAAAATTTTAATAATGAGTAATTATGCTCCGTATCGTTGGTGTGTTGTTTCTGAATGTGTAAAAACACCAGACAAATTATGGATTCAAGTACCAGTGGATATAAATATGAGAAACACTTGGTTAAAAGTTGTTTGCTACCGTAATGACGTCATTAGCATGGCGGCGACATTTCGTAGTGTTCAAAGACAGATAAAAAAACCTAAAAACTTTAAACTGCAATAAAAAATATATTTATGTACCTTACGAAGTGAAACTAACATTTCCCGATTGCTTTTCCTCTAAACAATCATTGTAATACACTTTTAATTTTTTTCTCATCTAGACTAAAATACCCTATTAATGCAATCGCGTATATGTGAACTAATATTGTATATGTAGAGGAAAAAAATTGTTTGTTTGTAAGAGTTTTGGGGTTATTTAACCGACTTGGAAAGAAAAAGAGATATGAGAGATAAATACGACTGTATGTATATTTTACCGATTAAAAAGAAGATTCTCTATCTGATCTGTACGTATGTATGTTTGTGCGCAATTGACTCGCGTTTGGGTAAACCGATTAGGCGATTTAGATGTGGTGTTCAGCATAGTATTTGGTAGAATTGAAAAAGCCAAAAATTCAATCAATGGTAAGACCGGCTGTCATTTGAACATTTTTGTCAGTCATTACAGGAAGTCCGAAAACCTGAAAGTCTGACGACCAGTCTTACCAAGGGGTAACTGGGTTTTTTTTTTTTTTAGCGACGTCAAAAATCATCAAATGAGGGGAGGGGTCCCGCTGTGGGTTACGCGCGGTGAGGGAGTGTCAGACTCTTACTGACTAAACACCGTCGTGTTCCGTCGTAGGCCGCCTATGTACCAGCGCCGCGGTAACACTTTCGAACAACCCGCAGCCCCGGCAGGCCTTTGCCCTGTTGCTGGGGGGGGGGGGGGGGGGTTTGCTGAGTTGACGACATCTGATAGACTGGAAGCCGACACCAACATAGTTGGGAAAAGTTGCTCGGGAGATGGTTTTAAATAGAACTTACCCGATCATGTCTAAGTAAGGCTGCTTTATTACTGAAAGCCTTTGGACACAAGTAACATTCATATGGACGCTCCCCCGTGTGAGTCCGCATGTGAATCTAGAAATAAAAGAAATATTATTGATAAACATAATACTGCGTATGTAACTTATACTAATATAATGAAGAGGAACTTTTTTTTGTTTGTACGCGAGTACCCACACATTGCAAACTGTTAGTCGGCCGACAGTTTGTTTGGGCTCATAAAGCAGCATAAAAATGAATGGAAGCACGCACATTACAAGCATTAGGTACTTAGCCGGTATCAGCCTGACTGAAAACTGATTGGAATCAAAATTTTCTTTTAAAATATTGCCAACCTTCGGTTATATGGGCCGATTTGAAAAATTCTTTCCCTTTTAGAAAGCTACTCAATTTGAGTAATATAGGCTATATTTTATCTCGGTACGGACAGAAGTTCCCACGGGACGCGGGTGAAATCGCGGGAAAAAGGCCAGTATGGCATACGACTAAAAGGCTATTATAATAAACTCTTACCTGTAAAAACAGTGGCATGGTGAAACTCTTGGTGCATTCCGTGCACTGGTACGGACGCTCACCCGTGTGTACTCGCTGGTGGTACTTCAAAGCTGCATTTGACTGAAATAATATACAAATACAATGGTTTTTCTCCTTATTTCATAGAAACGGTGGCCTAGTGGGTAAAGAACCTATCTCTCAAGTATGAGTGTGGGTTTAGAACCAGGTCAGGCAAGTACCAATGCAACTTTTCTAAGTTTGTATGTACTTTCTAAGTATATCTTTGACACTTTTGGAGGGCACGATAAACTGTAGGTCCCAGCTGTCATTTGAACATCTTTGGCAGTCGTTATTGGCTGTCAGAATCCAGTCGCGTAAAGGCAGTCGCTCCTTGTAATAAGCTCTGGAGATGATGATGTTCTTTCTGAGATATCTTCTTGGACACCAAAGACTGAGTAAAGGAATACATCTCGAGGAAACCTGGACTATAAGGTCTAAAATCGCCCATCACTCAACCTTTCTTTGTGTGAGAGGGGAGGAGGCGCAGTCCAGCAATTCCTCCGAGCTTTATAAATTATAATATGAATACTCACAGCATATCTCTTCCCGCAGACCTCGCATACAATGTTCTTAGCATTGTAGTGAGATTTCGACTTTCTCTCTTTCTTAGGCTTAGCTATAGGCTCCACAGTCACTTCCGGTTCCTCTATTATTTCTTCGTATATCTAGAAAAGCATAAAAACATAAGCCGTCTTACCACAAAAACTTTTAAACGTCAGTTTAAGACTTGTCTAAAAAAATTGTGGCTGCAAAATGGACCTTATTTCAACGTCATCATTTGACATTTTTTTAGACAAGTCTTAAACTGACGTTTAAAAATTTTTGTGGTAAGACGGAAGTTATTTAGGCCCAGGTTAAGCAACAAACTACGGGTTAGTTCGAGCGAGTTACCGCGGCGCTGGTACATAAAGAGCTTAAGAAGGAACATGGCGGGGTTTAGTCAGTAAGAGTCTGACACTCCCGAGCGCTGCACACACAGCGGGAGCCGGCATTTAATGATTTCCCATAAAAAAGAAAATAACTGTTTACTTTGAAAAATGAACGTAAAAAATCAAAATAAACACTTGTTTTAAGAAAGCTATCATTTAAGTTGTAGGTGAACTTAGGCTTTATTCAAAGTAGGCTGAAAATAAGCACTTTTCGCAGGTGAAGTTTAAAAATAATAACTGCCTCCCAAAACGCCCACCCTTTACCACATGTTTTTTTTTAAAGAAAAACGCCATTAATTTATTAATGAACCTGGACTTTATTCAAATAGAAGCCACAAAGCCAGCCAAACCCACAAAGCGATTACAGCCCAACCCAGGAATCAAACCTGAGACCTCGTACGGAAGTCATGATGATGGCATCTAAATACTCACTATCTCGGTGGCTTCAGCACACTCCTCGTTCTCCTCCGTCTCCACGTAATCATGCTCCTGCTTGATCTCATCAATCTCAATGTGAGAGCTCTCATAGTGCTCGATGCAGGCCTGCTCCGTGCTGTATATTTGTTCACACTGTTCAACAATAAATATTAATTTTTAAAACAAGACAAAGTTAAATGTTTTTATTTTTAATAGGAGGTTGCAGGCTCTTATGAAACATCACACTATTTGCACGGTTCCAAAAAGTTGGCTTCATGGAGAAGAATCGGCAAGACACTCCAAGGACAATCTTTTTACGAAGCAGTATGTTCAGTAACGTAACGATAATAAGCTGAGTTTATTTTGTGGAAACATCTAAGAAAAACTGTTTTGTTTGTTTGTAATGGATAAACTCAAAAAACACTGGACTGATTTTGAAAATACTATCACTGTTGGGAAGTTACATTATCTGCAAGTAACATAGGCTATATTTTATCTTAGTACGGGCAGTAATTCCCACGGGACACGGGTGAAACCGCGGGAAAACAGCTAGTGTGATTATGTTAGCGTGATATCAACTGGTATTTTTTTATGCAGTTTTTAGTAGGTAATTTCAATTTGAAATATCTTGGGTCCTGTTTTAAAATAGGCTGTTTACATTTTTAAAAAATTGGGCACATTTAAAAATCATTAAGATTAAAACTGAGATTAGACTGGAAGCCGACCCTAACATAGTTGGGAAAAGGCATAGGCAGATGAAAGATATAAGCCATTTGCGGTGTGTTTTGTAAAGACAAAATTCAATAACTAGTCCTGGATCTTCATTGTTATTTGTTTATGAGAGAAAATAAGACAGTAAAATTACTGTTTTTAGCAGTTGTATTTGGTTCACTTGTAACTATGTATGTAAGAAAATCTTGAAATCTTAATTTGACCCACTTCCCGGTCTTCGATTAGGATGAAATTTTGCACACGCTCTGAGTTCTTATAACAATACTAGAATGTTTTTTAATTTCTTACACTATGCTTTTTTATACCTATTTATGCTGTTGTCATTTTCAAGGTTGGAAAATGAGCACTTGCAGAATGTTAATGAAATCATTAACAAACTAAGTCATTAATTAATGGGCTAACACAACTAGTAATTATTTCGATTGCAAAAACATGCTTCAAAGTCAAGGGTTTTTATTTCAAACTACATGTTTAATGCGGTTTCACCCGCATCCCGTGGGAACTACTGCCCGTACCGAGATAAAATATTGCCTATGTTACTCGGGAAGATTGTAGTTTTCCAACTGTGAAAGATTTTTTTTTAATTAGTAGTTTTCGAGTGTTTAGAGTACAAACAAAAAAATGTTTTCCTCTTTATTATATAAGTGTAGAGATAAGGTTTTGATGGAAAAAATAATATTCTATGTCAATTAGTCATCCACGGGGTGGATTTTAATACCATTTTAGGTCACAAAATTGGAAATTGGCCAAAACTTTGGTCAGTGGGTAGTTTTAGGGGTCTGTCTGCAATAACCAATTTTTTGTGTAGTCACTATTTGTAGATGGCATTATTTTGGGTCAGTGGGTTGTCTTATTTGTAAGGATATTCTATACTTTTTAAGAATTGGCTTTCAATGCTCATTTTCAGGGGAACCATTGGTCTGTCCAGGACACTTTCTGTGCCCTGATGATTTCAGCCAATTTTTTGTCATTTTATGTGATTGAACTTAAAAACTGGCCATTTGTAAGAATTTTTATTTTTGACCGACTATAATATTTTCTCGTAGGCCTATCAATATGTAATATTGACGTACCGACGCCCGATAAATTAAATTTGCGGCGAAGCGTCCAAACCCAAGACCAATCAAGAAATAGTGTAACGAAAACATATTATAACAATACTTACAACGCCACATTTATATTCTTTGCGTTCCTTTTTCAGTGCGTGGTCTCTTTCAAGATGGGATTTTAATTCGTCTTCCGTTGGAAATGTTTCTCCGCATTCACAGATAATGTAGTGAATACTCACAAATGAACAATAGAACATATCTTCCGACATCGCGGATTATTTACAATTTACAAGCACAGATTACTAATTTAATGTAAAAACTGATATTAATTTTCTATGCGAACGGCCATGTTGTTTTCTATTTTCTGTGTGCAAAGTCAGGGGTAGTGATGTGGGTGGTTAGTCGATTAAGTTGTGGTGATTTTAGTGAGTGCTCAATTAGTCGATTTTTATGTTTTGTTTTATAAACAATGAGGGTTTCGTAAAATGGCGTCCACGAGGTGGCAGCACCGAGTCGTCAGGTCCAAATAACTGTCAAAGTGCTTATCTTTACTATGAATAGTGAACGATTTTAGTGTTTTTTTATTTTATAATTAAAGCACTGCATTATTGTTTTACTATTGCGGTTGAGTAAATAAAAAAAACTAAATCATATTGTGTTAAAAAAATTTTCAACAAGCTTTTCCTTAGTACCAGTGACTTTTGCACCCTCTCTCTTAGCTCAATTTTTAGTTCGGAAACCTTATTCTGACCGTAGTCCATAATAAAATCAATAACACTTCCAATATAACAGAATTTCAATAAACAATAAGTTCGGCACCTACAATTCCATACTATTTGACAGCTGTTTGGACCAGACGCATACGTGGCGCCACCCGGTGGCAGAAAAAATTTCAAGAACCCTCATTTAAATTAAACTGAGAGTGAGATGGTGACCAAAATTTATAATAAAATTATGCATAGGGAAAAGAAAAAAACAGCAACTTTGTTTAAGGGTTATACCATTCAAGTATTACGTAAGCACTATAGGGGGGTGGGGAGGTTCTCTATTTTGCTTATTTTGGATGACATTGGGGGTACCCCCATGATTACGTCATCGATAGTTATTTACTTTTTTACACGAATAGCAACCCTCGCATTGTCTATGCTTGAAAACGACACGCATTTTCGGGGATTCCCGCAAATATACACGCATCTCGCTTTAGAATCGATTCGGGGAATTAACGCGCGCTGGGGCCCGATTCTCCTAAGTTATTAATGTCAAAATCGAATAGAAATCGAATCGCAATATGATCGCAATAGCCGTTTTAACCATATCGGGCATTCTGCTACTAATAAAAGACCAATCGTATTCGATTGACATTTGATTGGTGTGCGATTGGTCTGCTATTTTGGTAATTTTGGTCTATACGGTAGTTTGCTGTACAATCATTTTGCAATCGTAAATTATTTGCAGACAAAATGATTCATTATTGAATGACAGAAAAGGATAAAAACGTTTATTTTAATGTCAAAATCGAATAGAAATCGAATCGCAATATGATCGCAATAGCCGTTTTAACCATATCGGGCATTCTGCTACTAATAAAAGACCAATCGTATTCGATTGACATTTGATTGGTGTGCGATTGGTCTGCTATTTTGGTAATTTTGGTCTATACGGTAGTTTGCTGTACAATCATTTTGCAATCGTAAATTATTTGCAGACAAAATGATTCATTACTAGCTTTTGCCCGCAACTTCGTTCGCGTGGAATAGTGACTACCAGCAGATTTTTGATTTGACCAATAGATGGCGCTATATGTCCGTAATAAATTTTATTTTTTATTTTTATTTTTTTGTAATAAAAACTATCCTATGTCCTTTCTCAAGTTTCAAACTATGTCTGTACCAAATTTCACACAAATCGGTTCAGTAGTTTAGGCGTGAAGAAAAGACAGACAGACAGACAGACAGACAGACAGACAGACAGACAGACAGAGTTACTTTCGCATTTATAATATTAGTTTGGATTAGTTTGGATTGAATGACAGAAAAGGATAAAAACGTTTATTTCAAAGAAAAAATAGCGGAATACCACATACGCTTCAATCGTAATCGAGTCGGGATTGGATCTCAGTCGAATCGAGTCGAACATGAATTGTATGTGGCTTAAGTAAAATTAGGAGAATCGGGCCCCTGTTCACATCATTCATCGCTCATCTACATATTACCCGTGAGAACATCTAGAAATATTGCAGTTTTGAACAAAAATATTTTACTTCAGTTAGTAGTATTTACATTTATAAACTAAAAATCCGCAAGCTAGAATAAAAATAAGAGAAAAGGACTCCTCCGCATCGCTTTTCCCCCTGGAAACGTGCCCAGAAGACTGGCTGCTATGCCACGAATTGAATGGCAATGCTTGTCCAAAGAACAAGCCAACGTCATGTGAAGCGTCGACAAGCCTTTTCGCTGTGTCCGAGCGTTTCGACCCCAAACAAAAATACCTATAAATTGAACTGACAGTCAGAATAGTAATATCGACTAAAGATTTTAGTAATAAGTCAATCACTTTCGTGACCTATATTATATTGTTTTATTGTGAAAAATAATCTTCAATCGATCAATATCTTATTCAAACAAATAGTAGATAAAATAAATTAAATTATCCTGTGTCAATTCAGATTTTCGAAACTATATCTTGTGATTTTAATAAAAAAAATACTTTTCTTGACACATTACATTTGAAAAGATTAAAGATGTCAAATCAATTTCTAATTTTATCTGTGTCTTCTACTTGTTTGTTTAGATAAAAAAAATGTTTTTATTATTTTAGTTTTCATCAATTTTTGTGATTTTATTAAGTGAAAAAAGGTGTAAAAATAATGGAGGACTTACTAGCGTGTCGTGTTTGTCTCGCTACAAGCGTAAATCTCTACGATATGTACAAATACAGGCTTAAAAATCTGTTTGAACTGTTTAGCGGGATTCAAGTAAGTTTGTTTTTTATTTTTTTAAATGTATAAAGGTTCTAATAATTATTCAAGTACTTTATTTAATGCCCAAGTTCCTTAAACTTGGGTGAAAAGTTATAGTAATTTTTTAAATATTATTTCAAAATTATATTTTTTTTACTTTAAATTTTCTGTTTAACTTCTCGATTAGCACACCAATAATGCTCTCTAGCCAGGAGGAATTTTAAATTAAAAGACAGTTTTTTATCCATGTGCAACAAGTAGTTCTTATAGGACAATAAATGCCTGCAATTTATTTTAGCGCGCTATTATAGTTGTTTTTTTTTTAAACTAGACATCAGTTTTTTATTATTTCTCCTGTATCCCTGGGAAAGTCTTTCCTGACCTGGTTAAAATATAGCCTGTGTTACTCGGGGATAGTGTGGCTTCTCACCAGTGAAAGAGTTTTTCAAATCGGTTCCATAGTTTCAGATGCTTTAGGGTCAACCGCCCCTAAGACGACCCACTGACCCAAAATTTTTATTTCCTCTTTATATAATTTGTTGTTTCTAATAAATTTTCCTTTATTACAGGTATCACCAGCAGATAATTTTCCCCAGTATCTATGCAGTTACTGCGGAGCCTTACTGCTAAAATGCGCAGCTTTCAGAGACCGATGCAAGCGCGCTAATGATCTGATGAAAAATGCTGAGTTGCAGAATGAGATTGTAAGTATATACACAGTACGTAGCTACATTTACGTAGCTTTCCCTAATTACGTTGGGGTTGCCTTCTAGTCTAACCGGATGCAGCTGCGTACCAGTGTGCCACAAGGAGCGACTGCCTATCTGATCTCCTCAACTCAGTTACCCGGGCAACCCTTAGTGAAAATGGTTGTCAGACTTTCTGGGTTCTGACTACTCGTAACAACTGCCAAAGATATTCAAATGACAGCTGAGACCCACCAATTTCTCGTGCCTGTCAAAAACAGAGGAACTCGTAATGTCAAGAGGCACACATGGAGGGCCACATCAAACGTTGCTTAACCTTTTAAATGATCAATCCGTGAGGCTTTTACTTAGCTACAAACTTAGTGTATTTTAATTTGAAGTGTTGGGACTTTCATTTCTTTGGTATACCTATTCTGATTGAAATTATTAATAATAAAAACCAATGTTTTATTATTTTCATGCCCATTGCCGGCAAAACATGGAGAACTTATATTTTATTGCAACATCTATGTACTTCCCACCCATGTTTGCAAAATAAATGATTTGATTTGATTAGTTTTTAATTAAAATGCAGCAAAAAATCAATGTAATAACAATTATATAATCAATAGAATCATAATTTTAAGAAGTAGTTTATTTGTAGAATATGTATTTGTGTAAAAAGTCCTATCAAGATTGCTTACCTTAAGTTAAGTGCCTACTCAAATAGAGTATTACTTTTATTTTACAGCTTACAACAGACCAAATACACACAATAGCCCTACTAAACAATACAGAGCTACCGTTAACCATATCAACACCAGAATTAACAAACACACAAGAAATACAAGTCAAAATAGAGCATTTAACAGCAGATATATATAAAGAGGAAATAGATTTAGATTTCAGTGATGAAGAACCTTTAGCTAATAAAGTCAGAAAAAAGAAGGATGATTCTGACATTGAAATTCTGTCTCTAGACACCAATTTCAGTACTATTGATGAACGGTCTGACCTTGGTAGTCGAATTGATGAGAATAGTCAAACAAATGATGATCAAAGTAATGATACGCAGGAAAGCGATGAGCAGAATAATGAGCAAATTAATGATGTGCCAAGTGTTCAGTCTGAGTTTGAGGAACTGTCTGACGTTGATGAGAAGTCTGACAAAGATCAGAATGATGCTGATAATGTGATTGAAGAGTGTACTTGTGGTGATATTGAGGTAAGTTTTTAATAGACTAAGAATTTGCTGTCTGTCAGTCATCAGTCTGTATCTTATGAATGGAATTACATTACTTAAATCAAAATAAAATCACCAATCAATCAAGACCAATCTTTGACAGATTGGTTTTGATTTGACAAGGAACCCGAACGCCTCGTTAGTTCTAGTAACTGATCACGGCTACCGTACGTTGCTTGAGCTACAAGAAGGCGCCTGACCTACCTGCCTGCCTTATGGCATCTCCGCTATCTTTCCTTCCTACTTGCCCGCGACTGTCGTGAAGTTTAGTTGCCAATTTCAAAGGGGTAAAGTTATTTGACGAGATCAGCTGTAGATAGTTAATATTTTAGCAATTTTATTTTATAATTTACAATATATAATAAATAAACAATTTTTCATTTACTTAAGTGTAGCTGTGACAAAAAAAAATGCTTTTTAATTTTCAATGCTAAGTAACACAAAAATAGTTTTGTTTTGAACCCGAGTCGCCATAAAGTTTGGCTCGACCTATAATATTATTTTTATCTCATTTCAGGTGAAAAGCTTGACAAAAGAGGAGCAAATTAAAGAGGTGCAAGACAGGAAGTCTTCACATAATTACACTCACTCCTGCTATAAATGTGAATATTGTTATAAAGGGTTCTTACAAGATACTACATATAAGAACCATATGTTGAGACATGATAAAGTAAGTATAATTATTACTAGCTGTTTTGCCGTGGTTTCAGCCTTCTCCCGTAGGAACTACTACACATTCCTGGATAAAATATGTCAAGCCTATGTTACTCGGGGATAATGTAGCTTCCTTACTGTTACTGTTAAAGCCTTTTTCTCGTCCCACTGCTGGGCTGCGGCCTCCTCTCACACGGAGATGAATTGAGCATTAATCACCACGCTTGCTCAATGCGGGTTGCTGATTTAAGACTATATAGTCCAGGTTTCCTCAAGATGTTTTCCTTCACTTTTTTATCAGCCGTTGGTGTCGAAGATATACTTAGAAAGTACATACAGCTTCCTTACAGTGAAAAAATTTCAATTATATAATAAAAAACATATTGGACACATATTTTTATGTTCAGAAAAAAAAATTATTTACTAGTAAGATATAGGTATAACTAAAAAGATTGAGAGTGGTCTCGTGACGTCACGTCTATTTAAAAATTTCAATATAAAGTGACGTAACACAAAATTCGATCGAGTTGTATCTTCGTTGTTGCTTGCCTGTGAGAGAAAAGAAAAACTAACAGCCTTACTACAAAAACTTAAACATCCGTTGAACACTTGTCTAAAAAATCTAGCTGCAAAACGCACCTTATTTCAACGTCACAATCTGTAATTTTTTTAGACAAGTGTTCAACAGAGGTTTAAAAGTTTTTGTGGTGCAATGGTTAATGTCCATTTTTTTCTAAAAGACAGACAATATTTTTTTTCATTCATCATGCCTATTCCTGAAATTCTTAGATTACCACGTTTAATCTAACAAACTATGTTTAACTCCTTTAATAACTTACTTACTTATGCATGAACTGTTCTCCTATAACTAAGGAGTTCAAATCTTCTAAGAACTTTGTATTAGGGGTTAAAGTATGAAATTGCCGTTTTATTCTAGTAGGTTTTTGAATTGCCATAGAGTCTTCATGGTTTGAGGTTTTCGAATGAAACTTTTTTCACGTGGTTTCTGTGATGTTCTTCTTTTAAAAAATGTGAAACATTTGATTATCGATGTTCAATTGTTTTTGTTATTCAACTTAAACAAGAAAGATGGACACTGCGAAAATTTGAGTAATTTTTGAATATGAGTTCCGACGCGGAAGTAAACGGCAGAAACAGCCCGCAATATCAATGCTGCATTTGAAGAGGTGTCTGCTAATGAACGCGCCGTGCGATTTTGGATTAAACGCTTTCGTGGTGGAAACTTCGACTTGAAGAACGAGCCATGAAAAAGACCGCCTGACAGGTGATTAACGAGAAATTAAGAGAGACGGCGAACGCCGATCCTAGTCAAACTACCCAGATACCCAGCCGAAGACGAATAATGTTGAAAAAATTAGCAGTAAAACAGCCACGACTCATGAATCGACCTTCACCGCTATTGCTCCATGACAACGCGAGGCCTCATACAGCAAAATAAACCGTTTTAACTCTTCAGGAACTGCAGTTGGAAACTATTCGTCTTCCTCCATATTCGCCAGACCTTGCTATAACGGACGACCATTTTTTTTTGTGATTTGGACAATTATCTACGTCACAAGAAGTTTCTTCCCAGGAGGCAGATCAAAATTCTTTCACACAGTTTGTGCAGTCTAGATCCTCAGAGTTCTATCGTAACGGCATAAATGACCTTCTTATTAGATGGCCGCAATGTATAGATAATAATGGCAACTATTTTGATTAAATAAGTTTGTTAAAAATTAAAAAAAATTACAATTTAGATTTTCAGTACAAATCGGCAATTTCATACTTTAACCCCTATTATAATATCTAAAGCATTTAATGTGTATCCTTTGTTGGATTTCCTGAATAAAATAAAAATTAAACTCTTTAGCTTTATTACATTAAGATATCAATATTAATTAATAAATCTCGTTTCCAGTCATCCGGAGATCTACATTGCGACGTATGCAATACGTGGTGGCGGACTCTACGCAACTTAAAATCGCATATCACCAACGCTCACGAGCGAGTGTTCATATGCAAGATATGCACACAAACGACTAAGAGTGCACATCGCGCTAAAGAGCATATTAAGTGGCATAAAGGTATGATTTATGTCATCATCATCATCATCATCTCAGGCGGCGGACGTCCACTGCTGAACATAGGCCTCCCCCTTAGATCTCCACAGATACCTGTTGGAGGCGACCTGCATCCAGCGTCGACGGCGACCTTTATAAGGTGTACATTTTTTATGTACTGAAATTCAAAAAAATATATATTTCAAATACATATGTTGTAAATTATGAAAATGAAAGATGGCTCCTATGGCCAAACCGCTGAATGGATTAGGTTATTTTTTTTACAATTCGCCATAGAATATCATAAAGTACATGTGATAGGATTTAATGTGATTAGGTACGACACACCCGATTTAAACCTTCCTCTTCAATCACCCTATCTATTAAAAAAAAAACATCAAAATCCGTTGCGTAATTAAGACGACCTAAGAAACGTCATTACAAATCCAATATGGCCGCCTCCCTAAGATGGCGGACGGGCTAACAGCTTGTTTTTTAGTTTTTTGTCTCTTAAAAAGTGTACACAGTGTACACTGTTACATATCTATACTATACATATAATTATTAACTTCTACCAGCGGTTTCACCCGCATCCTGTGGGAACCTCTGCACGAACCCGGATAAAAATGAACTTATAGCCTTTCTCGCTAAATAGGCTATCTAACACTGAAACAATTTTTCAAATCTGACCTTCCTGAGATAATCGCTTTCAAAAAACAAACAAACTCTTCAGCTTTATTATACTTAGGGCCGATTTTTCAATCGCCAGGTAACTCCTATCTAGATAGAAGTTAACTGATGATTGAAAAATCAGCCCCTATTATTATAGATTTTAACAATTTTTTTTTCCTCAAAAGGTCACAAATTCACTTGTAAACTCTGCGGGGCGACTTTCGCGAAGTCCACCAGTCATCTGACGCACTTGAGACTACATCACCCGTCTAAGTACTGCTGCGAGGTCTGCGGCGAGAGCTTCCTGGGGGAAGTCGGACTCGCCATGCATATTAAGAAGTCGCACCGGTGTGAGGTCAGTAGCACACTCAGTCAGACACTCAGTAAAACACTCACAAACACTCAAAAGTACACTCATAAACACACTTAGTCGTACACTCATACATACACTCACTGACACACTCCTATTAAGATGTCGCTCCGATGTGAGGTCAGTAGTACAGTCACGAAGTCACTCAGTAACACACTCACACGTGCACTCTCAAGCACACTCATTAATGCACTCACACAGACACTCAGTCGGACACTCAGTCACACGCTCACAAACACAGAAACACTCGCACGCTGTAAAAAAAACATAACCCTTATTTGCGCAGTTGGTAAAAAGACCATTTGAATACAGTCAGTTACGGGTAGTCAGAAGCCAGTAAGTCTAAAAACCAGTCTTACCAAGAGGTATCAGGTTCCCTGGGTAACTGTGTTGAGGAGATCAGATAGGGCAGCCGCTCCTTGTGGCACACTGGTACTCAGCTGCACCCGGTTAGATTGGAAGCCGACACCAACATTAGGAAAAGGCTAGGCAAATAATTAATTGTATATTTTTCTTTTTCAGAAAGCAAACCCAGAAACGGAATTTAAATGTGAGAAATGTTCAATATATTTCAAAACTATGGAAGCTCTGAAAATGCATAAAAGTGCTTATAAAGATGGTGTTTGTGATGGTAGTCAGAAGTGAGTCAAAATACTGAGTAATATTATACATGCGAAAGTAACTCTGTCTGTCTGTCTGTCTGTCTGTCTTTTCTTCACGCCTAAACTACTGAACCGATTTGTGTGAAATTTGGTACAGACATAGTTTGGAACTTGAGAAAGGACATAGGATAGTTTTTATTAAAAAATAAAATGTATTCCGGACATATAGCGCCATCTATTGGTACAAACCAAAAATATGCCGGTAGTCACTATTCCATGCGAACGAAGTAACTCTATGTCTGCCGCGCTTTTACTTCAAAACTACTGAACCGATTTTTAGCTTTTATCTGTCCTCAGTCTATCCGGGTGTGGGAAGTTGTTCCCTAAGGATGCAGTTAGAACTACCCGCGGCAACAAATTTTGTTTAATTAAATTTATAACCAGATTTACTTTCGTATTTATAAGGATTTTTTAATAACGAATAAACGGGCTAGTCATATACAAGCCCGTTTTTTCTTTGCGTTTTTTAACTAAATTATGCTCGCATCCCGTTAGAATTACAAACTATTTCGCATAAACAGATCAAAAGTAGGTTTTCTCCATAAAACTCAAACCTTCTGGAAGTTTTTTATCAAATCGATTATTTCCTGAAACAATTGAACAAACTCTTGATCAATTTGTTCCACCACGTCTTCTTCCCAGCAATAACACATAGGAAGTGGTGAAGGGCGGGCGTTTTGGGGGCTGTCTTATTTAAATTCCTGACGTTCAAAAAGGGCTGTCTTGCAGCCAAGTTTGAATAAACGATTTTTGATTTTGATTTGATTTTCTTCAACTTCACAATATTACCATATTTTTTTACCAACCATAAAAATAACTATATTTACTTACAGTTCATGTTTCCAATGTGGTGAGAACGTACCGACGCAGGACGCGCTGAAAGATCATCTGAAGACTCATGACCCGGGCGGCGTCAAGTGTGACGAGGTGAGCTATCCCAATAATCTATTTATGTTTCTATTGATTTGCTATCTAAAGATACTTACAATACAATACAATTAATAGAATAGTTACGTTAGCTAGTAATTAAACATAGAATTAGACATTAATCTGGGGCTTATGTTAAATTCCTATCTCTATAAAATTGTATTTTCTCTAAGTTATCTACTTATACTCAATATGCAATATATGTTTTTCTTTGAAATCTGTATTTATTTTTCAAAGTTGATTATAGAAAGAAAGAAAGAAAATACATTTTATTGCGCAACAAAAGACGCACACTCACTTAAAATTAGACATATTATACAAAAATAATAATAGAAGAGGAAAATAATTATATAATTATAAGCAGCTTCTATTTCTAATCAGTCAATATACAGGTTTCTTTTTTTTCAGCAATCAATATACAGGTTGCTTCTATTTTTAATCAATCAACATACAGGCTGTTTTTATTTCTACTCAATCAGTATACAAACTGCTTCCATTTATAATTTGTCAAAATACAGCATGCTTCTATTTAAAATCAGCCACAATACAGGCCGTTTCCATTCCCAAGCAATCAATATACAGCATGTTTTTTTTTCGACTTTCCCTTTTTTCACATATTTTTTCTTCTATTTAAAATTTTTCATACTTTAACTACATTATATTATCTCCACAGTGCGACAGAATATTTGCCCACGAGCGCTCATTCGCCATTCATTATCAACGCGTACATTTAGGAATTAAGAGCAAACAACGCAAGCCAAAAGACAAGAGAAAGAGAACAGCCTGTGTATGCGAGTTCTGTGGGAAGAAATGTGATGTAAGTATTCAATATAGTTCTAGAGTCTTAGGGTGCTTACATAAAGAAACAGGTAAGTTACAATCTGTTTCTTTATAAGTGAGTGAATAGGATTGTATTGACATATTATACCTGCACTGATCGGTACCTACCCGTACAGGTTTGTCTCTACCGGCAAACTGTTTCTTTATGTAAGCACCCTTAAGAGTGGTACTTCCCGCGTGTAGATAGAAAGTAGTCTCTTTTTTTTAACGTCGTCAAAAATCATCAAATGACAGCTCCCGCTGTGGGTTAGCAGCGGTGAGGGAGTGTCAGCCTTTTCCCAACTGTTGGGGTCGGCTTCCAGTCTAACCGGATGCAGCTGAGCACCAGTGTTTTACAATTTAATCTATATATTTACTTATTACAGTGTATAGCGACGCTGATAAGCCATCAACGCACACACACAGGAGAGAAACCCTTCCAATGTATTGAATGCCCCAAGCGATTCAGCCAGATACAGAGATTACGGGTAATTTCATAATTTAATAGTTTTAGAGTATTTTTAACTTTACCTGACTTCATAAAAAAGGAGGTTCTCACTTTAACCTGTATGTATGTATGACAGAACTCATTTTGATGCGGTTTTCAGCACGGTAATTTTCAGACTTAGGGAAAGGTTTTAAGTATATTATTGAAGTCTATATTATTTCTGAGCCTTTTAAATAAATTATACTTTTTAATGGTCATGTAATGTGTCAATTCGTATGTAAATATTTGTACAACAATAAAAATTCATTTTTATACTCTCAAAAAACCCATTGTTGGGCCTTCTTGTATCTTCTAAAATTTATATGTATTTTCCTACAGATTCACGTCCGCACCCACACTGGCGAGAGACCGTTCAAATGTACCGTGTGTCCGAAGGCTTTCAAACATAAGGCGGCTTTAAACAGGCACGACCGGGTGAGTGAGCTTGTATCATAGTATAAATGTATTGAAAAGACAGTGTATTTGAAAAAAAGCATAGTTACTTATGTTTCATTTTGTTGTGACAGCCATTTATTTTGCTTATTTTAACCAAGTTATCATCAGATATAAATCATTATCTTATTGTTTGTGCTAATAAATCATTTTTCTTTGTTTTTCAATTCAAAATATAGCATGTTTTTTAAATATTTGTATCCTAAAGCTCCGAAACTACTCAACTGTTTTTCTCACAAGGTACAGGTTACTTTTCAAGGAAACTGTTAGTGGGAAGCATGATAAGATTTCGGGAAAAATAATCAAAAAAAACTTTCAAGGACAGCAAAAATAATCACCAAATAACTTTTATTTGTCAAATATGTTGACGTTTTGGCAGCCTTTGTATAGTAGAAAATATGTCAAATCTTTGTATCTATTCCTTTTTTTTTTGAGAATAGATTAGAATTTTTTGCAAATATGGGTAAATACAAAGGTCTTCAAATATAATAAAGTTTAGCCACATTTTGCAATTCGGCATACAAACATATGCACTATTTATTTTCCTCGGATAGAAGTTAACTGGTACATGGCGGGCTTGAGAAGGAACATGGCGGGGTTTAGTCAGTAAGAGTCTGACACTCCCGAGCGCTGAATCCGTCATTTGATGATCTTCCACCAACAAAAAAAGAGATAGAATTTATCCCCAATATAGTTATCGGCACGAATCTTGAGCTCTGACCTTTATCTGCGCAGAAGTGATTTATTAGCAAAGAACCAATCCCGAGTGACAGCTATGACGTGTTGCACTGCGGGCCAATCACCGCTTTAGCCCCCGCGCCTCACGTCATACCACAAAAGGGATCCAATAAATTACTTCTGCGCAGGTGATGGTCAGCGCTCAAGATTCGTGCCGATAACTATACAAGTATTTTTTATAACTTACCGGGGCTACTTCGGGTTTTTTTATTGTAGAACAATGAAGAAAACAATAACATATTCTTATTATTGTACTAAAAAATGTGCTCTAAAATAAACTATCTCTTCACAGGTACACTCCGGCGAGAAACCATACCAATGCGCCCACTGCGGTAAGAACTTCTCTCAGTCTAACTCTATGAAGCTGCACGTCAGAACAGTGCATCTGAAGCTGCCGGCTCCCTATCGCGCTAGGCGGGACACGAGCATCGACTGCCTGCTCGAAACTACGCTTTTAAACTAAAATTCAAAGTCAAGGTCAAAGTAAAATTCAAGGTCAAGGTCACGTCAAAACCACCAAGTCAAGGTCAAAGTCAAATCTCAAACTTCAAGGAACATACTCCCCAAGTTCGTGGTCATTGCGGTAACAACTTCTCACAGTCTAACTCTATGAAGCTACACGTCAGAACCGTGCATCTGAAGCTGCCGGCTCCCTATCGCGCTAGGCGGGACACGAGCATCGACTGCCTGCTCGAAACTACGCTTTTAAACTAAACTTCAAGGTCAAGGTCAAATTATTCAAGGTCAAGGTCAAATTCAGTGTCACTGTCAAGGTCAAAGTCAATGTCATAGTCAAGTCACAAACGCCCCAACCTTGTGGTCACTGCGGTAAGAACTTCTCACAGTCTAACTCTATGAAGCTGCACGTCAGAACAGTGCATCTGAAGCTGCCGGCTCCCTATCGCGCTAGGCGGGACACGAGCATCGACTGCCTGCTCGAAACTACGCTCTTAAACTAAAGATAAAATGTCAAGGTCAAGGTCAAACTCAAGGTCAAGGTCAAATTCAAAGTTAAATCAAACTACAAGGAAGAAACTCCCTAAGTTTGCACCCACTGCGGTAAGAACTTCTCACAGTCTAACTCTATGAAGCTGCACGTCAGAACAGTGCATCTGAAGCTGCCGGCTCCCTATCGCGCTAGGCGGGACACGAGCATCGACTGCCTGCTCGAAACTACGCTCTTAAACTAAAGATAAAATGTCAAGGTCAAGGTCAAACTCAAGGTCAAGGTCAAATTCAAAGTTAAATCAAACTACAAGGAAGAAACTCCCTAAGTTTGCACCCACTGCGGTAAGAACTTCTCACAGTCTAACTCTATGAAGCTGCACGTCAGAACAGTGCCTCTGAAGCTGCCGGCTCCCTATCGCGCTAGGCGGGACACGAGCATCGACTGCCTGCTCGAAACTACGCTTTTAAACTAACTTTATAAAGAAAATCTAACAAAATGTAGTCAAAGTCAAGTCAATCAAAATCAAGGTCAAGGTCAAGTTCCATGTCATGTCAAAAAAAACTCTGACTTTCACTTCGATTGAGTCGTTAACTTAAAAAAAAACTGGGAAAAAATGTATTGAATGATTTTTAGGGTTCCCAAAGGGAAAAATAGGACTCACATGATATAAATGTGGCACAGAAAACTACAGTAATGATTGAATAATTTTAGGGTTCCGTATCCAAAATGTTATGTGAAATAGGACGTGATTTTTTGACCATACGAAATCCTTCGTGCTAGTCCAACTCGCGTTAGATGACTCCCGGCCACCGTAGGCGTGGGTCTGTGGGCAGTGAGTTCGGGTGGCTCATCGTCCCTCTGTCTGGTTAGACGACAGACCTTACCGACAGAAAGATACCGCGGCCCTGGTACATAAAAGGCCTACGACGGAACACGACGGTGTTTAGTCAGTAGGAGTCTGACACTCCCTCACCGCTGCTAACCCACAGCGGGAGGGGTCATTTGATGATTTTTGACGTCATTAAAAAAAAAAGTCCGACTCGCGCTTAACCGGTTATTATTGTACACGGAAATACCTTTCTATTGATATATCATATTTTCAATTATTGACAATTCTTTGTTTGTATAGAATTCTTTATATCATAACAAAAATACCAGAAGGTAAATATTTAATAATATTATAATTATACAAATAAATATATACAGCTGGCTGATTCAATATTCTTTTATCGAGGAATCACACCTGGGCCCCGATTCTCCTAAGTTAATAATGTCAAAATCGAATCGCAATATGATCGGAATAGCAGTTTTAACCATATCGGGCATTCTGCTACTAATAAACGACCAATCGTATTCGATTGACATTTGATTGGTGTGCGATTGGTCTGCTATTTTGGTGATTTTGGTGTATATGGTAGTTTGCTGTACAATCATTTTGCAATCGTAAATCATTTGCAGACAAAACGATTCATTATTGAATGACAGAAAAGGATAAAAACGTTTATTTCAAAGAAAAAATAGCGGAATGCCACACACGCTTCAATGGTCATCGAGTCGGGATTGGCTCTTAGTCGAATCGAGTCGATCGTGAATCGTATGTCGCTTAAGTAAAATTAGGAGAATCGGGCCCCTGAAGTCTGTTTTACTGGTTACTGATAAAGTCTCTGATACACTATCAGGAACTTATCGGACAGATAAAATATAACTTTTGGTTGTATAGAACTCAAATCGCAATATCTGGCTGAAATGATATGCAACATTTATAAGGCAGATAGTATTTAGTACTGTGTTTCGGATGGCACGTTAAACTGTAGGTCCCGGCTGTCATTGAACATCCTTGACAGTCGTTACGAGTAGTCAGAAGCCAGTAAGTCTGACACCAGTCTAACCAAGTGGTATTGGGTTGCCCGGGTAACTGGGTCGAGGAGATCAGATAGGCAGTCGCTCCTTGTGGCACACTGGTACTCAGCTGCATGCGGTTAGACTGTAAGCAGACCCCAACATAGTTGGGAAAAGGCTCCGGAGATGACGATGTGGCAGATAGTATTAACTATCAGATAACTAACTAACACTTTATCGGTAACTTGTAAAAGCATCAAAAACTTTTGTAAAATAATATTATGGTATTTGACAACTAGTCAAAAATACTTTAATTGAATTGTCAAAAAAGATTTCTCTATGCAATGTGCAATAGGCTGTTTTTTATCCAGGTGCGGGAAGCAGTTCCCTCCCAAGCGTATATTATGAATGTTGTCACCTTCTATGTTATTTAATATATTTTTAGCTCAATTTCCTACATTATTGTTTTATACTGTTGTATAATATTATAGGTGTATTAAAATTTATAGAATTTACTAGACAAAAATCTGTTGTTTTTACAATATCAATAAATTAATAGCCTAATTCAATCGATGTTGTGACTAATTTACTATCAGAAAATAACTTCAAACAATAACTTATACGAAGTGTGTTGTATCTAATCACATTAAATTAAATTCGTTAATATACTGGATATATTATGTCGCACAAATAAAATGATTAAATAGGTACGCAAAAAAATGCATTTTTGAAACAAAGTTAATAGAATAAAATTCTGCGAAAATTAGAAATTATTACAAACAACGGAAATTCTCCCTTGAAAACTGACAGCTGTCAACCGGTCAAAACGTTCGATACTCCTAACTTTATCTCTGCTTTACACATGATGTTGTTAATTATAAAAACGAAAAATGACTCCTGTGGCTAAACCACTGAATGGATTACGTTATTTTTTTTACAATTCGCCATAGAATAGGATACAGTATATGTGATAGGATTTAATGTGATTAGGTACAACACAACCGATATTATAGGTGTATTAAAATTTATAGAATTTACTAGAAAAAAAATGTTAATTTATGATATCAATACATTAATAGCCTAATTAAATAAAATCGATGTTGTGACTAATTTACTATCAGAAAATAACTTCAAATAATAATTCATAGCCAAAAAATAGTTGAATTAAATGTATCGATGTTACAAAATATAATTAATCATAAAACCACTGTTAATAGTATCCCTACTTACAGGCAATTTCTTCATCAAAAGTAAAAGTCAAAGTAATGTCTAAAGTAAAAGTAACGGTCAAATTCGTTTTTTCAAGGCTAAAGTGACAGCAAAACTAATAGAAAAAATGATTTTGACCGTTACTTTTACTAGACATTACTTTGACTTTTACTTTGATGAAGAAACTGGCTGTTAATATTATAAATGTGAAAGTAACTCTGTCTGTCAAGTTTTCACTTCAAAACTACTGAACAAAATATGGATGAATATGTGATCAAAGAAAATATGATTCAGATAGTTTTCTATGTATGTATATTTTTTTACTTCTAAAGTTACGTATTTTTTTTTTATTTTTTTTTATTTATTGGGGACAAAAAACAGTTATATGTTAAAATTTAAACTATAAGTTATACAATACACCGTGACATTTTAGTCGTCTTACAACGGCAGCCCACTTCATGTATCCAATGACTAGAACACGTTCATTAAGAAAATATATATATTTATGACATTTGAATAATTCAAAAATAAAAATAAATTCATTATTATGACGCATGACATAGATTATAAAAACACCCTGTAGTGAGCGCGGCCCGAGTCTTTATCAATGGAGCGGCGCGGCGCGGCGCGGCGCGGCGTCTTTATCAAAGTTCATTCACCCTAGCGCAAAATAAGAAACTTATTTTGCGCTAGAACTTTGATAAAGACTTACTATTGCAATCTTAATGTTCTCATTATGTAGCAGTTTGTAAACTTGCACTCTTACTTAACTTGTAACACTTAATTCCAATTCTTCCTTCATACTTTTACGGGCTTAGGACCGTCAGAAACATTTTTCGTAATAAAACCAAAACAAAGTGATGTAAGTTGACAATGACGTACCTATTATCAGGCCTCAGTCACTCTCTGTACTCGCGAGCGATAAATGCCTACCGCTTGCTGGGTTACCGGTAGCCCCACGCGGCTCAGGGCGCACAACAGTCACACGCGCCGCGCGCGCTCCAATATTATTATTTTTATTTCGTGCGGGTTGATCACTCCTCGGTTCCGTAACATTATTAGATTGTTAGGCGCAGCGTACAATCTTCTTGCTTCCCTTAAATTGTCACCAGCTATTGCGTGCACGCGTACCATTTGTAGGTACTCGATATTCGAGTAGCGACGGTTCCTATCACTCATCATGCAAGACGTATACCCTATTCACTCGTAGCGATCGCGAACAACACTTGATTACCGGTAGTGCGCGCACACTTCCACTTGCGGTGTTCGGACGGCAACTGAGCCACAGAATGACCTTTAAAACCAATTTTTAAGTAAAAGGCGGCATTTATCAAAGTCCACGTGGACTCTTTGAAAAGTGCCGTCGTCGTCTTTGGCGGTGCCGTCGTGCCGCTCGTGGAATGAATCTCATTGGATGACAGTCCACGTGGACTGTGCTAGATTGGCTTACGATATTTTGTCTCGTAAAAAATGGAGATGGAACGATCACTCGACTCGAGCGCTGGGAAGGTACTACTTTCTACCGTTTGATACGTAAACATTATTAACAGGATGTTTCTTATTTCTAATGTATTATTTATTTTTCTTGCACCTATTATCTTAATTAATGCTATAAAATTAATAATCATGTCTAGTGGTATTTTATGTCGGATACATTCAGTGGACCACCTTTGTAAGACGACTAAAAAGTCGCGGTGTATAAATAGGTGAACATATAACCCACACCATTGTCCACGGGTTAATAAGTGGATAACTAAGAAACAAAGACGTGTTTTACATCAGTAATTCAATCGAGTAAATTTATATCAATAATTTAAGAATTTAGTGATAGAATATTTATAGCAAGACTTCTAAATTTTTTACTAGGAAGGGAGAAAATATCTAGATCCATGAAGTGTGTGTTATAGGTCTCCACTAATAGACGTAGCGGTACTCGGGCCCCAGCGTTAGTTCGGCATGAATCCACGTGGAACAACCGGGGCACGCGGGCCGCCCGTCTGATAACAGTTCTAGGGACTATATAACACAGCTTATTTGTGATTTCTGTACAATCAAATCTATTATTACATAAACCATGCAACATCATAGCAACCAGGACTAAGCGCCGATGTTCTAAACTTAGGAGATTATACTGTTCTAACAATTGTGTGTAAGGAATTTTTGAACGATTACATTTATAGTTCACAGCACGTAAAAATTTCTTCTGTACCAACTCTAATTTTGTACTATACTTGGAATAGAAAGGATTCCAGATGGGAATCGCGTATTCTAATTGGGATCTTATTAACGTTTTGTGTAATTGCAGAAAAGTAGAGGGTCGCACAAAGTCTTTAGAGGATCTCATGACAAAACCGTACATCTGAAAAGCCCTATTTATAATATTTTCAATATGCAAATCAAAGTGCAAGCGTGAGTCCATGGTTACTCCAAGGTCCCGAATAGAATCTACTACATCTAATTGTTGACCATACAAAGTGTACCTTTCATTAAGTTTATTTTTATTTTTTGTAAAAGATATACTTAGACATTTAGGAAGACTAAGAAATAGTTTATTGTCTGTACAATAAGTAACAAGTCTGTAAAGATCCTCTTGAAGCAAAGCGCAATCATTGATATTCTTGCAGGCCTTATAAATCTTCATATCATCCGCATACATCAGGAAATTCGTATTGAGAAAGCAACGTTTTATGTCGTTTATGAAGATGACAAAAAGCAAAGGTCCTAGAATAGACCCCTGAGGAACTCCAGACTTGACCGTTACTATTTCGGATTCAAACCCATTAATAACGACCTTTTGTGTCCTGTTATAAATATAAGATGTAAACCATCGAAGTAAGTTTCCACGGATTCCGTTGTAGGCAAGCTTCTCCAAAAGAATTTTGTGATCCACCTTGTCGAAAGCTTTTCGAAAGTCATTTCATTTTCAATGCTATCAATTATTTTTTTACTAAAAATATTTTTATATTGTAAGTTTGATACCTAAATCTATGATCGCTAAATCATGTTTTCAAAATATATGGATTTTTATTATTATATAACATATCTACTACTTCCCATAACTACTAAGTTCTATGTTTTTCTCAAAATATCTATTGAATGTTAAAAGTACATAATAAATTATGTAAATAACAGAATCGATGTTTTAAATGTCTCATTTCCGGATTTTAAAATTGTAATTTATCGGAAGTTCCATAAATAAATGAATTTTATTGATTTGTTGTTTTATTTATTTGTACTTAAAAATAGACATGCTCAGTGCTCAAGGTTCAATAGTTAAATTGCTATATGCAGTCTGTCTATCGATGGGCAAGCAAAATATCCTATTAATATTAATTAACTAATATTAATTGGCTTGCCTATAAACGCGAAAGTTGTAGGTATATCTACTTATGTATGCATGTTTGTTAGGGTCAGTTCACACCGAGACGCGACGCGACGCGACGATACTCAAAGAGGCCAATGATTTCGCGCTGCGCCGCGCGGCGCAGCGATGCGTCTCGCAACGCCGCGCGGCGCAGCACGAAATCATTGGCCTCTTTGAGTGTGTGATGTCTTCTTTTTAATTTTACTTTTGTACACTTCATCCTCTTCCTCTTCTGCAAGAAGTCCGATTATAACAAGATCCCAGTCTATCATTATATTTTCAATTGAGCACTCGACCGAACTGCATCAATTCTAAATGAATTCTGGACGGAAATAGTAGAGAAGTCGCCACAGCGGCCTCAGGCTGCACCTCGCGACGCCGCGCTGCGCCGCGCGAGGCGCAGCACCGCTCTTGCACGTCGCTCGTCCGGCGATGCACAGCTACGTCACGATACGTCGCGCTACGCCGCGAGGCGCAGCGCTGCGTGGTGCAACGTAATCTGAATTCTCACAATGTAATGTGTATCTTTTCGTGTAGTGAATAAAGTATATTCTGAGTCGCTCTGTGAAAAATGTGCGCGCAGCGTCGCGCCGCGTCGCGTCTCGGTGTGAACTGACCCTTAGACTTTCACGAAAAAAAGTATTGAATTGTGAAACGTACTTGAAGTAGTTGCATCACCGGGACTTGGGTGAAAACGTAGTGGCGGCTAGAAAAGATCATAGACTAGGTTTCACCCGTGTCATGTGGGAACTTCTCCGTACACCAGGATAAAAAGTCGCCTTATAGCCTTTTTCAATAAATGGGCTAAGTATCTAACAATGAACTAATTTTACAAATCTGTCCTGCACCTAGTTCCTGAGCGCATTCAACCAAAAATCTCTTCAGCTTCATAATATGTACCTATCTATTGTGTAGATAATGTGCTGTGAAGTAAAAAATATCAAAAAGGTTTTTTTAGGCCGAATGAACCTTATAATAGGAAGAGAAAGTTCTTTCTTCGTAAAAAAGTTTTCAAAAATACTGTCTCCATTTCAAAAATCTTTCACTGTTGGAAAGCTACATTCTTCGAGTAACATTAAGCTATATTTTATCCAGTACGAGCAGTACCCACGGGATGCGGGTGAAACTGCGAGAAACAGCTATTGTACTTATAAAATCTCAATACCTATGTACTTGAATGCATTTAATAGCAGTCGTGAGCGCATAATAGTTAATGTTGTAATGTGTTACGTGTAACGTGTAACCCGATTGTGAGACCTTCGATCGACCATGAATTGAGGCAAACTGGTTGACTAGTGTTGTGCCTCTGTTGTTATGTCGATATTTTGTTGGAATATTTGGAAGTTTAATGAATTATTTGTTAGGGAGTCTAGGAACGATATTCATTCTATATAAATCGAATATATAATAATCTTTGTGGCGAATAATCAGTAGGGTAAAGACAGGACTGTCTCTAGAAAAATTGGGGAAAAGAAAGAAAATATAATGATTTTGGTTGAGGCTCACTTCTCGTCTAATTTAAAACTTCAGGACAATTAGGTATATCACATTGAAGGCAGTTTTTATATTAATAGACTTATCTTTACAATAGGACAAAAATGAATGTTCTAATAAAATATAAGATGGTATTAACAAAAAAATAGCTATTATAACATAAATATAGAACACTGGTACCTACTCAGCTGCATCCGGTTAGTCTGGAAGCGGACCCCAACTTATTTCGGAAAAGGCTACGCAGATGATAAACAAAAATATAGCAATTACAGTTCCTTATTATGTATACAAAATATGTACATTCATAATTAACGTATCCACTATTAACCAAACATAAATTAATCACATACGCGGTGTCCTGCGTGAGCGACGAACGCGACGCGACGCGACGCTGCGAACGCGACGAACGCGATCAACTCAAAGGAATTCCCTACATGCGGCCTATGTGACAGTCTGCGGCGAGACGCGACGTAACGCGTACTTGTTTTGAGGGCGACCAGACGCGACACCGCGAACTATTCAGAAGCGTTGATTGTTGTGGGACAAAAAAAACATAAATATTAAAGAAATCGTTTATTAGTACAAACAAGTTGGAAGATTGTTGCTGTCTGTACTTTAAATATGAACTTTCAAGCAAAATTGTAACACAACTTCTCCATGATTTGAGAAGTAATGACCAAAATCACGTAGGACATCTGTCGCGTATAGCATCGCGTCGCATTACGTCGCGTCGTGTCGCGTCGCGTCGCGTCGCGTTCGTCGCTCACGCAGGACACCGCGTTACAAACCAAACAAAAAACAACAAGAACAACACGAGATGAATCATCGATATATCGATAAAAACTTTCTCTCGCATCACATCACTAGTCACTTAAAGATCAATGACTATAATCGGCAGTCGATATCCATACTCACTACTTGACACACATACGTTTTAATTATTATAATATAAAAATAATATAATAAATAAACAATTGCCAACAGAATTTACGGAACTCAAAATAACAAATGACTGTTTGAGTTTAAAAATATTCTTTGCAATTTTTTCATAAATATTTGAATAAAAAGTGATACGTATAGAGTATAAGGAAAAAGTATTCAAAAATACTTAAGTGTTTTAGTTGAAAAACTATATAGTGTGAAACTTGTTTTTTTTTGTGGACTGGGAGATCAAAAATGTAAGTACCTACTTATATCTAAATATTTATGTACTAGCTTCTAGCAGTTTCATCTGTGCCCCGTAGGAACTACTGTCCGTCCCGGGATAAAATATAACTCATGTTACTCGGGAAGAGTGTAGCGCCCCAACAGTGAAAGAGTTTATCAAATATTTTTAGTACCTAGTTTAGGAGTCTTTAGTGTGCGATGAAACAAAAAAATCCTTTTTATTAGAATACTAACTTCCGCCCGCGGGTTCACCCGCGTTCCGATAGGACTGTTTCCCGTAGCCGGAGGGTGATAAAAACTATCTTATGTCCTTTTCCCGGGTCTAGCTATCTCCCCCCTAATTTTCAGCTCAGAAACGGTTCAGCCATTCTTAATTAGGTATAAAATGTGTAAGTAACACGACATTCTTTTACATCTTCTTTTTCCTCCTGCCCTGTTCCTAAATTTTATTTGGGGGTCGCCGCAATATGTCATTCTTTTCCATTTTCCCCTGTCATTCGTCATACTGACACTCAGTCCCTTCCTATTCATGTCATCTTTCAGTCAATCCATCCATCTTTTCTTAGGTCTTTTTTTTGCGTATTATTATTTATTTATTTATTACGTAAAAGATCTAGAAGAGGATACATATATTAATATTATTATTTCCAAAATCTTGGTAATCGATACGGTAGTTACTTTTGCCCACAGGACTGCTATGGTCGAGAATTGTATGTTGTAGTTAATAAAAACATTACTACGACTTGGTATTTGTAAACAAACACTATCATAATAATGACTGTAGTAAATAATTATGTCAGCCATTTCGTGAAAGGAAAGCAATTTCTAGCACTTTCCCTTTTCTGAAAAAAATGCTGTTTCCACGCGGTTTCAACCGCGTCCCGTGGGAACTACTGCCCGTAACAGGATAAAATATAGACTATGTTACTCGGGAAGAGTGTAGCTTTACAACAGTGAAAGATTTTTAAATCAATTCAGTAAATTCGGAGCCTTATAATTCTTCTAATCATTTGTTGTTTCGACTAATATGATTAGATTCAATGTATTAGATTCAAACTCAAATTCATTTTACTTCCGGCACCCAGGGGCCCGATTCTCCTAATTTTACTTAAGCGCCATTCGATTGACGTTCGACTCGATTCGACTGAGATCCAATCCCGACTCGATTACGATTGAAGCGTATGTGGCATTCCGCTATTTTTTCTTTGAAATAAATGTTTTTATCCTTTTCTGTCATTCAATAATGAATCATTTTGTCTGCAAATGATTTACGATTGCAAAATGATTGTACAGCAAACTACCGTATAGACCAAAATCATCAAAATAGCAGACCAATCGCACACCAATCAAATGTCAATCGAATACGATTGGTCTTTTATTAGTAGCAGAATGCCCGATATGGTTAAAACTGCTATTACGATCATATTGTGATTCGATTTCTATTCGATTTTGACATTATTAACTTAGGAGAATCGGGGCCCTGATGAAAAGTTGCTAAACATCCTTTCTTAGTTTCTAGCATGTACCTATTGTTTGGTTGTAGATGGACACGCAGGCAGTGGAAGTGTCTGCAAATCCTGATGCTGATCAGGAATATACGGAAGGAGTGAGAGAAGTACAGGTGAGATTAACGTACCTTATTTACTCTCTGGGTAAATTCCAAGGTTTCTGCCGCGCCCCCTGGGCACTTCTTCGCGCACTACGATAAAAAATAGACTATGTAACCTTCCTCGGTAACTGGGACTTATTGAAAATTAATGAGTTTATCGAGTTCAAAACAAACTCTTAGCTTTATAGTATATAGCATAGCATTTGTAGGTAATTTCACTTGCTTATTCAGTTAAATACATCTTTCATTGTTATAAAAACAAAAACATCAGTTTATGACCATGAAAAAAAATCTGATTTCTGGAAAAAAAACTGTATTGCGGTTTTGCACACAAGATTTACTTACCCAGAGCAATTTTCAATTTCCTTTTTTTAGAAATGATGAATGAAATAATGTCTATGTATAAGGAAAAACTAGCATTGAACTTACACAAATACGGTCAAAAATGCCTTAACAACAAAATAACAAAATCAAATATGGCGCCTACCAAAATTGAAACCGCCCAAAAAAGTCATATTCATTTCCATTTACCGAATTTCAATCCCTATAAAACCAATATTTTGCGAAAAGATAATATAAAATCCGTAATGTTTTATCCGAATAAGTTTTATATGCTTTTAATTTCAATGTCATATATTATGAACTTGGTTTAAAATGTGAAGGTAAATGCTTTAATGTCAATGGCAACCGGATCTTAGTTTTGGTTCGCAAAGGAAGTTTGGCTTATACTTCCTATAAACAATAAATGATTTATTGATTTTTATAGTGTTTTGCTTTATAAAATTGGCTAAATAAATAACATAGGTATATACGATATGGAATTCGAATTGAGAAAGCAAATCTCCACCTTTTTTTCGAGTGGGTAAAAAAATTGAAATTACTGTTTTACTCCAAGTAATATTTTTCCTCATCCGCACACTGCTAGCGATTCGATTTGACTAGTTTTTTTTTATTATTAACACGCTTATATTAGCTTCACATGTAACTATGTATGTAACAAAATCTTGGAATCTTAATGTGACCCACTTCCCGGTCTTCGATTAGGATGAAATTTTGCACAAGCTCCGAGTTCTGATGACAATACATGACTAGCGTGTTTTTTAGTTTTTTAATCTGTTAATTTTTTGAGGAATGTAACATAAAAATGAATGTTAATGGTTTGTAGTACCGTCCGCAAGTAAAACGATTAAAGACTCGGGAATTATTTTGCCACAATATTATTTTTGTTAATGTTCCTAAATTACATGCTATATAATATGTTTTCAGCTACATCTACCTGAAGATGAAGGCGAGGGACTAGGGTTCAGGCTGACCAGAACACTATGGGATCCCTATCCTTGGGTAAGAATACTATCTAATCAATTTACGGTACTTACAAGTTAAAAAAAGGTACTAAAAGGTACCCCGACGTAAAAGCATCTATCGTGCCCGGTTTTCGTTTTAACTGACATAAAAAAAATGCACGGCTTTATAAGTAGCTTGCAAAATAAACGAAATCAACAAACTGCTATTTTGTGACTGAAATAAAACTCTTGTTGACAAAATAATTATTTCTCGATCAAACTACCACTGGAAAAACATCATTGAACTATAATAAAGGAAAGCCGTATCTAAATCGGTTCATTCGTTTAATAGCTATGATACTCAGATACATACCTAGCGTTCAAACTTATTGATTTTTAAATCAGGCATCAAGGCCCATAGAAAATACTATACATAATACCTATAGGTAATAAAACATAGTTTATATAAACTACCTAAACATAATGTACACGAAGTGTCGGCGTCGTGTTATTTTATTTATTTAACCTTTTACAGTCAGGCAACAATGGCCCATAGATACATACCTTAAAAACTAACATACAACCACCCTTCTTTTTGCTAGTGTCTGGTTTCAAATTTAATCTTTTTTTCCCTTCTAAACTCTTCAGGTCCGAGAAGTAACTCCAAACGGCCGAGCAGACCAGGCCGGGTTGAAGCCAGGAGACTGCATCCTTCAGGCCGATGGAAAAGACCTACTTGGTCTACCGGTATGTATCATCATCATCTGCGGAGCCTTTACCCAACTATGTTGGGGTCGGCTTCCAGTCTAGCTGCATGCAATTGAATAGGTACCAGTTTGTTATAGAGCAACTGCTTACCTGAACTCCTCTCTAGTCCCAGGCAACTAATACTCCCTGGTGAGCCAGGTTGTCAGACTTACTGGCTTCTGACTATCCGTAACGAATACCAAAGATGTTCAAATGACAACCGGGACCTACAGTTTATCGTGCTGTCTGAAACACGGCAGAACTCGTTATGGCAAGTCCTTACAACCAATCTTATTAAGGGGTATCGGATTTCCCAAGAAACTACGTGGAGGAGATCAGATAGGGCAGTCGCTCTTTCTGGCACACTGGTACTCAGCTACATCCATCAGCCCTTAAACTGGAATCCGACCCCAACATAGTTGTGAAAAGGCTCGGCAGTTGATCGCCTATCTATAGCATATCTTTCCTTATTAAAGAGGAAGCACCAGATCTAATGACCTTATCTCTATTTCTTCAGGTCGGTCAAGTGGCAGGTCTTATAAGGGGTGATGGCGCAGGTGGAACTGTCATGTTACTGGTCTGGAATTGCGGAGTAGACCCTAAAGATGATCCTGAGGTAAATGATAAGTTTCCTTAGTGGCGTCCAAGGTTCCGAGCGAGGCGGCTGTTTTCATGTAAGGAGATCAGCGAGCGCAGGACATATTATAGTGCAAGCACATTTGCTTTGACACAGGTGCACTGTGATTCCTTCACTCTCATAGCGCGATGCGACGACAATCCGACACCACCGGAGAGGAGAGAGATCACAAGCAGGACAGTTGACAACTATCCCCCGGCTACCCTACATGTATCCCTACAGTTCAACTGCCCCGTTGGTCTAGCTGTCGGCGGCTGCTGGGCACGAGGTCTCGGGTTCGATTCCCGGGTCGGGCCGAAATGGCTTTATGGGTTTTATAAACTTTCACGAAGCAGCCCGGAGCCAGGAAGTTGGTGATTGATACACCCGTGTATGGGAGAGCACGTTAATGCTGGTCTTGCTTGTGACCTCTCTCCGGTGGTGTCGGGATTGCTGTCCTATCGCGCTATAAGAGTGAAGGAATAGTGAGTGCACCGCCGTCCAAGCTAATACTTATGCACTATAAAGCCGGGTGACAGGCCGGTGATCGGATCGAGCAAATGATAGATGTCTGGACCCGCATGTCCTGCTTAGCTGGCTGATCTCCTTACATGAGAACAGCCAGCCGTAGCCGATTCATCATCATCTTCATCCCCAGTTGCTATGGAGCTGCGGCGGCGGCTCGCGCGGTGAGCGTGCCCGGCGCGCGCTGGCGGGCGTGGTGCGCGCGCTGGCGTGCTCGGTGTGCGCGGCCACGGCTACCAAGCCGCTCACCTGTGCCAGGTCGCATGTTTATTGTGAATGTGAGTAGCTTTTTATATCTGTATTTAATATGTAGTAACATATAACTGCAATGAATATGAGTACCTATATGACAGGGAAGAATGGAAGTCCAAACAAAATTGGTAACAGGGCAGGAAGAATTAAATTAAATTAAATAATGTCTGGACTCATTTTCACACACGGTCGGTTAGCCCCATGGTAAGTTATTAATTAACTTGTGTTATGGGTGCTAACACAACTGATAAACTACATATAGCAAGAAGAAAGAATTCTAAGAAGAAGAAGCAATGAGTATGATAATGCAGGATTGTTTCGGTCTAACGAAGAATGAAAATCTATTGTAACTATGACTAAGTTTCCCAAACATAGCAGTATTCGAACATATTGTAATTTATATTTTGTCCAACGGTACATACAAATTATCAAATTACTCAATTTCTGTAGTAACATCATTCTCCTGACGTTATTCTTATTTCTCATTCGTGGTCTTCTCAACATGGTTAGATTTACATAGGTAGGTACTCTTCTATCTGCCGTCATCTAACGACTAACATTCTTTCTAGCCATGTCGACTTTCACACAATCCATCCATTATTTCAATGGTCATCATCGATTGTAAACTATATTACATTGCGAGCGGTTTCACCCGCATCTCATGGAAACTGAACTACTTTACGCATCCGGATAAAATAGCCTTGCACCTGCCTCGATAAATAGGCTTTGTTACACTGAGAGAATTTCCTGAGTTTAACGTGTTTCAGTTAACAACCTTTTCAGCTTTATTATATTATCATAATGAGTGATCACAGAGCTGTAGAGTTTATGTACTTGTTTATATGGTGTTTTTTTTTCTCAGCATGTTGGGCTCGGCTAGAAAGATGTGCACTATGCAGAGAAGCGTTACCCTCGAAGAACTCACCGTACGCCAGAAATCTTGTAGCTGAACAGGTAAATATTATTAATGCAATATGTTATGAAAACTCTGTCCGACCCGTGAGGGTATTATTAGGTACCTACCTAGAGAAGATTCCAATAATGCAATATCATTAGTAAACTGACAAATACTATGCTGAAATATCCAGCAATCGGTTCAGCAAAAGTTGAGATAATCGCGCACAAACATGTATAAGTACACAAATGTCAAACTGAGAATCTCCTTTCTTTTAAGTCTGTTAAAAACAATTTACATAAAATCATGAACTCTGTTGAACTTACAACATTATAAGATTATCATATAGCAACATCAACCTATCTTCAAAATATTCTTCTTTAATCTTAAATATTGTAAAATTATACTTTTCCAGGTTTTCGAAGCAATAGCAACAGAATACGAGATCAAAAATCCCCACTTAAAACGGCCCACACACACCACGTCAGCCTACACATCACCAACTAGATCCCCATGCGTATCCCCATCACCAAACCGTCGCGGCCAATACCAACACTCAATGATGAACAGATACAAGAAAACCGTGCATTTCCCCGAAAAATACGGCCAGTATGCCTCCGACCCTAATTTACACCGCTCAACTAATACTAGATTGGTAGAAAATTCCCAAGCTGGCAACTCTAGGACAGCTGTCAATGTCACCTGTCAATGTCAAAGTGACGTTAGCGTTCCGAAGATTAGTGTGGAAAATGTGGATGATGGGAATAAGAGTAATAATGGGAGTGATTGTTCTAGTAGTTGTCAGAGTTTGACGTTGCCTCATAAACTTGTAGCGAGGTTAAGACAAGCGTGTTCGTTGGCTGATTTGCAAAATGCTGGGCAGTGTTCGCTGTCTAGATCTATGAATAATTTGGGAGATGAATGGTTTGTATTTATTACGTTTCCTTATAAATAAGTAAATTAATTATGTAGCTTCTTTCTGCGGTTTTCCGGGTTCTTGAAGGAACTGCTTTCTGTACTTGAATAAAAATGGTTTATAATTTATTTTGATGTATAAGCTATATTACAGTCATGTTTCATCAAAATGCATTCAACAGCGTGATGATAATGTTTTAGCGTGAAAGTGGAGCAAACAACCACTCAAAAAGTTTAGCATTTTTGTATTAGTAGGATAGTTCTGGCCAAATTCAATGGCAGTTGGAAACTAAATTCTCATCAAACATTTGTGTTACCAGTATTAAAACCTACATTTCTACTAAGCTTTTAAGGAACATAAGTTTTATTATAATTCGAACGACATCAAATTACATTTTTAATCTGATTTATTTATTATGTTTTTCAGCAAAACCTGCCACCACAGTTCGTTGGATAACTTGAAGAACAATTGTAATAATTCATGTGGTACGTATTTATTAAGTACAATAATAACAATTACTCAATCAATTGAATCATTATTTTAAGCAGTAGTTTATTTGTTTAATATGTATTTGTGTAAAAAGTAATATCAAGATTGTTTACCTTTAGGTATATAAGTGCCTACTTTTTTTAACGACGTCAAAAGTCATCAAATGACCCCTCCCGCTGTGGGTTAGCAGCGGTGAGGGAGTGTCAGACTCTTACTGACTAAAAACCGTCGTGTTCCATCGTAGGCCTTTTATGTACCAGGGCCGCGGTAACTCTTTCGAATAATCCCGCAAGTGCCTACTCTAATGGAGTAAAATATTGTTCTCGTTTATTGACAAGTTTGACAGTTTGACAGTCGGCCATCTTGTTTCAGATGTCCCAGTGTTTCTACTGCCCTCGCCACCCGTCTATGTTTTAACAACGTGTGATCATAACAAGAAAGAATAAAATAGCCGATTATCGGCCAATGCGGCTGTTCTTATATAAGGAGATCAGCCAGCTGCGCAGGACATATTATAGTGCACGCACATTTGCTTGGACTGCGGTGCACTCACTATTCCTTCACTCTCATAGCGCGATGCGACGACAATCCGACACCACCGGAGAGAGATACATATTAAGTTATATAAACTGTAATAAAATAAAGTAATTAGTCCGTCTTTTAGATACCTTCATCATCATCATCAGGCTTTGTATCGTCCCGCTGCTGGGCTGCGGCCTCCTCTCACACGGAGAAGGATCGAGCGTTAATCACCACGCTTGCTCAATGCGGGTTGCTGATTTCAGACTTTATAGTCCAGGTTTCGAGATATTTTCCTTCACCTTAAACTTCTCACCTCTCTTTTAAAGTCGGCATTGATAGATTTTTTAATGTTATAATTTTGTTTTACGTTTGTGTATCGAATTGTTATTGTGTAAATAAATGTTATAAACACAAATGGAAGTATTGTTTTTATTTTATGCAACTACTTCCCGCATCTGGGTCTGGTCTGCTATTTGGTCTATACGGTAGTTTTCTCTACAATCATATTTCAATCGTAAATCATTTGCAGACAATATCATTCATTATTGAATCACAGAAAACGATAAAAACATTCATTTTTAAGAAAAAATAGCCCAATGCCACATACGCTCTAATCGTAATTGAGTCGTGATTGGATCTCAGTTGGATATCAATCGTATGTCGCTTAAGTAAAATTAGCACAATCGAGCCTCTGTTATAGGTAGGTACTTTAACAAGCCAATAAATATTTTATGTTTGATTATAACCCCATAGCGCCCATGGGGTTATTACAAAAATTCTATATTTAGTAGCAAAATTTGAGTAATGTAAAAACTCGGACTAGATGGTGGTCAAAAAACCCAAGTGTGCCTTATTGAACTCTTGTAACGTAACCATACCGCGATGTAGGTTTCGCACAACTCGGAGCAACGCCATCTGTTGAGCAAATGTGGTAATGGGCAGTTGTGAATTCTACATAGCTAATATCGGATCAGATAAGGTCAATATTTTCAATACTAAACAGTTAATTTAAAGCAATGAGTTCTATAGTCTTATTTTTATCTGATTATGTCTGAAAACCGGTATCAAAACCTCCCAACTGCACGTTACCACATTTGCTCAACAGATGGCGTTGCTCCGAGTTGTGCGAAACCTACATCGCGGTATGGTTACGTTACAAGAGTTCAATAAGGCAAACTTAGTAAAAAGCGCTTGTATATAACAGTGTTATCTCATTTCAATCTTTAATAATTGACTAATTTTTGTAATAACCCCATGGACCCTATGGGGTTATAATCAAACTCAAAATATCTATAATACCTACTACTATAATATAGAGGTTCTTTTTTATTTTTGTTTGTTCGTAATGGATAAACTCAAAAACAACAATTTAGAAATATCTTTAACCATTAGCTAAAATACCTTTTTTTAACGACGTCAAAAATGATCAAATGCCCCGCTGTGGGTTAGCAGCGGTGAGGGAGTGTCAGACTCTTACTGACTAAAAACCGTGGTGTTCCGTCATAGGCCTTTTATGTACCAGGGCCGCGGTAACTCTTTTTAATTCCGCAGCCCCGGCAGAAGCTACATTATCTGCAAGTTACATAGGCTATATTTTATCTCGGTAAGGGCAGTAGTTCCTACGGGACGCGAGTGAAACCGCGGGCAAACGGCTATTTAAGAATTAACTTCCAAATTTTTACATTATGATATTCTTTTGTTAGATTATTTTCTTTTTTTTAAGTTAAGGGATTTCGCTGGCCGTCTGTCACCAGTCTGTATCTCATGCAACGTGATAGTTAAACAGCTGACATTTTCACAGATGATGTATTTCTGTTGCCGCTATAACAACAAATACTGAAAACGAAAATAATTTAAATATTTTAGGGAGCTCCCATACAACATCATAATCCGAACCTTTTTCCCAACTATGTTGGGGTCGGCTTACAGTCTAACCGGATTCAGCTGAGTACCAGAGCATTACAAGAAGCGACTGCCTATCTAACCTCCTCAACCCAGTTACCCGGGCAACCCAATACCCCTTGGTTAGACTGGTGTCAGACTTACTGGCTTCTGACTACCCGTAACGACTGTCAAGAAAGTTCAATGACAGCCGGGACCTACAGTTTAACGTACCATCCGAAACACAGTCATTGGTATCTAAGGTATACTTAGAAAGTACATACAAACTCAGAAAAGTTGCATTGGTACTTGCCTGAACTGGAATCGCACCCGCGCCCTCATACTCGAGTGGTTGGTTCTTTTCCCATTAGGCCACCACGACTTAGCTCCCATACAACATACTTATGTGAATTTATTAGGTTTTATAGATGTAATTTTACGGAATTTTGATGCAAAAGTCCGACTCACATTGTGCCGGTATTCTTAGGTTAATATCAGATCATTATAACCCCATAGAGTCCATGGGGTTATTACAAAAATTTGCTAATTAAGCATGTCTGCTAAATGTAACAATTACTAACCCTTTTACTTAGTTTACCTTATTGAACTCTTGTAACGTAACCATACCGCGATGTAGGTTTCGCACAACTCGGAACAACGCCATCTGTTGAGCAAATGTGATAACGTGCAGTTGGGAAGTTTTATGCTTGTTTTCAGACATAATCGCTTATAAATAAGCTTGCAGAATTTATCGGTAAATTAAATATTTAATACTGAAATCATTTTCCTTATCGGACAAACTGTTTCTGATATTAACGGTGAAAATAAAGTTTATTTAGTTGGTCGATAGATGGCGTTGTGCTCCCTTGTATCGGAATCTGGTGGATATTCATTCGTTATATTATATTGGTTCATACAGTTAAGTATTTTTTTAACGACGCCAAAAATCATCAAATGACCCCTCCCGCTGTGGGTTAGCAGCGGTGTGGGAGTGTCAGACTCTTACTGACTAAAAACCGTCGTGTTCCATCGTAGGCCTTTCATGTACCAGGGCCGCGGTAACTCGCGCGAACAATCACTCAGCCGTTAAGAGCGTGTACGCTCGGCGCGCGATGTCAACTTTAGGTAATTCAACGCAAAAAACCGCGCAGACTAGCGTCGCGGCTGTGTGCGTGCCTATCATACTTCACGTATAGTCACACAAACCATTTTGATCCTTTCGAGTGAAATTGGTAGAACAAAAAATATATTATTTATTAAATAGTTAATAGCGGGAAAATAGTGTAAGTCTATGGATGTCTAAAATATAAAAGCATGAAAATAAGTCTTAACGACTTATTTTACTTACACTCTTTTGCAAAAAAATCGGGCACCTATGAAAACCTTGGTTTTGAGGACTTTCTGTATATTACATACAATTTTCAACAGTACTAAATAGTCGACTGATGATTAATGACAATGTTAAGAGTTTCTGTATTTTAACCGATTTCAAAAAAAGAAAGGAGGAGGTTTCAATTAGATTGTTTTGTGATTGTTCTCAATTTGATTGTTCTCGATTTCTCAAAGACGCCTGGACCGATTTGAAAAATTGATTGTTTATATGAATGGTCCAGTCCATCCAGACCGAAAAATTGTGGTCAAATAACAACAATTGCCGGAAAGCCAAATATTGGTGAAGAGCTTGGGTTTACCATTGCAAATAAAGTTTTAAGTTATCTATCCTATATGCTTCAAAAGTTATTCGAGATCAAAAGTCAAAATTTGAGTATATCCAAAATGAAAAAAAAATATATATATAGCTCGATTGGTAACAGACATCTGCAATAAGTGATTTCTAGCCTAAGGAGTCCGCCATATTGGATTTAGACTCGCGACACATTTTTTTCGAGTTATTCATAGCAAGCCCTTTCATTTGATACCCATATAGTAGGAATGCATTAAAAACATTTTTTTCTCCATCTTGGGTATACCGCCATATTGGATATAGAATCATACATTGTCATTAAAACTGAACATTCAAACAAAATTTCAACTCAATCGATAAAAAAAATATGCTTCAAAATTGAGCTTTAAATAAAATAGTAATGTATCAAGATTTGTTGGTCGCGCTTGAAATGTACTCTATTCTCGGTACCCACGGCAGAGGTTATTCACCCTACGCGATGTGACGGAGCGACACGTCCTCTCTCTGTGAAGCCTTGCGGCGGTCTGGTTTGAGTTGACTCGCGTGCAGCGTTTTATAGTAGTTTTTAAATAATTTATAAAAAAATAAAAACGAGAGATTAAATTATAATATAAAGTTTATGCTTTAAAGAAAGAATTATATTACTATAGTAAATAATTGTTATATTAAATTAAGTAAGATAGATAGGTAAAAAAAGCATTTGAAATTCACACTTTTTCACATTGTTAAAATATTTTTTTCTGAAAGATAGAGACCTAAATCAAAAAATGTTTTCAACTAACTATAGGCATGGGGATTTCGTCTATGAGTAAAAAAATAAATATGATTAGATTTGCCACTGTTTTCACATGAATTTAAGCTTCGAAATAGACGCTGAACGGGAATTTTATAAAACATCTGTTACGTTATAGGGGTTTTAAGTATTTAAACTACACAAATTGAAAATTATGTTCAATTAACTATATAGACAGTGAAATTACCTTGCGTTATTAAAAAATAACATAGTTATAGGATAAGTAGTTACTGAGAAACAGTGGTTTGAAAAGTACCATTTTAGGCCAAATGGCGCGCGGTTGACGTACACGCTCTTAAGTATTTACCCTACAAAACCGTTTATACAGTTCGACTGTCGGGTGTTTCTGTCTCTAACCTTGATATTTTAATTTACAAGTTTTCTAACAAACACACTTTAAAATTATGGTTACAAATAGTTGTCAAAATATCATCATCATCATCTCCCGAGCCTTTTCCCAACTATGTTAGGATCGGCTTACAGTCTAACCGCATGCAGCTGAGTACAAGTGTGCCACAAGGAGCGACTGCCTGTCTGACCTCAGCAACTCGTCATTCAAACAGAATCTTTCGCTTGCTCGGTATTCAGAATCTGCATTCATCATCAGGATTTGTATCGTAGCACGTGTGTGCTGCGGCCTCCTCTCACACGGAGAAGGATTGAGCGTTAATCACCACGTGCGAGAGATGCGGGTTGCTGGTCAAACACTTTATACTCCTGGTTTCCTCGAGATGTTTTCCTTCACCTTTCACATGGCAAACTAATGGAATATGAATGGTCTTATATTGATAGCAGAATGCCCGCTAAGGATATAACCACAGATTATATAATAGTTACTACGTAACAGATAAATCACTCCATACAAAAAAGTCCATACCTACTATTATAAGCACCTACAAGTTCCCAAACTACCTACAAATTCATAGCTGCGTTAGAAAATGAACCTTAAAAGCTCCAGCGCTCGATTGTTATTTCAATGCGATAGCGCACAGTTCAGTGACCGCGACCGTGCCGACAGCGAGCGTAGGGTTGCCTCTTACAATTAAATAGGGAAACAAAGTTACGCTTATTTGTAACTAACTTCCCAAATCAATGGAGGTGCCCAACTACTTTTCGAGCACAGAACAAGCAAGTATTCTATACTTACCTATTCCCCTGGCACAACACCGCTGACCTCTGATACATACCTACTTACCTACCCAAAATTGGTTTCTGCGCAGCGATATATGCAATGTTCCAAGCCACCATTTAGTTGGACGAGAACTATACCTACTTATACTCGAAATGTTTTTAGTTACAAAACTCGGTAATCATTGCATGTATAACTAAGTATAAGGTATAAGTATCTATAATTTAAGTATCTAAAGTAAGTCGCTTATTTTTAAAATGACAAAGAAGATAAGTATTTTTACTTTAAAAAATAGTATTCATACATAGGTATAAAATATTTATAAATGCCTATACATACATATATATAATAGGAACCTTTATATTTTCCTACAATAGTCACATATACACCTACACAAATCAAAATAGTTCTTCAGTTTATTAGATAATTTTAAAAACCAAATAAAAAATAAACAATAACTGACTTGTTTACATCTCTAGGTAAACGGAAAAACGAAAGCTTTATATTTTTTATTTTACTTGATCTGCAACCAAGCACAGCACATAACTGGCCAGAGGTCGTCATGTTCATAAATAAAAATAATAAACATAAAACGTCACGAGCGGCTGTCGAAACCCCTGTGCCGCGTGGGGCTACCGGTAACCCAGCGAGCGGTAGGCATCTATCGCGCGCAAGTACGTCGAGTGACAGAGGCCTGATATAACTGCCACTGAGAATCAATTGAAATACAATTAACACGTTATTTAATTTGCAGAATCAAGACCCAGTTATTGGCACCTAAACAAGCAAATAATTTTAAGTTTAATTATAACCCCACAGTGTCCATGGGGTTATTACAAAAATTGTAATGTTTATTTTGCGAGTTTTTGAAAAGTGTAAATTAAATAACCCAAGTTTGCCTTATTGAACTCTTGTAACGTAACCATACCGCGATGTAGGTTTCGCACAACTCGGAGCAACGCCATCTGTTGAGCAAATGTGGTAACGTGCAGTTGGGAGGTTTTTTTTATTTATTTATTTTTATTTATTATACTTTTTGCACACATTTTACAAAAAAACAATGTACAAAGGCGGACTTAACGCCTTAGGCGTTCTCTACCAGTCAACCTTTAGGTGGAGGAGAAAGGACCATGCCCATCTGTGCCCCAGTAACGCCCAGAGAAAGTATATTACAAGATATCCCTATTAAATAAAAACTAGAATTATGATGATAATTAGAAGTCTTAAAAAGCACCGGTTAAAAAATAAAAAAATCATGGATTCATGATGATCATGAAGTTCCTAGTGAAAAACTAATAGCAATGCTGTCTATAAACGATAAAAGGTATAAAAAACCAGTGGTAATTTATCATGTTTAATGTCCAATATCTTTTGAATCGGTGCTTTATATAATATTTAATCTAGATATCTTACAAATATGGCTATAAAGCTATCGTATGACATAGAACTGGAATTTGGGCATTGCATGGCGTTGCTGACTTTTGACTCCATACTAATATGGGCATGATCCTTTCATGGCAGGTGCACTAAATATGTATATAAGAGAAATCGAAAATATATAAACGTACATAGACTTATTATACATACACATATATATAATATTTTGGTTTTATGCTCGTTTTCAGACATAATCGGGTGAAAATGAACATAATCGGTTCATCCGATAAAATAAATATTTTTTATTATTTTGTTGGCTCCTAACAATGTACTGATTTTTGGCCATATTATAGAGAATGATATGCCAAGTATGTGCGTACGGAACTTGGGTGCGAAAGTCCGACTCACGTTATAAGGGTATTCTTTAAGATTAATTTCAATGGGCTGCGGGTTGTTCGAAAGAGTTACCGCGGCCCTGGTACATGAAAGGCCTATGACGGAACACGGCGGTTTTTAGTCAGTAAGAGTCTGACACTCCCTCACCGCTGCTAACCCACAGCGGGAGGGGTCATTTGATGATTTTTGACGTCGGAAAAAAAAGGTTAATTTCAATACTCAATACTCAATTTTTTAGAAGCATTCCAAATGTTGTACAGGTGGTATATTTTATAGTTTAGAAACAATATAGATACCTAGCTATAATTAGAAATAATATAATAGAGGGTCCCTCTAGCTAGGGTACAACTTAAAGAAGTTGGTTGTACACTTTTTATATAGTTTAATTTTTTTCAGCATTTTTTTATTGTATGTATAATAACATTTGGCATTGAGGAATTGCTTTAATTTCTTTATAAACATTGTAGTTTTAGGTTCACCTTATATATTGATTGGTAGATTGTTATAGACTTTGATGGAGCTTGCTAATGGACCGGAAAAGTATATTTTAAGTCTGGATGGAGGTAAATTTAATCTGTTTCTATGCCTGTTTTAAACCTGGACTATAAAGTCCGAAATCACTAACCCTCATTGATCAAGCGTGGTGACTAATGCACACTCCTTCTCCGTGTGAGAGGAGGCCGCAGCCCAGCAGTGGGACGATAAAAAGGCTGTAACAGTAATGCCTTAAGTTTTTTCGGATTATTATAACCCCATAGCATGTAAGGGGTTATTACAAAAATTTCTAACAAGCATATGATAATAACAAGTTGTGAGTGTTACTAGAGTGTCGTACCATTACTCATTTACTAAGTTTGCCTTATTGAACTCTTGTAACGTAACCATACCGCGATGTAGGTTTCGCACAACTCGGAGCAACGCCATCTGTTGAGCAAATGTGGTAACGTGCAGTTGGGAGATTCTATGCTTGTTTTCTGACATAAATTCTATAAAAATAAGCTTGCAGAATACCGCTGCAAATCAACTATTAAATAATGAAACATTTTACTTATCGGAAGATTAGTTCCTGAGACCCATTTTAACCATTAAAATAAACTGTATTTAGTTTGACGGCAGATGGCGTTGTGCTCCATTATTTCATCAGGGTACAGGAAAGAAATACCCTCAGGACGCGGCAGAAACCGCGGGAAAACTGCTAGTAATTAATATTAGTCACGGGTTCCTTGGAATTAGGCTTATCAAGGTATTTTATTATTTACGCTATGCCTTTAAACAATAAATAACACGCTCAATACAAATAATTATTTACGGCTTAAATGAACTGTTAATAATTAATTTTCATAATTACCAGATTAGAATTAGCTACCAGATCAAAAAGGTAAAAGTAAGTTTAGGGAAAATCTAAGACTGACCATGTGTGAAGAAAAATATAGTGGATTTTCTGAAATTTTGACAAAGCAGCTGTAGTCTGGCAGTTGGTGATTGATACACCCGTGCATTGGAAAGCATCAAAGACTATATATACTTTATAGAGAGCACGTTAGTCGGTCCTGTTTGTGATCTCTCTCCGGTGGTGTCGGATTGTCGTCGCATCGCGCTATGAGAGTGAAGGAATAGTGAGTGCACCTGTATCTAAGCAAATGTGCGTGCACTATTATATGTCCTGCGCAGCTGGCTGATCTCCTTATATGAGAACAGCCCCGTGGTTGACAATTGGTTAGGACGCCATTATTATTATTATTTGCCCGTACCATGCATTTTAGACTTTTACAGCAACATAACTATTCCATATCATACCATAACTACATAATATACCTACTAAAAATAGTATAAAAACCATGATTTTAGTTAGAAAATCATATTCTTACTGAATTCATTCAACATGAAGTTCTTACAAGTTGTACTACTCGCTCTAGCGGCGCTCGTGGCTTCTGTGGCTGCAGGGCCCCGTCCAATCCGTAAGTATATTTAAGATTATAAAGCTGTAGTTCTGTTTGATTGCTTAAGCCCGCTAACCCCAGGAACTCATCATCGCCTATATAGTATATACGGCCTATACGGGCAAGCCCAGTCCTGTATTTATGAATAGGCCGTATAGGCCGCGGCCGCTGTCATTGAACATCCTTGACAGTCGTTACGGGTAGTCAGAAGCCAGTAAGTCTGACACCAGTCTAACCAAGGGGTATCAGGTTGCCCGGGTAACTAGGTTGAGGAGGTAAGATAGGCAGTCGCTTCTTGTAAAGCACTGGTTCTCATCTGCATCTGGTTAGACTGGAAGCCGACCCCAACATAGTTGGGAAAAGGCTCGGAGGAGGAGGGTATAGGCCGCGGCCTATACCCGCCTCACGAGCTTTAATGAGTTTTAATATAGTGTTATTGTTGACAGCGAATATTCAGAATCCTGTCGTGGTCGGGCGCATCGCTGACCCGAATACTGTGATAGTTCCCTCCAACTGCCCTCCTGGTCAGGAGATGAGTGTAGATGGAGTTTGCCGTGAACCCTGGTATGCTCCAGGAGATGGTAAAAAACCTGCAAATTAATCATAAAGTAAATAACCACTGGTTATAAGTCTTTGAAATAAATAAATGAATAAAACTGTGGTCTTTTTTTCAACTTACCTACATACTTCTTTTTTGCCCAATTGAATGTCCATCAGGTCCAATAAGTATAAATTACTTGCCTAGTTTCCAATATTTTATAGTCTAGGCTACTCATCAGGGTCGGCGCAGCATGTTTTCTTCTTCCATACTATATTTTTCACATCTCTGGTTGCTATCAACCGTTTCGGAGTTTCCTAAAATACACGTTGCCTTCTCTTTTTGTATATGGGTGAATGCTATCTGACTTGACTAATTTAAGACGTATGAATTTAGTCAATAGCGCTTTTAAGTAATAATAATAACCCTATATAAAAGAAGAACCATATGGGGTTATTTCAAAAATACTTGTTGTCATTAGATATAAACCAATTAAGTAAGTACAATTAAATCGACTGAATTTTAAGGCATAAAACACATTTACTATAAGTTTGCCTTATTGAACTCTTGTAACGTAACCATACCGCGATGTAGGTTTCGCACAACTCGGAGCAGCGCCATCTGTTGAGCAAATGTGGTAACGTGCAGTTGGGAGGTTTTATGCTGGTTTTCGGACATAATCAGATAAAAATAAGCCTTAATAAGTCATCAGTAAATTAACTATTTAACACTGATGACATTTTTTAAATCGTATCATATCTTTAGTTCTTAATATTGAAACATTCAAACAAACTTTTTAGTTTTATAATATTGTACAATTAACCAAGTCTCTGCGAATAAAGATTTTCATTTAATATCATTAAAAAGTGCAGAAATGAAATGATGATACACGAATTCGTGCCAATTTTCTACTTAGACACTTACATGAGAAAAGTCATTGTTTTATCAGAAAATAACTACTTCATTTTAAAAACACAAAAAAAAGTTTATTAAACGGTTTTATTTAGCTCATCCCGTTTGTTTTATTTTTTATTCTTGGGTCAGTAATTCAAATTTCACCCTCTTCCTGTCAACCGATTAATCTGAAATTTTGTATACACCTTTAATTCCGATGACATTACAATATAGTAATATCAATAACATTGTAAATCCAATATGGCCGCCGGCACAAAATGGCGGATTACATATTTTTCCACAACCCCCTCAATATGGTTATCAAATGAAAGGGCTACACAAGTAGAATACTGTCAGCAACCCCAACGGGGCCCAACAGGGCCGAGGCCTGCCGGGGCTGCGGGATTGTTCGAAAGAGTTACCGCGGCCCTGGTACATAAAAGGCCTGCGACGAAACATAACGGTTTTTAGTCAGTAAGAGTCTGACACTCCCTCACCGCTGCTAACCCACAGCGGGAGGAGTCATTTGATGATTTTTGGCGTCGTTAAAAAAAGTCTCTGTAAGGGCTATGTATTGAGGAATTAGATTGTAATAAGTTATCAGGTAAGAGACCATGTGTTAATGATGCACTAAATGCACTCCGTGGTTTAAGTAAGAGCAAAATTGTAACTTCTCGATAAGCAAGTGACTCACGGACCTTCCGTCCACTGATACCTTAAAACCGGTCAAGTGCGAATCAAACTAGAGCATGAAGCTTAAAATCATAAGTAATAATTATAACCCCATAGTGTCCATGGGATTATTTCAAAAATATTTATACCCCTATATTATAATTAAATTGTGACTCTGCATTAGACTGGTAATATAGTTAAAGCACGTTTGCCCTATTGAACTCTTGTAACGTAACCATACCGCGATGTAGGTTTCGCACAAGTCGGAGCAACGCCATCTGTTGAGCAAATGTGGTAACGTGCAGTTGGGAGGTTTTGAGCACGTTATCAGACATAATAAGCTATAATAAATAATAAAAAAAAGCTTGCAGAATTCCTCTATAAATTAACTATTTAATAATGAAAACATTTTCCTTATCGGTAGAGTAGTTCCTAGTTTTAACCATCAAAATGAAGTTACTTAGTTTGTCAATAGATGGCGCTGTGCTCCCTTATTTTAGGTAGTTACTGGGGAAGAAATACCCTCGACGCGGCAGAAACCGCGGGAAAACAGCTAGTAATTCACATTAGCCATGGACTGCTTTTATGTGGATTAACATGAATTAGGTATTTTTATAAATTAATAATAGTTAAAGATTATTTTCGCTTACCGTAAATTAATGATAACACGCTCGACTAAACAATTATAATAGAAATAAATTATTTGCGGCCTAAATGAACTGTTACTAATTAATTATCATAATCACTTAATTACCAGATCAAAAAGGTAAAAGTAAGTGATTAGGGAAAACCTAAGATTAACCATATAGTGGATTTTCTGAAATTTTGACAAAGCAGTCCGAAATCTGGCAGTTGGTGATTGATACACCCGTGCATCGGATAGCACGGCGACGAATTGGTCAACAATAATTCCATAACCGGCACGCGCATCTAAGGCGCCAAAAGGGGTCGGAGCGTCTGAGCGGGGCGAGGATAACAATACGCGCGCTAGCTTATAACTAAAAGTCGTAAGCGACAAAATGGTTGTGTAATTTTATTATTTAGAAATGATAATTTGATAAAAATTCCTTCTACAATTTTAAAGAGTATGTATATACCTACTCATCTACTAAAAAAGTTAAGAGGCTTAAATCGGTCCCGTTAGCCCATAATATGTGAATCTCTTTTTAAAAAGAGGTATGTTTGATATATTTTTCTCTGTTATAAAAGTTACCTAATCATGTTTCTACGTCTAACAAAACAAGGTTTATATCATGAACTTTCAGGTAACCAAGTTGTATTTTAATCCGTTTTGTATTTACTGAGAAAAATTGAGATCCTTGGCGCCAAAAATTCCAATTCGTCCTCTTGTCGGTCCTGCTTGTAATCTCTCTCCGGTCGTGTCGGATTGCCGCCCCATCGGACTATCAGAGTGAAGGAATAGGGAGTGTACCTGTGCTTAAGCAAATGTACGTGCACTATGATATCTCCTACGCGGCTGGCTGATCTCCTTACTTGAGAACAGCCGCCGTGGCCGACAAACGGCTAGGATGCCATTATTATTGTTATTTGCCCATACCATGCATTTCAGACTTTTACAGCAACATAACTATTCCATATCATACCATAACTATATAAAATACCTATTAAAAATGGTATAAAAACCATGGTTTTAGTCAGAAAAATCATATTCTTATTGAATTCATTCAACATGAAGTTCTTACAAGTTGTACTACTCGCTCTAGCGGCGCTCGTGGCTTCTGTGGCTGCAGGGCCCCGTCCAATCCGTAAGTATATTTAAGATTATAAAGCTGTAGTTCTGTTTGATTGCTTAAGCCCGCTAACCCCAGGAACTCATCATCGCCTATATAGTATATACGGCCTATACGGGCAAGCCCAGTCCTGTATTTATGAATAGGCCGTATAGGCCGCGGCCGCTGTCATTGAACATCCTTGACAGTCGTTACGGGTAGTCAGAAGCCAGTAAGTCTGACACCAGTCTAACCAAGGGGTATCAGGTTGCCCGGGTAACTAGGTTGAGGAGGTAAGATAGGCAGTCGCTTCTTGTAAAGCACTGGTTCTCATCTGCATCTGGTTAGACTGGAAGCCGACCCCAACATAGTTGGGAAAAGGCTCGGAGGAGGAGGGTATAGGCCGCGGCCTATACCCGCCTCACGAGCTTTAATGAGTTTTAATATAGTGTTATTGTTGACAGCGAATATTCAGAATCCTGTCGTGGTCGGGCGCATCGCTGACCCGAATACTGTGATAGTTCCCTCCAACTGCCCTCCTGGTCAGGAGATGAGTGTAGATGGAGTTTGCCGTGAACCCTGGTATGCTCCAGGAGATGGTAAAAAACCTGCAAATTAATCATAAAGTAAATAACCACTGGTTATAAGTCTTTGAAATAAATAAATGAATAAAACTGTGGTCTTTTTTTCAACTTACCTACATACTTCTTTTTTGCCCAATTGAATGTCCATCAGGTCCAATAAGTATAAATTACTTGCCTAGTTTCCAATATTTTATAGTCTAGGCTACTCATCAGGGTCGGCGCAGCATGTTTTCTTCTTCCATACTATATTTTTCACATCTCTGGTTGCTATCAACCGTTTCGGAGTTTCCTAAAATACACGTTGCCTTCTCTTTTTGTATATGGGTGAATGCTATCTGACTTGACTAATTTAAGACGTATGAATTTAGTCAATAGCGCTTTTAAGTAATAATAATAACCCTATATAAAAGAAGAACCATATGGGGTTATTTCAAAAATACTTGTTGTCATTAGATATAAACCAATTAAGTAAGTACAATTAAATCGACTGAATTTTAAGGCATAAAACACATTTACTATAAGTTTGCCTTATTGAACTCTTGTAACGTAACCATACCGCGATGTAGGTTTCGCACAACTCGGAGCAGCGCCATCTGTTGAGCAAATGTGGTAACGTGCAGTTGGGAGGTTTTATGCTGGTTTTCGGACATAATCAGATAAAAATAAGCCTTAATAAGTCATCAGTAAATTAACTATTTAACACTGATGACATTTTTTAAATCGTATCATATCTTTAGTTCTTAATATTGAAACATTCAAACAAACTTTTTAGTTTTATAATATTGTACAATTAACCAAGTCTCTGCGAATAAAGATTTTCATTTAATATCATTAAAAAGTGCAGAAATGAAATGATGATACACGAATTCGTGCCAATTTTCTACTTAGACACTTACATGAGAAAAGTCATTGTTTTATCAGAAAATAACTACTTCATTTTAAAAACACAAAAAAAAGTTTATTAAACGGTTTTATTTAGCTCATCCCGTTTGTTTTATTTTTTATTCTTGGGTCAGTAATTCAAATTTCACCCTCTTCCTGTCAACCGATTAATCTGAAATTTTGTATACACCTTTAATTCCGATGACATTACAATATAGTAATATCAATAACATTGTAAATCCAATATGGCCGCCGGCACAAAATGGCGGATTACATATTTTTCCACAACCCCCTCAATATGGTTATCAAATGAAAGGGCTACACAAGTAGAATACTGTCAGCAACCCCAACGGGGCCCAACAGGGCCGAGGCCTGCCGGGGCTGCGGGATTGTTCGAAAGAGTTACCGCGGCCCTGGTACATAAAAGGCCTGCGACGAAACATAACGGTTTTTAGTCAGTAAGAGTCTGACACTCCCTCACCGCTGCTAACCCACAGCGGGAGGAGTCATTTGATGATTTTTGGCGTCGTTAAAAAAAGTCTCTGTAAGGGCTATGTATTGAGGAATTAGATTGTAATAAGTTATCAGGTAAGAGACCATGTGTTAATGATGCACTAAATGCACTCCGTGGTTTAAGTAAGAGCAAAATTGTAACTTCTCGATAAGCAAGTGACTCACGGACCTTCCGTCCACTGATACCTTAAAACCGGTCAAGTGCGAATCAAACTAGAGCATGAAGCTTAAAATCATAAGTAATAATTATAACCCCATAGTGTCCATGGGATTATTTCAAAAATATTTATACCCCTATATTATAATTAAATTGTGACTCTGCATTAGACTGGTAATATAGTTAAAGCACGTTTGCCCTATTGAACTCTTGTAACGTAACCATACCGCGATGTAGGTTTCGCACAAGTCGGAGCAACGCCATCTGTTGAGCAAATGTGGTAACGTGCAGTTGGGAGGTTTTGAGCACGTTATCAGACATAATAAGCTATAATAAATAATAAAAAAAAGCTTGCAGAATTCCTCTATAAATTAACTATTTAATAATGAAAACATTTTCCTTATCGGTAGAGTAGTTCCTAGTTTTAACCATCAAAATGAAGTTACTTAGTTTGTCAATAGATGGCGCTGTGCTCCCTTATTTTAGGTAGTTACTGGGGAAGAAATACCCTCGACGCGGCAGAAACCGCGGGAAAACAGCTAGTAATTCACATTAGCCATGGACTGCTTTTATGTGGATTAACATGAATTAGGTATTTTTATAAATTAATAATAGTTAAAGATTATTTTCGCTTACCGTAAATTAATGATAACACGCTCGACTAAACAATTATAATAGAAATAAATTATTTGCGGCCTAAATGAACTGTTACTAATTAATTATCATAATCACTTAATTACCAGATCAAAAAGGTAAAAGTAAGTGATTAGGGAAAACCTAAGATTAACCATATAGTGGATTTTCTGAAATTTTGACAAAGCAGTCCGAAATCTGGCAGTTGGTGATTGATACACCCGTGCATCGGATAGCACGGCGACGAATTGGTCAACAATAATTCCATAACCGGCACGCGCATCTAAGGCGCCAAAAGGGGTCGGAGCGTCTGAGCGGGGCGAGGATAACAATACGCGCGCTAGCTTATAACTAAAAGTCGTAAGCGACAAAATGGTTGTGTAATTTTATTATTTAGAAATGATAATTTGATAAAAATTCCTTCTACAATTTTAAAGAGTATGTATATACCTACTCATCTACTAAAAAAGTTAAGAGGCTTAAATCGGTCCCGTTAGCCCATAATATGTGAATCTCTTTTTAAAAAGAGGTATGTTTGATATATTTTTCTCTGTTATAAAAGTTACCTAATCATGTTTCTACGTCTAACAAAACAAGGTTTATATCATGAACTTTCAGGTAACCAAGTTGTATTTTAATCCGTTTTGTATTTACTGAGAAAAATTGAGATCCTTGGCGCCAAAAATTCCAATTCGTCCTCTTGTCGGTCCTGCTTGTAATCTCTCTCCGGTCGTGTCGGATTGCCGCCCCATCGGACTATCAGAGTGAAGGAATAGGGAGTGTACCTGTGCTTAAGCAAATGTACGTGCACTATGATATCTCCTACGCGGCTGGCTGATCTCCTTACTTGAGAACAGCCGCCGTGGCCGACAAACGGCTAGGATGCCATTATTATTGTTATTTGCCCATACCATGCATTTCAGACTTTTACAGCAACATAACTATTCCATATCATACCATAACTATATAAAATACCTATTAAAAATGGTATAAAAACCATGGTTTTAGTCAGAAAAATCATATTCTTATTGAATTCATTCAACATGAAGTTCTTACAAGTTGTACTACTCGCTCTAGCGGCGCTCGTGGCTTCTGTGGCTGGTGCAATCCGTAAGTACCTACATATACAACATATACCTGTAGGTATATAATATCTTAAAGCTGAAATTCTATTTGACTGCTTGAACCCCAAATGTGTTAAGGTTCTTCCAACCTACAGACAGACATGTGTTGCTGGGGAGTTTGTTGCGCCACTTCTTCTTCCCAGCAATAACACATAAGAAGTGGTGAAGGGTGGGCGTTTTGGGGTCTTATGTAAATTCCTGACGTTTAAAAAGTGCTGTCTTGCAGCCTAGTTTGAATAAATGATTTTTGATTTTGTATAGACTTAGCCATGAGCTTTAATGAGTTTTAAATATGGTGCTATTGTTGACAGCGAATATACAGAATCCTGTCGTGAACATGCGCGATGCTGACCCGAATTTTATAACGGTTCCTCCAAACTGCCCTCCTGGTCAGGTGATGGGTCCAGATGGAGTTTGCCGTGAACCCTGGTAGACTGCGGCTGCAGTCGCTCGTGCTGGACTCCAGCAGATGATAAACTTGCAAATAAATAACGGAATGAAACTGTGGTCTTTTTTTTCAATTTACATATTTATTTTTAGCAGCCTTTCCCAATATAGTATATACCCAGTTCACTTACCAGAGATAAAATTTTGACATTACTTGGTGTGGGTCTATCTCTAGTAAGTAAAACAACAGATTAAAGATAGCATATGGGAATGGCGGTAAGTCAAATAACTTCCTATCTTGATGTCGCGATGGCCTAGTGGTTAAAGTATCAACCTCTCAAGTATGAGAGTGCGAGTTGGATTCCAGGTCAGGCTTGTATGACGAGTGACAGGGGAAAATTGAAGAAGATGACATATTGCGCCGACCCCGAATAAAATTGAGAACAGGGCAGGAGCAAGAAGAAGAAGAGCTTGTACCAATGCAACCTTCTATGTTATAAGTACTTTCTAAATATATCTTAGACACCCAATGACATTCCAGGGGATTATATATTAGTTTACATAACTATAACTATCAGAGCTATCATTATTTTGCAAAAAAAAAAAACATTAATCCGACCTGAGAATCTGCTTTTTGCAAAGTCGGTTCAAAATAAGCATTAATTACTTGCCTGACTGCCTGACTGCTATCAACCGGTTCGGAGTTTCCTAAAATACACGTTGCCTTCTCCTCTTGTATATGGGTGAATGCTATCTGACTTGACTAATTTAAGACGTATGAATTTAGTCAGTAGTGCTTTTAAGTAATAATAATAACCCCATAGAGTCCATGGGATTATTTCAAAAATATTAACAGTCATCAGAAAAAAACAGGGCCCATATAATAAGTAAAATGAAATTGACTGAATGTTACTAGTTAAGGCATAAAACACATTTACAATAAGTTTGCCTTATTGAACTCTTGTAACGTAACCATACCGCGATGTAGGTTTCGCACAACTCGAAACAACGCCATCTGTTGAGCAAATGTGGTAACGTGCAGTTGGGAGTTGTGCATGGTTAATATCAGATCAGATAAGGGAAATATTTGCAGTCCTAAGCGTTAATTTGAACCAATGAATTCTACAGGCTTATGTTTATCTAATTATGTCCGAAAACTAGCATTAAAACTTCCCAACTGCACGTTACCACATTTGCTCAACAGATGGCGCTGCTCCGAGTTGTGCGAAACCTACATCGCGGTATGGTTACGTTACAAGAGTTCAATAAGGCACAATTAGTAAAAAAGGCTTGTGTAGGACAGTGTTATCTCATTTCACTTGATAGATTGATTGATTAATTTTTGTAATAACCCCATGGACGCTATGGGGTTATAATCAAACATTGAAATTCTTGTCAAAGTACCTTTAACAGACGTTCAAACCTTTATCTATTCTTATATAATAAAGAGTCTGAGTTATTACGAAACAATATTTTTGTTTGTTCGTAATGGATAAACTCGAAAACATTAATTTAAAAAGATATTTAACCATTAGAAAGTTTCTAATGGTTAAATATCTTTTAATGTAGCTTTCTAATAGAAAGCTACATTATCTAAGGAGTAACGTAGGCTATATTTTATACCGGTAAGGGCAGTAATTCTTACGGGACGCGGGTGAAACCGCGGGAAAACGGCTACATAAGAATCAACTTCCAAATATCCAAGACTTCCAAATTTTTACATTTAAAATATTCTTTAGTTAGATTATTTTCTTTTTTTACAGTCACCAGGCTGTATCTCATACACTGAAATATGTAGTTAGACAGTTGAAATTATCACAGATGATGTATTTCAGTTGCTGCTATAACAACAAATTAATGCTGATATCTACACCAAAATATATATTTTAGGGGGCTCCTAACAACATCATACCTATGTAAAATGGCCCATTTTATAGAAGTAATGGTACGGAATTTTGGTGCGAAAGTCCGACTCACATTGTGCCGGTTTTCTGAAGTTAATTTTGGATCATTATAACCCCATAGCATGCAAGGGGTTATTACAAAAATTACTTTGACATATGCGGTTGGTTGTACATTAAATGAAGCTAATAAAAAGCGTGTAATAAATACTCCATACATACAATCATCATTTACTAAGTTTGCCTTATTGAACTCTTGTAACGTAACCATACCGCGATGCAGGTTTCGCACAACTCGGAGCAACGCCATCTGTTGAGTAAATGTGGTAACGTGCAATTGGGAGGTTTTATGCTCGTTTTCGGATATAACTATATAAAAATAAGCTTAAAGCATGCTATGCCATGCAGCGTAGGACGTCCACCAACGAGGTGGACAGACGACCTTATAAAGGTCGCCGGAAGTCGCTGGATGCAGGTCGCTTCCAACTGGTATCTGTGGAGATCAAAGGGGGAGGTCTATGTTCAGCAGTGGACGTTCTATGGCCTAGATGATGATGATGATGGTGAACCTCTGGAAACCAACTCTTTGATAATGAAAACAATTTCCTTGTAAAAAGAGTAGTTCCTGATATTAACGATTAAAATAAAGTTTATTCAGTTTGTCGATAGATAGCGTTGTACTCGCTTATTTTATCCGAGCAAGAAATACCCTCTCGACGCGGCAGAAACCGCGGGAAAACTGCTAGGTTATAAGGTATTAGGTATAAATTTTATAATGTACACTATGCCTTTAAACAGTAAATAACACGCTCGAATAAACAATAATAATACAAGTAAATACATTATTATTTACGGCTTAAATGAACTGTTAATAATTAATTTTCATAATTACCAGATTAGAATTAGCTACCAGATCAAAAAGGTAAAAGTAAGTTTAGGGAAAATCTTAGAGCGCAGAAAATTATAATCGATTTTCTGAAATTTTGACAATACAGCCCGAAGTCCGGCAGTTGGTGATTGACACACCCGTGCATTAGAAATAATCAAAGACTATACTTTATGGAGAGCACCTTCCAGAGAGCACCAGTCGGTCCTGCTCGTGATCTCTCTTCGGTGGTGTCGAATTGTCGTCCCATCGGGCTATGAGAGTGAAGGAGTAGTGAGTGCACCTGGTGTCCAAGCAAATGCGCGTGCACTGTTATATTTCCTGCGCAGCTGGCTGATCTCCTTACATGAGAACAGCCGCTATGGCCGACAATCGGTTAGGACGCTATTATTAAGTATATGTATATAGTTATTTGCCCGTACCATGCATTTTAGACTTTTACAGCAACATAACTATTTCATATCATACCATAACTATATAATACCTATACCTACTAAAAATTGTATAAAACCATGGTTTTAGTTAGAAAAATCACATTCTTACTGAATTCATTCAACATGAAGTTCTTACAAGTTGTCCTACTCGCTCTAGCGGCGCTCGTGGCTTCTGTGGCTGCAGGGATAAGTGCAATCCGTAAGTATATATAATATTATAAAGCTTTTTTTTTTAACGACGTCAAACATCATCAAATGACCCCTTCCCCTGTGGGTTAGCAGCCTCAAGGGAGTGTGAGACTCTTACCTACTGACTAAAAACCGTCGTGTTCGGTCGTGGACCTTTCGAGTGGACCTTTCGACCATGTCGACACTGGTCTGTCGTCTAAGCAGACAGAGGGACGATGAGCCACCCGAACTCACCGCCCACAGACCCACGCCTACGGTGGCCGGGAGTCATCTCGCGACACCCGGCGCCCGTGGTGTCTACCTGGTCCAGCGCGGCGGCCGGGATGAGAGGTGCGAACTCTCTGGCGTTCCACCTCCTCCTTCTCGAGCAAAACCGCTTTGCAGAAGGAGGCGACGGCATCCCATTCTCTTTCCCCGGACCATGGCCTGAACCAGGGCTGGACGCGAGAGGGAATGGGATGCCTGAAGAGGACCCGGCGGAGTGCCCTTCCCCCGCACCGCACTCCTGGACTGTGTGGTCCACCGTGTCCTCGGGGCTCGGTGACACCCGGGCGCCTCCTCACGACCGATTCGATGCAGGTACCTCCCGAAACAACCGTGTCCGGTGAGGACCTGCGTCATGCGGTACGTGAGGGCGCCGTGACTCCTCGCGAGCCACTCCTCAAAGAGGGGACTTACCGCCTCTATAGTGGCGTGCCCAATATTATAAAGTTTAAGTTCTGTTTGATTGCTTGAACCCGCTACTCTCATAAACTCATCATCTCCCGAGCCTTTTCCCAACTATGTTGGGGTCGGCTTCCAGTCCAATCGAGACTGAGTTCCGGTGTTTTACAAGGAGCGACTGCCAATCTGACCTCCTCAATCCAGTTACGGGTACGTCACAATAGGGGCGGTAACTCCTCGCTTGGAGGTTTGGCTCGAGAGGAGTTATGGCGTTCTCAGCTTCGCGTGAAACAGGTCCCCACCAGGCCTCCGGGGCTGCAGTATGCTCGCGCGAGATACCGCGACGCTGGTACATAAAGTTCATGGTTGGGTTTAGTCAGTAATAGTCTGACACTCCCTCACGCTGCACACACAGCGGGAGTCGTCATTTGATGATTTCTCATAAGAACGGTATGCTATAACTTTAGTATAGACTTAGCCAGGAACTTTAATGAGTTTTAACTGTGGTGTTATTGTTGAAAGCGAATGTACAGAACCCTGTGGTGGTTGGGCGCATCAGCGTCCCCTACAACTGTCCTCCTGGTGAGGAGATGAGTGTGGATAAAGTTTGCCGTGAACCCTGGTAGACTGCGGCTGCAGTCGCTCATGCTGGACTCCAGCAGGTGCTAAACTTGCAAATAAATAACTGAATAAAACTGTGGTCTTTTTTTTCCATTTACATATTTATTTTTACAGCCTATCCCAATATAGTATCCAGTTCGCTTGGTAGATGTAGAATTTTGATATTACTCGGTATGGGTCTATCTCTACACTCTGTTCGACGAGCCGTGAGCCGAAAGGTATACAAAGAACAACACTTTTTCAAGATGGCGGGTATAAGCCGACCGACGACAAAACGTCACATTTTTATGTAAAATGTTCGCAGTATCTGTGCTCTACAATTTAGTAGCGTTCCATGTTTGACAGTCAAGTCTTTTAGGATCTTTTACATGTAAACGAACGATTGAATAGGTCATATAAAATTAAAATCAAGAAAATAATTTACGGCATTTATTATTATTTTTTTTTATTTCAAATAAGTCTGAAAGGATTGCAGAAGTTCTACAGACGTCGTTCTAAAATATAATTTTCATCGATTTCAAAACTCATAATTCTTTAAAAATGTTTTGGAGCAATACAAAATTGTACAAAATTCAAGTTTAGAATACACTCTCATGCATGCTTGGCTAATCCTTTTTTGATGCTAGTAACATATTACAGTCATTAAAACCCTTTGAAATACACGTAAAGTCCTTAAAACCAAGATTTCGCATAGGTGCCCGCTTTTTTTGCAAAAGAGAATATTAGCAGGGATGATACGGAATTTTGGTGCGAAAGGCCGACTCACATCGTGCCAGTATCTTAAGGTTAATTTCGGTTTATTATATAACCCCATAGCATGCAAGAGGTTATCACAAAAATTGCCTTGTTAGTGACTAGTTGTGAGTGTTAGTACAGTGTTGTACCATTACCCATTTACTAAGTTTGCCTTATTGAACTCTTGTAACGTAACCATACCGCGATGTAGGTTTCGCACAACTCGGAGCAACGCCATCTGTTGAGCAAATGTGGTAACGTGCAGTTGGGAGGTTTTATGCTCGTTTTCAGACATATTTAGATAAAAATAAGCTTGCAGAATGTCTCGGTAAATCAACTATTTAATAATGAAAACATTTTCCTTATCGGAAGAGTACTTCCCTATATTAACTATCCCGTTTCCCTAGCCTTTTTCTCATCTATGTTAGGGTGGGCTTCCAGTCTAACCGGATGTAGCTGAGAACCAGTGCTTAACAACTCTGATCTCCTCAACCCAGTTACCCGGACAACCCAATACCCCTTGGTTAGACTGGTGTCAGAGTTACTGGCTTCTGATTACCCGTAACGACTGCCAAGGATGTTCAATGACAGCCGAGACCTACAGTTCAACGTGCCATCCGAAACACAGTCAGTGGTGTCTATTAGGTAATTGAATCATTGGTAAAATATACTTAGAAAGTACATACAAACTTAGAAAAGTTGCATTGGTACTCGCCTGACCTGGAATCAGCCTCATACTCGAGAGGTTGGTTCTTTGTCCACTACGCCACCACGACTTATCAAAATCAGAAACCATAAACATAAGATTTATTTAGTTTGCCAATAGACTATTAGATAGATTATTAGTTTGCTGCACAAAATAATTTAGTTTGCCAATAGATGGCGTTGTACTCCCTTATTTTATCGGGGTATCGGGAAGAAATAGTACAATCTAGACGCGCCAGAAACCGCGGGAAAACTGCTAGTAATTTATACTAGCCACCTTCCATCCTTTTATGCATTTTAATACAAATTAGGCACAGGTATTTGTGCATTGATAACTAAATTTTATTATTTACGCTATGCCATATTTGGCCGTACCATGCATTTTGCAACAGCAACACAACTATGGCATATAATACCATGACTATAAAGTATGCCTACAAAAATAGTATAAAAACCATGGTTTAAGTTAGAAAAATCATAATTATTCTTACTGAATTCATTCAACATGAAGTTCTTACAAGTTGTACTACTCGCTCTAGCGGCGCTCGTGGCTTCTGTGGCTGCAGGGCCCCGTCCAATCCGTAAGTACCTATCTATCTATACTAACAGTACTAGAATCAACACTGTTGGACAGGGTACCAAAACGCCCATCGTCCTTTGAATATAAATAAAATGAAACAGTAAATGGTAGTGAACCTAGGCTTCGCAGATAAGAATGTCACCCTTAGTGACTTGTCCCTTCTGCCCGCGCCATCCTGGTCGTGCAGATATGTGTTGGTCAAGATGGCACCCCCCTCGATGTGGCCCCCGGGGGGGCCTTACGCCGCTACTGAATACTAATTTATAAAGAGGAAAACTTTGTTTGTTTGGTTGTAATGAATAGGCTTAAAACTACTGGACCGTTTTTAAAAATTCTTTCACCATTCGAGAGTAACATAGGCTATATTTTATCCCGGTACGGGCAGTAGTTACCACGGGACGCGGGTAAAACCGCGGGAAAACGGCTAGTATTTAATATTATAAAGCTTCTGTTTGATTGATTGAACCCGTTTATCTCGGGAACTCATTATCTGCCTTGCCTCTTCCCTCACCTTTGAGTGGAGCAGTTCCTCACCAGGGCCAAAGCCTGCCGGGGCTGGGGTATGTTCGCGCTCATTGCCGCGGCGCTGGCACATAAAGGGCTTAATGTACATGGCGGGGTTTAGTCATTAAGAGTCTGACACTCCCGAGCGCTGCACTGCACACACAACGGGAGCCGGCATTTGTTGTTTTCCTAAAGAAAGCCTCTAGTATAGAGAGTTAGACACGAGCTTTAATGAGTTTTAAATATGATGTTATTGTTGACAGCGAATGTGAAACCTCCTGCCATGGCCGAGCGCATTGCTAAGCCGAATATCATAACGGTTCCTCCAAACTGCCCTCCCGGTCAGAAGCTGGGTCCAAATGGAGTATGCCGTGAAATCTGGAATGATTAGGTTAGTCAGTACCTCATGCTGGACTGCTCCAGCAGATGCTTAACTTAAAAATAAATTATTGAATAAAACTGTGGTATTTTTTTTTATTTATATATCTAAAAACTGCTCCTCATCGCTGCCCACCGGGAGTGTACCCAAGAGGCTGGCAGCATTGCCGCGTTGGATGCCATGCTTACTTTTTGACCAAAATAAAAACCAGCCTTTGGGTCAATTGAAGTGTTTAAATAATAATAATTTGTAAGTGTAGGTAGGTACATAATCCTTACTAATATTATAAATGGGAAAGTGAGTTTGTTTGTTTGTTTGTTTGTTTGTTTGTTCCGCTTTCACGCCGTAACTACTGAACCGATTGCTTTGAAATTTTGCAGACGTAAAGTTAGAAGTCCGGATTAAATAATAGGGTACTTTTTATCCCGAAAAAAATAGATATTCTCGAGGGAAAACAAAAATATTGTTTGCTTGATGGATGGATTGTAGATGGTGCTGTGTGTCCAATATAACCGAATTCCACGCGGGCGAAGCCGCGGGCGGAAAGCTAGTAGGTAATAAATTAGATAATAAGTGTGTGCACACATCACATCACATCATCAGCCTATAACAGTCCACTGCTGGACATAAGCCTCTCCAAGTGCACGCCACTGAGATCGATTTTCGGCTTCTCGCATCCAGCTCCTGCCAGCCGTCTTGCGCAAGTCATCACTCCACCGTGCCTGAGGACGTCCTACACTACGTTTGCCGAGTGTGTGCAATTTTACTATTTTAAAAAATAATGTAAATATTTACATTATTTATTTTTAATAGCCTTTCTTAATATACTTGCCATAACACCTATCCGGTTCCAGGTTATGCTGGCTTAGATAAGTATATTTAAGTGTTTATTTTTTATTACGTAATTGGTAATAGGTACCTAAACATTTTACCATACCTATAGGTAATAGGTATGTGTTACGGTTTCACTCGCGTCCCGGGGGAGCTACTGCCCGTACCGGGATAAATTCGAGAAGAGTGTAGCTTACCAAGCCCAACCGTGAAAGAAAATGTTTAGTAACTCAGATTATTATGAAATGAAAAAAACCCATAAAATTAAGTTTATCAAAGTAATTAGTAATCTTTTAATGAAACAATGTGAACCGTTACTATCTAATGAGCATATACCTTCTAAAAACATAATGAAGGTACTTACTAGCTAAGTACCTAGGTATGTCCTTCGATTTTAAGCAACATGACAGTTGTGGATAATATAGAAGACTGAAAGTCAACCCCAACATAGTTGGGAAAAGACTAGCTAGACATGATGAATTAATGATGATTTATCAAAGTAATCATCATTAATTTAAGAGCCCATCTATTGTCGGTGCAACGCCTTCCATTTACACCTATCTAGCGCCAACTCCTGAACTTCCTTATACGTCACAACATTCACCTTCTCTTTAATTTGCTTGATGTAGCTGTACCTTGGACGACATATTCCCTCTTTCCTTCGACGTTCCCTTCCACGATGTTTTTGATAAAATCGTCGTGACGTATAAGGTGTCCTATCATTTTTCCTCTCCTGTTCTCTATTTTGAAAAAATTATCTCTTAGTTCCTATTCTGTTACGTTCAAAGTTGTAGTACGTAGAAATTAGTTTGAAACAAACATACAATAGCTATTTCTGTATCAATATTAGATATTTAAATTACTAAAGATTTGTAGTAATTAGTTACATTACGGCTTGTTAACTCAGTTTGTATATAAAAGAAATGTTTAATTCAGGCATTTGTAATATACCTAACAATCATTATTGAATTCAATATGAAGTGGTTCCTTGCTTTTTTATTTGTTTTTACTTTGCTGGTCCTTAGTATTTCAGCACAATACGGTCCCTGGTACGGTAAGTAAAATACCTACATCAATTACTTTTGTGTATCATCAGCATAATTTCCCGGCCCGTTTCCCTACTACGTTGGGGTCGGCTTCCAGTCTCACCGGAGGCAGCTGAGTACCAGTAAGTTTATGTAGTCAGAAGACAGAAAGAACAACCAGTCTTACCTACGGGTATTGGGATGCCCGGGTAACTGGGTTGAAGAGGACAGATAGGCAGTCGCTCCTTGTGGCACACTGGTACTCAGCTGCATGCTGTTAGACTGGAAGCCGACGCCAAAATAGTTAGGAGTAGGCTCAGTTGATGATGGTGGGTTTTACTTATTCGTTAAGTCGTTTTTAGTCGTTAAGGAAGATATATTGTTTTTCAGGAGGGCCATGTTTAACTGATGCTGAGTGCTCGCCGCCGTGCACGTGCGATCAGCAAGTACTACGGTGTTTCTGTAATTTGTGGTAAGTCACATACAAACATATATTTAAAAACTAGCTTTTGCCCGCGACTTCGTTCGCGTGGAATAGTGACTTGCGGCAGATTTATGGTTTGACCAATAGATGGCGGTATATGTCCGGAATAAATTTTATTTTTATTTTTGTATTTCTTTGTAATAAAAACTATCCTATGTCCTTTCTCAAGTTCCAGACTATGTCTGTACCAAATTTCACACAAATCAGTCCATTAGTTTGGGCGTGAAGAAAAGACAGACAGACAGACAGACAGAAAGACAGACAGACAGAGTTACTTTCACATTTATAATATTAGTTAGGATTAGGATAAACCACACTATTTGATGGATATTATTATACATATAAACCTTCCTCTTCAATCACTCATCTAAATATTAAAAAAAAAACGCACGAAAATTGGTTACATAGTTTTAAGAAAGAAAGAAAGAAACATTTATTTGCTAAAAACATAGGTGTAAGCGTACAAAGGGACAGAAAAAGCGACTTTGTTTTATACTAGGTATGTAGTGGTGTTCATAATTTCTCATATTAATGATTACTTATTGTTTTGTTTAGAGCTATTAACGAGAACTTATCTCAGCTGAATCCTGCCAGCATCCGAGGCCCATGACAACATGGCCGACAAAATATAGCCATCATTGTTCTTCTTGTTAATAAGAATGAAATAAAAACTCATTCATTGATTTGTTTACTTTTATTTATACCTGGATATCTATCTATCTATACCTATATACAAAAATAAATCTCTATATCCCGTGGCCACGTCATCACGAGTAAACGGCTGGACCGTTTACGCAAACAATAAGAGGGGAGATAGCTTAAGCCCGGGAGAGCGACCTAGGATAGTTTTTGTCACCATCTAGCTACGGGACGCAGGTGAAAGAGCAGGTGCAAGTTAGTAAATGATAAAAACCCAGAGGATACAAAAGGACAAGGTTTGAATGAAATAACGTGAAGGAAGGTAATGTGAAAGAAAATATCAAAATGAAGAATGGAACCTTTATAAGTATTAAATAAATTAAAAAATATATGATTATAATTTTCTTTTTAAACGACTGACAATCCGTCATTGTCAATGTCAAATTAATCCTTTTGACAGAAATGTCAGATTGTATTTCGTTGTGTGTAAAACCAAAACAAAGCATTTTATAATATTTTATTCCTATATTAGTATCATAATAAGCAATGTCTGTATATAATAATGAACCAGAACTATTACCACATCATGAGCAGCAGGCACTATGTGAAACGCGCTTGCCTTACCGACAAGGAAGAAAACTTACCGCTGTGAAGGTTGGTTGCGAATTTTAAACTCCGAAGCAGCTTAAAAACTTTTTTATACAATAAGCACAAGCTGGTTTCCCGCGGTTTCACCCGCATCCCGTAGAACTACTGCCTGTACCGGGATAAAATATAGCCTATGATACTCGGGAAGAGTGTAGCTTTCAACAGTGAAATAATTTTTCAAATCGGTTTAGAACTTTCGGAGCCCTTAGGTAGGGTACAATAAACAAAACATATCCGGCCAGTGGGTTTGTCTTAGGGACAAAGTCCTCTTTAATATATAAGTTAATATATTAAAGACATATTTACGCAGGACTTCTTACAATTGTAAACGTATATATGTGAACGTATTTGTAAATAAGTTGTTGGTGTGCCTAAATAAATAAATAAATAAATAAATAAGTTGAAGATAAAGCTACATAGTTTGTTTCCTTACATTTTTAAATCTTATGGCCATTCCGAATATTCTATCTATCCGATAATTGGCTTGCTAGGGATAGAATATTAACTTTGACCATATACAAGTAATGTTCTAAATATAGTTGTGGTGGCCTGGTGGGTAAAGAACCAACCTCTTCCAGGGTCAGGCAAGTACCAATGCAACTTTTCTAAGTTTGTATGTATTTTCTATGTTTATCTTGGACACCAATGGCTGATAAAAAGGTGAGGGAAAACATCTTGAGGAAACCTGGACTATAAAGTCTGAAATCACCAACCCACATTGAGCAAGCTTGATGATTAATGCTCAATCCTTCTCCATGTGAGAGGAGGCTGCAGCCCAGCAGTAGGATGATAAAAAGGCTGTAACAGAAGTTATGTTGAATCTCTAGTCATGGCTCTAGTAGCCATTAGAAACTTTTTACATATTGCCTAATAGGTTTTCATTAACAAAACTCAATTTTTCCACCAGGTATACTCAATCAACAATGAATCAAGACATCTCCTAGTATTTGGCGTGCCATCTCTCAATCTCCGACAAGAGACCAAGGCATTATTTGCAAAATTCGGTAAACTGCAGTTTAACTTGACAAAGTACCCGTCTGAGCAGTTTACGGAGACATACCACGCTGCTTTCCAAGATATTCAGGCAGCTAGACTGGCTAAAAAGATGCTAGATACTAAAAATTTCTACGGCGGTAATCTACATATAAGTTATGCACCAGAATTTGAAAATGTTGACGATACAAGACAAAAATTGTTGCTAAGACAACGTAATGTTGTTGCTAGGCTGAAAAATCTGCAAAAAATTGATGTTAATAATGAGGTTGGTACAAAAGAGGTAGTTGATAATGCTGAAGTAAACGTACCTACGGTTAGCAATGAAAAACTTTACATGGGTGATGTAAATAAAATTGGTACAAGTAAAAGAAAGGTAACAGATTTTAAATCTGTTAAACATTGCAAGTTAAAAAAGTCAAGGAATTTTGACAGGAAAATGTGTGTTGCCGTTGTTGAAAATGATGTTGAACCTACCAAAGTGGTAGAAACTGCTAAGCCTGAAAGTGTGTGTGAAGTGGTAGATTTTACTTCTGCAGAAAAAGAAGTATTAACGAATATTAATGAGAGTTTAAACTACAATACATTTGGTACAGAATTAATAAAGCAAGTACCTATCAAGCCTGTAAATAAAATACAAATTAATATTAATAAAAAATTGTGAAGTAAAGCTTTGTGTACACTTTGCCTTTTTTTTTGTTGTATTTTAACCAAAAAATGAAACCCACAGTATTTGCAAAGTTTATTAATATCTTATTGCTTAAATAGATTAATAATTATGCTTATAAACTAACGGCCAGCCCATGTCCTTAAGAGGGCTATCACAAATTTTCGCGAATTTAAACGTTTTATACGAGTTTTGATGCTTTGGATATAGTCACAATAAAAAAACAAAAATAAGATTCAGAAAGTTTGATCATTTATCTTGAAAGTGTATTAAATAAATATTTTAATTTGTCCACGTACATCAGTAAAATCTTTGTCTCTGCAAAGGATGTTTCATAAAATGTTGCTTTTGGGTATCTTTTGATGCTTCGGTACTCCGAGGATATAGCAATTTAACCATTTATAAAAATGTTCAAGATACAACTATATCTTGTACTTGGAAGTGCTTAAATCAATTTATTACAATTCATACAGTATTACACCAAAAATAATTCTATAAAACTGAGAGTAACTGACAATTTTCCGTACGAAACTATATTTTTTATCTATGAAAGTATAATCCAAATTCAAATAAAAAACATTTAATAATTAAGGTGGTATTGTTATAAAGCTTGAAAAAAAAAAATTGGTCTATTTAAAAGTAAAACAATATTTTAAAATAATTTTTGTTTGCAATGCAAAAATCAATATAAATCTTGTGACGCGCGGTGTTCAACTTTAGTCAGCGCCAGGCGCTTACCGAGGAGGGACGTATCGCTCGCTGTTGCGCCGCGTAAACTCGCCGGAGTTCGAAAAATATAGCGCAACCTACGCATCTAACACGTTTTGATACTAGTGAGTTTTATTTTATTTATTAGTTATAATGATCTGATTGAAATGTAATATACATAAGTATTAGGCCATGATATTCTAATTCGAAAATGTTATAGATTGGGTTCTCTTTTTTTGATGTTGGTTATAAAGAAATATGTACGTAAATGTCATCGTCGTTAGTTTCGCTGTTGCATAATAATGTAATTGGACTTCTTTGATTCTTGCAGGATAATGAAAGCATATTTAATTCAGACTATCAGACTCAATTGAATACCAGTACAAATAATATGGTAAGTATTTTTTGTCACCCGCAAAAGGTATACGTGACATATTTGTTTTAATAAACTATCTACATTCCTAGTTTTCATTGTTGCAGGAAAATGAAGATACAATACATGGAAGACGAATTATAGATTTTAGTTTTTTTATAAATCAATTACTTATAAGTTATAATTGATAAACATGGTGAAAAGTTTGGTTGTCGATTAAATAATTTAAAAATTGTAAACGATTACTTGTTTATTGTAACTCAATCGAGCTATTCTAGGTTATAAAATTCATCGGTACAAATAATATTTCATAAACTATAAAAACAATAAATTATTTCGGAAAAAAGTGGCAAAGTCTCAAGTTTGTTTGTGCCGCGTGGCGGTCCGCAGGTGTGCGTTGCGTATTTCACTAGACGCACACATGCGCAAGTGCTGCCGGCTATCGTCTAATTTACCTACAACTGAGCAATTCGATTTTGTAATAGCGCTCTTAAACATATCGTACTCAAAATCAATTCCTTCTGGCTTATTGTAAAGCAATATGAATTTAAAATTTAAGGAACTTAAAGCTAAGGGGAGACAAGCCAATTTCTGAAAAGCTTTTCTACATTAAAAAAAGACGACTTCAATAATATAGGTACTTAAAATCTACTAAGTCTGACTGATAGCATGCTGAAAACTGCATCAAAATCGCTTGAGACAAGCGTGAGATAATCGTGCACAAACATGTGTACCTAAATACAAGTCAAACTGAGAACCTCATTTTTTCGAAGTTGGTTTAAAATTACTTACAGTATGTAATACTTTAAACAATATTTTCTCTTCACATATTTGAAAAAAAAATAGTGTAAACAGCAGGATCTGCCTCTGCTCAATTTTAATGATCTATGGTAGAATTTACACATGTTAAAGCTGGCCATTTCTACTACAGTTGAGCTGATAGTAGAAGCTACTCCTCTTCGGGATACTCCTCGGCGCCTTCTTCATCTTCATTGTCAAATTCATCACCGTCTACTCCCACATCCTATAATAGCAAAAACAATTTTTTTTATTGAAAATCATCAAATGACGGCTCCCGCTGTGTGTGCAGCGCTCGGGAGTGTCAGACTCTTACTGACTAAACCCCGCCATGTTGCTTCTTAAGCCCGCCATGTACCAGCGCCGCGGTAATGAGCGCGGAAATACCGCAGCAGCTTGGTGGGTCCTGGATTTCATTTGAACATCTTTTTCAGACATTACGGGTAGTCAGAAGTCAGAAAGTGTGACAACCAGTCTAACCAAGGGGTTTTCGGTTGCCCGGGTTGAGGAAGTCAGATAAGCAGTAGCTGCATGTGGAACACTGGTACTCAGCTGCATCCGAGACTGAAAGCCGACCCCAACATAGTTGGGAAAAAGGTAGGCATAATATGATGATAACATCCTAAAAAGGCTAACCATGATGAAAGCTAAACCCTAAAATACTGATGAACCCTAACAAGATTGATGATGCACCCTAAAAACAATAATGAACCCTAAAAAGTTTGATGTTGAACACTAAAAACACTGATCAACTCTAAAAATACTGATGAACCCTAAAATACTGATGAAACCTAAAAATTATGATGAACCCTAAAAAGATTAATGAACCCTAAAAGTTTGAAGGTTGATGCAGATGTTAAACTCACCTCATACTGTTGGTATTCGGAAACCAAATCATTCATGTTGCTCTCAGCTTCAGTGAATTCCATTTCATCCATACCTTCACCGGTATACCAGTGGAGGAAAGCCTGAAATACATACAAATGATAGCCGTTATAAGTTACTATAGTTATCGGCACGAATCTTGAGCTCTGACCTATATTTCTCGCAGAAGTGATTTATTAGCAAAGAACCAATCCCCAGTGACGGCTATGTCGCGATGCACTGCGGGCCAATCACCGCTTTAGCCCCCGCGCCTCACTTCATACCACAAAAGGGACACAATAAATTACTTCTGCGCAGGTGAAGGTCAGAGCTCAAGATTCGTGCCGATAACTATAAGTTCACGTGAGAGAGATACATGAACTCAAGTTTAAATAATACTTTTATACATATAATACTAGCTTCCGCCCGCGGCTTCGCCCGCGCAGTGTTCGGTTGTATCGCGTTTCCAAGGGAACTCTTCAAAAGTCCGGGATAAAAACTATCTTATGTTCTTTCTCAAGGTCAACTCTATTTCTGTACCAAAGGACAATGCTCATGAAGTATGAGAATAAAACCCAGACCCGGCGGATCTGTTTACTGTTCCTTTTACTAATACATTATGTTACCTCTAAAATCTCGAGTAGCAATGTGGCGCAGATGCTAAAATTCGAATAGCAATTTCGCAATAACTCATGTTATGACAAATAAATGATCTATCTATCACATATAGCCACTGATTTCGATAATGCCTCCTATGCAGTATTTCATTACTTATTATTACCTAAAAGGAGATCATTCATTTCGTACCCAAAACTGAAAGTGCCGGCCAGAGTAAAAAAATACCTGATTCTTGTAGAGAATAATGCCCTGAACATTTTTTACTATAACAGGAATCGTCTACAATTAACCCCCAGGCTGCTATTTGACTTTGAAAATACAAAAAAATCCCACAATGTTTGGAGCATTACATTACGGCCCCAAACTGAGGAAGGAAGCTGCTGCCTTCAAACGACTCCTGCCCAACCTGGGAAGTCATCAAACGACCCCCCTGAAGTCAGACTCTTACTGACTAAAACCCATCATGGGGAAACCAGGGCCGGGGTAATTCTTTCGAACAATCCTGCAGCCCCGATAGGCTTTGTCCCGCAAAAATATCGTACGATTCTTATCGAGGATGCCCTGAAGATCTTTTACAATTATAAAGAACCTCTTCGGTTAACCCCCAGGCTGCTGTTTTAGTTTAAAGTGGGAGAACCGTGAATAAAAAATCTATACTTGAATGTTATGGCAAATAACGTCCACAGTATTTTTTTAACCAACTTCCCAAAAAGGAGGAGGTTCTCAATTCGTCGGGATCTTTTTTATGTATGTTCACCGATTACTCGAAGACGCCTGAACCGATTTGCAATTTTGATTTTTTTTATAGGGTATACCTTCCAGGTAGTCCCATAATCACCAGGTCAGGATCTGATGATGGAAACCCTGAGAAATCGAGGGCAACTTTCGAAAATTGTAGGCGTGCATAGGTTAAAAACTTGACAATGAGGTGTACGTTTGATAATACTAAGCAACAGTGAAGGTTTGGAGCTGACCTGATGATGGAGACGAGAGAAGGTGGAGGGAACTCGAAAACTGAATATGTAAACTACCTCGTGTTTGGGCTTATATTATTCGTATTAATTAGAACTTTAGATAAATGTGGATAGTGACAACTATGCTTGTCACTGAAAAGCCAAAAATAAAAAACTTTTTACAAAAAAAACACAGTGTCTAATGGATGTTCCTGAGTTTATACGCCACCGACTTCTAGGCCGATGCACCTAAGAATAGTTTTTTTTTTTTGCATTTCAGTGTTTTTGGGAGTCGGTTTTATTTTTTTGTTAACTGACCGAACGTCTACGACTACGGCCCCTGCTACACTGATTAGCTCCGATTAGCCTCTTACTGATTTAAACCCACCATGTTCCTTCTGACCATGTAGCCAGGCCGCGGTAACTCTTTCGAACAATCCCGCAGCCCCGGCAGGTTTTTGCCCTGGTGGGCCACCTGGGGTTTGCTAACTCTCACAGAGGGACTATGACCCACTCGAAATTCTATAGGGGCGAGGGGGAATGGGATGCCTTCGTCTCCTTCTGTGAAGCATGCCAGAGAAGGATGCGGTGGAATAACTGAGAGATCGTGCATCTCATCCCAGCCGCTGCCGTGGACGTGGAAGACACCACGCGCATCGTTTGTCGAGAAGACTCCCGGCACCATAGATGTCGGTCTGTGGGCGGTGAGTTTAGGGAGGCTCACGTCCCTCCGCCTCCTTGGAAACAACAGGCCTGTGTAGGCGGCGAGCGTTGACCCAAGCCCTCCTCAGACAGTCAGCAAACCCCAGTGGAGCCCGCCAGGGCTGCGGGATTGTTCGAAAGAGTTACCGCGGCGATGGTACATTATCAGAAGGAACATGATGGGTTTAAATCAGTAAGTCTCCTCGGTGTGCAGCAGGAGGGGGGGGGGGGGAGGGCATATCGTAGACGTTCAATTAGTTAAAAAAATACTGTGGACGTATTTGTCGTAACATTCAAGTATAGATTTTATATTCACTTTAAACTCAAATAGCAGTCTGGGGGTTAACGAAGACGTTCCTTATAAAAGTAAAAAATTGTCAGGGCATCCTCGACAAGAATCCTACGATATTTTTTGCGGGGACAAAGCCTATCGGGGCTGCAGGATTGTTCGAAAGAATTACCGCGGCCCTGGTTTCCCCATGATGGGTTTTAGTCAGTAAGAATCTGACTTCCCGACAGCGGGAGGGGGGTCATTTGATGACTTCCCAGGTTGGGCAGAAGTCCTTTGAAGGCAGCGGCTACCTTCTCGGGGGCCGTAATGTAATGCTCCAAATATTGTGGGACTTTTTGCTATTTTCAAAGTCAAATAGCAGCCTGGGGGTTAATGGTAGACAATTCTTCTAGTAGTAAAAAATGTTCAGGGCATTATTCTCTACAAGAATCTACTATTTTTTTCTTCTGGCCGGCACTTTCATTTTTGGGTACAAAATGTTCGAGACTTGAATGATCTCCTTTAAGTTACTTTTCTTTTGCGCCGGGCTTGTTTTTTTGAGCATTGTCCTTTCATTAAAATCAGTCTGCAGTGGTTTAGACGTGAAAGCGTAACAGACAGACAGACAGACAGAGTTACTTTCGCATTTATAATATTAGTAGGTATTGTGATACCTTTCTCCGGAACATGACAGTGAACTGCTCAGACACGCGTTTGAAGATCTCCTGTATGGCAGTGGTGTTCCCTACGAAGGTGGCGGCCATCTTCAGTCCTCGGGGAGGCACGTCGCAGACAGCTACCTTCATGTTGTTCGGGATCCATTCCACGAAGTAGCTGGGAAGGAGTATGAGTTAGAATGTTAGCGGGAAGTTTAAAAAATCTAAATGCATTTGTTCAAAGAAATTGAAAAATTGTTTCATTGTCGTCTTGTGAAGGGATCTAATTAAATTAAAAATTATTTCATTGTTGAACACTGTTACACAGCGTGAACCACCCATAATAAAAACCCCCTAATATGAAATTAACTCTAATAATACAGGATCAAACCTACAGTTTGAAGTATAAATCTATAATACGATATCGAGGGTTAAGAACTAGAGTAGCGTAAGGGCAAAAATACAAAAAAATTTTTTTTTCACCATTCGTTTTTTTAATCCCCATATTTTTATGTGCCAAAAAACTGCAACGATGTAGTGAGTTAATTGCTTAGTACAACAATAACGTATAACAAAAAAAGATATTTGTTTATTGCCAAAATGAAGTGTTTCTACTTACAATAATCTTGACACTATTTTCTCAAAAAAATTACGAGCTCAACGATCGTAACTCGATTTACAGAGCGAATAAGACACCAAAATATGCCTTCAATGTAATCGCTTAAATAACGTATCTTGTTATACGTTATTAACGCAGAAAGTTTGATTATGTAGGCTTAGTTTGTTTCGTGCCAAATAAACGTAAAGTACCGTTACTGCTTATGGGTCCTTGTTTCGTAAGCTTCCGTAATTTTTCTTCCTGCCAAAAAAACGTAAGGGTGGGATACGCTACTATGGCACTAATTTATGTAACAGCCAAAATGTCGTATGTCAACCAGTTTTTGAAAAATAAATTTTATTAAAATGAAACCGTATTTTGATTGACCAAAAAGTTACATTATTCTGTAGCCGATAAATAAAGTTTTATTATAAGTAAAAATCAGATATCTAACTACTATAGATATGCCACAAAAAGGGCTATAAGATAACAGTAGGTAAATTTGAGTTGTTTTCGGGCTCTCCTGAGAAGTTGTCATTTTGGCCTTACGCTACTCTAGTTCTTAACCCACGATATGAATCTCAAAACACAGCACGAACACACAATAAACGTTACAAAACATCATAACCTTACAACTTGAACCCTACAACATTCTATGAACCCTACATCACATCATAAACCCTGCAACATTTATGAACCCTAATTTTTGACGAACGATTATTTTCCATTAACCCTAAAATATTGAGTGAACCCGTTTGAACCCAACCTGCTATTCTTGTCATGCACAGTAAGCATCTGTTGATCAACTTCCTTCATGGACATTCTGCCGCGGAATATAGCGGCGACGGTGAGGTAGCGGCCGTGGCGCGGGTCGCAAGCCGCCATCATGTTCGACGGACTGAACATCTGTTGTGTAGTGTGACAGCCTGTAAACCCTATACCCAGTATAGTGTAAACCCTAGAGTGATGAACCCTACCAGATAGCATGAACCCTATAACACACTATGAACCCTATATCACACTAAGAACCCTACAGCACACCATGAACCCTATAACACACTATGAACCCTATATCACACTATGAACCCTACAAGACAACATGAACCCTACAACATTTATGAACCCTATTTTTTCGTGAATCATGTTTTTATGAATGCTATTTTCAAAGACCTGAAAATTTTTATGAACCCTAAAATATTGAGTGAACCCGTTATGAACCCTACCTGCTATTCTTGTCATGCACAGTCAACATCTGCTGGTCAACCTCCTTCATGGACATTCTGCCGCGGAATATAGCGGCGACGGTGAGGTAGCGGCCGTGGCGCGGGTCGCAAGCCGCCATCATGTTCGAGGGACTGAACATCTGTTGTGTTAGCTCGGGAACTGTTAACGCTCGGTAGACTTGACTATTGCGAGCTGTTAAAGGGGCGAAACCTGCAAATAAAACATGTTATACTTTGAAGGATTGGCACGTTAAACTGTAGGTCCCGGCTGTCATTGAACATCCTTGGCAGTCGTCACGGGTAGTCAGAAGCCAGTAAGTCTGACACCAGTCTAACCAACGGGTAACGGGTTGCCCGGGTAACTGGGTTGAGGAGGTCAGATAGGCAGTCGCTTCTTGTAAAGCACTGGTACTCAGCTGAATCCGGTTAGACTGGAAGCCGACCCCAACATGATTGGGAAAAAGGCTCGGAGGATGATGAGGATGATGACTTTGAAGGATTACAGCTATTTATGTATATAAATCTATTGCAGTTTCTAATAGCTAATGTCATCACGATAGTTACACACAATGTACAAACAATACACTACAAATGTAGGAACCAAATATGTACTACAATTCTCATAAAATAACTTTGCGGCTCTGAAGGTAGCCATTTGCTTCCCAGGCGTAGCTAACTTCAGAGCGATGAATTGCTATGAATTTTATCCACGAAAGTTCAAAGTAGATGGTATTGACTAAACCCCACCATGTTCCTTCGTAAACCCTTTATTTACCAGTTCCGCGGTAACTCGCGCGAACAATCCCGCAGTCCAGATACATCTTACCTGGCATGAAGAAATGCAGTCGTGGAAAAGGTACCATGTTCACAGCGAGTTTACGCAAATCTGCGTTCAGTTGTCCTGGGAAACGTAGACATGTGGTCACTCCTGACATTGTCAACTGGAATGCAATAGGGTGACAATAAAGTAAGGCTTGAATGGACAAGTAAATCAATTCATATTTCAGGTTTTGGGTTAGTAACCATCGCACAAGTCGACCGATGCTAACCAAATGTTAAGCTAATTTCATCATTTCTCTCCATCTTATCATGACGAATTCTTCCATTTTTTCGAAGGCACGTTGAATTGGTAGGTGCCGGCTGTCATTCGTTCACTTTGGCAGTCGTCACGGGTAGTCAGAAGCTAGTAAGTCAGTAAAAAAGCTGGATAGATGATGATACTTTATCTAACAATAACCTTTCTTACAATTCAGTTACCCTGATATATCCCTTAGCAAGACGGGTATTAATAGTCAAACTTTCTGTTTTCTGACTGCACATAACGACTACCAAAGATGCACAATGACAGCCGAGACCTACTGTTTAACGTGCCCTTCCGCAACTCAGTCACTGGTGTCCAAGATATAGGTACCTACTTATAAAGTACATACAAACTTAGAAAAATTGCATTGGTACTACCCTGACCTGGAATCTAACCCACACACTCATACTTGAAGTAAGTTTTTTACCCACTGAGCCACCACGATTTCACTTCACTCATAAACTGATACTTACAGACACTAAATGGTTAAGATCTCCGTAGGTAGGAGATGCGAGTCTCAATGTTCTGAAGCAGATATCATATAGAGCCTCGTTGTCGATACAGAAGGTCTCATCCGTGTTCTCAACCAGCTGGTGAACGGATAATGTCGCGTTATATGGCTCTACTACCGTGTCGGATACCTGGAAATTATTTTGCTATTTATAGCTTAAGAGATAATTAAGGTAGGCCAGAGTTTTAAAAGGATATTTAGAAAGATTTCGAATTGTGACTCGAACTCAAAAAATTACAGACTTAATAGAAACACAGATTTAATACGTTTTTACAAAATTGAAAAGCTGAAAATTATTCATTATTGTAGAGATTAGGTAATTCAATTTAGAACAGTATTTTTAAATCGTTTATATACACAGTAAAATAAATAACCGACTGCATCTACTACCGCAAATTATATAGGTAAATATCTAACGCCCGCTGATCGCTAAGATCAGATTCTCAAACTTTGTAAACATGCGAACCCTTTTAAAAATAAAATAATTCCAGCAACTTCCTAAAATAATAATAAATAATAAATTCTTTATTGAACACCAATGGATTTGTACATTGCTTTTGTCTAGAACTAAGGTACAGAATTGGTAGTACAAATTACTTGTTAAACCCTGATTTCCAAACTAGGCAGACCTGTATGTTGGAAGTCAGTGTTCGACCGTATTTTTAACTTAAGAAAACAAAAGCTAAGGCTAGTAGATTAAAAGTAAAATTACAAGAAAACAGAAGGAGCATGTAACTATATATATACATGTTTGAAATACTGTTTATGACAAATGCAAGCAATAAAAGATTTAAAGTGAGTGAGTGTTATGAAAAAGTTGTGTGTGTTTTTATGTATAAAGACCCAAAGTAAAATTGCTTTTGATATACTGCAACACTACGAACCCCAAAGGGTTCACAACTTAGTTTAAGATACATTGCCTAAAGCAATAAGCTAGAGAGAAAGACATAAAAACTTACCTTAGGAGACGGCATAACACTGAAAGTATTGACAATCCTATCCGGGTATTCCTCACGAAGTTTACTGAGGAGTAACGTACCCAGGCCTGAACCAGTTCCTCCACCCAGAGAGTGGGTGAGCTGGAAACCTGGGTAGAACAAAATACCATGAGACACACGGAAGGAAAGATAGCGGAGATGCCAAAATGCAGGTAGGTCAGGCGCCTTCTTCTAGTTCAAATTCGTGCGGTGGACATGACCAATCCGATCAGCACGACTCGGTTACGATTTAAACGTTTATCCTTTTCTGTGATTTAATAATGAATCATTATTGTCTGCAAATGATTTACGATTGCAATGTGATAGTAGAGCAAACTATAGACCAAATGGCAGACCAATCGCAAACCAATGAAATGGCATTGGAATACGATCTGTCTTATGTTAGCAGCAGAATTCCCGCTAAGATTAAAACTGCTATTGAGATTCAATTATTATCAAATTGTCACATTATTAACTTAGAAGAATCAAGCACAGTTAAGTGGCTCATCCGCTGTCGTGAGAAGTTACCTTGGAGGCAGTCGCAAGGCTCTGCTTCCTTCCTCACGACATCCATGACTGCATCCACCAGCTCAGCCCCTTCTGTGTAGTGGCCCTTAGCCCAGTTGTTACCTGAAGGTAGAAATATAGGAACCTGACTGCTACTGGCAATCACTGCATAGTATAAAACAAAGTCGCTTCTTCTGTCCCTATGTCCCTGTATTCCTGTGTCATTTTTCATGCTGTTTTTTTGAGGAATGTTTATATGTATAATTCACACATAACACACATTAAATAGTGGAGAATTATTGTTATCCCGTGCGGAGCCGGGGCGGGTCGCTAGTTATACAAATAAATCTTCCTCTTAAATCACTATCTATTAAAAAAGCGCATGATATCGGTTGCGTAGTTTTGAAGACTTAAGCGTACAATTGACATAGGGTTAGAAAAGGCGACTTTGTTTTATACTGTGTAATAATTTGTAAACGTAAGTAACCCAACTTGTAGAGTGCACAGTACACTTACCAGCGCCACTCTGTCCGAACACATAGTTGTCAGGCCGGAACAGCTGGCCGTAGGTGGAAGACCTGATGGCATCCATGGTTCCTGGCTCCAGATCCACCAGCACTGCTCGGGGGACGAAGCGTGCACCTGTTGAGAAAGGCCATCTCATTAAATTAACATCATCTTCGTTCCGTTATCCTAATTTTATTTGTGATCGGTGCACAAATAAAATACACACACATAGAAAGTGGTGAAGGGCGGGCGTTTTGGGGGCTTTTGTAAATTTGACGTTCAAAAAGTGCTGATTTTCAGCCTACTTTGAATAAATGAATTTTGATTTTGATTTTGCAGCATGTTTTCTTCTTCCATCTATACCTACTCGTTATATGTACAGCGTCATCTTCCAAGGCGGCTATTATGATATAAAAAGATCAGCTAGCTGCGCAGGACAATTTATAGTGGACAATAAAAAGAGGGTTTGAATTTAAAAAAGTTTGGGAATCACTGATATACAGTCTGACCACAGAAGTGGTTGTAGGTCTTAGTAATAAGATTTCTAGGATTGGCTTTGTCGAAAAAAAATATAACAAGCTTCATTAATCACCGTTTTAACGTATCTTCAAAACATTTCATTAATCGAAAAGAAACTACACTCACCATCAGCAGCCTCATTATAATACACCTGGATCCTCTCGAGCTGCAGGTCGCTGTCTCCGCGGTAGTACCCCGTCTGGTCGATGCCATGCTCGTCGGATATAATCTCCCAAAACTGCAGATAAAATAGTTGGCTATAGCTCGCGCCAAACTTTATGACGGCTCGGCACAGATAGATAATGAGCTCTCGGCGGAAGAGTGGGGATAGCTTTGCGCACTGTACACTTATGGCAATAAACCAATAAGTCACTTTTACGCAGGTGAAGGTCAGGGCTCAATATCCTTGCCGATGATTATACGTAGAGAAAGGTAAGCTGTTGCTAGTATTTTCCATATTGATAGGAAAAGATTTTCGAAAATTGATTTTCTATAAGTAATATAATTTTCTTCCCATAAATATTTCTATGTTTGTTGCATTGCAGTTTTTCCAATCTCCCATACATTATGTGGCACACTTGTTCTTCACATGTAATTACCATACAAAGCGTAATGGTGCGAAACTTAGATGTTTATCCATAAACAACGGTGCAGTTCACCAACCTTCTTACTCTTGAACAAACCGTGCAATTTACTCTATGGCTTTTCCCGCGGTTTCTTCGCATCCTGACGTATTGTTGCTTCGTATAAATTATTATGTCATCGAAAACTACGAATGGATCGGTTATTGAAATCCGTAGGTAGTTAGTGCATGAGAGTAAAATTCTTTTTTCCTTATTTTGTCATAATAATACATCTATTAACAGATGAGAATTAAATAAACCTTTTTCCCCACGATTTTATCCTATTTCTAGGGATAATAATGATAATGTATCGTTATCAGATATAATCTTCAATAGGTACCTAATTATAGTGTAAAAAATTCGAGACCCCTCCATTTTTATGTTTACCCCTTGTTTTTTACCAAACTTAGTAAGTAGATGGGCGGACTAAGAACCAGTTTTCCCGCGTTTTTTTAAGTTAAAGACGGAAACAAATAAATCACACATATGGATAAATAAAGCATGTCTTTAATTATTACAATGTAAAATAATATTTTGGCAAACAATGCTTGGCGGGTTTGAAAAAAATAATTGGCGCGCATTTTCGTAGACTCGAACTTTGTTGCAAGTCTACTCAAGTACTTAGCAGTTGTATTGAAAAGTGTATACATGCATTACAAATAAAAACAATGATCTATTGCACTTTAACGGGAAATATCATGTCTTTTAATAACATACACAACCGTTACCTACACCGGATCATCACGTAAAAATAGATCGTGTTCTATTACGAAAATAAACGATCTATATGAAAATATTAAATATGTTTCATATAACCCACCTTTGAGCCAATCTGATTGCCACACTGTCCCGCCTGCAAATGCACAATTTCACGCATTTTTCCAATGTTTTCACTCCTCAAAACAACCAAACGAAACCGATTGAACTAATGAAATGTACTATTTTAGGAACTTATCGTCTACTCCCGTATTACGCACGTGGTATGGTTAAGAGATCCAAATACGTAATAATTTTGTATTAAATAGTTTTAGATAGTAACTAAGCTAATAATGTTGATATTTATCAATAAATATTCTTAGAAATCTGTAAAAGAAAATCATGTTCTGTTTCTTAGTGGGGACGAGTTTAATAAATTTAATTCAGCGCCATCTGTTATGAATTTAAGAAGTTGTTTAAAAACCAACCTTTTTGGACGTTTTATGTACACAAATATTTTTCCTATGTACTTAGGTCATTTTTACAACTTTAGAAATTATTTGTATTTGTTTCATGATGTTTTAAGTCCTACTAGATTTTCACTAAAAAACAAAACGTACTTTCAAAATTCCCAAGAGACCAAACGGCTTCGATTCGGAACGGAACTGCATTGCCCAGCCTCATTTGACGTTTTCCATTTCTGACAAAGCTAATGTCAAAGAGGTTTTTCCACAATAATTTAACGCCGAAGTTTTATTAATTTTCCTCATTAATCTCCGCTATTCATCTCCAATTACTATATCGTGACAGCTATTACGTTTATTTGTGTATTATTCGCCAGTGAAACCGCCGGAAATCATGATAGTTCGCCATATTGCTATTAATATTGCCCGAAGCTAAAGGGCCATTTTTTTAATGATAGTGTAAAAATCTTTGTGTATAACCGAGACATTGATAAAGTTATGACGTGTTAGTGCAGTGTGTGGTTATCGAGAAGCGTTTCTAATTACAAGTAAGTAAAACTAGTTTTATTTATTTGTTTTTTTTTTCTATGAGATATCTCCGAACACGACCTCCGAAGGACATCGGTGCCTTTAGCAATAAAAACATAATTTATTGCACTATGGTTTTTATGTTCTTTATTTGAAATGTTAGTTTTTTCTTCGCTTATATTCTTAGTTTCACAATATTAGACTTATTTTACGTTAAATTTCTATCTAGATATTAGAAACTAGCTTTTCACTTGGCGTCGCCCATTTTTGATGCGCGATAAACTAAGATAATCTAGCTTTCTCACTGTTATTGTACATTTCATATTGGGTGTATAGTTTTTTCACAAGCTTACTATATTTAGGAAGCTTTGTAACATTGAATTTACAGCTTTTAACAGAGAAATTTACATATTCAGTTTTAAAATACAGTTTTCTCATTCTATCTACATTGTAAACATAGTCTTATTAGACTTTGTACAAACAATAACATGAATGGCTGGTCTAATTGCAATAAGTGTGGTTTTTGCATATAATAGGAGCTGGTTTTCCACAGTTTCCCATGTTTTGTTTGAACTACTGCCCGTACCGGGATAAAATTTTGCCTATGTCACTGGGGAAGAGTGTAGTGCCCCAACAGTGAAAGAATTTTTCATTCATCGGTTCTGTAGTTTTGGAGCCTTTAGGGTGCAAAGTAATTTTTCTTTTTTATTATATTTGTAAAGATGTCATTTTGACCTCTAGGCCATAGAACAAGATTGGGGAAAAAATAGATTATTTTATTACTACTAAAGCTATTATGAGTTCCTAGATAGATTTAGCATGTGTCATATGGGTTTATCAACCTAGCAAAACCTAGTTTCCTTAAAGCTCTCATCTATATCTATACTAATATAGTACAGAGAAATCATGTTTTGTTTGTTTGTTTGTACCCTAAAAAATACTGTACCAATTAAAAAAATTCTTTCACTCTTGGAAAGCTACACTCTTTTCGAGTAACGTAGGCTATACTTAATCATGGTAAGAGCAGTAGATACAACACGACGCAGGTAAAACTGAGGAAAGACAGCTATTGTTGAATAATTATTGACATTCAAGTAGTTAAAGACTCTTTGACCAGACCATAGTAATTTTGCATATCAGTGAAAATTAAGTGCTTTTATTTTCTTACAACAAACTCTATATTTTACTAGATGTTTCCCGTGGAAACTACTTCCTGTACCAGGTTAAAATATAGCCCATGTTACTTTGGGATATTGTAGCTTCCCAACAGGGGAATAGTTTTTCTAATTGTTTCAAATGAATAACTAATTTTACTGTTTTTGCCGTATTTACATTGATTCTAACCAGTCTAACCAAGGGGTATTGGGTTGCCCGGGTAACTGGGTTGAGGAGTTCAGATAGGCAGTCGCTCCTTGTGGCACACTGGTACTCAGCTGCATCCGGTTAGACTGGAAGCCAACCCCAACATTGTTGGGAAAAAGGCTCGGGGGATGAAGATGATACTGCACTGTCATTGATTTTTTTTGCCATAATTAATTTTTGAACTAAAGTTTTAACAAGTCTTATCAAGAATGTTTATTATTAGTTAATTGCCTACTAAAATAGAGTTGAGAATGGGTTTTCCCTAATTATATATTAACTCTTTTGATTAGGACTGTCCTTTTTCTCATAATGTTATCATTTGAACATAATATAACACAATTACGGTTGTTCCCAATATTCTATCTGTTGTTTAGCTTATCAGGGATAGTATTAGCCATTCATGTTTCAAAATTCTATCTATTTCGGAATTTTTCAAATTGCGACCAGTATTGTGCGATGGTGGACAGACGACCTTATGTCGGTCGCAGTCGACGCTGGATGCAGGTCACCTCCAACAGGTATCTGTGGAGGTCTAAGGGGGAGGCCTATGTTCAGCAGTGGACGTCCGCCGGCTGAGATGATGATGATGATTGTGCGATGTGCCAATTTTTTTTTTAGATCGGATCAGTTTTTAGCTTTCGAGCTAACAAAGAACCTCTTCAGCTTTATAATATTGAGTACAAAAGTACGTACATAAATTACTTACAGGCTACTCTCACCCGCATGCGCGGAGTAGTTCCCACGAGACGCAGGTGAAACTGCGGGCGGAAACCAGTCTATAATATAAGATAAACGGCTTGCCCCGACGATCAATAGTCTCTACAAGCAAAGTTATATAAAAAAAATCGTTTTAAAAGCTAAAAACACGCTAGTCATGTATTGTCATCAGAACTCAAAGCGTGGGCAAAATTTCATCCTAAGTGGGACAAATTAAGATTCCAAGATTTTCTTACATACATAGTTATTTACATACAAGTGAAGCTTTTTTTTAACGACGTCAAAAATCATCAAATGATCTCTCCCGCTGTGGGTTAGCAGCGGTGAGAGAGTGTCAGACTCTTACTGACTAAACACCGTCGTGTTCCGTCGTAGGCCGCGTATGTACCAGCGCCGCGGTAACTCTTTCGAACAGAATATAGTTTTTTAGTTCTCTAGAGGAAGCTGTAAGGTACTTTTTATCCGCCTGCGGGAAGTACCGAGTTCCCATAGGACGTTAGAGTACTAGTTTTTGCTGCCAAAGTAATATCGACTCTGTTGTCTGTGTTATAGAGTCTAAAATCCAATGGTACAGCTACTAATATTATAAATGCGAAATATTGTATGTATGGATGTTTGTTGCTGTTTCACGCAAAAAAAAATGGATCTCTGCAGTAATCTATAGATACTTAATACAATAAAGGGGGGAGATTTTCTTGTTTGCACCTCATAGGCGCCAAAACTATTGAACCGATTTGAATAATTCTTCACTGTTGGGGCGCTACACTCTTCCCGAGTAACATAGGCTATATTTTATCCCGGTACGGACAGTAGTTCCCACGGGACGCGCATGATTGCGCAGGAAAGCAGCTAGTATACTTTATACCTACATCAGAATTGTATATACCTAAGCTAATATTCTATACATGTACAGCAAGTAATTTCCTCGTTACGCGGGTAAAACCGCAGGCGGAAACTAGCGGGAAAATAGCTAATTCTGATATATAAGATACTAGCCGCTTTCCCGCGGTTTCACTCGTTTCCCGTGGGAACTACTGCCCGTACCGCGATAAAATATAGCCTAATAGCTTCCGACCGCGGCTTCGCCCGCGTAGAGTTCGGTTATATCGCGTTTCCTAGAGAGTTCTTCAAAAGTCCGGGATAAAAACTATCCTATGTTCTTTCTCAAGGTCAATTCTATCTCTGTACCAAATTTTATTAAAATCGGTTCAGTGGTTTAGACGTGAAAGCGTAACAGACAGACAGAGTTACTTTCGCATTTATAATATTAGTAGGGGTGTTAGGTGTTACTCGATGTAACGTAGCTTCTCAACAGTGAAATAATTTTTCAAATCGGTTCTGTAGTTTCGGAGCGTTTTAGGGCACAAACAAGTATTTTTTTCCTCTTTATTATATTAGTATAGAAGTGTACCTAGATCCATACTTCCCTACTAATATTATAAATGCGAAAGTAACTCTGTCTGTCTGTCTGTTACGCTTTCACGTCTAAACCAATGAACTGATTTTAATAAAATTTGGTACAGAGATAGAGTGGACCTTGAGAAAGAACATAAGATAGTTTTTATCCCGGACTTCTGAAGAGTTCTCTTGGAAACGCGATATAACCGAACATGACGCGGGCGAAGCCGCGGGCGGAAGCCAGTATCAGAATAAAATGTAGACTACTTTTTATCAAAGTAATTTCCTCGGAACGCGGGTGAAACCGCTGGCGGAAGCTAGACGGCTATATTTTACTCTGCGCAGCAGTTCCCACGGGACGCGGGCGAAACCGCAAGTTATAGCTAGTTAGATACATTCCCCTATGTAATTTAAGGCCAATGCCTTGACTGGAGCTGGAAATACAAATATAAAATGTTTTACCTAATACCTTTTAATGTTTTACCTAAGTTAACATTCGATATGTGGCGTGTTCTTATCGTTATTAAGTTATAATATACCTCAAAGTAATTTTTGATGTCCTTTTTTAACTCTGAAAGTTTATCTCCCTAGCCTTTTGCCAATTATGTTGGGGTCGGCTTCCAGTCTAACCGGATTCAAGTACCAGTATGTAAGTCTAAGTACCAGTATGCCACACGGAGCGACTGTCTATCTGACCTCCTAACCTAGGTAAGACTGGTGTCAGACTTACTGGCTTCTGACTACCCGTAACGACTGACAAGGATGTTCAATGACAGCCGGGACCTACAGTTTAACGTGCTATCCGAAACACAGTCACTCTAGTGTCTAAGATATACTTAGAAAGTACATACAAACTTAGAAAAGCTGCATTGGTACTTCCCTGACCTGGAATCGAACCCGCGCACTCATGCTTGAGAGGTTGGTTCTTTACCCACTAGGCCACCACGACTTGAATTCACCTTAAAGTGTGGCTATCTGTTTCCTGTGGTTTCACTCGCGTCCGGCCTTATTTCCCTTATATCTTTCATACGAGTTCCGCTCGCGGCTTCGCCCGTCCCTGTGTTGATAAAAACTAGTCTATATATTCATTATTCTGTTATATTTTATGAGCCGTTTTCTCGCGGTTTTAGACGCGTACCGTGATAAATGCTTCCTATAGCCGGGTGGTTACAAAAACTATGAAGCTAATTCCTCCTCTCTTTTAGCTAATTCGCCCTCTAATTTTCACCTTAATCGGCCCAGCCGTTCACGCGTGATGGCGTGACGAAGTGATATAGGGATTCTTTTTGGGTATAATTTAGGCGGTCACCAAAAATATTCTTAAGACTCTAAGCTGAGGCACCAAATAAAATAAACAACTCCAAAAAAAATAAATTGACTTTATCAAAAGGGCACTAAAGTATATAATATTATGATCCAAAAAAAATAAAATAACATCAGAAAAATCGCAAATCTCGCACAAATATTATTTTTGGTTCCCAAAATGGATTAATGGTCACCAAATTCTATCCAACTAAAAGAATTATATTACTACCAAAAATCAAAGTTAGTGACGAAAACGAATCGCTGCAAAACCGACTCCACGTAGTCTTGTCTGTCCTACCCCTAGAGTGCAATTCATAACCGCGTAGGCGCGGAGGGGCGAGGCGGCCTGCGAGCTGAGGCGCAGGTAGTTTCAGCGCTCGCCGCCGCGGCTGAGGCTGGCCGGCCCAGCCGGCCAGCAAGCCGAAGCTGCGGTGGTGAGCGTGAAAACCATCTGCGACGATAAGCTCGCATGGGACCGCCGGAGCCCTGCAGCGCCGGAGCCGTGACAGAAGCCATGCTTGCTGCATGTTGCGTGCTTACATTTTAAACGTACTGAGTAACACACAAATTCATATATCAATAAATAAGCGACGTACGTTTGGGAACCCCAGTATATTAATTGGTATTTGGGAAATATTCTAGCGATCGTTAGCTTTTTTAGTCTGACAAAAATGACCAAATTAGGAGTCATGGTATTACATAATTGGTAACATCTAAGTAGTGACAATATATAATATTTGGTCTAAAGTGTATTTTAAAGGCGTCCATATATTTTTTTAGTAGTCAATAATACGAAAAAATGGTTTTATCTAATAATATTTTTGGAAACGTTATTTGGTGACCATTTATCCATTTTGGTAACCGTTTAGAATTTTTTTGGTAGTAAAATGGGTACTTTTTTGGGTGGTGTTTAAACATAAGCCATTATTTTTTATATACATACATATATAGATATACCTAATTATGTTTTGTTACACGATACCGTACCTACATGCACATAATGTGTGTATGAGTTAGGGCTGCCATCTCGAATTTCGTCAAACCCGGACAAACATTAAAAAAAACCCGGACATTTGGCGTAAATCACATTTTTTCCCCGAACGAGTACGATTTTTTTTAAACAATATAATACCTAATTTGTAATCCGTTTACTATTAACATATACTTAAATTCAATGAGGTACTTCCTTACATAAAAAGTGTCCGGGTTTTCCCCGGACACTTCTTGAAACCCCGCCCGGACGGCCCCCGGACGGCCTCCAAACGAGGACAAATCCGGGGAAACCCGGACAGATGGCAGCCCTAGTATGAGTGTGGGACTCGGCCACTACTGAGCGCGAGCGAACGCCCGCATACAAACACTTTGTGCATGTACCTATATGTCGTATACATATAAAGTATTGCTCAAAACTTCTCTTTAGATAAAATATCTATATGTTCATTCATGGCAAATACCTATTCTATTCCTAAGAGACCATGCTTTACTGAGGAAATAAGAAATATTGCGAACGAAAGGATGGGTGGGTCGATACCACGGAGGAAGGAAAAATAGCGGAGATGCCATAAGGCATGGTCAGGCGCCTTCTTGTAGCTCAAATGACGTAGTTACGAGTGAACTAACGAGACGTTCTGATTCCTTGAGACAACCTGCCGAAGATTTATGATTAGGCGGGTTCCATTGAAGGCGTTTAAGGGCGGAGCCAGTTATTGTCCTCGTCCTTCGTATTTTGGCGTGGCTACTTTCTTATAGTTGTCGGCACGAATCTTGAGCTCTGACCTTCACCTGCGCAGAAGTAATTTATTGGGTCCCTTTTGTGGTATGAAGTGAGGCACGGGAACGGGCTAAAGCGGTGATTGGCCCGTAGTGCATCGCGTCATAGCCGTCACTCGGGATTGGTTCTTTGCTAATAAATAACTTCTGCGCAGATGTAGGTCACAGCTCAAGATTCGTGCCGATAACTATACGAAATTTACCATTATGACATCTCCGCTAGTCATTCTGTTCTCCATGGTTTATACGGAAGCCATTGCGGATAAAACTGCAAACCTAACTATAGTAGATATATACGTATATATAGCTCGTTTCCCGCAGTTTCGCTTGCGTCCCGGGGGAACGGCTTCCCGAGTTCGGATAAAATATAGCCGGGGCTGTCTCTGGGGTAGCGTATATTTAATGTTGGAGCGTAGCTAGCGAACTGAGTATCGGATTTATAATATGAGTAAAAAGTTTTGTATAACTAGTGCTTGTTTTTTTGTGCGTATAATGTATTTTCGATCTACGTGTTCTTCTGCTTCATGTGTGTTCTAAAAACAAGCCTGAATAAATAAATTAATGAAAGAGTTCCTATTTGTATCACATTGGCACAGCTAATTTATTTGAATACACCGAACATTTTATTTATTGGAAATCATCAAATGACCCCTCCCGTTGTAGGTTAGCAGCGTGAGGGAGTGTGAGACTTACTGACCAAACCCCATCATGTTTCTTCTTAAGCCCTTTATGTATCAACCAGCGCCGCGGTAACTCGCGCGAAGAATCCCGCAGCCCCGGCAGACGAATAGTTACCACTTAAAACTGCATCTAAACATCCTCTTCTGTCTTTTCCAGGTCACAATGGAGGAGGTGAAGCTAGAACCGACTCCTCAACCTGTGATGAAGTTCATCAGCGTGACCAGCGAAGTCCTCACAGAGGAACAGAGAGAAATGTACGAATCTGTCCTCTCCACGTGGAAGCCCGTCATGTTCCCCAAACGGATTAAAAGATACATATGTAATAAGTGTAACAAGGAGTTCAAAAACTACCAGAACCTTTACCTTCATACTACCAGAGTACACTCTTCCGAAGAGTCAGCAGTCATCTGTGATATATGCGACAAGACCTTTAAAAACAAACACTATTTGTACATGCATCGGATGAACAAGCATTACTCGGAACTTGAGAAGTGTTACTGTCAATTCTGCCTCCAAGAATTCCGCACCAGAAGAGCTTTGCACATGCATGTTAAAAAGATACACCCTAACACGCTACCTGAGATTAAGTGTAACGAGTGTGGCAAAGAATTCTCGGTACCTTACAAACTGAAGTACCACATTGAGTCTTGCCACAGGGTGGACAAAGAAAAGTACAAATGCCACCTCTGCCACAAACTATATAAATCCAGTTTGAACCTGAATAGACATCTTCACTTCCAACACATGCCTGTCGAAAGACACCCTTGTGTGTTCTGCAACATGACGTTTAAGTCCCGTCATCATATGAAAAGACATGTCCTAAACATCCATCCTCCTTTAGAATCTAAAGTCACCTGTCCCGAATGCTTGAAAGAGTTCAAAAACGATCAGTACCTCAAAGAACATATGCAGGTCCATTCGTCTCTAGATTCCAAGGTCAAATGCGATATTTGTGACAAATTCTTTCACTCGGCTATTCGTCTAAAAAAACATAAGAAGATCGTGCACCCTTCGAAGCCTAAACTTCGCTGCGAAAAATGTGACAAAGAGTTTGCTCACGCTCATTATTTGCGTCGACATTTTAACGCAGTGCACTTAGAAATTGACGAGACAAACTACCCACATTCGTGTGACCAGTGTGGCAAGAAATTTAAGCTGAAGAAGTATTTGAATAATCATTTGCAAAGACATGAACAGCAGCATCTGAAGAGGATTTCTCAGATGGTGAAGACTGTTATGGGGGATGACAAAGATGGGGCTTCAAAGAGGAGGGGCAGACCAAGGAAGGCACGCGCTGAGATTGAGTTTATCAAGTGCGAACCGGTTTCTAGCTCAGATTCCGAGTCTGGCGAAACGGAAAGTGATTCCGAGTGAAAGAATCTTCAATTGTTTTTGTGAAGTGTCAAAGTGCATAAAGCTGCTGTACATACGTTTTATTAATGTTTTTGAAGATGTTACGTATAGAGTATGGCCTGAGATGGTCGTTTTCTCTCTTTATGTATAGTTAGGACCAAATTTTTGCAAATTTATTCCTATTCTAGTTACTAAAGCGTCGGACGGTGGATTAACTCTTGTCATATTTGCTGATTATACTTTTTAGTTTGCTCCACGTAATTTTGTAAATATGAAGTTAGCCAATTGACTCCTTACTTTTTTAAGTACAGTCAAAAAGCTTTGCTAGTCCGAAGTTGGCTACAAAGATGATGAAAACACTTCTGCGCATGCGTGATGTGTCAAATAGCTAACTTCAGATAGGCAAAGTTAGGTGGGGCTAATTGTAAAATTGCAATTGTTAAATACATTATGGTTTATATCCTTTAAAAAGCTTTATTTACTTACTGAAAACTCCGAAAGGCTTATAGTCAAAATATTAGTCAGTTCTCGTGATTTTATGAATCTGACGCCATATTGTACTGGGCTATATTTTAATGTTTTTTTTTTTTAATTACAAAGTATATACTTTTATTGATTCTGCTCATTATTTTAATCAAAAATATCTTCACGTTAACATTGTAGAATTGTATCAAACCTTTTTCATAAACTTTCATGTATGGTCTATCCGTCTGACGCATTTAAAATTCAAATTTTTAAAATCTTATCGAGTCCTAGCTTATGTAATAAGCTTTCGCTCTTTAATATCTTTCGCATAGTAAATGGGAGTAAAAATTAACAATTATAGACTTAAATAAATAAAAAATTAATAGTTTTTCGTATTAACTGTTTCTTACTTTGGTAGATTTATATGTGTTGGTTGTGGCAACACTGAGGTTTTGGTAGAAAAGACTGATGTTGATTTGTTCGTGTGGTGGTACAAAAATCTTTTTAAAATTCTTTTTTTTATGTATTTTAGTATGAAATAATAAAATTAAATGCTTTTTTAATCTTAAAATATGAAACCACAAGAACAATCAACGAAATAAAACTAAAATTGATATGATTGTGTAAATGAGGTGTGAGACTAAAAACGAATAAAACCCAGTGTTGCCATAGTCAAAATTGTTATCTATTTGGGGTCAGTAAATTAAATATTTAGTAGGTATTTCGAAATTATGAGGGTAGGTACATTTGGTACAATATTTTAAAATTAATTTGTGATTTTTTTATATAGTAGTAGATATTATGTATTTTTATTAATTTCCGTTTAATTCCAGGTTTTTAAGATAATGTGCAATATTTTTAGCTACGCTCTGTAGAATAAGTTTATTTTATTTTATGGTTTTATGGTATTTTTACGAAGATGGATTACATAATGCATGCACAAATTTTAACTGTACCCATGTATGTATAAAAATGATCATTGTTTTAGTAACATGGGTAAAATAGGTTCCAATATTTTATCTATCTGTTGTTCCGCTTACTAAAGATAGGGATTTGGTTTTGACAATACTTGTATGGGGCTTATGTCAAAATTCTATCTCTACTAAGCTAATGAATATTAAATCGCCTATTAAAATCAGTAACACATTAAAGTACCTGCTTCTTTTCGGGAAATTGGTTAAAATTATGCTGCGTAGCCTAAATAAGTTCTTATTTAGTAAGTAACTTATATTATTTTCATATTTGTTGTCTCATCCTCATAATTTTGAAATTTTTAACGCCTTGGACTTGTAGACTGTATAATTTTGTTATGCATTTTTTAACAAGAATTTATTTAAATATAGAAGATGTTTAAAATAATATTGTTGAAACTGCGCTTACTTATGATGGGAAATCATCAAATGACGGCTCCCGCTGTGTGTACAGCGCTCGGGAGTGTCAGACTCTTACTGACTAAACCCCGCCATGTTCCTTCTTAAGCCCGCCATGTACCAGCGCCGCGGTAATGAGCGCGAAGAATCCCGCAGTCAAAAACAAATTACTTTATCATATTCATGTGTTGTCTTTAAATAATGTCATTTTAATTTATGGTTTTAAAGGGAATAATTGATTTAATTTTTTTATTGATAATTATAATTTAAATAAGTAAACAGCTTGATGTGAAAAAATCTGTGTCGTCATAGCTCGCGTTTTCATACAAATTGCATAGAAAGGAACCGTTTTTGACAATTCAATAAAATGTTATAATTATATTGTCTATCTAGTACATGGCTAAGTTTATATATAATTATAGTATAAATGTTATAAATATGTATATAAGGTTATTATTTAGGTGTTTAGTTGATGTTCGCTGACTGGTTTTTCAGCTACAGTCTTCAATATATTTTATTTATACTTGAATACCGAAAATAAATCCGATAATAAGGGCAACTTTCGCAGCATAAAGTAAAATTCCTGTCGAGCGGGACAGCGCTAATAACATCTTGTACCTCTCGCGCCCTCTGTCAACCGCTGAAAAGTGGTTTCTGTTATATTATGTACAATTCCGTTTGACGAAAATAGGATCGAAAAGTGCTGGAGTGGAGACCACGAACTAGCAAGCGCAGCGTAGGACGTCCACCAACAAGGAGGACAGACGACCTTATAAAGGTCGCCGGAAGACGCTGGATGCAGGTCGCCTCCAACAGGTATCTGTGGAGATCTAAGGGGGAGGCCTATGTTCAGCAGTGAACGTCCTATGGCTGAGATGATGATGACGTTTGAAGAGAACTATAGTTGGTTGTCAGTACTTATTTGATCTGAAATAAATATTCTTTAAATTTTTTATTTGCTGCAGCTGAAAAACCAGTTTACGTAGACGTTAAGTGGGTACATTTTAATGTTAAATATTATTTTTATTTCAAATGGATATTTATTGTAAATATAATATTTTGATGTGAAGCTGATGTGTTGTTTTATTTTTCCTTAATTCCCTCTCACTTAATGGAATGACTTTCTTTATGAATGAAGCATTTATAAGGTTCCTTCATCATCTGCCTAGCCTTTTCCTTACTCTGCTGGGGTCGCCTTAAAGTTTAACTGGATGCAACTGATTGCCAAAGCTTTACTAGGAGCGACTGCCTATCTGATCTACTCAAACCAGTTACCTGGCAACCCAATACCTCTTGGTATAATAAGACTGCTCGACTGGTGGTCAAACTTCTGACTAGCCGTAACGACTGCCTAAGATAGGCCACCACGACTATTTTATTTTGACTTTTTGTTTTATTCATGAATATCATTCATTCAACATATAGTTTTAAAGATATAGAACCCTCCATCACATTGTGCTGCGGTATGTTATTGCGGTGTGCTGTTGTCTTATTAGCATCGCATGCTAATAAGACAACAAATACGTTAAGAGCATGTTCATAGCTAATCTGTGGTGACCTGATTTACTCTGTGACACCGCCCCGCCATATTGTTTACATTTTGGGTCATTGTATCCCGATTTCTTGCGTGCGATTATTTTTAACTTTAACTCAATTACACTCGTTTTATCATGGAAACAATAGTTTTAGACCCCGGAGAAGATGTTAAATATGATTTTGAGCCTACTAAAGTAATATGTAGGTGTTGTTTAACGACGGAAAAGCGAATGTTTAGCGTAACAAAATTCCAGACGTTTTTCAGGGATTTGACTGGATTAAACGTAAGTTTTAAGCAGTATTTTATTTAAAAACACTTTCAGGAGCTATTTATTAGCCATGTACATTAATTTCTCCGACGTAGAATACTCAATTTTGAAGCTAACCTAAATTGAAGATTTTTTTTTGTATTTATGTTTTTGATAAATTATGTGTAATTGTAATACACTCTTTAATTATATAGGTTAAATTAATCCAGAACAATCAATAAATTACACGTCTGTACCTAATTTAATTAAGAAATTAGACTATATCTTTACTTACTAATGTTATTAACTAGCATCTGCCAGAGCGGTTTTACCCGCGTCCCATGGGAATTTCTGGCCATACCCGGATAAAATATAGCCTATGTTGCTCGCATATAGTGTGGCTTCCCAACAATGAAAGAAATTTTCAAATCAGTTAATTAGTTTCCGAGCCTTAGGGTACCTACAAACAAAAAATCTTTATTACATTTTGTAATAATATTAATTTCTTAATATCTTTTGAACATCTTTGGCACTCTAATGGTTTCCACGGCCGCTGTTCTCATACATATAAGGAGATCAGCCAGCTGCGCAGGACATATTATAGTGCACACACATTTGCTTAGACACAGGTGCACTCACTATTCCTTTACTCATAGCCCGATGGGACGACAATCCGACACGACCGGAAAGCAATCTACATGTAGTTAGAAGACACAACCTGTCTTACCAAGGGGTATTGGGTTGCCCGGTTAACTCGGTTAAGGGGGTCAGATAGGCAGTCTCTCCTTGTATCCAGTTGCATCCAGTTAGACTTGCAGCCAAATCCAACATAGTTGGGAAAAGGCTAGGCAGATGATGATTAACTTCTAATGTTTTCAGGTAGATGGGTCAGATGGTCTACCACCGTGGGTTTGCTTTGAGTGCGGTGCGTTGCTACAGAAGAGTGTGCGCTTCAAAACTAAAGTGTTGAGAGCTCATACAATGCTGTATGATTATCTCGCACGCTGTGCTCCAGTATGTATCATTACATCACTACGTAGTACCTATAAAAAAAAGTACTTATATAACAAAAAAAATTTGGGAAAAACTGCTGGGCATAGGCCTCCTCTCACACGGAGAAGGATTGATCACCACACTAGCTCAATGCGGGTTGGTTATTTTAGAAATAGTCCAGGTTTCCTCAAGATGATTTCCTTCACCTTTTTATCAGCCATTGGTGTCCAAGATATACTTAGAAAGTACATGCAAATTTAGAAAAGTTGCATTGGTACTTGCCTGACCTGGAATCAAACACACACCCTCATACTCGAGAGGTTGGTTCTTTACCCACGAGGCCACCACAACTTCTTCACTTCTTCTTCAACAAAAAAAAGTGAAAACAAGAATTATATATATTATTTGAAGGCTCCCATACAATAAATGTGTTTTGTACAGCTCAATTAGTATATAATGGTATATGTAGAACCCGTCCTTCCTTGTGCTAAGCATTTTATTTATCACAATCCTTTTTATTTAATATAAATCCCAATTTGTCTTCATTTCAGTTCCCCATAGAGCCTCAGGATGAAGAATTGTTAAAATACTCCAGTCCAAATCTCAGTACCACCGGAGTGCTCACTATAGATATTATTGGCAAAGGAAAAGCTGGTTATCACCAGGTTTTAGAGGTCAGTACTAACTAAACACATAGAAATGAAAAACTAGCTGTATTCCCGTGGTTTCACCCATGTCCTGGAAGAACTTGTCATACCTGGATAAAATATAAACTAGCTTCCACTCGCGGCTTCGCCCGCGTGGTGTGTCGATAAATAGTAGCCTATGTATTAATCCAGGGTATCACCTAACTACGTACCAAGTTTCAACCAAATCGGTCTAGCCGTTTTTGCGTAAAAGAATAACAAACATACATCCAAACTTTCACATTTATAATATTAGTAAGATGTTACTCTGAGATAATGTAGCTTTCTAATGGTGAACAACTTTTTCATATCGACCATACATAACGTTCTGTTTTTCTTAAAAAACTTTGACAAGGCAGCCCTGAGCCTGTAAGTGGCCGGTGTTACACGAATCGCTTGTTTGGGAAGGTACGTGTCCCGTGGGAACTACTGCCCGTACCTGGATAAAATATAGCCTATGTTCACCGGGGTTAATGTAGCTTCAAAACAGTGAAAGAATTTTCTAATCGGTTCAGTAGTTTCGACGTCATTAGAGTACCAATTAACGAAAAGATTGTTCCTTTTTATTATATGAGTACATAATTTAATATTAATGTTTTTATATTTTCAGCATGAAAAACAATTTAACCCATCAGGTTTGGACGACATAGATATACACTTGTTAAATAAAATAGATAATGAGGCAGTAAAAGAGGAAAATAACGGGTTTTCTGACATCGAAGACAATATAACTTTGGAAGAAATTAGCAGGTGAGATATATTTTTTATTAAAAACTGATTGTTTTCCCGCGGTTTCACCCATGACCCGGGGAAACTTCTACCGGCCCCCAGATGGTAACAATAAGGCTCTAGACAGACGGACTGTATTTCAACTGCAAATTGCAGTCCAAGGGCAGTTTGAATGCAGTTGACACAGCTGTAATAGAACTGCAAGTCAAACATGCAGTCCAATTGTAGTTGGGATGCAGTCGGCGTGCAGTCGTTGCAATCGTATCAACTGTGTAGGCAGACATTTGCAGTTGGATTGCAGTTGAATTGCAGTCCGTCTGTCTTGAGAGCCTAACTATCCTATATCCTTCTCCCGGGTCTAAGCTATCTCCCATAACCACCTTTTTTCAGGACGGTAGCTACAAAGATAACTGACGATGACATACAATCATTGCTACAAGAGACTGGACATATAGATGTGGAGATAAAAGAAGAACCGCTACACAAGAAGAGTAAGAAGAACAAAACTAAGCAGGATAAAGTTAAGAAGAAGAAGAAAGAGTGAGTTTGTTTTTCTACTAGCTTCTGTCATGTGCCTGAGAAATGAGTGTGAAATGTACCTGAGATTAGCGCATTCAAACAAACTCTAGCTTTTTAATATTAGTAAATACTAACTTTTGCTCGCGACTTCGTTCGCTTAGAATAGTCACTTCCGGCAGGATGGCGCTGTATGTCCGGAATAAATATTATTTTTTGTAAGCAAAAACTATCCTATGTCCTTTCTCAAGTACCAATCTATGTCTGTACCAAATTTCACACAAATCGGTTCAGTAGTTTAGGCGTGAAAAAAGAAAAAAAGAAAAGACAGACAGAGTTACTTTCACATTTATAATATTAGTTGCGATTTGCTCTCCTCTGCGAGCCGGTCTATCTGAACGGACCCTATGTCTTTCTGTATATGTCGGGATAAAAAGTAGCCTATAGCCTTCCTCCAGAAATAGGTTGTTTAACTTCGAAAGAATTTTTCAAATCGGATCATTAGTACCTGTGATTAGCGCGTTCAAACAAATTATAAAATTAGTAAATATATATCTGGTTTTAAGAAAGTCATTATTTTTCTTTATAACTGCAAATCCATATTTTTTTAGCAAAATCTCAATGCAATCTCAATTTGGACAAAATAAGAATTTTGCGCCAGCGAACTACCATTCCTAAAACATATCAATATTGCGCATCAAAAATTTTACATTGCGCAAAAGCGTATTTTTTGCGCAATATTAAAAAAAACGCAAAAACATACTTCATCATACACTTCTCTTTCAGGGAAAAAATAAAACCGGACTCAGAAACTACACCGGGCAAGTCTTCCATAAGAAAAACAATAGAATTGGATCCTACCAAGATTAAAATAATTACTTTGAATCCTGAAGAACAAATTAAGCAAAGAGAGGTATGTATATGTCGGCGTCAATAAAACAAAGGGGTTCTCACACAAACACTTGGTTTATTCCAATTAACACAGTATTAGTCACTACAATTATTTATCACGAATTTGTGGGAGGTGTGCACTCGGCAACGGTCGGTGAACGAATGACCCGAGTCGTGCCGCGCCGCTTTATATAAGGTCCACCGTTGACAGATCGACGGTTGACACTTCGACGGTGGCGCCGTCACATACATTATCTCCCGAGCCTTTACCAACTATGTTGGGGTCGGCTTCCAGTCTAACCGCATGCAGCTGAGTACCAGTGTGCCACAAGAAGCGACTGCCTATCTGATCTCCTCAACACAGTTACCTGGGCAACCCAATACACTTAGGTAAGACTGGTTGTCAGATTTACTGGCTTCTGACTGTGATATGTATACAGTTACCGTCAAATAATTTTGATGGCCCGTTTCACCGAAGTCTCTGATAGCCTATCAGGTACTTGTCTAATAGAAAACCTTTTGGTATCAAAAACCTATCTGGCAGAAACTATAAGCAGTCTTTATCTGCAAAAAATAATCTTAAATATTGGCGATGCAAAGATTACGCGCACGCCTCTCGTGGCGACATTTAGAAGCTGTCTAAGAACGACAATTTATTTATTTTTTGAAGTTATGTTTAGATAATTCAGATGGATCACGATTATATACGGAAACCTGTTGCTAATAAAAGCAGAAATACGAAATATTGTTGCGTTCCTCAATGTAGTACTTACGGAGATACGGGAATAAGTTTTCATTTGTTCCCAAAAGACAAAATTATGAAGAATAAATGGAAGACTGCTTTAAGAATAGGCAAGCCAGTTTCACCATCAATGAGAGTTTGTTCTCATCATTTTCAAGCTTCAAACTTTTTTCCGAACAGTAAGTATAATAATGTTTTTATTGTTCTATTGTACACAAATTATATTTATATGTATTTCATAAGTTATTCATTTACAGCCTTACTTATAAAATAATAAGTTATACTTAAGAGATGTTTAAGAAAAAATCTTACTTATAAACGTGGCTGAAATAAATCATTTTCTTAGCAATGTCTTAAATGAGCTGTCAAATTAAGTAGCCTCACACCCTTGTTTAACCCGCTAATTATCAAAATGGCTGGATTCTTACCAGCTGATTTTTCATTTCCGGTTTATTGACAGCATAACTTTTTAATTTTATATTTTACGGATGCCATTGTTGCCATTACACAACGTTTTGATGACAAATATTTTTTTAAGCTACCAACATTCCGGTAGTGTTGAGAAATTAGTATGTTTTTATGTCATTATCTGTTCATTACTTAAGACATGCTTAAGAAACGTTTATAGGTCAAAATAATTTAATCACTACTTAAGGCTTTAAGTAGTAATTACTTAAAACAATGCTTAGAAGATGATTTGTTGATTTTTATAAGTAAGGCTGTAAGTTTAAGTACGCTAAGGCGAGTTTCTCGTCAGATAACGAGATTATGTTTATTGTTCCAGATTGTAAAAGGCAGAAGTTGTATCCTTATGTCGTACCGTCACGGAATATTCCTAAAAGAAGCTCTGATAAAGAAGTACCATTAGCCAAAAAAATTAAATCAATTGCTCGAGAAAATAGGGCTGATACTAGACGCAGGAAAATAGTGGAATCAAATAAAGAGCTTGGACTTGCCATTGAGAATGAATGAAGAAACTAAATTTGAGAACAATAATATATTAATATTATTGTTGGTGGTCTTACAAATTTGGGTCCTCCAATTATTCACATTGATAAAGGAGATTGGGCGATTCCGGTCCAAATGTCCACCACGAACGAGACCTATATGGCTAGATAGCCCGTTAAATATAGAACATTTTTTGTTATGAAAGTAAAAAAAAATATAATGCCAGAAAAAAGTTATAGCAAAATCAAATAAAACATTTTATAGATTTTTTCAATTTCATTTTTTCAATTACTTTTCGTGATGTTCAATTTTCGTACTTTCAGTAACTTCTGACAAAATAGAATTGTTAATTATTAGAGAGAAGACACCACCAGTTACATCGAACTTTCTTAGATCCAGGCACCGCTGAGTATATTCAAGCACTTCTGGCGCCTCAATTGGTTAGTGATTCGTACATCCATCGGGCAAAAGATATGCTGTTTATATGCAAATGTGTCTTACTCATCTTAGTTTTAGATAAAGTGCGGAAATGGTAGTGGAAAAAAACAAAAAATAATAATGATAACTTACAAAATATACCGAAAATTAAGAATACATTTTTAGCTATAACTTTTTTTTGGCATTGTTTTTTTTTTACTTTCTTAGTAAAAGTTACTCTAAATTAAGTGGACTATTTAATTATATAGGTCTCATTCGTGGTGGACATTTGGACCAAACTTCATACATTCTTGCCCAATCTCCAATCAATCTCTCGAGAACAATAATATATTAATTATTGTTGGTGGTCTTACAAATTTGGGTCCTCCAATTATTCACATTGATAAATTTATGTAGTTATTGAAAATTATACCTAAAACCAAAACAAGTGAAGCTTATGAATCGGAAGAGTATTGTAAGAGTGGCAATAAATTTTTACAGTGAATAAATAATTTAGTACAGAGTTGTAATTATTTTTATTTAGTCATAATTTGATCCATACTCCTTAACTATTCTAGGAAGAAATTTCTCAAAATAAACATGAACAAGACATACACAAATTTCCAAAATATGATTTTCATCAAATAAAGCTGTTCTTATAGCTAAATCCTTTCCTATTTCAGAGTAAACTAAATAATCACATTCTGTAACACCTGACAATAACATACCAACTTGCATTTGAGTATAATGCTGAGTATAGGCTAGTTTCCTAAAAAATAATAATTAGTCCGTCTTGTAGATTGTCCAAAATTAAGCGATACGTATTTTTTCTTTTTTAAATTGGATCAGAACTTGTTAAGATATAGCGTGTTAAAGTTGAGTGTGACGTCACAAGTTGCTACAATTTTCAGGACACTGTGACGTAAAAGGCCCCCACTCCTAATTTTTGAAGCGTATTATCTTTGTCATTTTATGTTTAATTAAAAAAAGAAAAAATACGTATCCAATATTTTTTGATTATCTAAAAAGCGGACTAAATATTATTTCATTATTTCGACCCTGGAAACTACCCTATTCTTTTTCAAATTTTGATTTTTATCTAATATAGGTATTACATTCATTTCTACAAGTTCATCTGCAGTTAAACGAGATCCTTCCTTCAATGTCTTAATCTCAATATTTCCATCTTTATCCATGGCAGTACCGTCTAGACTTGCAGAAAGCCATGGTAATTCTGGTCGAACCAGCAATCCAGACTCTAAAATGGTGCAGCTATAATGCTCTGCATACAAATCTCTTGCAACTGCTTCACAACGAAGGCCTAGTATCTTCATTCCCAAAGAAATTACTGTGAAAAACCTCTTGATATCTTTTATCCCAATCAGCATTTTTATTAGAATAATAAGTAAACTGGGCTCTTGCTTTGGAGGCTGTTAGTCTTAGTTTTCTAGCTTTATGCCAAGAAGGAGTACCCTGCTCAGCATTGATTATTTCTGTACTTTGGTCTAATGATACAGCTACATATCTGTTGTAAAATTCAAATTCATTTACTTCACATGTCTTCAACTTTTCTGCAGTCAGTTTTCTTAATACATTCATTACCCGCCACGAATTAAAAGTCAATAGTTTTTCAGGAAATTTAGTCTTGTCTACACTTCTACTAATTACCCTTTCACCATAATCAACAACTCCATCACCTCTTCGCATTAGACTTGTAAATAAAGAATATTCACTGTTTGGTGTGCCTGAAATAAACAATATAATTTTTGAAACTAATTTTAGTTTGTAATTGTACATCTATAATATAAAAATGTGTTGGTAAGCGCATAACTCAACAACGCCTGGACCAATTTGGCTAATTTTTTGTTGTGTTTGTTATTGTCAGGAGAAGGTTCTTATGAAAAAAAAATAGGGTAAAGTGGAGAAGTCAGTTGACGGGAGCGAAGCCGCGGGCAAAAGCTAGTTCAATCTACAAATATAATATTTTTTATCAAATTGAAGTTTTCCAGGTAGGTGCCATATACTACTATACATACACATATACCATACTACATATTACCATATGCATTACAAGTATTTACTCTGCATTAACTTCATTCTCCAACGATTTTCCATCTCTTCAGTGACTTCTGGCATTGTTTTCACGTAGATGTCCCTCTGTCCTTTCACATGGCACATTTCAGACAATGATTTTGCTTCATATTCCTTCAATACTGTAGTTTTAAGTGTACCCCATTGTTTCTCAATGTCCGTACAACTCAGGTCCTCCAGATCTGCCTCCTCAATTCTGAAAAAGAGAAAAATAGTTATCAATTACAATTGGGTAGTGTCCAGGGTCGAAATAATGAAATAATATTTAGTCCGCTTTTTAGATAATCAAAAAATATTGGATACGTATTTTTTCTTTTTTTAATTAAACATAAAATGACAAAGATAATACACTTCAAAAATTAGGAGTGGGGGCCTTTTACGTCACAGTGTCCTGAAAATTGTAGCAACTTGTGACGTCACACTCAACTTTAACACGCTATATCTTAACAAGTTCGGATCCAATTTAAAAAAGAAAAAATACGTATCGCTTAATTTTGGACAATCTACAAGACGGACTAATTATTATTTTTTAGGAAACTAGCCTATTAAGGCCTAATTTTAGTACTTATATAGATAAGTACTTTACATAAATCTATTACCTGGCTGAACACAGACAGATAGCCAGAGTAAATTAAGTACCTACTTTAACATTTATAGTATTCATGGTGCATATGGATGAGGTAGGACAAAATGATATAAAAGTAATTGATCAATTCACAAACCTTGAGAGATAAAGCATAACAGCTAATATGTGTTTACATTTCTCTGAAGCTCCAGCAGGACAATCGCAGACCTTTGTGACTTCTTCTTCATTCATCATCCTCCGAGCCTTTTCCCAATCATGTTGGGGTCGGCTTCCAGTCTAACCGGATTCAGCTGAGTACCAGTGCTTTACAAGAAGCGACTGCCTATCTGACCTCCTCAACCCAGTAACCTGGGCAACCCGATACCCCTTGGTTAGACTGGTGTCAGACTTTCTGGCTTCTGACTACCCGTAACGACTGCCAAGGATGTTCAATGACAGCCGGGACCTACAGTTTAACGTGCCATCCGAAACACAGTCAATGGTGTCTAAGATATACTTAGAAAGTACATACAAACTTAGAAAAGTTGCATTGGTACTTGCCTGACCTGGAATCGAACCCGCGCCCTCATACTCGAGAGGTCGGTTCTTTGCCCTCAGGCCACCACGACTTTTTATATAATGGCTGGATGTTTGGACTTTAATCCCGACGTGCGCAGTACCAGTGCTTGTACGTGAATTATGTTATTATTTTTATCTTTTTTTCCAACCGAAATCACCATTCCACTCCGTAATAACTCTTCACCAGAACGCATTGGCTTTGTGTATCCTGCAGACGCACTAACTACATCGAGTACTGACAACATTATTATTGTCTCAAACACCAAAATGCCACATAAATCTAATTTTATTTAATTTAATATGTTTTTCCCTGACGTTAACTGTACCGAAAACTTTCAAAGTGTCGTTCTTAGACAGCTTCACAATTTTGACACTAGAGGCGCTAGTTAGAATCTTAGCATCGCCAATTAAAATAAACTTTTTTCAAAAAGAATTTCCTGACTACAATTCATATGTATAGTAAAATTTTCTCCTAACAAACATGGTACTGAAATCCGTCAAATAATCACGCACTAACTTATATTGATATAGCCCAAGGTGAACCTCCTTTTTTGAAGTCGGTTAATGATGTTTATTTCGTTTCAGGAAGAAAGCAAGATGGGTCTAAAGTTCCCGTTTCAGTGTAATTTATGCTATAAAGGGTTTAATTTTGAGTCGAAATTGCAAAATCATATGAAGAAGCATAGTCCGGTGAGTATTTTTATTTTATTTTGAGTAAAATATTTTGTAATTAATGCGCAAAATAAAGTTTTGCGCTAAATCATTATTTTTGGTGATTTACGCAAAAAACAGACGTTATATACTTATCACTATCTGCGCAAGACTATTAAAATAAAATAGTGTAACTGCGCAAAAAATCTTGTATAAACTTTTGCGCAAAATCTTGCGCTAAAATATGTTTTTGCGCAAAAAAGTTGCGCAACAACTGCGCTCAATTTGTTTTTTATACTTGTTCTAGTCCCGCGGTCCATACGAATGTACACTATGTAAGATGTACTTGCCCACGGCTTACAGTTTCAGCGTACATTCGAACATACATAATCGGAGATATGAATGTATGGCCTGCGGGCGACAGATGACTGACCGGACTTCTATTATAGATCATTATATGTAAGTTTAATAAAAAGTTATTTAGATGAAATTAGTGAAATAAGGTGATATTTATTCAATTTATTTGCTACTGCAGTATCACCCGTATTATAGTTATCGGCACGAATCTTGCGCTCTGACCTACATCTGCGCAGAAGCAAAGAACCAATCCCGAGTGACGGCTATGACGCGATGCACTGCGGGCCAATCACCGCTTTAGCCCCCGCGCCTCACTTCATACCACAAAAGGGACCCAATGAAGCACTTCTGCGCCGGTGAAGGTCAGAGCTCAAGATTCGTGCCGATAACTATATGTAGCCTATGTCCACTCAGGCTTTAGAAGACTATCTGTGTCTATTTCATACTAGCTTTTGCCATCAGTTTCTTCACTCGCGTCCCGTGGGAACTACTGCCCGTACAGGCATATAATATAGCCTATGTTACTCGGGAAGAGTGTAGCTTTCCAACAGTGAAAGAATTTTTCAAATCGGTTCAGTAGTTTCGGAGTCTTTAGGTCAAACAAATAAACCATAAAATATTTCTTCTTTATTATATTAGTATAGATAAAATGATTTTCTGTTTTTCAGGTCACAACATGAAGGTTACGTAAATATATACACATGTAGCATTTGTGGGAAAATTTCCAAGTAAGTTTTCTTTATAATATTAATAAATAGACTAACTATTCCCGCGGTATTACTCACCATCATTATAATCATCTCCCGAGCCTTTTTCCCAACTATATTGGGGTCGGCTGCCAGTCTAACCAGATGTAGCTGAGTACCAGTGTGCCACAAGGAGCGACTGCCTATCTGACCTCCTCAACCCAGTTACCCGGGCAACCTAATACCTCTCGGTTAGACTGGTGTCAGACTTACTGGCTTCTGACTACCCGTAACGACTGCCAAGGATGTTCAATGACAGCCGGGACCTACAGTTTAACGTGCCATCCGAAACACAGTCAATGGTGTCTAAGATATACTTAGAAAGTACATACAAACTTAGAAAAGTTGCATTGGTACTTGCCTGACCTGACCACGCTCTCATACTTGAGATGTTGGTTCTTTACCCACTAGACTACCACGACTTTTTAACAATATTTTTGTATTATTTGCAGTAATAACAAAACGCATCGCGGTCATATGAGAAATCACCACGGCGGGGATAGACCGAAGTGTGACCAGTGTGGAAAAACATTTATTAATAAAGACTCCTTGGCTGAACATCAACAGTAAGTTTGTTTTTAACCTAATTTAAATTAAATACGTTAATATACTGGTTAATATATGTCGATTAGCAAAAGGAAAAAAAATAAATACGTAAAAATGTGCGAGAATTAGAACACCATACAAGAGTCTCTCCCTTGAAAACTGACAGCTGTCAACTGATCAAAACATTCAATACTCCTAACTTTATCTCTGCTTTACACATGATGTTGTAAATTATGAAAACGAAAAATGACTCCTGTGGCTAAACCACTGAATGGATTAGGTTATTTTTTTACAATTCGCCATATAATACCATAAAGTATATGTGATAGGATTAGGTACGACACACCCGATATATTAGCTTCACTTGTAACTATGTATGTAAGAAAATCTTGCAATCTTAATTTGACCCACTTCCCGGTCTTCGATTAGGATGAAATTTTGCACACGCTCTGAGTTCTGATGACAATACGTGACTAGTTATAAAACGTCATTACAAATCCAATATGGCGGCCTCCCCAAGATGGCGGACTGGCTATTTGAAATCCACCCACATGTTATGGGTATCAAATGACAGGGTTTGCTGTCAAGAATACGAAAAAGATATAATAATAGTTAAAAAAAAATTAAAAACACGCTAAAAAAAGTGTGGAGCGTTTTGTACAAATAAAGATTACATAAACGATCCACGCTTTCTTTTTTAAAGCGTATTTTTTAGTTCTTTAAACTATATCCGTCTTACCTTATAAACTTTTAAACGTCTGTTGAACACTTGTCAAAAAAAATGCCAGATTATGACGTTGAAATAAGGTCCATTTTGCAACCACACTTTTTTTTGGACAAGTGTTCAACAGATGTTTAAGTTTTTGTAGTAAAGATGTATATTTTTTTTTATTTGTACACAGAATCCACGACGGTATAAAGCATTATGAATGCTCAGTGTGCAACAAGCGTTTCAGGACTAGGACACATTTGAAGATTCACCAGCACACCCATTCCGATGTTAAAGAGTTCTACTGCGTCGAGTGTGATGTCAGGTGAGTGACTCACTGAGTGCGTGAGTGAGTGTCTAAGTGACTCCCTGTTTGACTGAGTTCTACTGCGTCGAGTGTGATGTCAGGTGAGTGATGATGACTGACTGACTGACTGAATGCCTGAGTGAGTGCCTTAGTGACTCCCTGTTTGACTGAGTTCTACTGCGTTCAGTGTGATGTCAGGTGAGTGGTGATAATGATGATGACTGACTGGCTGAGTGCGTGAGTGACTAAGTGACCCCCTGTTTGACTGAGTTCTACTGCGTCGAGTGTGATGTCAGGTGAGTGGTGATAATGATGATGACTGACTGACTGAGTGCGTGAGTGAGTGTCTAAGTGACTCCCTGTTTGACTGAGTTCTATTGCGTCGAGTGTGATGTCAGGTGAGTGAATGACTGAGTGTATGCGTGACTGACTAACTGACACACTGATTGACTGGGTGTCTGAAATTCAATTATTAAAATAACAGATGTCTGTTTTTATGTTTCTATTTATAAAAAAAAACTGGATGGATGTTGATGAAACTTGACAGTAATATAGCTAGTACAGGTATTCATAACGTAGGCTATTTCTTTTATATTTTCAGATTCAAATCGGCACATAATCTGCGTCAACATTTAAGTAAAACTATGAAACATCGAGATAAGCAGACTTTAAAGTAAGTGACAAAAACTTTATTTTTTTGGTGTTTGTCTTACTCACAGAGTATATTGAACCCTATGACCACGACTTTGTAGTTTGTAGTCCTTCTGTCACCGTGTCATGAGCCAGTAGAGTTAGAGATCCATCCTCCGAGCCTTTTTCCCAACTATGTTGGGGTCGGCTTCCAGTCTAACCGGATGCAGCTGAGTACCAGTGCTTTACGAGAAGCGACTGCCTATCTGACCTCCTCAACCCAGTTACCCGGACAACCCGATAGCCCTTGGTTAGACTGATGTCAGACTTACTGGCTTCTGACTACCCGTAACGACTGCCAAGGATGTTCAATGACAGCCGGGCCCTACAGTTTAACGTGCCATCCGAAACACGCTCATTGGTGTCTAAGATATATTTAGAAAGTACATACAAACTTAGAAAAGTTGCATTGGTACTTGCCTGGCCTGGAATCGAACCCGCGCCCTCATACTCGAGAGGTTGGTTCTTTGCCCACTAGGCCGCCACGACTTCACTACATATACACACTATCTATGCGGTGTAGCCCATTTCTTGGGAACAAATCGTTCGACATTTGTGTAGTTGGCTACATACAACATGCTTGTTTTTATAGGCCAGTCGTCATGAGAACTCTTCTGGTGATGTTCTGATCACGACTGGACCTATTGGGAAATATGTCATGGGTCATGGGACAAACATTAAAAAACCCGGACATTTGGCGTAAACCGCATTTTTTCTCCGATCGAGTACGATATTTTTTTAACTATATAATACCTAATTTGTTATCCACTTACTATTAACCTAAACCTGAAAGTGAAACTTAAAACGGAAGATGATATTGAAAAATATGCAACAACTATAACAAACCTAATACAAACAGCCGCATGGAAATGTACACCGGTTACAACACTGGAACGAGGTAGTAAGAATGTGCCCATGGACATTAAAACAAAAATCCTGGAAAAAAGGCGACTCAGAAGAGTGTGGCATTGCAGTCAACATTCCCAGGACAAAAAGGCATTTAATAAAGCTGCTGCTGAGCTGAAACAATACCTTAAGGATATTGAAGATGAGACCCTACAGAATAAACTGGCTAACCTTAGTCCTCAAGGCAGAAACGAATATTCTCTCTGGAACAGTGTAAAAAGTAGTAAGGGGGCCCCCCAGGTCGCAAATCACCCTATCAGAGATAATGATAACACCTGGGCTAGATCAGATAAAGAGCGGGCTGAGGCGTTTGGGGAGTTTTTGCATAGAGTCTTCATTCCAAACAGTGGTGATATTGCAACTGAAAAAGAAATAAAAGCGTATCTCGAAACTGATCTACAACTCTGCCTTCCGGCACAAAGCTGCTCACCTCGAGAAGTACAAAGAGAAATAAAAGGTCTGGAGTTAAATAAGGCACCTGGGTTTTGTTTGATAACAGCTGAAATTCTACGACAACTTCCAAAAAGAGGCATAGTTGCCTTAACACAACTTTTTAATAGTGTAATTAGAATTGGATATATCCCTATGATATGGAAAATATCAGAGATAATAATGGTTCCTAAGCCTGGCAAACCCCCACATCTTGTATCTTCATACAGACCAATAAGCCTTTTACCAGTTCTTTCGAAATTGTTTGAGAAAATCATCTTACGCAGGTTAACACAAATTCTTAATGAAAATAACAACATCCCCCAACACCAATTTGGATTTAGAAGTGGTCACTCCACTGTAGAACAAGTACATCGTGTTGTTAATAAAATTAGAGAAGCTCTCGAGAAAAAACAATACTGCTCTGCTGTTTTCCTTGATGTACAACAAGCCTTTGATAAAGTATGGCACTTGGGCTTACCTTTCAAAATAAAAAAGCAACTTCCACACAATTTGTACCTACTCTTGAAGTCCTACTTGGAGGACAGGATATTCGGTTTAAAACTCATATAAAAGCCACACTTTGTAAGCAAGCATATTATAAATTAGAAGATTACATTCAAGATAAAAATGCTTGGAAACATGCTGGTCCTGCTCCATAGGACATACTGACAATATCTAATTAATTAACAAATTAAAACTACACCAGCAAATAAAATTGTATTCATCTCTTGATTATTTGTTTGTAACTTTGTACCAAAATATAAACCAATTTGTAAATGTGAACACCATGTAGCATTTTAATTGTCACTTTATCCTCATTTGTCTTTGCGATTCTACATGATCTTCGCATGCTTTTACTGTATGTATCAATACATACAAACTGTAATACTATATTTTTTTTAAAAAGAGTAACCGTGGAGTTTCTTGCCCGTTCTTCTCCATAGGAAGCTACTTTTGGAATGGGCAACTAGAATCAAACTTAGTTATAATTTTGACGTTCATAAGTGCTTGTAAAGGCCTAAATGAAATAAATGATTTGACTTTGACTTTATTCAGAGTTAAAATTAATGACACCTACTCTGCTTTTCATAGCATAAAGGCTGGGGTACCACAAGGATCTGTTTTAGGCCCCACTTTGTACATATTATATACTGCAGATATACCCACAAGTGACAATGTTCTGTCTGCAACGTTCGCTGATGACACAGCGGCACTCTGCAACCACAAAAACCCTACTGAAGCATCCTTGGCCCTCCAGACCCACTTGAACAAAGTTAATTCTTGGATGAAAAAGTGGCGAATCAGAGCCAGCTCCAATAAATCAGTGCATGTCACTTTTACTTTGAGACAAGAAAACTGCCCTCCAATCAAGCTCGGAGACGATACTCTACCCCATCACGATTCAGCCAAGTATTTGGGCATGCATCTTGATAGGAAGCAAACCTGGAAAATCCACATCCAAAAAAAACGCGAAGAGTTAAACGCACGACTCAGAACCCTAAATTGGCTGGTAGGCAGAAGATCCTGCGTCACAATGGAAAATAAGATACTTATTTACAAAACTGTCATCAAACCCGTGTGGACGTATGGAATTGAGTTATGGGGCTCAGCAAAAAACTCAAATGTGGAGATTCTGCAACGGTTCCAAAATAAAGCACTGAGAATAATAACCAATGCACCACTGTTTATCAGAACAAATGAACTCCATGAATACACTGAAATGAATATGGTCAAGAAAGAAATAGAAAATAGAGTTAAAGCTTACAAGAGTCGCATCGACGCTCATACCAACACACTTGCATCAGCACTCTGTGAATCGTTAAAGGACAGAAGGCTAAAAAGACAACACACATGGGACGTTCTTTGTTGACTAATCCCAATCTAATATGAGACGGTTTCCTCGCTGGAGGAACAGTTCTCAACTGTCAATAAATCCTCACAAAAAATCTGTTTAAGGCTGGTAAAGCCGATCACAAGATTATTGTATAAATAAAAAAAAAAAAACTTACTATTAACATATACTTAAATTCAATGAGGTGCTTCCTTACATGAAAAGTGTCCGGGTTTTCCCCGGACACTTCTTGAAACCCCGCCCGGACGGCCCAAACGATCTCCAAACGAGGACAAATCCGGGGAAACTCGGACGGATGGCAGCCCAAGTCGTGGGTCATTGTTGCATAACTGTTACAGAAACAACTATGTAAATGTCAAACGATTTGTTTCCAAGAAGTGTCCTTCAGCGACTTTAGGGCGTTTTCAACTTATGTGGTGTGTTAGATCTGTATAACGCACGGACGATGCTCTTACAAAACGCACGGTGCGGCAACAGTGCGGCGTCGGTACGACGAACGCTTGACAACAGGATGGCAACATCACACGGTATTCGTCACGTGGTATTGTTTTTGTCGGGCTGCTTTGTGAGAGTTTCTAAAACGATAGGTCAATATAATGTAAGGGCCTATGCACACCACGTTTTGGGAACGCGTGTCGCCCGCGCCGGCGCGTTTTTATCCAGTAGAGCAGTTTGTTGTCGTTTGTATCGATACAAACGCGCGGCACCGGCGCGTCTGTATCGATTCAAACGTGAGACACCGATACGAGTGCTGTCTGAATCTACTATTGACGAAGTTCTGCTGCGTTTGTATTGATACACGCGCGTTTGCATCACTACACACGTGCGTTTGCATCGCGTCTGCATCGCTACACACGCGCGTTTGCATCGCGTCTGCATCGCTACACACGCGCGTTTGCATCGCTTCTGCATCGCTACACACGTGCGTTTGCATCGCGTCTGCATCGCTACACACGCGCGTTTGCATCGCGTCTGCATCGCTACACACGCGCGTTTGCATCGCTTCTGCATCGCTACACACGTGCGTTTGCATCGCGTCTGCATCGCTACACACGCGCGTTTGCATCGCGTCTGCATCGCTACTCGCTACACACGTGCGTTTGCATCGCTACACACGAGCGTCTATATTTATACAGGTGTGCAAAGGTCTACAGGCTGCGTCTGACTTACGAGCGTATCGCGTCTGTATCGCTACAAATGCGCGTCGACAGCGCGTTTGAAAAACGTGGTTTGCGTAGGCCCTAATCCTAAGGGCATTTTTTTGCGCAACAAATGCTCTTGATTGATTTCTGACCACAAGTCTGAGCCCCGGTTTAATTCGCGTAGATTCGAGTGCTCGCGCTGTCCCCGTCGCTACGCGAGCGCGGGCGCGCTGCTGGCGCACGTGCGCGTGGCGCACGAGGGCGCGCGCGCGCACGGCTGCGGCGCGTGCGGCGCGCGGCTGGCGTCGCGCGGCGCGCTGCGCAAGCACGCGCGCGCCGTGCACCAGCGCCTCCGCGCGCAGCCCAAGCACGTCTGCCACACCTGCGGGAAGGCCTTCCGGGTTAGTGCCTGTATTGTTTCGTTTATCCTGTCCTGTTACAGCCTTTTTAACGTCCCACTGCTGGGCTGCGGCCTCCTCTCACACGGAGAAGGATTGAGCGTTAATCACCACGCTCGCTCAATGCGGGTTGCTGATTTCAGACTTAATAATCCAAGTTTCCTCGAGATGTTTTCCTTCACCTTTTTATCAGCCATTGGTGTCCAAGATATACTTAGAAAGTACATACAAACTTAGAAAAGTTGCATTGGTACTTGCCGGACCTGGAATCGAGCCCACACACTCATACATGAGAGGTTGGTACTTTACCCACTAGGCAACCACGACTGTACATACATAGTATGCACATACTTTTGTTTCTTCTCTTATAGTTGGCATGGTGATTGAAAAACACACAATTAGTGAATGATTTTAGATTGAAAGTACAACACGATAAAATTTTGTGTTACAACATCACTTTTAAGTACCTATTTCTATTCTATTTTTTTGACATTATTTATATTTTTTTGTAAAAATTTCTATACAAGTATTAATGTTTAAGTACTAATAAACTGTTCTAGTTTATAAGAGTTAACTTTTGTTTATTGCACAGACGAAAGAGACTGAGCCCCACGACACAGGGTATCCTAGTGTGATGTTCAGATTGTACTTGTTTTTAGAAAAATAAAAATGTTTTTTTTTTATAAATTTTACATAAACATAACGAGCCTCCATTAAAAAATACGCAAAAAATCAATATTTTTTAGCCATCATCTTGTCTATTAAATGTAATTTTCCTGCTTTTTTTCTTAATTTTCTCCTTATCGTTATTATGATTATGTATCTGAATATAGGTAAACTTAACTCGGTAATGACAATAATGATGATGATAACGATAATGACTATGATGATGATGATGACTATGATTAGCGATGATGATGATGACGATGATGATAACTATGATAGTGATGACTGTGATAATGATGATGATAACTATGACGATGATAATGATAATGACGATGACAATTGTGATGATGATGACTATGATGATGATAATGACTTTGATGACAATGAAGTATGATGATAACGACAACGACTTTGATGATAGCGACAGTGACTATGATGATGATGATGACGATGATGAAAATGATAACAATCATGATGATGGTCATGATAATGATGAGAATGATAACGATGACGATGATGATGACTATGATGTTGATAGTGATGATGATGACTCTGACATTGCAGGGTAAGAGCGTGCTAGTGAACCACGTGCGGACACACACGGGTGAGAAGCCGTTCGAGTGCACGGAGTGCGGGCGTCGCTTCACGCAGCGCACCGCCATGCGCACGCACGTCAAGCTCGTGCACCTCAAGCTCGCCAGGACTGCCAAGGTAGGAGCCGGGGCCCTGGTACATGATGATGATGTCCTCCTAGCCGATTATCGGCTACGGCGGCTGTTCTCATGTAAGGAGATCAGACAACTGCGCAAGACATGTTATAGTGCACGAGCATTTGCGCAGACACAGGTGCACTCACTATTCCTTAACTCTCATAGCCCGACGGGACGGCAATCCGACACGACCGGAGAGAGATCAGGCGCAGGACCGACATTTACGTGCTCTCCGATGCACGGGTGTATCAATCACCAGCTTCCAGGCTCCGGGCTGCTTTGTGAAAGTCTTCTAAAACCCACAAAGCGATTTCGGCCCGACTCGGGAATCGAACCCGAGACCTCGTGCTCAGCAGCCGCACTTGCGACAGCTAGACCAACGAGGCAGTTAAACATAACACTGGTACATAACAGGCCTACGACGGAACACGACGGTGTTTAGTCAGTAAGAGTCTGACACTCCCTCACCGCGCGTAACCCACAGCGGGAGGGATCATTTGATGATTTTTGACGTCGTTAAAGGTAGGTTCTTACTGAACCGATGTGAAAAATTCTTTCACTGTTGGAAAGCTACACTGTTCCCGAGTAACATAGGCTATATTTTATCCCGGTACGGGCGGTAGTTCCCACGGGAGCATGGATTCAAATTGTTTTCAGAAATAGGTAGCTGTTTAGATATCACTTCATAGTATAAAACAAAGTCGATTTTTCTGTCCCTATATCCCTTAGTACGCTTAAATCTTCCAAATTACGCAAACGATTTTTAAATAGATAGAGTGATTAAAGAGGAAGGTTTATAGGTACAATAACGTACAATAAATAGTGGGGAAATACTGTTATCCCATGCGAAACCGGAGCGGGTCGCTAGTACATTATAGTTCATCATCATTTACAGGTAAAGCCCGAAGTCCCCGCGCCGCCGTCCCCGAAGCTGGACGCGTACAAGCCGGAGCCCCTCATCCTCCCTGAACCCTGGAGACAGCCTTGCGATGTCTTCTTCAGCGTCAGCGCAGGACCTTAGACTGACCCATCATCATCTCCCGAGCGCCCAACTATGTTGGGGTCGGCTTCCAGTCTAACCGCATGCAGCTGAGTACCTGTGTGCCACAAGGAGCGACTGCCTATCTGATCTCCTCAACCCAGTTACCTGGGCAACCCAATACCCCTTGGTTGGACTGGTGTCCGTCTTACTGAGACTTAGCCAAGGAGAACAAAATGACTAGCGGAGATGTCATAACGCAATATCTCCTAAGAAATTAGCGACAATATGCGCTGCGAGGGGGACTAGGAACGATACTGACTTCACCCTTTTTTTAAAAGAGTAGGTAACCATGGGGTTTCTTGCCCGATCCTCTCCATAGGGAGCTACTTTTGCAATGGACAACTAGAAGTAAACTTATGTATATTTTTGACGTTCATAAGTGCTTGTAAAGGCCTAAATGATTTGACTTTCACTTTTTTCTTTGGACCCGATTTATTTTTTGTAACACCAAAAATAGTTAACAGATGTCTCAAAGAACCCGAACGCCTGGTTAATGCACTCGTAACTGATCGTTTTGGTCAAGCTTCCCGTAAGTATTTGAGCTAGTAGAAGGCGCCTGACCTACCTGCATTATGGCATCTCGGCTCATCTTTCCTTCCTCCATGGTTTCTATGTAGAGGTTTCTGTCAAAAAAATGGACGAGAATTTGAACTGTGGCATAATACAGTTATCGGCACGGATATCGAGCCATGACCTTCACCTGCGCAGAAGCGATTTACTGCCTTATTGCCTTATACGTACGGGTGCGCAAAGCGATCCCCACTCTTCCGCCGAGAGCCCAATATTCGTGCCGGTAACTATACTAGACTAAACAGTCGGCCGACAGTTGTCACGATGGTGGGTATTTAAAAAAAAAGGAAATATTGATTCCAATAAAAGTTTTCAGTCGGTCTGATACCGGCTAAATACCTGATCTTTGTAATGTGCGTACTACCATTCATCTTCATACTGATTTATGAGCCGAAACAAACTGTCGGCCGACTAAAAGTTTGCAGTGTTAATATAAGTCCTAATAATTATGATCTCAATAACTTGTTTAATTTTATAATTTAAAGTAAAAATAAGACTTTTTTTTTAAATAAATAAATTGTGTGAACTGATTGTGGTATTCAATAAAATATATATTTTAAATATGTTGTGTTATTTACTTAAAATTTTTACGTAGAGAGTAGTCTAGACTCTAAAACATTGGAAAGTTAGGAAGTAAATAATGCTTATTTTGAACCGACTTCGCAAAAAGCGGGATTTCTGGTCGGGTTATTGTATTTTTTTGCAAAGTAATGATAGCTCTGACAGTTATAGTTATGTAAACTAATAATATACAATGTGTCCCGGGCATAAGTGACCGCCCGAAATTTTTTGAATATTTGTACAAAATTAAGGATAATTTCATTTATATTTTTGAAAAAAATCATTAAAAAAATTTTATTGTCAGGCCTGTTAATAACAGGCTTTGCTCTTTTTTTTCAAATTTCAACTGACTGTATTTTTGCATTTGTTTGAAATAGCAGCAAACATTGCTGTGAGCTATTGTAGGAAATATCATGTAGTTTATTAATAAATTAAAAGAAAGTGATATTAAGGGGGCATTTATTGGACTTATTTTGAAAAAACTGAAAAAAAGGCGTTATTTTCTTTGAATTTTTATTTTCTTTTTTTTCTAATAAATGTTTTATTACATTTTTGTTATGTTTGATAATTTTAATTGATAAACTATGATGTCGGCTAGTCAATAAAGAAAAAAGAATTTAAAAAGATGTAAAAACTTAGGAAATATCTTAAAAAAACTGCAGCACGTCACAGTATTTACTAAAAATCATTAAAAAAAAACCAAAGGCGGTAAGTCCCAAATATAAAGGAAATTATCCTTAATTTTGTACAAATATTCAAAAAATTTCGGGCGGTCACTTATCCCCGGGACACATTGTATATAATCCCTTCGAATGTTATCCTTCACCTTTAATCAGTCATTGGGTGTTTAAGGTAGAAAGTTGAAAGTACACACAAACTTAGAAAATTTGCATTGGTACATGCCTGACATTTTCTTTTTAGGGTTCCGTACCTTAAAAGGAAAAAACGGAACCCTTATTGGATCACTTTTTCGGCCGTCTGTCTGTCAAGACCCTTTATCTCAAGAACGCGTGGACGTATCAAGCTGAAATGAATGAAATACTCAGGTCTATTCTCCCTTTAAGCTGTGAAAATATCAAACTTCTAAGCCAAGCCAATCAAAAGATACAGCCAATTATGTCGATATTTTCAACAGATTTTCGACACTCGCAAAGGAATCAAAACCTACAGGATACTTCCCGTAAACTCAGAATCTTGAAATTTGGCATGAAGCATTGTCATATAATGCAAATATAGGAAAAATTGCGAAACTCACATTGTTTTAGTTATATAATATCATCCTCCGAGCCTTTTTCCCAAACTATGTTGGGGTCGGCTTCCAGTCTAACCGGATTCAGCTGAGTACCAGTGCTTTACAAGAAGCGACTGCCTATCTGACCCCCTCAACCCAGTTACCCGGGCAACCCGATACCCCTTGGTTAGACTGGTGTCAGACTTGCTGGCTTCTGACTACCCGTAACGACTGCCAAGGATGTTCAATGACAGCCGGGACCTACAGTTTAACGTGCCATCCGAAACACAGTCATTTGGGGTCTAAGATATACTTAGAAAGTACATACAAGCTTAGAAAAGTTGCATTGGTACTTGCCTGACCTGGAATCGAACCCGCGCCCTCATACTCGAGAGGTTGGTTCTTTGCCCACTAGGCCACCACGACTATCACTATTTTAGTTATATAATATAATAAAATAATATTTTAATAAAATGAAACGTACTACCTATTACCTTTAACGTCAAAAATCATCAAATGACAGCTCCCGCTGTGGGTTAGCAGCACTGAGGGAGTGTCAGACTTACTGACTAAAAACCGTCGTATTCCGTCGTAGGCCTTTCATTCGTAACAATCCCGCAGCCCCGGCAGTACATGCCTGACCTGAAATCGAACTCGCGCTCTCATACTTGAGAGGTTGGTGCTTTAATAAATGGTGTTATGACAAAATTATAATTATATTCATATCATTTATTGCGTTCCACAAGTTTCACATGGTGTTACAAAAAGCTTACAGCTACGTACATTTGTGGACCCTGTTAGGGCACAGCAACATTTGGCATTTAATGCCAGTACATTTAAAATACTTAAAACTAATTCTAAATTATTATGGCGGTAGTTTTAAACATAATAGGAATTATACCTAATATAATAGGAATAGTTAATTTACAATTAAAATTATTTATTATATTTCTTTATATTTGTATAAATATATATTAGGAAATTATTTAGTGTTTGAGCTTGCATGCATTCCTTGTTCCTTCCATTTCCCTCTCCTAGTTCCAAAAACTGCCACTCACCAAGCGAGACGTGGCGCCACCGTCAATACAAAAAACTTTCGCGCGAGTGCCAAAAACACGACGCCGGCCGCCATAACGCGCCGCAAAATAAATTCAAAAACTATGTCTAAACTTCAATAAACTTCTTAAACTAGTCAACAACCCCTGCAGGGAGTTACTGGGCGCCCATCAAACCATAATAACATGTGTACAAGTGATCTGTGTAGGTACTGTGTGAGTGGATCAAGTTGCGGCAACCGGCGGAACTTTGTAAGTACCTACTGATTCCTATTTCCCATCGGTCCTGTGTGCAGCTTTCCATAAACCTCTCACAGAAAATCTCGTCCAGACTTACAACCTGGATAGATCTGTAAAAACCTATTGGTCTAGGGCTTACGGTCAACGAAGCGCCGTTCAAGTCACACCATTTAGATATTAGCTATTTTAGTGTATATTGTTTATGTACCTATGACTAATATTTATTTTGTCGTTCATGTATTCTTGAATTGTACTATAATATAGTATTGTATATCTCTGGTAAGCGAACCGGGTAGATACTATATTGGGAAAGGCAGTTAAAATAAATATGTAAATTGAAAAAAAAGACCACAGTTTTATTCCGTTATTTATTAGCAAGTTTAGCATCTGCTGGAGTCCAGCATGAGCGACTGCAGCCGCAGTCTACCAGGGTTCACGGCAAACTCCATCTGGACCCATCACCTGACCAGGAGGGCAGTTTGGTGGAACCGTTATAAAATTCGGGTCAGCATCGCGCATGTTCACGACAGGATTCTGTATCATCGCTGTCAACAATAACACCATATTAAACACTCATTGAAGCTCATGGCTAAGTCTATACAAAATCAAAATCAAAAATCATTTAATTCAAACTTGGCTGCAAGACAGCACTTTTTGAACGTCAGGAATTTACATAAGACAGCCCCCAAAACGCCCACCCTTCACCACTTCTTATGTGTTATTGCTGGAAAGAAGAAGTGGCGGAACAAACTCCCCAGCAACACATTATGTCTGTCTGTAGGTTGGAAGAACCTTAACATAGTCGGGGTTCAAGCAGTCAAATAGAACTTCAGCTTTATGATATTACATACATATGTATATGTAGGTACTTACGGATTGCACCAGCCACAGAAGCCACAGAAGCCACGAGCGCCGCTAGAGCGAGTAGTACAACTTGTAAGAACTTCATGTTGAATGAATTCAGTAACAATATGATTTTCTAACTAAAATCATGGTTTTTATACTATTTTTAATAGGCATTCTAGGTATATAGTTATGGTATGATATGGAATAGTCATGTTGCTGTAAAAGTTTAAAATGCATGGTACGGTTAAATAACAATAATAATGGCGTCTTAGCCGTTTGTCGGCCACGGCGGCTGTTCTCATATAAGGAGATCAGCCAACTGCCCAGGACATATTATAGAGCACGTACATTTCCTTAGACACAGGTGCACTCCCTATTCCTTCACTCTCATAGCGCGATGCGACGACAATCCGACACCACCGGAGAGAGATCACAAGCAGGACCGACATTAACGTGCTCTCCGATGCACGAGTGTATCAATCACCAACTGCCAGATTTAGGGCTGCTTTGTCGAAATTTCATAAAATTCACTATTTCACTACTAAATCTAGTTACTTTTACCGTTTTGATCTGGTAATTAAGTGATTATGATAATTAATTAGTAACAGTTCATTTAGGCCGTAAATAATTTATTTCTATTATAATTGTTTAGTCGAGCGTGTTATCTATAATTTAAGGTAAGCGTAAATAATCTTTAACTATTATTAATTTGTAAAAATACCTAATTCATATTAATCCGCATAAAAGCAGTCCGTGGCTAATGTGAATTACTAGCTGTTTTCCCGCGGTTCCTGCCGCGTCGAGGGTATTTCTTCCCAGTACCTACCTAAAATAAGGGAGCACAACGCCATCTATTGACAAACTATACTCCATTTAAAATAACATTAGAAATTTAAGTAAACCTTTTTTACTGTTTGTTCAACCGATTTTGACTTCTATTCCGTAGACAAAAGAACAGAATTGAAAGCAAAATAGTGGTTACAATACCAAGTATTTGCCGCCATTAATCATACTACTAACGCAATAGAAGTCAAAATCGGTTGAACAAACAGTAAAAAAGGTTTACTTAAAGGACAATGGGCAGATTGGTATACCCCACCAATAGCAATGTCATATATATCATTGGAAAGGCCTTTTTATGTAGAACAATATTTACTATGACAGCTTTGCTGAAATGTTTGTCCGTTCTGAGATATAGATCAAAAACTGTGCAAAAGTTAGAACTAAGTAATCTATTGATAACTCAAGTTTTTAAAGGAAAATCTAAGAACTACTAAGTGTAAGTCTTGTATGTTCTACCTGCTGTACCCGTTAAGGTCCATAATTGTTACTATTATGTAGCATTTGAATCTTTTATTGTACCAACTGGATATTGCGCGTAATGAGAAACCGCACCAATAGCAAAGTCACACATATCGATGGATAGGTCTTTTTAACTGGAACAACATTTACCATGACAGCTTTGTTCTATTGTTTGTCCGTTCTGAGATATAGATAAAAAACAATCTGAAAACTAATGCTGACCAATCTGTAATCTGATTTTCTTTGAAACAAGACTTAAAGTTATTAGTACTAAGTTTTTCCTTTAAAAACTTGAGGTATCAATAGATTACTTAGTTCTAACTTTTGCACAGTTTTTGATCTATATCTCAGAACGGACAAACATTTCAGCAAAGCTGTCATAGTAAATGTTGTTCTACATAAAAAGGCCTATCCAATGATATATATGACATTCCTATTGGTGGGGTATACCAGGTCCCATATATTTGTGCCCATTGTCCTTTCTAATGTTATTTTAAATGGAGTATAAGTAACTTGATTTTGATGGTTAAAGTTAAAACCAGAAACTACTCTACCGATAAGGAAAATGTTTTCATTTTCAAACAGTCAATTTAGAGAGAAATTCTGCAAGCTTATTTTTATTTATTATAGCTTATTATGTCTGAAAACGTGCTCAAAACCTCCCAACTGCACGTTACCACATTTGCTCAACAGATGGCGTTGCTCCGAGTTGTGCGAAACCTACATCGCGGTATGGTTACGTTACAAGAGTTCAATAAGGCAAACGTGGTTCAGTGCACTTTAGATGTAACTGGGTATATTGCCAATCTTTGGCCACAGCAATCATGGGATATAAATATTTTTGAAATAACCCCATGGACACTATGGGGTTATTATTATTACTTATGATTTTAAGCTTCATGCTCTAGTTCGACTCGCACTTGATCGGTTTTAAGGTATCAGTGGACGGAAGGTGCGTGAGTCACTTGCTTATCAAGAAGTTACAGTTTTGGTCTTACTTAAACCACGGAGTAAAGAAAAATGACCTCAGATGTCATAATGCAGGCAATGAGGCGTTTGAGACATCTGCCAACGAATTTTGATGTTACAAAAAATGCTCGGCTCCAAAGAAGGCGTATAAGACTCCTCCCGCTGTGGGTTAGCAGCGTGAGGGAGTGTCAGACTCTTAATGAGTAAAATCTTGCTCCTTCGTAACTAAGAATTTTGGAGTGCCCTCCGATACAGTCACCTATCCAAGCATAAAAACACATTTTTTGTGTTTTCAAAATGAGGTAGTATTTTTTTGACGAAATTTTGACTTTTCTCATTTGACTGTCTTAAGTAGAAAATTGACACGAATCCAGTATCGTCATTTTATTTCTGCACTTAATGAAATTAAATGTAAATCTTTATTCGCAGAGACTTAGTTAATTAAGCAGGCATCTGTACAATATTATAAAACTAAAAAGTTTGTTTGAATGGTTCAATATTAAAAACTAATGATATGATATGATTTGAAAAATGTCATCGGTGTTAAATAGTTAATTTACCGATGACTTATTTAGGCTTATTTTTATCTGATTATGTCCAAAACCAGCATAAAAGCTCCCGACTGCACGTTACCACATTTGCTCAACAGATGGCGTTGCTCCGAGTTGTGCGCAACCTACATCGCGGTATGGTTACGTTACAAGAGTTCAATAAGGCAAACTTATAGTAAATGTGTTTTATGCCTTAAAATGTAATATTCAGTCAATTTCATTTTACTTAATTGGTTACAATTAATATTTTTGAAATAACCCCATATGGTTCTTCTTGTGTATGGGGTTATAATTATTTCTTAAAACTCTATTGAATAAATTCATACGTCTTAAATTAGTCAAGTCAGATAGCATTCACCCATATACAAGAAGAGAAGGCAACGTGTATTTTAGGAAACTCCGAAACGGTTGGTAGCAACCAGAGATGTGAAAAATATAGTATGGAAGAAGAAAACATGCTGCGCCGACCACAAATCAAAATTGGGACAAGGGCAGGGGGATGATGAGTAGCCTAGACTAGAGTCTAAAGCGTTGGAAACTAGGCAAGTTATTAATGCTTATTTTGAACCGACTTTGCAAAAAGCAGTTTCTCAGGTCGGATTATTGTTTTTTGCAAAATAATGATAGCTCTGACAGTTACATAGTTATGTAAATTAATATAATCCCCTCGAATGCTTTCATACACCTTCAGTCAGTCATTGGGTGCCTAAGATAAACTTAGAAAGGAGGAACATATAAACTTAGAAAAGATGCATTGATACAATCAACTTCAGGTCAGTGGTGACAGTTTTATAGGAAAATCGTACTTATTATTATTGAGTTAAGGTGCACGACAGTTACCACTGATGTGCAGTCTACCGTACAAGCCTGACCTGAAATCGAACTCGCACTCTCATACTTGAGAGGTTGATGCATTAACCACTAAGCCATCGCGACATCAAGATAGGAAGTTATTTGACTTACCGCCATTCCCATATGCTATCTATCTGTTATTTTGTAGGTCTATTACAGATACCAAGTAATGTCAAAATTCTATCTCTAGTAAGCGAACCGGGTAGATACTATATTGGGAAAGGTTGTTAAAAATAAAGAAGTATGTAAATTGAAAAATAAAGAACACAGTTTTATTCATTTAATTATTATCAGGTTTACCATCTTCTGGAGCATACCAGGGTTCACGGCAAACTCCATCTGTACTCATCTCCTGACCAGGAGGGCAGTTGAAGGGAACCGTCACAAAATTCGGCTCAGCGATGCGCCCGACCACGACAGGATTCTGAATATTCGCTGTCAACAATAATACCATATTAAAAACTCATTAAAGCTCGTGGCTTAGTCTATACTAAAGGTATAGCATACCTTTCTTATGGAAAATCATCAAATGACGGCTCCCGCTGTGTGTGCAGCGTGAGGGAGTGTCAGACTCTTACTGACTAAACCCCGCCATGTTCCTTCTTAAGCCCGCCATGTACCAGCGCCGCGGTAATGAGCGCGAGCATACCGCAGCCCCGGCAGGCTTCGGCCCTGGTGAGGAACTGCGTCACGCAAAGGTGAGGGCGCCATGACTCCCCCCGAACCACTCCTCAAAGCGGGGAGTTACCGCCCCTATTGTGGCGTACCCGTATAAAGGTATACTCCTATATAGGATATAGATCACCGGCTGCAGACGAGTACCAGTGTGCCACAAGGAGCGACTGCCTATCTGACCTCCCCAACCCAGTAACCCGGGCAACCCGATAAACTTGAATACCGAATTCTTTCGTGTTTCGGAAAGCTCTAGAAATTGAGGCGACAGGATTGACGTGGTCAATGTGTGGAAAAGCAGTCGCTCCTTATAAAATACTGGTTCTCTCTCAGCTGCATCTGGTTAGACTGGAAGCCGACCCCAACACAGTTGGGAAAAGGCTCGGCAGATGATGAGTTCCTGGGGTTAGCAGGTTCAAGCAATCAAACAGAACTACAGCTTTATAATCTTAATTATACTTACGGATTGGACGGGGCCCTGCAGCCACAGAAGCCACGAGCGCCGCTAGAGCGAGTAGTACAACTTGTAAGAACTTCATGTTGAATGAATTCAGTATGAATATGATTTTTCTAACTAAAACCATGGTTTTTATACTAGTCTTAGTAGGTATATTATAATATAGTTAAAATAGTTATGGTATAATATGGAATAGTCATGTTGCTGTAAAAGTCTAAAATGCATGGTACGGGCAATTAACAATAATAATGGCATCCTAACGGATAGTTAGCCACGGCGGCTGTTCTCATATAAGGAGATCAGACATATCACAGTGCACGCGCATTTGCTTGGACACAGGTGCACTCACTATTCCTTCACTCTCATAGTGCGATGGGACGACAATCCGACACCACCGGAGAGAGGTCACGAGCAGGACCGACTTTAACGTGCTCTCCGATGAACGGGCGTATCAATCACCAACTGCCAGACTGCTTTGTCAAAATTTCAGAAAATCCTCTGCATTTTTCTGCACACATGGTCAATCTCAGATTTTCCCTAAACTTACTTTTACCTTTTTGATCTGGTAGCTTATTATAATCTGGTAATTATGAAAATTAATTATTAACAGTTCATTTAAGCCGTAAATAATTATTAATTTATTTGTATGTCTCTACCAGACCTCGGGACTACAGAGTCCCGGATTTTTGGGAGGCGAACGTGGGGCCGAAGCCAACACGCTGAAGCCCTTTTGAGACAACTTTAATGAAATGGTGACACAAAACCGACGATTATCCCTGTATACACTATAGAAATGTACCCAAGGACAATCCCCGGTTCTGTGCTAAACTATTGCTAACTATGGATGAAAACTACTTGGGCTATTGTGATGGGATGCTAGTGGGCTAGGGATGGGGAACCTACCAAGCGCGGATCTAGCCCTCAAAAAAGGTTGTGGTCACAGTTCTAGAAAATCGGCTAAATATAAGTCGGAGAATGAACATGCTCATTAACAATCATGCAAGTCGTTTATGAACTTTTGAATTAGATTATTTCCTTTTTTTGAGCATTAGGACTTTGGCATTAGGAATGGAAATAAAATTAGGAGGAAATCGGACCCGATTAAAAAAAAAATATTGTGCTAATAGGGCAATCTAATAATGCTTAAAACGTATTTTTAAATATATTTTTTTAGGAATAAACGCATATTATGCTCAACATCAGTTCCGTCTCTAGCTTATGCACCGGGTGCTATCATTACTAAAGCACCCCTATGTATGGATTTTGCGCGAGCAAGCCGGAACATTTTTAGATTTTGTTGTAGTTACCAAGTTATAAAACCAAAAGCGAAGACGCAGTATAAAACCGTATAAAGTAGCGCGAGCGCAGCGAGCGCGAAATTTTTGAGTTCTGTGCCACAAACATACTTAAAGAAATATTTTAAAAAAGTACTGTGAAATTAAGAAGCTGTGAGGGTAGCGAGCGCAAAATTTTGGAGTCCTGGGGCACGAAATGACCCAAACCAGTAAAAAAGAAGCCTCTGGTAAGGGAAAAAACCGCGAGCGGAGCGAGCCCGAAATTTTTTGAGTTTTGGAACAAAAAGTATCAAAACAAGTAAATAATGTGAAATAGTGCCTATTGTAAATAATAATAATTTTATTGTAATACACAGCTTGCTGGGAAGTTTGTTCTTCACCGCTTCTTCTCAACCAGAAAGTGCTGAAAGAGGGCGTTATGGGGGTGCTATCCTTTTCTACTTTCAATTTTAACTTAAACTAATCGAACGTTTTCGACATTGGACTTAAACCACCACAAAATGAAGAAGCCGCGAGCGTAGCGAGCGCGTATTTTTTTGAGTTATGGGACACAAAAGTACCTAAAAAACTAAAGCTGTTAGAAAAAAAATTAACCTCTAATTAGTAAACAACAGTCATACAATTTCATGCAACAAAAAAGTCTTATTTTGTTCCCTTGTGTTATCATCAGCCTATCGATCCCAAAAGACCGAAAAAGTGTGACGTCACAAGTCTATTAAGGTTGTGGGCATGCCCATCATGCCCACAACGGTGGATCCGCGCTTGGAACCTACGGGAACTATGGCACCTGCCGATAACAATGTAATAACTACACGTAAAAATGGCAGGTGGAGACTCGCCAACTCACTTACTGGGCCCCCGGGAATCAGTCACTGAAAAGCAACAAGAGGGCAACAGGTACATGAGCGGCTGAGAAGGGTGAGGATACCTCGGCGGACTTTAAACTTTATTTGTATTATTATTATTTATTCGAGCGTGTTATTTATTGTTTAAAGGCATAGCGTAAATGATCAAATTAGTTATCAATACATAAATACAATTTATACCTAATTCGTATTAATTACTTAGCAGTTTTCCCGCGGTTTCTGCCGCGTAGAGAGGGCATTTCTTCCCAATACACGGATAAAATAAGGGAGTACAACGCCATCTATCGACAAACTGAATAAACTTTATTTTTATATTTAATATCAGGAACTCCACTTTCTATAAGGAAAATGTTTTCATTATTGAATAGTTGGTTTACAGAGGCACGCTGTAAGCTTATTTTTATCTAATTATGTCTAAAAACGAGCATACCTCTCAACAGCACGTTACCACATTTGCTCAACAGATGGCGTTGCTCCGAGTTGTGCGAAACCTACATCGCGGTATGGTTACGTTACAAGAGTTCAATAAGGCAAACTGAGAGTGCTTTACTTTTTAACAATAGCACCTTTTTAATGCACAGCCTTTTATTTGCTAACTAATGGACCAAGAAATATGCCTTAATTAAATTAAAGCACCAATTAGTTTGTAAGTAAAAGAAATTTTTGAAATAATCCCATGGACGCTATGGGGTTATTATTATTACTAGATTTAATTCAACTTGCCGTATTAGTCAGTTTTTTACTTTATAAAAATACCACCTGTATTACATATGGAACGCAAATAAAGATTTGAATTTGAATTTGAATTAATGTTAGCGTCCCCGAATATTACTGAGAGCAGTCGTTATACTCTTTCAGACGTGTTTGAGTACACTCTGACATCAAGCTAATGTTTGTTAGGTGAGTAAACTTGCAGCTCGCTCGATCAGAAGACTAAGAAGGGGAAGAATTCTTTTAATCTTTACTTGAACGGCTTCCTCTTTGAACTAGAATATCTTGCCTTTTTTCCATACTACTTTGATGATAATCGATACATGTCTACATTAAAGATATTGAGAGAAAAAATTAAAGCCAGTGTGTTAAAGGAGAATAACTTAATACGCTGTAAAATATTCAAACTCTATTTTGATAACAATAATGAAATGAAATAATAGTTTACTTTAAAAATTGAACGTAAAAATTCTTAGTTAACAGTTGTTTTAAGAAAATTGACGGTTTTTATTCAGAAGCAAATATAGAATGGTGCAGAGGCATGCTCTTAAAAAAAATAAGGTAAAGTCTACATAAATAGCATACAAAAGTTCACAAGAAGTAGCCACTAAATAAATAGAAAACATTAAGTAATAGAAAAATTAGGCGTGCAACTAATAACTTATTGCAATTAATAACTAAAATGTTTATTACCAATTTCTTAATGTAATACAATCACTTACAATTAAATATACTTACTTATTTAAATATTAAAGCGAGCATAACCTCCCAACTGCACGTTGCCACATTTGCTCAACAGATGGCGTTGCTCCGAGTTGTGCGAAACCTACATCGCGGTATGGTTACGTTACAAGAGTTCAATAGGGCAAACTTATAGTAAATGTGTTCCCAACAGTCTCAAGTATTGTTAAAAAAAGTCTTTTCCTCTTATATGTTAGGACCAACTAGACTTAAGTAAATTATAACAAAGTGTAAAGTAATTTTTGAAATAACCCCATGGACTCTATGGGGTTATTGTTATATCTTAAAAGCTCTATGGACTAAATTCATACGTCTCAAATGATTCAGTAGCTAATTTAGTCAAGTCAAAACATTTAGGAAGAAGTGTTGCTTCCGCCTACCTAAACCCATATACAAAGTGTGTCGTACCTAATCACATTAAATTAAATACGTTAAAATACTAGTTAATATATAAAAAAAAACTACGTAAAATAAAAAACAAAAAAAAGTCAGTCATTACAAACAACGGAAATTCTCCCTTGAAAACTGACAGCTGTCAACTGATCAAAACATTCGATACTCCTAACTTTATCTCTGCTTTACACATGATGTTGTAAATTATGAAAACGAAAAATAACTCCTGTGGCTAAACCACTGAATGGATTAGGTTTTTTTTTTACAATTCGCCATAGAATTCATTTCGTTTGAAATCTCTTAAAAAAGTGGTGAGAAATAAATAAAAATACATTGATTTTACGATTATTTTTTTATTTATAAAAGTCTTGTAATTATAACATTTAAGGAAGATTTTATTGCTTATTTTATCCTTACAAAATTAATAAATTCACTTTAGTTTTTTTTTTTTTTAATTACTAACAATGATAATTTTCAATATTTGAGTAGGCAATTGATTTAGGCACCAAAGTTTTAAAACAGTGAATTTATTAATTTATAAGTTTTAATTATATGAATCATGTATTCCATTTCAGTTATTTACAATAATATATTTATGTAAAGTGTACAATAGTTGCATTTACGATATTTGTGTATATGTAATATATTATGTATATCTATCTATACTAATATAATAATAAAAAGGAAACATTCTACGTTTTTACCAAAATGGGTTCCGAAAAGAGTGAACAGATTTGAAAAATTCTTTCACAGTTGGAAAGCTACACTCTTCCCGAGTAACATAGGATATATTTTATCCCGGTACGGGCAGTAGTTCCCGCGGACACGGGTGAAATATTAAATATAGATACAGGTCCAGTACTTTCGGAGCCTTTAGGGTATAAAAATATTTCCACTTTATTATCTCATTCATCATTCATTATAGACAAAAAATAAGATTCATATTTGAGATAAGTATAGTTATCGGCACGGATAATGAGCTCTCGGCAGAAGAGTGGGGATCGCTTTGCGCACTGTACACATAAGGCAATAAACCAATAAATCACTTCTGCGCAGGTGAAGGTCAGGGCTCAATATCCTTGCCGATGATTATATAAGTCAGAATATATTTGAAATCTGACTAGAACCATAGACATTCCATAGACTGCCGAGATTACGAAGTTCAGAGCAAAATATTAAACTAAAAAGTATCTTAGCCTATCAGGTGTGGTTTATGACATAACATATTGGCTAAACGATGTATAGGCGAGTGATTAAACGGCGCTATTCAGTCAAAGGGCTAGCTGTTTGGTTGAATGGCTAATTTAACTATACCCTATTCGCGGAGCCATGAGCCAAAAGGTAAACAAACCATAAAAATCTTTATAAGCCACGATTGAAGTAGTGTACATATTTTATAAAAATAACTACGGAACTAATACACTGACAACATTAGAAATGATATTTTAGAACGTTGTCTGTAGAACTTATGTAATCCTTTCAGACTTATTTGAAATAAAAAATGACGTTAATTATTTATTAAATATGTATTAAATCGTTTACATGTAAAAGAACCTAGAAGACTTGACTGTCATACATAGAACCCTACTAAATTGTAGAGCACAGATACTGCGAACATTTTACACTAATATTATAAACGCGAAAGTTTGTATGTATGGATGTATGGATGTTTGTTACTCTTTCACGCAAAAACTACTGAATGGATTTTAATGAAACTTTACAATAATATAGCTTATACATCAGAATAACACACAGGCTACAATTTGTAAACATATTTTTCGAAATACTAAACCTGCGCAGACGAAGTCGCGGGCACCAGCTAGTTTTACATAAAAATGTGACGTTTTGTCATCGGTCGGGTTATACCCGCCATCTTGAAAGTGTCATTCTTTGTTTACATTTTGGCTCATGGCTCCATGAATTTTAGCTTAAAAGTTATTTGAGATGTTGTACTTTGAAGAATCAGTTCAATATATTTGTTTTATATAATATCAGATCAGTTGTAAAATCTTAAAGCTAATATTTAAATAAAATATATCAAAAATTATTGCTTTGATTTCACGACAAATATTGCTTAGAATGTTTCTTTAAAATAATAAGAGAAAAAAAAAAACAGAAAAAATCAAAATAAAAAATCTGTGAAAACCTTAGATACTAGTTACAAAATATAATTTACTTGATTACGTAAAAATAATCAAATGCTTGTGCGTGCACTATAATATGTCCTGCGCAGCTGGCTGATCTCCTTATATGAGAACAGTCGCCGTGGCCAAAAAAATATGTTTAATAAAACCAATTTTAGGAAAAATGGACATTATTTTTTCGTCTGAATATGTAAAGTAATTAATTTTGATTACAAAAATATGCATTTATAGTTAAAATGAGCACCACAAGTCAATAATAAGGCACCATCTTCAAAAGTCTTAAAAATATTCAGATTTTTTTAATTATTTACAAAAAATAGCAGCTTTTTAGTCTAAATTTATACTTAGATATAACCCTCCATTTATATACAAAATAATAATTAACTTAACTAACAAATTATATAGAAAAATGCTGCAAAATTGGCTCATTAATGAAAAATTGTCACTGTACAAGAATGTTCAAAAACACTTTCTGAGATTACATAATATAGTACTTAAAATTAAAGAAAAACTTAAAAATTAAGACTTAAATATAGTAAAATGGCTCCTTTTATTAAACCTAAGATAATTTTTAGAGTACACAGACTGCAAACTGAACAGTCGGCCGACAGTTGACCAATTTTAATTCTAGAAAATCTTGATTCCAATCTAAGTTTTCAGTCGTTCTGATACCGGCTAAATACCTGATCTTTGTAATGTGCGTACTACCATTCATCTTCATACTGATTTATGAGCCCAAACAAACTATCGGCCGACTAAAAGTTTGCAGTGTGTGACCTCTTAGAGATTCAACGTTCAATAATTAATTTGGCTGCCGATTATAAAGGTACTTAGGCTGATATCAGTTTCAATTCCCAGATCATACAAAAATGATTTTTATGTACTTAAACTGTGTGAACATTTCATCAAAATCTGTCTAGTTAGTTTTGAGATAACTATCAAAAAATTACATTCGCTCGAAACTAGACAGATTTTGATGCAATATAACTTATAGAGATCATAGACTAAACATTGCTTGATAACATAAAACATAACCCTCTTTTATCGAGCGCAGTCGGGTAAAAAATACAGGTACTGTATAAAGACCTTGAAATACCAGTCTTACTTAAACCACAGTTAAAATTAAACCACATCTTTAACGGCCATATTCACTAACTGACCGTTACTGTTCAAATGTACGTCTAAGCCAGGCTTAACTGATTTTTCCTGAACCTGTTTAAAAACATTAGTTAAAACAAATTTCTTATTATTTTTCAGCGGTAAAGCTTTTTCTAATCTTTCAGAAAATCTAAAATCATCCCATTTTAAGTATGTATTCATTTTCATATGTAGTTTCAATTCGTCTGACAATTTTTCATGTTTTGTTATATCGTGTAATAAAATTAATATTACTCGAGTCTTACCCTCTTTTAGAGCTAAATTATGGGCAGCCCTAAACTCCATATTAGCATAGTCAGACTCTAAAAAATTGTCAGAAAGCAGAATTATTGTTCTTCTAGAATTTTCTACGGAACGATTTATTTGATCCGGTATGAAATCACCGACAGCCCAATCCCTATAATGTACGCAAGTTTTTAAACCAAAATCATTTTCTAATTTTGGTAATAATTTAGTTAAAAATTCTCTGTCTTTATGAGCATAAGAAATAAAAACATCGAATTCTTTATTTTTGTCGACTTGGTCATCGACGAAACAGCTAGGAAATAAGCCTTTTTCGATAAGAAAAACTAGAATAGTTCTTGAAAATCTGTATATTATGGCTAGGAAAATAGCCATGGTTAAAAATAGGATTAAAAATGTGGCGATAGCTATGACGGCTGCTCTCTTAGAGCTACATAGAGAGTTGATATCTTTAAGTAATATTTTATCACCGTTTTCACAAGTAATTTTATCTAAATCTTTTATATAACGACTCTCTTTTAGTAGTAAAATTTCTTCAGTATTACCACATTCACATTTAAAAGGATTATTCGAAAGATACAACGTAGTATTCAATTTTAAGAATTCTACAGGTATTTTGGACAAATTATTTTTGGAAAAATCTATACTTTTAACTGAATTTGACGGCTCAAAAGTAATTTCTTTCAAACCAATATTAGATAGATTTAGTAATTGGAGATTTAAGTCGTTAATATAACTTGGTTGTTCATACAATCTTAGAGAAATAGATTTAGCATTAAAATCTAAGGGATTAGGGAAAAATTGAGGTTTAGACGTACATTTGAAGAACAAATCTTCTTTTCCTGGTCTCATTTCACATACAGAACAGTTTTTCATACAAGCCTCGAGTGGTAAGTCACAATTTAAGTCAGATGGTGATACGTTTATGAACAAATCACCATTTAGTCTCTGCGGTGATTCGCATTTGGCGTTTCCTAGTACAAATTTAGGTTCTGTAGTTTGAGTTCTATATCCTTTTAGTCGTAAAGCTAGGTTGTACATACCACAATCGCACATGAGTGGGTTATTATCGAGCAAAATTGAGCTTGTTGGTGATTTTGAGGTATCTGGTGATTTTAAGTCAAGTGGTGATTTGTAGTCATCCGGTGATGTAGCATTGTCTAATATAATGCTAGTAATATTGTTGTGTCGGAGATCAACGGTGACTTTGTTGCTCAAAAACTGGAAATCTAATTGCTGAAAACATATGAATGAATGAAAAGTTATTATATTCAAAAATGTATGTACAAGGCTTACTAATATAATACTAATATAGTTACTTTTGTACCATGTATCATCATCATCATGATGATGATGATGATAGTTACTTTTGTACCATAAAGGTCCCGAAACCGATTTTAAAAATTCTTTCACTGTTGGATAGCTATACTATGAAACTTAATAGTAATAAATTGTATATAACAGATTAACATACAGGCTAATATTGTGTGTATTTTCGTCACTCCTTCTCTCATAAATGCCCGAACCGATTTTAGTGAAACTAAGCAGTAATATAGCTTATACATATACTAGTTTACCATTCCGGCAAAGTTTATATGTATATTTGGCACTTCCTCACACACAAAACGTCTGAACCGATTTTGACGAAACTTTGCATTAACATAACTTATATACTTTCTTATATATTTATATATGTAGAATATAACAAAAATATTCTCACCTGAAGCATCGTAAAATTATTATACGACAAGTCCAAATTTTCCAACTTAGTCAATATAAGGTTCCAGTCTTCAAACATGGTATTAATAGAGTTATCATTCAAATACAAATTCTTTAACTCGAGTAAATTTTCAAAGGGCGACATAACATTCAAGTTGGTGTAGTAACCCTCGTTAGCCGACTGCGGGAAGGGGTGTAATGTTAGCTGGTTGGATTTTAAAGATATCGTTTGTAAGTTAATTGCTCCTTGGAATGTGAATTCGCTGATGTGGGTCAAATAGTTATTTTCTATTGTAACGTGGTTCAGTTTTTTCAGGCCGGAGAAAAGGAAGCTGGAACAAAAGTAGTAAAATTTAAGTAAAATAATAACAGATATTGCTAGTAACTTATGTATGGAAAAAAATATTAAATGAAGTATGTGTTCGACTGTGGTGTGTGTGTGTAAGTAAGGGTGGATATGTGTGTGTGCATATGTATGAGTAACTGCAAATAAATGTGTGTGTGTGCGCTAATGCGTGTGTGTTTGTGAAAATGTGTGTACGTAGGAGCGTTTTGATGGTGTGTATGTATGTGTGTGTGCGTTTTTATGCATATTATTTTTGCATAGACAAGGGGTCAACGGATTTTGTTGAAACGTGGCAGTAATCTATACTAATATTATAAAGCTGAAGAGTTTGTTTGTTTGTTTGAACGCGCTAATCTCAGGAACTACTGGTGATTTGAACAATTCTTTTTATCCGGGTTCGTGCAGAAGTTCCCACGGGATGCGGGTGAAACCGCTGGCAGAAGCTAGTGTAGCTTATACATAACATTAGAATGTGCTTCTTTTCATACGGATATGTGAAGTTTGTACATTTGTTACATTTTCAAAAAATTTTGAACTCTTTTTGATGAAACTTTACAATTGCTTACACATCACCATAAGAAACATGCACTAATTTTTACTATGTACGAGAAATAGTCACTAACCAAAAAAACAAACAAAGTATACTCACTCAGGCAAAACTTCCAAATGATTCCTATTCAGATTTAAAAACTCCAAATTTTTCAGCGCCTGAAACACTCCACTATCCAGTTTCTTTATCCTATTGTAACTCAAATCCAATCTTTGCAAAGATTGCATATCTTTGAAGAAAGATAAAGGTATGTGCTCTATTTCATTACTATATAAAGATAGGTGTTCTATGTTGTAGGAACCGGAAATTGGTTGTTCTAGTTGTTTTATACCACAGTCTTCTAATATAAGGTTTTTTAATGAGGGTAGATTGGAAAACGAGTGGTTATGTAGTCTTAGGGTAACGGCGTTCGATTGGATTGTTATCTGAAAATGTAGGAAAAATATATATTAAGAAACATTATCTATAAAATCATGTGAAAAAACAATGTGTTAAAAAAAAGTCGTGGTGGCCTAGTGGGTAAAAGACCAACCTCTCAAGTATGAGGGCGCGGGTTCGATTCCAGGTCAGGCAAGTATCAATGCAACTTTTCTAAGTTTGTATGTACTTTCTAAGTATTTCTTAGACACCAATGACTGTGTTTCGGATGGCACGTTAAACTGTAGGTCCCGGCTGTCATTGAACATCTTTGGCAGTCGTTACGGGTAGTCAGAAGCCAGTAAGTCTGACAACCACTCTTACCAAGGAGTATTAGGTTGCCCGGGTAACTGGGTTGAGGAGGTCAGATAGGCAGTCGCTCCTTGTGGCACACTGGTACTCATCCGGTTAGACTGGAAGCCGACCCCAACATAGTTGGGTAAAGTCTCTCAAAATGGTGGTGTCGGATTGTCGTCCCATCGCGCTATGAGAGTGAAGGAATAGTGAGTGCACCTGTGTCCAAGCAAATGTGCGTGCACTATAATATGTCCTGCGCAGCTGGCTGATCTCCTTATATGAGAACAGCCGCCGTGGCCGACAATCGGCCGTGGATGTATTATTATTATTAGGTACTTACATTTTCTAACTTCGTCAGATTTTGGAACAGGCCTGGAGGCAGTTCTACCAGCTGGTTTCTGACCAGCGATATGGTTTTCAGTAAGGGCGCGTGGTTCAACGACCCGGCAGCCATATGCGCTATATGGTTAGAGTCTAGTGAGAGAATTTGTAGGGACGATAGACCTGTAGAAAGAAAAATATAGTAGTTTAGGTGGGTAAACAATATAATAAATGTCATTTTTTTGTATAGATTTTCTTATTTACACAGCTGAACGGATTGTTATATAGGTGATCAGAATAACATAATATAACTCATATCTGTTATCTAAGACCAAAAAAATGGCGGCGGAAATGGGTTTTCAATATGTATGGGTCAAGCATGCAAAAATCTACGCAAGGAAGATGGACACTTCTCCAGTATTGTCTGTAAAATCGGAAAAGGATCTTACAAAAATTGTGTAATTTTACTAGGAGATCCTATAAACAACGTAATACTAGTATCCTTACGTGCGAAGTTTGAGAACCACATACAGCAGTGCGCTACTAGCGTATTCCAAATGGTTTTGTGTCATTTCACAGTGCTAAGAAGTAAGTCTTGTTACTCATATAATTTGTGTCAATTAAATTTCAATCTTCTGCCTACGGTTTTAAAATATAAATTAGAATTCATCATTGTGTCTGTTAAAACCATTAGCGTCGAGCGTTTCTTATCTTGTTTTCGTCCGTCACCTTTTGTTTCTATTCACAAGTCTATAAGCGAACATTTTTTAAAGAGGATATTTTGTCAGACACTGTGCGCTGTTATGCCTCAGCTATTGCGAGTTATTAGCTTCTACCTTCAAAGTGTGCATATTTCTAGTGGAACTAAAAGTATTGTGGTTTTTGCTACGCAACTTAATTGTACTCGAGTATATTACTTGTTTACATTATCTTATTATAGTGGGATTTAGAGATGGCTACTCTTAATATATACTACCAGAATGTACGTGGCTTGCGTACTAAAACGAACGATGTCTACCGTAAAATACTCCTTGGATCATATGATGTGATTGTTTTTACCGAGACGTGGCTGGTGGATGACATATTTAGTGGTGAGATATTTGATGGTCGATACATGGTGCTAAGACGGGATCGTGATTACTCTCGTACCGCTCAACAGCGCGGTGGGGGGGTTTTAATAGCGGTAAGAAGGGAACTTTCTGTAGTTGAAAGACGTGATTGGGGTAGTTCTGCTGAGGACATTTGGGTATCGCTTGTTTTAAAAAGGTCTCGGCCGGCTATCACTTATAAATTACACATATGCGCCCTTTACCTTTGTAATCAGAACCTTGGCAATTCTTATAACGATCAATTACATAACTTTGCTGATAATATGACACACTTAATTTTAACAAACCCTTTGGACAAATTCATAATAATAGGGGATTTTAACTTTGGCAGTAGAGTAGACTGGATGGTCAATTCCGGTAGCAATGACATGATTACACAAGACGTGACGTGCCAACATTTAACTGAATTTTTTGACGCTGTTCTTACTTGTAACTTGTGTCAGTACAATGGTGAGAGGAATATTAATGGAAGAATATTGGACTTAGTTTTTTCTAATGACTCTGTGATTGTTAGTGAATGTCACGATCCATTAGCTTTGCCGGTTGATTTACACCATAAACCGTTATTGATTCGGGCAGATTTCGTTGAAATTCATAAACTGACAGATAAAATAACAAGTCGTTTCATGTTTTCTAGGGGAGATTATGTGGCTATTAGATCTGAATTAGACAGAATAAACTGGACTGACTTTTTGAGTTTTAAGTCGTTGGACAGTGCTGTTGAAGCCTTTTACGACAAATTGTATGAACTTAGGGACAAGTACATACCTATTAAACGTGTTACAAAATCTTCATATCCACTTTGGTATAGTTCCGCTCTAATAAAAGTACTGAGAGAGAAATATAGGTATCATCGCAAGTACAAAACGTATGGCAATCTCTCCGATTTACATTCTTTCTCACTTTTGCGAAGTAGGGCAATAAATTTGGAAAAGACATGTTTTAATATTTACATGGATAAAATAGAGTCGTCGATAATCAAAAATCCGAAAAATTTCTGGTCCTATATAAAAAGCAAAAGAATTTCCAATGCAGTTCCTAAGTTCATGCAATATAATGACGTCACAGCGTGCACTGGTGAAGACATCAGTAATCTATTCGCCACGTACTTCCACTCCACTTTCCAGGAACCTGATCCAGTCCCCAGTACATCATCTCTGCAAGATTCAAATGGTAGTGTCACCGTCGGTAATCTTGATAGTGTTGCATTTATCAGTTCATTGGAAATAACTCATTCCCGAGTATTGAAGTTACTCAAGTCCTTGGACCTTTCTAAATCTGGTGGTCCGGACCTCATACCTCCTGAATTTATAGTGCAATGTGCTGATAGTTTGGTTACCCCGGTGTGTATATTATTTAATCGTTCCATATCTGAAGGTATAGTTCCTAAAATTTGGAAATCAGCATTTATTACCCCGGTCCACAAGAAAGGTGATAAATCTGACATTACGAACTATCGCCCAATATCCAAGTTATGTCTGTTTTCAAAGATCCTGGAGCGTATTGTGTACGATAATGTATACGCTGCAATGGAAAGTCACTTCGGGGATGAACAACACGGATTTATCAAAAACCGATCCACTACGTCTAACTTGGTGTTATCGCATGAGTTTATTTCGGGAGGTATGGAACAGCGTGCGCAGGTGGATGTCATCTACACCGACTATAGCAAGTGTTTCGACCGTATTGACCATCGGCTGCTTCTGGAAAAGTTGCTTAAATCCGGAATACACGGTGACCTGTATAGATGGTTCTCGTCTTATATCGAGAACCGTAGTCAGGCAGTGGTGCTCCAGGGGTACACTTCGGGTTGGACCTCGGTCCCCTCCGGGGTACCGCAGGGTTTGGTGTTGGGGAGTCTACTTTTCACTCTGTTTATTGCTGACGTAATAAACTGCTTCAAGCATTCTTATGTATTACTATATGCTGACGACATGAAGGTTCATAAAATTATACGTGGCATCTCTGATACTCAGCAGTTGCAAGCTGATCTTAATAGATTTGAGGAGTACTGCGCACGTAATCTGCTACAGCTAAACGTGTCTAAATGCTTCCATATGACCTTCACGCGTCAAAAGTCTACGGTGAATGCAACCTATACTCTTAACCAACACGCTTTATGTAAAGTTGACAGTATCAGGGATTTAGGCATTATACAGGATAGCAAATTACTATTTGATCAACACATTGAGAGTATTGTAAAAAAAGCTGCGAAAGCATTAGGGTTTATAATTAGAGCCTCAGCCTGTTTCCGTTCTCTGAAACCAATCAAGGTTTTATATTGTTCGTTCGTACGCAGTCACTTGGAGTATGCATCTCAAGTCTGGAACCCTCAATATGATATCTATAAGCTGCGTATTGAGGGTATCCAGAAAAAGTTCCTTAGATATCTCGATTACAAAGCGCACCGAATATCTATAGGTTATGTGCAACGATGTAAGAAATACCATTTTTTACCACTAGATTACAGGCGGCTCATCAATGATATATGCTTCTTAATGAAGATAGCGAATGGATCGATTGACTGCTCTGAGCTCGTTTCAAAACTTGAATTTAAAACTAACCTTATTGGATTGCGATGGAGGCCATTACTGAGTGTGCCTTCCACCTCCACTAATTATAGGCGTAATGCTTACCTTATTGGAAGCGCTCGTTGCTTTAATGAATTATCTCGTGAGCATGATATTGACTTATTTTGCACTAAGACGAAAGTAGCAAGGAAACTTTTAGCTAAATCATTTTTTGAGAATGAAGCACTGTCTGATGGTACTCAAATACACACGTAGCAACTAAATAATATTAATAATTAAAAAAAAAAAAAACACATTCAGGCGTTATAATAGTTCATCGTTAGTATCATATATCTGTGGAGGCTTGTTATTAGCAACTGGAAAATATATTTTTGTTACATATTATGTTATTAGTCTGTAAGCTTTCTTAAAATAAATAAATAAATATTTTGTCCGAGTGAAACCTCTGTGGGAAGCTACTAAAGGCAACAGTTTGTGAGCGTGTACCTGTGTTTGTTACTTTTTCAAGCGAACGACTTTACGGAGAATGGTGAAAGTTTGCAGTAAAATATCTTATAGAACAGAATATCATCCAAGCTACTTTTTATTCTGACGGAAAAGGGGAAATACTTAGTTCCCTTAGAAAAGTTTGTTATTTTTTGCATGCACAATCCACTGAACATAATTTGATAAAACTTAAATTATACAGCTTACACATTTACTATTTATGTAGTAGCAGAAGTGAAGTGTGAAGCAGGGAAAGTCGTGGTGGCCACGGCAAAGTACCAACCTCTCGAGTATGAGGGCGCGGGTTAGATTCCAGGTCAGGCAAGTACCAATGCATCTTTTCTAAGATTGTATGTACTTTCTAAGTATATCTTAGACACCAATGACTGTGTTTCGGATGGCACGTTAAACTGTAGGTCCCGGCTGTCATTGAACATCCTTGGCAGTCGTTACGGGTAGTCAGAAGCCAGTAAGTCTGACACCAGTCTAGCCAAGGGGTATCGGGTTGCCCAGGTAACTGGGTTGAGGAGGTCAGATAGGCAGTCGCTTCTTGTAAAGCACTGGTACTCAGCTGAATCCGGTTAGACTGGAAGCCGACCCCAACAGAGTTTAGGAACAAGGCTCGGAGGATGATGAGGATGATGTAGTAGCAGAAGTGAAAGATTCCTCAGGACATGAGTTAAACCGCGGGAAACAGCTAATTATTTTATAATTAAATAAATTCTAAAAACACTCACCTCTCAGCGAATCAAGCCTAACTTCACTAAAACGATTCCCCCACACATTCAAGGTCTTCAGGCTCTCCAAGCCATTGAAGGCATCATCAGGCACCTCCTTAACACCAGCCATTGACAACTCAAGAAACACCAGCGGAGTAGAATTGGTGAAATCATTACTATGAAGTGTTAGCGGTGTGTTCGTCATGCGAAAATTTTCAAGAGTTTTTAAGTAGTTTATGACTGAAATTGGTATTTTTCTGTCGGCTCCTGTAAAGAATGAGAAATTTTGGATATTAAAAAATTGTATTAGTATATGGAATGTTCACGTAAAGAGTAATAATAATGGTGTCTAGATATATAAAATGTTGACCACAGCGGCTGTTCTCATGTAAGGAGATCAGCCAGCTGCGCAGGACATATTATAGTGCACACACATTTGCTTGGACACAGGTGCACTCACTATTCCTGCACTCTCATAGCGCGATGGGATGGCACGTTAAACTCTAGGTCCCGGTTGTCATTGAACATCCTTGGCAGTCGTTACGGGTAGTCATAAGCCAGTAAGTCTGACAACCAGTCTTACCAAGGGTTGCTAGTAACTGGATTGAAGAGATCAGGTAGGCAGTCGCTCCTTGTGGCACACTGGTACTCAGCTGCATCCCGTTAGACTGAAAGCCGACCCCAACATAGTTGAGAAAAGGCTCGGGAGATGGAGATGAGGCACGGCTGTCTTCAGGTCTTCAAGCCTAAGTAGGGGATTACTCACCATTCATAATAACCAGATTCTTCACATCCCCCAACTCTTGAACATCTTGAAGCTCCAACGGCTCAGTGGTATCAATGAGCGTCACGTAGCCTATAGAAGGGGTGTTCAGTGCCTGGTTGAGGCACGGCAGTATGGAAGGGGGGCAGGTCTTCACGCCTAGAGAGGGCAGAGGCATGGAGCTACCGAAGTTGATGATGGGGAGATCATCGCAGGTGAAATTTGTACCCTGGAAGAGAATGGAGTATAATTTTAGTCTGATGTAGGTAAGTATGGGAGATTTTTCAAAACATTGATTTAATTCTAGTTATTTGAAAAATGGGGAGATAACTGTAAATTAGATTTAAAACACAATTAAGTTTCCTGAAAATGAGAACCGAGTTGTTTCATTATGTGTTCAATAATTTATTTATAAAGTAAATGACTTTATGTATGTGTCAAATAATTTTGTCGCTTTTCGCTGTGAAGTCAGTCTTGAATTTTCGTGTATGCAATTTTAACGGGCTAACTTTTCATATTAATTTCTATTTTAATATTTTGAACATGTGTGTGTGTGTGTTTGTGCGTATGTGCGGGCGTCTGTGTGTGTATTTTGTATTTGAGGGAGCGACTGTGGGTTTGTGTGGGAGAGCCTGTATCTGTAAATGTTTTTGTAAGTATCTGTAAGTTTGAGCGTGTGTGTGTGTGTATGGGTGGGTTTGTGGGAGTGGTACATACCTGACAATGTACAATAGCATATTCATGAAACCGTCCTTTAAACGTCACATGGTCATCTGCCACTGGACAGTAATACTCCAACTCATCACCAGTGGCGCAGCTGCAGTTTGTGGGGCAGTCGAACGCGAGGGCTGTGGATACGAGCCCCGCTAGCAGTAGCAGCAGCATTGTGTTAACTTGGGGTAGGCATCACTGGAATGGGAGAAAAACATATGTTAGAAACAAAAAATACCTCTTGTTTGGGAAGTCGGTTGAAAATTTAAAGAATATTGTCTAAAAAAAAATACGCGTTTTTTTTTTATTTTAATTAAAAAGGGAAGATGTGTGTATGTATATAAAAGTAATATTTAAACTGGCACCGTCTATACTAATATTACAAAGATGAAACAAACAATTGTATAGTGGACATTCGTCGTAAAAACATACAGTTTACTTGAAAAATGAAAAAAAAATATGGGTACCTCCTTCTTTTCGGAAAGTCAGTGGAAAATAGTCAAAGTCAAAGCCAATTTTTTTTTATTTCAAAAAGGCCTATGAAAGCTCTTCCGTGCGGAAAAATAGTTGTGAGTGAGTTGAGAACTTGTTCCTTTCGTAGGAAGTCGGTTGAAAATGATATGAGGTGTATATTGTCAAACATAAACGAAATAAAAATCGGGAGACTCCCACATAATAGGGTCCGGTACCCTAAGATTAAAACCCCACACTGCAAACTTTTAGTCGGCCGACAGTTTGTTTGGGCTCATAAATCAGTATGAAGATGAATGGTAGTACGCACATTGCAGAGATCAGTTATTTAGCCGGTAAATAAATAAAACGTCTTAAGTAAAAGTGACGTGTTTTTTAGTATTATATGCAAAGAGAATTAAAAATATATCTTAAAACAAACATTACCCATACATGAGTGAGTCATTTGAATATCTGTTAGTTAAGTGTCTACACTGCATTGCAAGAAAAAAGGGCTAGAAAGAATATTTTGAATATCTTCGAAATCATGAAATAACAATTTTATTGATGTGAGGTAAAAACTAAATAATCGAAACAACTTTCAGGCTCCAAAACTACTGAAGAAACTTGGAAAATTCATGCACTGTTGGAAAGCTACACTCTTCCCGAGTAACATAGGCTATATTTTATCCCGGTACGGGCAGTAGTTCCCACGGGACGCGGGTGAAACCGCGGGAAACATTTAGTTATAAACTAGGCTTGTTTTTGCAAATTACACAAAATCTATTTACCCTATTTGTCTTCTACTCATTATATTTAGAAAATTATTTTGAACGAAACATTTATATGACCTTTTTCCTCTACATATACAGTGATAAGGAAAATCAAATATAATTTGATAATTATATAATTAGTGTACCGATAATAATATATTTGATACATTTTAAGTAAACACATTTAATTTAAATTATTTAGACCTATATAGATCACCATCTCCCGAGCCTTTTTTTGCCGAAACACAGTCATTGATGTCCAAGATATACTTAGAAAGTACATACAAACTTAGAAAAGTTGCATTGGTACTTGCCTGACCTGCAGTGTGATTCTATAAGACTTCACTCTAAACTTCGCATCTGAATCCGCCGTGAGTTACTACACTAGCGCTACTCTTTCGAGCGTGTTTGCGAGTTGAACTAAATCAAACTCGAGATTTTGACAGATAAAGTATAAGATGACTTTTAGAACGTTTTGAACCGAATGCGAAGTGAGAGTGAATAGCGAAGTGAAATGCGAGTTGTTGTCTGAATTTTATAGAATCGACGTACTGGGATCGAACCCACACATCAAACTTGAGGGGTTGGTTCTTTACCCACTATGCCACCACGACTTTTTTTTACAAAAAACGGTATAGCTAGCCCAAATTTTTTGCTACCAAGTATACCATACATATATTTATTCAGCCGTATCTGGGCTCTTGTGTGTACAATTCGTCACGTAAACCTCGAGATTCTCAGGAACCCATGACGTCATATGACTGAAAAATACTTTAACTACTTCTAAGAAGTTACAGGAAGTTAGCTTATCAAGGAATTTTAAGAGACCGTTGCTAGGTAACCGTCTTATGTTATTTTTATGGGAAATCATGAATTGACGGCTCCCGCTGTGTGTGCAGAGTGAGGGAGTGTCAGACTCTTACTGACTAAACCCCGCCATGTTCCTTCTTAAGCCCGCCATGTACCAGCGCCGCGGTAGGCTAGGCAGGCTTTGGTCTTACTGAGATCCACTGGGGAGCCGTATGGATAAAGTTATTTAAGGAATGCTTGATGCGGTCCGTCCATGGATGGGTGCTTTTTTTATGAGTTCCATAGTGTTTAAAATGGTATGTACGTTAATTGGTGGGTCCCGGCTGTCATTTGAACATCTTTGGCATTACACTGCTACTCAGCAGCTTTCAGTTAGACTGGAAACTTAACCCAACAAACTTGGGAAAAAGCTAGGCAGATGATGGTTAAACAGTCATCATCATCCTCCGAGCCTCGGTCGGCTTCCAGTCTAACCGCATGCAGCTGAGTACCAGTGTGCCACAAGGAGCGACTGCCCTATCTGATCTCCTCAACCCAGTTACCCGAGCAACCCAATAGCCCTTGGTAAGACTGGTGTCAGACTTACTGGCTTCTGACTACCCGTAACGACTGCCAAGGATGTTCAATGACAGCCGGGACCTACAGTTCAACGTATGATGGTTAAACGGTAAGCTTATGTTATTCTTAAATGACGTTATAAATAAATAAATCTTGCAGACGCCCTTAACTTCTATTAGGCCCAGTAGGAAACCAGCATCAGGCTAATTTATATTGACAATAGTTATTCTGTGTACTACGTGACAATTAAAACTCGGCCATATGTTTGCAAACACAAAGATATATAAACTCTTTTGCAAAAAAAACGGGCACCTATGCGAAATCTTAGTTTTAAGGACTTTACGTGTATTTCAAAGGGTTTTAATGATTTTAGTATGTTTCTAGCATCAAAAGAGTTAGCCGAGCATGCGTGAGAGTGTATTCTAAATTTGAATTTTGTACAATTGCTATGAAATTGGTTAAACCTTGTTTTGGACTAATTGCTAGCAGAAAGTTCGTCGGTGTTTCGAAAAGTTTTTGAAGTGATTTTCAGAAAAATGATAATGCAGTTTTAATTAATGATTAATGTTCTTTTTTGTTGGATCAAAACATTTTTGAAAAACTATGCGTATTTGATAAAATTTTCACCTGCTCTAAATGGGATATACTGATGGTTGATGGCAATGTTAAGAGTTTCGGTATTTTAGTGTAAAGCGTTCTATTGTTTAGATATTGTACCCACGTGTTTTAAAATATCGCTTTTTCATAAATAAATACTATTTAGAAGAGTATCAGTACTTTGAGCTGCGACAAAACCAATTTAAAGTAAGCAGTGCCGATCACAACTCGTCTCCTATCAGACTTTGACATTTTTAAAAGTCTTGAAATTCTACAAAATACAGAAAATAGCACAAAAACTGTGAGCACGAGGTCTTAAGGTCTCGTAATCACTGATTTTTAAACAACCTCGTCTCTTGGGAAACTCCGTAGACCTCTGAAGATCTATGAGTCTGAGCGTTCAAATAGCGTGTTTTCATCCCACGGACATTTTATTAAATAAACTTGCCTACAATGTGATTTTCTGGCATCTACAGCACTTTCTTGCTTAAATCATAACAATAATTGGCTATCTGCTCATTTCTTAAGAACCATACGTTTGGCCAATAATTTTGAATTCTTGACACCCTTTCAGCTAAATCGTCGTTTAGTAACCCGATACCTATGGAGTTATCTAGAGCTTCAACGCGGCAATAATTTGACTTTTTAGATAGCTTTAACCCTCCTCATCATTTTTCATGTGGTTAATTTTAACATTTATCACAAAATTTGGTATTTTTCAAATGTCCAAGTCCGATAGGAGACGAGTTGTAATCGGCACTGCTTACTTTAAATTGGTTTTGTCGCAGCCATAGGTACTGATACTCTTCTAAATTGTGTTTATTTATGAAAAAGCGATATTTTAAAACACGTGGGTACAATTTCTAAACAATAGAACGCTTTACACTTAAATACCGAAACTCTTAACATTGCCATCAACCATCAGTATAGCCCATTTAGAGCAGGTGAAAATTTTATCAAATACGCATAGTTTTTCAAAAATGTTTTATTCTAACAAAAAAGTACATTAATCATTAATTAAAACTGCATTATTATTTTTCTAAAAATCACTTCAAAAACTTTTCAAAACACCGACGAACTTTCTGCTAGCAATTAGTCCAAAACAAGGTTTAACAATTTCTTAGCAATTGTACAAAATTCAAATTTAGAATACACTCTCACGCATCCTCGGCTAACTGTTTTGATGCTAGAAACATACTACAATCATCAAAACCCTTTGAAATACACGTAAAGTCCTTAAAACTAAGATTTCGCATAGGTGCCCGTTTTTTTTGCAAAAGAGTGTATATGTTATCAACTGGGTTTTTACACAAATCATATTAATGTCAATCATTATAATTGTGCTTTTTTGTTTCCATGTTTTGCCTACTATAAGTTCGATAAGAATGTTAGATAATTAAGTTTGAATAAACTTTTACAACACAGAATTTTAAGTCGATTTTTAGAAATAAGTGAACTTTTGATGGCCGAAACCCAGTGGAACAACGTATCTGGGTAGTAAGTATTTCAAGCATGCGAGTTTTTTTTTGTAATCAAATAGGGAAGACACGATCTTCAGCATTATAGTGTAAAATAAAGTCATCATCTCCCGAGCCTTTTCCCAACTATGTTGGTGTCAGCTTCCAGTCTAACCGGACGCAGCTGAGTACCAGTGCTTTACACTGCCGATCTGACCTCTTCATACCAGTTCCCCGGGCAACCCGATACCCCCATGATAAAACTGGCTGTCAGACTTTCTGGCTTCCTACAACCTGTAACGACTGCCAAAAGTACTTGTTTATCGTGCCTTCCGAAAAACCGAGGAACTCGCCGTGACAAGATGGTCATCCACGGATCATGCCAAGCGTTGCTTAACCTTATGATCGATTGACCCGTGCGGCTGTTTCTTGGACAAAAGTTCCACTAACGCAATATATTGTTTTGGAAACCAGGCAACCGAGTGTTTGTGTTCAAAAATAACCGCATGAAATGAATTCCTGATGGAATCTGCTCGTAAATATATACCTCTAAATCTGTTCGAGATTGCTTGCAGTTTATCCTCATATCTTTAATTTTAGAGACTTTGGAAAAGTACTGGTGAATCTGAAGAAAGAAGAGAAATAAGTAGTCATAGTTCAGTGGTGGTGGATGTAATTTACATCAGTAAGAAAATTTATGAGTTTTTCATCATCATGGACCTTTTTGTTCTTTTTCAAACAGAGAAGGAATGTGCTTTAAACTTTTAAATCCACGTATCCACGTATCGTGGAAATAAACTTCATCCAATGGTAGTCTGGAAGAAAGCGCTAATTAGCGATAAGACCGCCATTTGTACTGTTCTTTGTGTGTTTTGATGCCATGTGTTGTTAATTTGCTTGGTGTACAATAAAGAATAATCTATCTATCTATCCTCGAGATGTGTCATTAGTGTCTAAGATATACTTAGAAAGGACATATAACTTCAAGAAACTTTGCCTGACCTGGAATGGAACCCGCAAACTCGTAATGACAAATGACTGCCACATTTGCCTAGTAGTCATAAAACACGACTGCCTTGCCTATCTCCTGGTTTCGATGTCTTTTTCCCTTCACGAGGGTAATATGTAAGGCCTATATGCTATGGCTGCGGGGTTACCGCGGCCCTGGTACATACGCGGCCTACGACGGAACACGACGGTGTTTAGTCAATAAGAGTCTGACACTCCCTCACCGCTGCTAACCCACAGCGGGAGGGGTCATTTGATGATTTTTGACGTCGTTAAAAAAAGGTCTACATGCTATTGTGATGCTAATGATGCTATATTGATGTAAAATGTATCAAAGTCTCAGATATCTCTTTCGTCCATAATATTATTTGAATGATTCACTTATAAACTGCAGATCCTTTGTGATACAAATATACGCCCCTTTTAAACACTGCAGCACTGGTTTGCAATAAACTGCAATTATATCAATATGTACGATAAAGCAGTATATTTATATATTTAAATTCACGATAATGTACTACATGTAGAGATAAGGGAAGTATTGGCGTTTGAATTATTTCGTATGCATATTTTTATTCAACTTTAAATTATGAGGAATGGTCATCTGCCTTACCAAACTATGTTGGGGTCGGTTTCCATTCTAACGGGATACAGCGAGTACCAGTCCTATAGTAGAGCGAATGCCTGTTTGACCTCCTCAACCCAGTTACCCGGGCAACCTAATATCCCTTGGAACGACTGGTTGTCAGACTTACTGGCTTCTGACTACCCGTAACGACTGCCAAGGATGTTTAATGACAGCCGGGACCTACAGTGTAACGTGCCATCCGAAACACAGTCATTGGTGTCTATGATATACTTAGAAAGTACATACGAACTTAGAAAAGTTGCATTGGTACTTGCCTGACCTGGAATCGAACCCGTTGGTTCTTTACCCACTAGGCCACCACGACTCCTATCGTACTTTATCCAACTTGTTATGAGTTAATGAGCGAATCGGCGACGAGATACATACGTTGTATATGTACGTAGATGTATTCATAAAGCACTTGTGTACGTAGCAAGAAGTTATTTTTATACACTGAGAAGGCGGGAACGCGTTTTTTATAACTACGATGTTTTTTCAGCTGTTCTGCAGTTTAGATTATTATTTTTGGACGCTATTTCAGGTAGATTTTTTCCTGTATGCCAAATATTCTATAGACTACATTATGTCAGACTGAATTCTGGATGAATAAAAGTCATGTTGTGAGGAAGGTGATGAGTATGAACGAGGACGGATATAGTGGAAGAGGAAGACCAAAGAAACGATGGATGGATTGTGTGAAAGTCGAAATGGTTAGAAAGAATGTTACTTGTGAGATGATGGCAGATAGAAGAGTATGGAAGGAGAAGACATGCTGCGCCAACCCCAAATACGGGATATAATATTGGGATGAGGGCAGGAGGATGTTGAGACTGTTTTCTGGCTTACGGAAAGTTACGTAGCTACTTAAGGGGTAGCATAGGGTTAAGCAACACTTGGCGCGGTCACTCTGTGGATGGGTGACTATCTTGTCAAGACGGATTCCTCCATGTTTCGGAAGGCACGTTAACTGTTTGGTCCCGGCTGTCATTTGAACATATTTGGCAGTCGTTACGGGTAGTCCGAAGCCAGAAGGTTCGATAAACAGTCTTATCAAGAAATATCGGGTTGCCCTAACTGGTAACTGGGTTGAGGAGGTCAGATAGGTCGTAGAAGTCACGGGTTCCAAACTATTATCCATAGAAAATCAAGCCTGGTGACTTGCACAAACGCAGCGTAGGACGTCCACCAACAATGTGGACAGACGACCTTATAAAGGTCGCCTCCAACAGGTATCTGTGGAGATCTAAGGGGGAGGCCTATGTTCAGCAGCGGACGTCCTATGGCTGAGATGATGATGATGAAAGACTACCCAACGATTTATATAAATGTAGTATTTTAACGAGCACACGTGTACCTACATACATATTGTTATGTACTGATATCAGAAACATAATGAGATAGCAATAGCATGCAAAATATATAAAACTGATATTCACATTATTATCTTTCGACGGGTCATACGATTGACCGTCCATTTATATTATTATATATTTAGTTTAAAACGACAATAATATTGTTGGAAAAACCTAAAACTAGTTTGTATAAGGTGAATGCGACTATTGGAAAATTCATATTGAAAATGTTTTTTTTTTATTTTTTTACCTAAGTCTTAAAGTAATCTATGATCTATACCAATATGAAGAGGTTTTTTTTTGTTTTACCCTAAAGGCTCCGATACTACTGAACGGATTTCAAAAATTCTTTCACTGTTGGAAAGCTACACTCTTCCCGAGTAACATAAGCTATATTTTATCCCGGTACGGGCAGTAATTAGCTAGTGTGAAATAATATAATAATTTGTGCATTTATGTAGAGATAAATTTAAAATGTAAGAACTTTCGCAGTTTTAAACAAAGAAATTAAAAATAGGTTTAAAGGTATTGGCACTAATGATATTTTGATGCCTTTTAGTTTTTTTCTTTCTACTGGGATAAGTTTTTATCTTTATTGTAAATATCTGAAATTAATGGTTTGATATATTAAAAATAAAAACTTAGGATATCAAAAAATACATTTTATATTTAAATTTCCCGCTAACGGTCAAATAAGTGCTTAAACTTTGTACTTTGGACTTATGAAAACCTCACCTTTCGAAGTAGGTAAAATATATCGGATGTTTCGTACCTCAAAGAAAAAAATAAAATCATCATCATCCTCCGAGCCTTTTTCCCAATCATGTTGGGGTCGGCTTCCAGTCTAACCGGATTCAGCTGAGTACCAGTGCTTTACAAGAAGCGACTGCCTATCTGACCTCCTCAACCCAGTAACCCAAGAAAAAAATAAAATACGCAAAAATAAAATACGATGTAAATAGAATAAAAATGTGCGAAAATTAGAACACTATCTATAAGTCAGTCATAGTACATTACAAACTGACAGCTAACAGCTGTCAACTGATCAAAACATTAGATACTCCTAACTTTATCTCTGCTTTACACATGATGTTGTAAATTATGAAAACGAAAAATGACTCCTGTGGCTAAACCACTGAATGGAGTAGGTTATTTTTTTACAATTCGCCATAGAATATCATAAACTATATGTGATAGGATTTAATGTGATTAGGTACGACACACCCGATGTATTTTTATGGTATAATATTGACATTATTAGAACCATATGGATTTTGAACACATTTGATTCCAGATATGCAGAATAATTATATTTGTTATCATAAATATAATGAATAGCCTTTAGCTAATGATTTTAAATCAAATATGTACAAAATAATAAGGAAATTACTATAACAATATGTTATTGAGTGATAATATTACTACCGCTTTAGCACTACAGTTTTATCACAGTCCCGGGCGAGTTTCTTCCCGTACCGGGTTAAATATAGCCTATGTTACTCGGGAAGAGTGTAGCTTTCCAACAGAGAAAGAATTTTTGAAATCGGTTCAGTAGTTTCGGAGCAATTAGGGTTGCAAACAAACAAATGTTTTCTCGTTCATTATATTGGTATTGAATATAGATTATTTAGTTTTAATGTTAAAAACAATAATATGATAATGATAGTGCATACGCTAAGCATCCGGTGATTACACTTGTTGGCAATAAAATCGGGACACGTGTATTATATTTATTTATTTATGGACGCCTACAATCCTGGCATCATGATGAACATGCTTGGCAGTCGTTACGGGTAGTCAGAAGCCAGTAAGTCTGACACCAGTCTAACCAAGGGGTATCGGGTTGCCCGGGTAACTGGGTTGAGGAGGTCAGACAGGGCAGTCGCTCCTTGTAAAGCACTGGTACTCAGCTACATGCGGTTAGACTGGAAGCCGACCCCAACATAGTTTGGGAAAAAGGCTCGGAGGAAGAAGACTACAATCCTGATTGCTGGGAACACTCAAAAGATCTAAGTGTGGAGACGAAATGGGGAGGCCTTTGCCCAGCAGTGAGACAATACAGGCTAGGAAAATAATTAAAAAGAGTACTGCATCATCACAATACATGCAACGTTTAAAATAACATAAAAGTACTAAAATTATTGTACTAAAATGTTTTCACAAGAGTAAAATGTAGTATCGCGATTGAGGTCAAATGTCAAAGTATATTTATTATTGTTTACAGCCTTTGAAAAACATGTTTTTTTTCTTCAACGATGATAGTAAAAGTGATATTCAATGTTCAAATAGATGAGAAATATAAGAAATGCATAAGTTTTTCATGCAATATTTGCACTTGAACTACTACTGTTGGAAGTATATTATACGGAACATTTACAACAATTATACACAAAAGGTATATCAGGATAAATTACAATACTCTCTTTTTAAAATCGGTTACAAAAATTCAATAACCATCTGGATATCACGGTCATAACATAGTAAGGTACGCACAAATAAGTTTTCAAGGACTCCTCTTAAACGAAAAAACAAAATATTTCGTAGAATGAACGGAATCAAACCAAACCCGAACACGTGTTAAACATAATAATAATGACGTCTTAAAGTAGCTGATTTTATCAGCCACGGCGGCTGTTCTCATATAAGGAGATCAGCCAGCTACGCAGGACATGTTATAATGCACGCACATTTGCTTGGACACAGGTGCACTCACTATTCCTTCACTCTCGCTAAGTTCAGATGAACGAGACGAGAGATGATAAGACCGGAGAGAGATCACAAGCAGGATGCACGAAAGAAAACTACCAAACTATGTTAAAAATAACTAACTAACTAAAAAGAAATAACTAACTATAACGCATTTACTTTAACGCGCGAGTATCCTGCACAAATATAAACTGAGAACTAATTTTTAAGTCGGTTCACACACTCACCATGAAACTATTTCAATCTGCCCCAAATTCACTGCACTCAAGTGTAAACAAAAACTACACAAAAAAAAAACAAATAAAGATAAAAAAATACACTTGTAACATTTAAAAAAAAAATCCAATCTGCTTTTTAAAATCGTTTAAAAAAACATAAAAAAGCACAGTTTTTGTTTATAACACAATAACAAAAAATCACACTTAATCAATGTTAAAAACCACAGAACAATTAATTTAATTGAATTAATTTATTTGCAAAGTTCACACGTCTGTTCCCGATAACATTTGTCACAATACTGATAAAAGGGTGGGCTGCAACATTTACTATAACGAGAGCCAAACATAGCCAGCCGGGTACTTGACGCCCATTGGTCGAATCGGTGATTTGACAATAAATTATAATGATGATGATTATTTTACAGATAAATGCAAATTGCAGATCTGAAGTGGAGGAGAAGTGTTTTTGAGGGTTCCTTACCCTAACGGGACCCAATTGTTTTCGCTCCTCTGTCCGTCAGTCCGTCACCAGGCTGTATCTCATGAACCGTGCTAGTTAGCTAAAATTTTCGTAGATGATATATTTCTGTTGCTATAACAACAAATACTGAAAACTAGAATTCAATACCATATTTTGGGGGGCTCCCATACAACAAACGTGATTTTTTGCTCATTTTAAATAATAGTACGGAACCCTTCGTGCGCGAGTCCGACTCGCACTCAGACGATTTTTTATTGTGTTTTTGTAATACATAATTATGTAAATATAATTAAAAGCAATATTATCTGCGTGCAGTCTAACCAAGGGGTATTGGGTTGCTCGGGTAACTGGGTTGAGGAGGGCAGATAGGCAGTCGCTCCTTGTGGCACACTGGTACTCAGCTGCATCCGTTTAAGACAGGAAGCCGACCCCAACATAGTAGGGATAAGGCTCGGGAAATGATCTTTAGTCACATGCAATATATTTATAAAAAATATTATTTAACAGACTACAGTATTATCTAAAAAAAAAAAATAAAATAAGTGATAGTGAGCTTGCGTTTCGGGAAAACCCTAAGAGCGCGCGCATACTACAAACTTTTAGTCGTCCGATAGTTGCTTTGGGCTCATAAATCAGTATGAAGATGAATGGAAGTACACACGTTACAACGATCATGTATTTGTTCGGTAACAGGCCGACTATAGTTATCGGCACGGATATTGAGCTCTCGGCGGAAGAGTGGGGATCGCTTTGCGCACCGTACACTTATGGCAATAAACCAATAAATCGCCGCGCAGGTGAAGGTCAGGGCTCAATATCCGTGCCGATAACTATAAAAAGTTTTATTGAATTCACGATCATCTAAAAAAATATATTTTTTTCCTACCAACAGACCGACAGTCGGCCGACTAAAAGTTTGTGGTATACGCGAGTTTTTATCGTACTATTTTGAAATTATTCTTTGAAATAGGTTTGGCAAGATTAGATAATATTACAATGACCCTAGGGTCGCTTGTTCGAAAAGTTTTTATTGAATTTTATAGAAGCTTTTCATATAACTATTTTACGCAGTCGTATAAAAACGCCACGATTAATGGGCTATCTAACACTGACGGCTCTTTCACACGGCAGTCCAGTTTTTTGCAGGATACCGTTTTTTGCAGGATCCCGTTTGATCGCAAAAGATATTAAGACGGAAACAGCATTTTGCAGGATCCTGCATGCGGTTTGCTCGTGTGAACACTAGCATATAATATCTTTTGCGATGAAACGGGATCCTGCAAAAAACGGTATCCTGCAAAAAACTGGACTGTCGTGTGAAAGGGCCGTGAAAGTTTTCAAATCGGTTCAGTCATATCTGAGACAATCACTTTCATATTCTTCAGCATTTTAGTATAATTGTATTGTAGCTTTATAATAAACTAGCCGTTTTCCCGCGATTTCACCCGCGCCCCGTGGGAGCTACTGCCCGCACCGGGATAAAATATAGCCTATGTTACTCGCAGATAATATAGCAACAAAGTTTTCCTCTTTATAATATTAGTATAGATGATAAACTGATTTTTATTTCCGCAATTTCACCTGCATCCCTTGGGGACTTCTTCCCTTACCCGGACAAAATATAGCCTATGTTACTCGGGAATAGTCGAGCTTCACAACAATGAAAGAATTTTTCAAATCGGTTCTATAGTTTCTGAGCCTTTAGGGTACAAAAAAACAGACAACAAAATGTTTTTTTTGTTTTCTACTATATTGGTATAGGGACAGGGACACCTGGAAACAATTAGGGGAGGCCTATGTCGAAGGACAGCCTGACCATCCAGTTGCTGCAAAGTAAACCTAAAACATTTTTATTTCTTTTTATTAATTTCAGTTTTTTATTATTCTTAAGTTTAAACTTTGTACAAATGGTCAGAGAAATAAAGGCTTTATCTTATCTTATATTGGTATAGATTGGTTAAGCCAAAGCTACAGATTTCTATTGCATAAGATGCTGTGGTACATAACCGTAAGATCCGCAATTACGCAATTGGTTAATTCTTGGATAAACCCTCTAGTTAAGTTGTCAAAGTTATTATGTACAAGTATTGGCAAGTTTAGCGCTATTTATTGGAAAATGCAATTAATACTTAACTAGTTATTAGGAAATATTGGGAAATGCAATAAATGTGCATCATTGTATTTGTTGTTTTATCTATTACTATGTTTAGGAAAAACCTAGGCAGATGATCATGTGTATCCTTCGTGAAATAAGTACTGATAAAAAGATAGTCAAAGAAAAGAAAGTCCTGCGCAAATTTTCATACGCATGAATTTTAGAACCTCTTTTTTATGGGAAATCATCATTTCCTCTGTGGGTGCAGCGCTCGGGAGTGTCCGACTCTTACTGACGACTAAACCCCGCCATGTTCCTCCTTAAGCCCTCTATGTACCAGCGCCGCGGTAATGAGCGCGGACAGTGTCTCAGCCCAGTTGGGAGAACCTCTTACATCCGGAAACTATGACGTCACAAAAAAACTAAATTAAGGGATTGTAAAAAATATGACTAAATTAAATTTTATGTCACTGACATTATCACGTTCATAACACGCTATAATCGTTAAAGCAATTAATTATAATTACCGACTTTAGTACAGCAAACTGCACATCAGTGGTAACTGTCATGCACCTTAACTCAATAGTAATAAGTACGATTTTCCTATAAAACTGTTACCACTGACCTGAAGTTGACTGTACGTATTGTAAACTCGCTCTGACGTATAGTATGAAGTTAGCATTGTCTGCGCAGTAGACTGTTTTGTTCTTAAAAGATGTTACTGCGCAGTGTGACACATCTTCCGAGCCTGCACCCAACTATGTTGAGGTCGGCTTCCAGTCTAACCGCATGCAGCTGAGTACAAGTGTGCCACAAGGAGCGACTGCCCTATCTGTCCTCCTCAACCCAGTTACCCGGGCAACTCAATGCCACTTGGTAAGACTGGTTGTCAAACTTACTGGCTTCTGCCTACCCCTTGACGACTGCCAAAGATATTCAAATGACAACCGGGACCTACAGTTTATCGTGCCCTCCGAACAGTCAACAAATCGAGTGTCTGCCTATCTGCCCTCCTCGACCCAGTTACCTGACCCCTTGGTAAGATTTTCTGGCTTCTGCCTGCAAAGACATTCAAATGACAGCCGGGACCATCGTGCCTTCCGAAATACGGAGAACCTTGTCATGACCGACCATGCCAAATGTTAACCTTATGGTTAATTATTCCAAGTGGCTGATACTTAGCCATGAGCACCTTATCCCAATGAATTGAGAAATATATGAGTTAGCTCCTTGTGGCACACTGGTACTTACACCAACATAGTTGGGAAAAGGCTAGACAGACAAGATATGAGTTCTTTAGCGTAGTTTTTCGCTTAATCTGTCAATTCACTTCACCGAGTTATCAAGGTCAGGTTTGGTAAACAAAAACCCATGTTTCGGTCATTATGACGTAACAATACTTACGTCATTATTGAACTATAAAGTAAGTAGTAAATTGGCTGGGAAAATCACTGTTACAGTGGGAAAATTGATTAATCCGGTTATGTTAATACATGTAAGTCCAAGCTTTTGGTTTATATACTTTCTAGTAATTAGTTGGATCACGGAAATCCTTAGATAGTGGTAGACACTTTCGCATGCGGTTTTTAAGTTTTAAAATTAAGTATATTATTCTGAAAGAAAAACCGGCTGAGAGCGAGTGGAACTCGCGCGCGTAGGCTTCCGTACTATAAAAGAACACGTTTTTTGTATGGGAGACCCTAAAATATTTATTTTATCATAGATTTCAGTATTTGTTGTTATAGCGGCAATAGAAATACATCATCTGTGAAAATTTCAACTGTGTAACTATCACGGTGTATGAGATACAGGCTGGTGACAGACGTACAGCGATGTCCTAGTAATAGGGTCCCGATTAACCATTGGGTAAGGAACCCTAAAAACTGCTGTTTTGACCTGCTTTTTTGTGTTTGAAAACCAATTCATATAAAGCCCATAATAGGGGTATCGGGTTGCCCGGGTAACTGGGTTGAGGAGGTCAGAGAGGCAGTCATTCCTTGTAAAACACTGTTACTCAGCTGCAGCCGGTTAGATTAGGTTAGGTAAGGAACCCTAAAATCGGTACCCTATCTTTCATAAAATCTATTAACATCAATCCGATAGACATTTACCAACCTACAAACAAGCCCATAATATTTAATGGATATTTCAAATAAGACACCTAGTTTATTTGAAGTATTAATTAACTATGAGATTTGCGGTTTTACGACCTTAACAGTTACCGAATTAACCGCAGTGGCTTTTACTATATCGTAACGAAGTCGGTAAAACCGAATAAAAATTAAAATTTACCGAAAAAAAGAGTTAAAAGTTCAAGAACATTTGTGGGTTGTGGGATTTTTTGTTTATTAATAAATTAATTTATTATTTTTATTCAACACCTGATACCTATATATTTTGATCTTTGATCATAAATCTATACTAATATAATAAAGAACCTTACCTAGGGAACCTTTTTTTGTTTGTATATTTGCACCCTGAACCCTAGGCTGTCATAGAACATCCTTGGCAGTAGTTACGGGTAGTCAGAAGCCAGTAAGTCTGATACCAGTCTAACCAAGGGGTATCGAGTTGCCCGGGTGACTGGGTTGAGGAGGTCAGATAGGCAGTCGCTCCTTGTAAAGCACTGGTACTCAGCTACATCCTGAGCTACATCTGGAAGCCGACCCCGATATAGTTGGGAAAGCTCCGAAAATACTGAACTGATAAGATAAATTCTTTCACTGTTGGAAAGCTACACTCTTCCCGAGTAACATAGGCTATATTTTATCCCGGTACGGGAAGTACAACAAGACCTAGGCAAAAACACAAAACAGCAAGTCACGTATTATTGTTTATAACAATAAAAACAAATAAAAACCTTCGCTGAGCTGTTTTACACTTGGTTTTCCTTAGAAACCTGTCTTCGCACAACCGGTTTAAGCGAGAAGATAAAAATACATCACACTGTACGTAGACTGAACAGTGAGCTTAATCGATTATAAATAACTAGCGTTTTCCCGCGGTTTCACCCACTTCCCGTGGTAGCTACTGCCCGTACCGGGATAAAATATAGCCTATGTTACTCGGGAAGAGTGTAGCTCCCCAAAATCATCCCACGAGCCTTTTCCCAACTATGTTGGGGTCGGCTTCCAGTCAAACCAGATGCAGCTGAGTACCAGTGCTTTACAAGGAGCGACTGCCTATCTGACCTCCTCAACCCAGTTATCCGAGCAACCCATTACTTCTATGTAAGACTGCTTGTCTGTCAGACTTCTCACTACCCGTAACGACTGCTAAAGATGTTCAATGACAGCCGGGACCTACAGTCTAACGTGCCATCCGAAACACAGTAATTGGCGTCCAAGATATACATACAAAGTAAGAAAAAGTTGCATTGGTACTTGCCTGACCCGGAATCGATAACATACTCATACTTGAGAGGATGGTTCTTTACCCTCTAGGCCACTACGAATGAAGATCATAAATAATATACATTGTGACCACCTGATCGGAAGAAAACCCGTTAACAATAGCAGCTAGACTAGTCTATCAAATAACAATAATTCTTAGGTCGAAGACAATTTAAATAAGTTATGGATGTTAAAACACCTGCATTTTGCTCACATCTCGCTGGCCTTGTAGGTTTAATATGAACTTTCTTGTTCGTCGAGTGAGCTGCAGGTTTAATTACCTAACAAGTCCTAGTGTCAGAGTGTACTCAACTCCGCCTGACGGCCTCTGACGTGGAATTGTAACGACGACTGCTACTGAGTAGCATTCGGGGACGCCGGCGACACGTGCCCTCCCAGACACGGGGGTGTAACACCGACAACAAATAGACTAAGGACTGCTTTTTCAAAGTTTCTTAAACCCACAAAGCGATTTTGGTCCGAACTAGGTATCGAACCCGATGGTATGACTGGTTGTCAGACTTACTGGCTTCTGACTACCCGTAACGACTGCCAAAGATGTTCAAATAACAACCGGGACCAATTCATCGAGCCTTTCGATAGACGGAGGAACTCGTCATGACATAGAATGGTCACCCATCCACGGACAAACTCGCGAAGTTCATTCCCAATTTCCATCTTTCGTCTGTCGTTGCTTGTCGGTTCTGCTTGTGATCTCTCTCCGGTCATGTCGGATTGCCGTCCCATCGCGCTATGAGAGTGAAGGAATAGTGAGTGCACCTGTGTCCAAGCAAATGTGCGTGCTCTAGTATAATATGTCCTGCGCACTTGGCTTATCTCCTTACATGAGAACAGCCGCTATAGCCGATAATCGGATTGGAGGACATCATCATCATATGCACTTGGCTCAAAATTCTATCTCTAGTTAGCGAATCAGCAGATAGATAAAATATTGGGATTACTGAATAGTTCGCGTGTTTTCCGAAATCATATTTTATGAACACTATTAAAGATAGAATGTATTGTATATTCTAACAAAGGTCAGATAATGTCATTGGGGTTTTTCGTCAATGTATTTTATCTGCAACTTTGTTTTATTTGTTTTAGCTTATTTGTTACTGAACTTTGGTAGTATGTTGCAACTTTAGACCCATAAGAGATAATATGTGCACGTGTTAATAAGTATGTATTTTCATAGGGTTATTAACACGCTTATATTAGCTTCACTTGTAACTATGTCATGTAAGAAAATCTTAGAATCTTAATTTGACCCACGGTCTCCGATTAGGGTGAAATTTTGCACACGCTCTGAGTTCCGATGACAATACATGACTAGCTAAGAAACGTCATAACAAATCCAATATGGCGGCCTCCCCAAAATGGCGGACTGGCTCTTTGAAATCCACCCCCATGATATGGGTATCAAATGAAAGGGTTTGCTGTCAGGAATACGGGAAAAGTATAAAATAAAAATAATTGTTTAATAAAAAACTTTTCTTCCATCAAACTAAATGACCAAATTATTTTGACATTTTTAAAAGCGTGTTTTTTAGTTTTTTTAAACTATGTATTATTTTTATTTGTAGTGTATTTTTTCTGCAAATTCGTTTTGTTGGTTTTAGCTTATTTGTTGAACTTTGGTCGGATGCCCTCTATTAGAGGAAAATGATCCTAATAGGACTTTGGCCGCATTTTATTTTTTTACTGCTTTTTTTTAAAATGGGTCGCATAATTTTCTGATTCAGACATCATGGTCTAGATTTCCTCGAGATGTTTTCCTTCGCCTTTAATCGATCATTGGTCAAAGTCAAAGGTTTTTATTTGAAAAAGGCCTTTGCAGGTTCCTATTAAACCTATTCTTCTATGGTGTCCAAGATATACTTAGCAAAGAATTTTGGATTACATTTGAACTGCAAGCCAGTAAGTCTGACACCAATCTAACCAAGGGGTATTGGGTTGCCCGGGTGACTGTGTTGAGGGGGTCAGATAGGGCAGTCGCTCCTTGTAAAGCACTGGTACTCAGCTGCATCCGGATATACTGTAAGCCGACCCCAACATACTTAGTTGGGAAAAAAGGCTCGGAGGATGGATTTGAACTGTAAGAATTTTCGTAGTTAAAACAACATCAGTTTATTAACAGTTACTTTAAAGATATCTACAATCTTAATAAAAAATGAATGATACATTTCTGAGAATCGAACGCACGCCTCCAAGGTTACGAACCAGAACTTTCATCCACGCGGTGTAAGAGGAAATATTCATACAAAGTCACTTTTATATTTTTATCTTGGTGATTTTAAAGATATGGACTACTTTTTATCCGGGTAAGAAAAGATGAGATACGGGTGAAACAGCGTGACGCAGTTAGGCATACTGTTTTGATTTTTTCTGTGTTTTTAGGGTTCCGTACTCAAAGGGTAAAACGACATTCTATTACTAAGACTTCGCTGTCTGTATGTCATTAGGCTGTATCATCGATCATGAACCGTGACAGTTGATAACAACAAATACTGAAAACTAGAATAAAATAAGTATTTTAAGGGGCTCCCATACAACAAACGTGATTTTTTCTATGTTAAATGGTGCAAAAACTTTCTTAGCATAATACATACATTTAATATTAGGTTTATCCCAATAACATAGTAATAAATACTTTTTTATCTTCGCACAAAATAAACTCTTTTGCAAAAAAAACGGGCACCTATGCGAAATCTTAGTTTTAAGGACTTTACTTGTATTTCAAAGGGTTTTAATGATTGTAGTATGTTTCTAGCACCAAAAAAGTTAGCCGAGCATGCGTGAGAGTGTATTCTAAATTTGAATTTTGTACAATTGCTAAGAAATTGGATAAACCTTGTTTTGGACTAATTGCTAGCAGAAAGTTCGTCGGTGTTTTGAAAAGTTTTTGAAATGATTTTCAGGAAAATGATAATGCAGTTTTAATTAATGATTTATGTACTTTTTTGTTAGATCAAAACATTTTTGAAAAACTGTGCGAATTTGATAAAATTTTCACCTGCTCTAAATGGGCTATACTGATGATTGATGGCAATGTTAAGAGTTTCGGTATTTTAGTGTTAAGCGTTCTATTGTTTAGATATTGTACCCACGTGTTTTAAAATATCGCTTTTTCATAAATAAACACTATTTAGAAGAGTATCAGTACCTTTGGCTGCGACAAAACCAATTTAAAGTAAGCAGTGCCCATCACAACTCGTCTCCTTTCGGACTTTAACATTTTTAAAAATATTGAAATTCTACTAAATACAGAAAATAGCGCATGGACTGTGAGCACGAGGTCTTAAGGTCTCGTAATCACTGATTTTTAAACAACCTCGTCTCTTGGGAAACTCCGTAGACCTCTGAAGATCTCTGAGTCTGAGCGTTCAAATAGCGTGTTTTGATCCCACGGAGATTTTATTAAATAAACTTGCCTACATCGAGATTTTCTGGCATCTGCAGCACTTTCTTGCTTAAATCATAACAATAATTGGCTATCTACTCATTTCTTAAGAAACATACGTTTGGCCAATAATTTTGAATTCTTTACTCCCTTTCAGCTAAATCGTCGTTTAGTAACCCGTTACCTACGGAGTTATCGAGAGCTTCAACGAGGCAATAATTTGACTTTTTAGATAGCTTTAACCCTCCTCATTATTTTTCATTGGTTAATTTTAACATTTATCACAAAATTTGGTATTTGTAAATGTCAAAGTCCGAAAGGAGACGAGTTGTGATGGGCACTGCTTACTTTAAATTGGTTTTGTCGCAGCCAAAGGTACTGATACTCTTCTAAATAGTGTTTATTTATGAAAAAGCGATATTTTAAAACACGTGGGTACAATATCTAAACAATAGAAACGCTTAACACTAAAATACCGAAACTCTTAACATTGCCATCAATCATCAGTATAGCCCATTTAGAGCAGGTGAAAATTTTATCAAATTCGCACAGTTTTTCAAAAATGTTTTGATCTAACAAAAAAGTACATAAATCATTAATTAAAACTGCATTATCATTTTCCTGAAAATCATTTCAAAAACTTTTCAAAACACCGACGAACTTTCTGCTAGCAATTAGTCCAAAACAAGGTTTATCCAATTTCTTAGCAATTGTACAAAATTCAAAATTAGAATACACTCTCACGCATGCTCGGCTAACTCTTTTGATGCTTGAAACATACTACAATCATTAAAACCCTTTGAAATACACGTAAAGTCCTTAAAACTAAGATTTCGCACAGGTGCCCGTTTTTTTTTGCAAAAGAGTGTATAAAAGAACATAAAAGATTGCTAATCTGTCATAAATCAACAAAACAATACACAATCACTCATGCATACATACATAATGCTAATTATTATACACGAGTACATTGATTTTACACCTGATGTTGAATAGTAATTATATGAATGTACGGGTACTTTCCTAGTCATTAGCTTACATGATTAATATTAAATACTACGAGAAATAATTTTGCCGTTCGAAGCGACTTTATGATAGTTAACTAAAACATGTGCGAAAATGGATGACTTATTATTGATAGGAAATCATCAAATGACGGCTACCGCTGTGTGCAGCGTGAGGGAGTCCGACTCTTACTGACTAAACCCCGCCATGTTCCTTCTTAAGCCCGCCATGTACCAGCGTGGCGGTAATGAGCGCGAAGAACCCGTGCAGGAAATCGCTGATTTTAGAGGGACAAAGTTATTTGACAAGAGCTTTACTTGAACTTGCTGATATTTTTTGCCAAAAGTGGTTGATTTACTAAGCGTGGCCTTTTAGGGCCTGCCGGGGCTGTGGGATTGTTCGCGCTCATTACCGCGGCGCTGGTACATATAGGACTTAAGAAGGAACATGGCGGGGTTTAGTCAGTAAGAGTCTGACACTCCCTCCCGCTGCACACACAGCGGGAGCCGGCATTTGATGACTTCCCACCAAAAAAATGACAGTCGTTATTATGGCGAGATTTCCCTAGAGTAGTTCCTGCGTATTTTACCTCCACACTCAGAGACATTTAATGATTACTTAGGTCACTCCTTAGTGACGGAATGTCATAGAAATCCTTCACTAAGGAATGGCTTAAGTAACCATTAAATGTCTCTGAGAGGGAAGGTTAGTAATTTTCGCACGCGTTAGTCAGGTCAGGAATTGCAAGCAATGTCAATTTGTGTTGTGTCTGATATTTTTAGCAATGCAGATTGTATGAGTACATAAGTCCATATAATACGTATTGTACGCGAGTGAACGGATGAGAGCAATTTAAATGATAACATAATACTTTATAACTATACATAGAGGTACATAACGATATGATATGACGCTGTAATGACAATTATAAGAGCACAGTGCAGACTTGCAGCAATCACCTTTTGAACGTCAAAAAATTACAGAAGACAGTCCCCAAAACGCCTACCCTTTACTACATCCTAGGTGCTATTGCTGGGAAGAAGAAGTGGCGCAACAAAGTCCCCAGCAACACATGTCTGTCTGTAGGTTAGAAGAACCTTTCAAGCAGTTCCCAATATACTGTCTATCTGTAGTCTTAGCTTAGAGATAGGATTTTGAAATGACTTGTGTGGGGCTCATGTCGTAATTGTATCGCTATTAAACTATCGGCCGATTATAGTTTGAAGTGTGCGGTTGCTAATAATAATTATCGAAACAAGGCACGCCATTATGACAGTACTTACAAATAATTTAAATAGGATGTCACTGAGGATGTCACGTACAAATCTATAATTAATCAGTTCTTTTAATAGCTAGTTCGATGGCTCAGATCATCGGCCTAGCCTTTTCCCTGCCTGTTTTAGGTTTTGAAGAGCTCATTGCTAACTTAGTACTTTTTATGTGAAATCATTAAATAGCGCTGCACACACATTACAATGACAAAAAAAGCAGTGCATTTTAGCTATTTCCCGTCTACTAAAATACCTATCGATTATTTACGAAATTTTATGTTCTCCTGAAATATAGCACAAATGCAAATCAACACCTTGTATATTTTTTAAACAAGAGCTAGCATGTGTCCGCGCGGCGGTTGCAGTGTCGCGGACATGTTAGTAATGTTCGCGCGCAATGTGTTACTGTTTGCTACAGCGAGTACACCACGAGATACATGCGGTGTGACAAACAGTGCCGCACCAAGGGGGGATATTTTTTTTAAATAAAAAATCTGGATTCCAATCAGTCTTCAGTTGGTCTATTACCGTCTATCACCTGAACTTTGTAATGTGCGTACTACCATTCATCTTCACACTGATATATGAACCCAAACAAACTATGGGCCGACTAAAAGTTTGCAGTGTGTAAGGGTACTTAATAAAAGACCATTTTACAAAGGAACACTTCTATTCAACGAATAAGCTGTAACATTAACAGCTTGAACACTCATATTAACCACTCTCCACATACCATTAGGATAAACTCTTGATGTGAATGTCATTTCTCCTTCACCACAAAAAACCTCAATGGAACTGGCATCTAAAAAAACTCTCCAGGATGTTGACAGTATAGGTTTCCATTCCCCTTGTCTTATTTCACCATTTCTATCTAATACAACCTTCTTTGTAGCCATATCAAATTTAAGAATAATTAAAGAAATATCATTCTCACCTCTGATGTTCAAAATTAGGTCTTCTGTCATGTTGACAGTTATAATAAGCTCTCCTGTTTGATTCAATGATATTATATTATCAGGTTCTAGATATCCGTCAAAGATAGGTGGTCCTCTTAGGTTTTCTATAGCTTGAACTGGTTTCATTAGGATTCTGTCTCCGTTTAACGTCAATTGTCTGGTGATAGTCATAGCTCCGGCCCATCCGTCTTCTCGTTCAGGGAAAATAGCATACCATGTTCCCATCCATCCTATAAGGTGTCTTATACCTTCATGTTCTAAAGTTTGCGTAGTATAAAAGTCATGACCGTAGTCAAGCTCTTGAAATGCTACCTCTTCCTTAAAATCACCAGTTGCATAATCAAAGGTGCCAATAATATATCCAACTTGGAATTGATTCTGATACCTATCTGTAGTCTTATTAGTAAGACCTTGAGGAGATATGAGTAGAACAAACCGACCATTCAACTCAAAGAAATCGGGACACTCCCACATGTAGCCCAAATCGCCATTATTTTTGGCAATTTCACTGACGTATTCCCAATATTCCATATCCTTGGATTTGTAGAGAAGGACCCTGCCTTTGTCATCGGAACTTCTGCTGCCAATCACAACGTAGTACCAATCACCATGCCTCCAAACTTTAGGATCACGGAAATCTAAAGAATTGTTATTCGCAAATGAAATAACAGGATTTTTTACATACTTATTGAAAACCACTCCATCATTACTGAATGCTAGGTACTGAGTTTCATTGAAACTAGATTCATTTTTCTTGTGTGCAGTATACATAAGAACTAGCGTACCTTCTACTTCAATCGCACTGCCAGAGAAACACAATTCTTCTTCAGGTATTAACGCAATTGGTAGCTGTGTCCATGTCACCAGATCTTTGCTGATCACATGGCCCCAATGTGTCTTACCATAAGAAGTGTTAAAAGGGTTGTATTCGTAGAAAAAATGGTAATTTTCTTTGTAGTAGGCAAACCCAGCAGGGTCATTCACCCAGCCCACTGGTGGTGCAATATGATAATGCAGTCTATACCTTCGGTTATCAACTACAACTGGTCTGGTCTTATTAATGTATTCTTCGACTTGTCTTTTGTTCTGTATTTCTTCATTTGTTTCTCTTAATTCACAGGCTAAAGCTGTCACTATTATACTGAATATCACTGAGTATACTTGAAGAGTCTTCATAATGGACTGTGATACATATTCAAGGTAGGTACGAGGTTTATATATAGTAGTTTTATCTTACGAAAGTATGGCATGTAAGGGTGAGTATAGACTGCAACATTTACTTGTAACAGAACAACGAGCCGCTCTATGAGATGTTCTAGTGTATCATCCTTTTACGAACAAAACATCGAGCACGCTCGCCTGTTTGTAACAAACCAACGAGCATATTGGTGTAACATTTCGTCGAGCCAAGTGCGGGCGATGCGCGGTTGCGGGGTGATGCGGAATGAAAGGGACGAGAGACTCGCTCGCTGTGACCCGTAACATAACGCCGAGCATTCGCATGAACGTTACATTACATGGAAATGCTTTGGAGACTGAGCTTTTGCCTGTATTGTACCATTCGCTAGAATGTTACATTACACAGAAATGCTCGAGAAACTGTTGTAGTCTATACTCACCCTATGGCTCTCCGCTTTCGTAGATAATACTTCTATAAGTAATTATTATAAGTACTGATTGCATATTGAGTGTTTTGTTTTGAGTGACATAGACACAAGTCTAGTGGGTTAAGAACCAACCTCTCAAGTATGAGTGTATGTTCGATTCCAGGTAAAGCAAGCACCAATTCTTCTTTCCTAAGTTTGTATGTACTTCCTAAGTATATCTTGCGCTCGGGAGTGTCAGACTCTTACTGACTAAGCCCCGCCATGTTCCTTCTTAAGCCCTTTATGTACCAGCGTTGCAGTAATGAGCGCGAACATACCGCAGCCCCGGCACGGCTGCAGCCTCGGTAGGAGTAAGTTGGTACTTAGCTATGTCTCACGAAAGCTTGTGTGTGTGTTAATATACATGCACATAGTGTTTGTATGAGTGCGGGACTCAGCCGCTACTGAGCGCGAGCGAGCGCACACATACAAACATTATGTGCATCTACATAATGTACACACACAAGTATAGTTATCGGCACGAATGTTGAGCTCTGACCTTCACCTTCGCAGAAGTAATTTATTCGGTCCCTTTGGTGGTATGAAGTGTTGCGCGGGGGCGGACTAAAGCGGTGATTGGCCCGCAGTGCATCGCGTCATAGCCGTCACTCGGGATTGGTTCTTTGCTAGTAAATCACTTCTGCGCAGATGTAGGTCAGAGCTCAAGATTTGTGCCGGTAACTATATGGCTCACCCGCTTTCGTGAGATAATACGTCTATCAGTCTCATTAGCCGGTCGGTCAAAGGTTAAAGCTGCAATAACCGCGGTCTCTCCATGCCATCCATGGCATTCCGAGGCAAGGAGGAACATTGATGGCTACCCATCCAAATATTGACCGCGATAAGGATTGGTAAGCCGGTCTAAATTGTTAGAAAGCTTTATGGTAAATATTTAATAGTCTGATCACTGCTATTTTGACCTCCACAACACAATGACTGTTGCGTGTAGGCCTTGGTTCGACGTTAATCAGGCCTAAGGTTCTTACTGCGGGATTGTTCGCGCGAGTTGCCGCGGCCCTGGTACATAAGTAAAGGTAGGGCTGCCATCCGTCCGGGTTTCCCCGGATTAGTCCTCGTTTGGAGGCCGTCCGGGGGCCGTCCGGGCGGGGTTTCAAGAAGTGTCCATTTACGCCAAATGTCCGGGTTTGGCGAAATTCGAGATGGCAGCCCTAAGTAAAGGGCATAAGAAGGATCATGGCGTTTAGTCGGTGAGTCTGTCAGTCCCTCACGCTGCACCCACAGCGGGAGGGGTAAAAAATAATGTATTTTTGTTGTCGCTATAACACCAAATACCTACCTATGTAGGATAAAATACATGTTTTATGCGACCCCTTATCACAAACGTGATTTTTTGGCCGTATTTTTAGATATTGGTAGGTGTACGGAAACTTTATGTTTACTCTTCAACTCGCATTAGTCCTGTAAATTGACCCATTGACCTTATATTTTGTACTGAATATAGTTTACACGGAATATTTTCAGAATTGTTATCTTACCTCTAGCATCCCGAATTCCTGACTCACGCGTCTGCACTTCTTATTTTAGAATTCATTGAACCGCCATTTTTTTTCAGGCGGATGTTTACGAAATGCAAAAAAAAACTTTATTTGTTTATGTTTTTAACAATTTAATTATTACAAGAAATATGCGGATTAAAATTAATAAAAAGGTTTTTTTTTTTAAATAAGGGGCATGTTGAAGAATTAATTGATTCAAGTAAAATAGTCTTCCTAATCATTGTTTTCGTGAATAGCATAGCAGAATTAAAAGTAGTTGTAATGACTTTCTTTAAAATTAAAATTTCTAATTACATTCAACAAGAAAAAAAATGCCAAAAATTTTAAGTCTTGAAACTCAAACTTAGCTAATCCACTAATTAAGAAGTGCGCATGAAAAAAACAGTTTTTAATAACGAGTCAGCAAAAAAAAAACGTCCAAATAGTTTGTTAGAAACCTAGAAAACAACAGAGCTACAAGTTGTTTCGAACTTTAATTACCTTGACGGAACGTAGATATTTCAATGAAAACGTATCTTAAAAGACATATAAAAGACACTAACCTTATATTTAGCACTGTAACACTCCTTAAAAACACTGTTTAAACCACTCTGTTACACTACACATAATTTTTAACGTAAATATACGTATAAAAGTTTGTTTTATTTGTAAAAATACAGATCCACGAAGCGTGTTGTTACGACGACGAAATACGTCACTTACTAACTTCACTTCGCGTAATGTCTAGAGTTGCCAAGCTTTAAATTTGAAATTACCATTGTGCACAGATTAAAAATAGGGGTAAATTAAAAGTTTCTGACATTGTTCTGGGTTTGTTTATTTCTTATTTAATGTTTACTGTTGTAGATTATTGAAAAGATAGTAAACAAGTTTAAATTGATAACTTGATATAATAAAAAAACTACACCTTCACTTATTTTCGATGTCCCGTGTTTCGTATATGTATAAAGTATGTAGCATGTTGTATTTTTATTCAAATAAAAATTAAAGGATCTAGCTGATGCTGTAACTTTAATATGATTCCTAACTATCTAGATTTAATGATCATTGAATTGCTAGACAAGTTCATCTAATTTACAGAAAGATTTGAGATCTGATCAATACTGATGACTTTATAAACTTTTTAACCGACTTCCCAAAAAGGAGGAGGTTCTCAATTCGGCCGGTATGTTTTTTTTTTCTATGTATGTACATCGATTACGCCGAGGTTTATAGACCGATTTACGTGATTCTTTTTTTTGTTCGACGCGGAATAGTTGCCAGTTGGTCCCATTGTCATCAGGTCAGGATCTGATGATGGAAACCCTGAAAAATCGAGAGCAACCTTCGAAAGTTGTAGGCATACATAGGGTAAAAACTTGACACTCAGGTGTATGCCTTAGAGCACTATTCAACAGTGAAGGTTTGAAGCTGACCTGATGATGGAGACCAGAGAGGGTCGAGGGAACTCGACAACTGAATATGTAAACAACCTCGTGTTTGGGCTTATATTATTTGTATTGACGAGACCTTTGCAACAGTGAAGGTTTGGAGCTGACCTGATGATGAAGACCAGAGAAAGTCGAGGGAACTCAACAACTGAATATGTAAAATACCTCGTATTTGGGCTTTAATTATTTTCTATTGATGAGAATTTTCCACTTATACGGATAGTGACAGCTATTCGTATCACTGAAAAGCTGTAAATAAAAAACTTATTTACAAAAAAATTTAACCGACTTCCCAAAACACTATAAAGCCAAAAAAAATAATTTTAGGTGCATCGGCCTAGAAGTCGGTGGCAAAATTAACTTAGGAACATCCATAAGACACCGACTTCTGGCTTTTTAGTGTTTTGGGAAGTCGGTTAATTTTTTTTGAAAAAAGTTTTTTTTTTAATAAAGTGTTCATTAAAGTTGAAACGCAAAATTGGATAAAGATGTTTTATTTGGGTTATGGATGAATTTAAAAAAATGTGATTATAGATTGCTTTCAAACGAGCTGTTGGATCTTCCTCTGTTGGATACGTGATGTAAACACCCAGACAGCTTTGTTAGAAGAGTCACCCTGTCGTTGCCACCCTAATTTTTAAGGAATTTAAGATTAAATTAAGGGTATTTAAAAATCTTCTCATTTAAAAATATAACATTGTAAATTGATTAATATATAGCTCTATGGCTCTATATCGCAATTGCTTTCCCACAAATCCAGAAAAACTTTACAAGACTGGCAACATTAACCATCTGGTTTTGTTCACACAAATTGATACGGATGTAGCTCGACCAAGTTACATCTTCATTCTCATCACCTTTATTCCACAGATATAAAGACTATTTTCATTTGCTTTTTGACATTTAATAAGTTTGTCCGAATGATTTTACCCCAACTGTTTACAGTTGTTATGAACTTTAAACTGTGGAATTAAAGGTGATAATTGTTTAAATAGTAACTGTTTAAGTTTGTAAATCAAGCTATAGAAGACAAGTTTCTTGGTATAGTATTGAGGTCTCTTTACTACGTCCTTGTACGAGCATTGGTTTGCAAAATACTAAATTAAGAACCATATCGGGCGGCCATCTTGCGTATTTTTACTAGCGTAAAAACCATACATAGTTTATGTTTACAAATTACTTGGAATTTGAACCTTTTTCTTTGATAGTTTAATTGCTACTAATTTCTTTATTAGTTTTCTTAGTAATGATCAATTAATAGTTGAGTTAATACTAATTTAGTAGGTAATAAGTATTTAGTTGTAAATGGAAACACCCATTTTATTGATACCTACTTACTATTTTTCTTACGTAGTAATTATTATAGCAATCTGTGGTAAGGCACTGTAGGTCCTGGCCCCTGGCTGAAATTTGAACATCTTTGACAGTCGTTACGGGTAGTCAGAAGCCAGGGGCCCGATTCTCCTAATTTTACTTAAGTAACATACGATTCACGTTCGACTCGATTCGACTGATATCCAATCCCGACTCGATTACGATTGAAGCGTATGTGGCATTCTGCTATTGTGTTTCTTTGAAATAAACGTTTTTATGCTTTTCTGTCATTCAATAATGAATCATTTTGTCTGCAAACGATTTACGATAGCAAAATGATTGTACAGCAAACTACCGTATAGACCAAAATCACCAAAATAGCAGACCAATCGCACACCAATCAAATGTCAATCGAATACGATTGGTCTTTTGTTAGTAGCAGAATGCCGGATATGGTTAAAACTGCTATTGCGATCATATTGCGATTCGATTTCTATTCGATTTTGACATTATTAACTTAGGAGAATCGGGCCCCAGGAAGTATGACAAGCAGCCTTACCAAGGGGATTTCGGGTTGCCAAGGTAACTGGGTTGAGAAGTTTAAATTGACAGTCGCTCCATGTGGCACACTGGTATTCAGCTGCATCTAGTTAGACTGGAAGCCGACCCCAACATAGTTGGGAAAAGGATAGGCAGATGATCTTGTCAGTATTATTTCTCTTTGACCCCAGAGGAAATCTTAAGACTTTACTATTTTTGAATAGCGTAGGGTAGGGTGGTAGCCAATGAACCGCGTGTACACTATGAACCATAGTACCTACCGGCCATACCTAACGTTGCTAGCTCGCGCAAAAATTATGTCGAGACTCCCTTGCCACGTCAAGAAGTTTGGTCTATTCGCCGTGGGTCTGTCGCGATATACTCACCTGTGAGCCGCGTCTTAGTCTTCTACTCAAGCAAAAACGACAAAAAAAGGTGAGTTTCTTTTTGTTGTTACTTTAATAATCTAACTCTTACTTAACTATGTGTGAATTGTATGTGTAATGTAGATCATTAGGCTTATCTGAGACTATTTTTTGGAATTAATTCTCAACGGTTTTTGTATAAAACATGACCTAACATTTCCTAAGAGGGGGTGGGTACGCTGTGAGCCATTTATACTGGGTAAGCAATGAACCACGGTTCATTGTGTATTGTGTACCACATCTTAGTGCTTTGTATGATATATGATGAGGTGGGAAGTATTATTAGACAGTTAACCTCTAAGTGTTAATGTGAGTACCTATAATTAATTACCATTATTCGTCTATTTCAGCATGGGGCGAAACACGGTAGGGAGGAAAGCACGTAAAAAAGGGTATCACACCGCGGAAGCTACACAAAGAGGTATAGAAAAAATACTTGTCGGGATTAAGCATTCTAAAAGCAGCAAAAACTGCAACCTTCTCTATCCAGTATTGCGACAGACGAAGTGTTTGTGCGGAGATATGTCACAAACAAAGTACCTACAGGAACAATCCGTCTTGTAGACTAGAGCCCCATTATGATGCAAGTAAATTTCTTACTGCCCAACATGAAGACAGCATAAAGAAATGTTGATTGTTACAATTTGTGATTTGGACAATAAAAAAACATAAGTCTGAATGTGATAAAAACACGTCGACTTTATAACGCTAAGAGCATTTTAATTATAATTAATATAAATATACAAGTACAAAATGATTTTTCTTTTTTCCCGGAAAGAGTTTGTGCGTAACTTTTAAGATGTTCATAATTATTGTTAAAAATTAAGTTTTAAGGCTGATTTGTTGGTTCTTAAACGTATGTATAACCCGAAACTTAATATTTATAAAAAGTTATAAATAGTGTATTTACTTTTCTTTAAAACAAACAATATTGTTTTTTTTATATTACCGTGATTCATTGTGTACCACATGGTTCATTTAGTACCACCCCCCCGGTTCTTTGTGTACCCCTAGGAGTACGCTATGAACCATTTCTCATGTTTTAAAAAAACATGTATAAATTAGGCAACAGCAAATGTTTTCCACTTATTTCAACACAATTTGGCAGCTTATTAAATAACCTATCATTTGAGACAAAAATATTTTCTTAGACTGTAAAAACGAGCGCGCTAGAGATCTCCAAACTTTTGGTGGTTCATTGGCTACCACCCTACCCTAACTTCCTAGTTTTTGCGATTATCAGTCAATTCAATTCTTGGTATTTTGAACAAGCGTGGTGATTAATATTCCTCGTAGCAAAGAGGCGTTTGTCCCAGGTATGAAACTGTTATAAAACCGGTACATATATTTTATTTGAGTGTTAACAATGGCACGTGGGTGTAAGCCAGAAAAATGTTCGGCAGAACGACTATTGTTATTTTTTTTTACTTTTGATTCCTAGATAGGCAGTCGCTCCTTGTAAAGCACTGGTACTCAGCTGCATGCGGTTAGACGGGAAGCCGACCCCAAGATAGTTTGGAAAGGCTCGGGAAATGATGATGAATATATGCAGGGCATCCCTATCTGACCTTCTCAAGTTAGCAGTTGCACCCGTGCTTCGTACCACACGTTAATGTCCGTCCTGCTTGTGATCTCTCTCTGATGGTGTCGGATTGTCGTCTCATCGCGCCATGAGAGTGAAGGAATAGTGAGTGCACCGCAGTCCAAGCAAATGTGCCTGCACTTTCGTGGCTTATAAAAGGCGGCTAAAGCCACGGGAAAAGATTAGTCTTTATATATTTGTCAGTAGTCTGTCTCGTCCCTTTCTAAATGATTATCTTGCATACAAGATTATGTATCGCGTTAACAATTGAATACAATACATCGACATATTTTATGCATGTAGTGTAGTCGTGTGTAGCGTCACTTTGTACTACAAATAAGACAGATAGTATGTATTAAATACCTATGTTTTTTTGGTGGTACAGTACAACATAAAGAGTAATTTATTAACCGACTTCCCAAAGAGGAGATTGTATTTTTTGTAAAAATACAAATTCGCGAAAAAAATTTAGCCCATAACTCAGTCGTTTACCAAACGATTTGACTGATGAACCTAAAACAAATGTTTTTCTTTTTGCTTTCCACATTTTTTTCCAAAGAAGCTTGTTTTTTAATCAGTCCTTTTTGAAGATCAACAATAATTTTTCAAAAGACAGCCCCCAAAACGCCCACCCTTCACCACGTCCTATGTGTTTTTGCTGGGAAGAAGAAATAGTGGAGCAAATTCCCCAGCATGTAAAGTACCTATGTATACTTTCTTCAAATAACTGTACTTGTCCAAAGTATGCAAAGTTTTTTAAGTGAACTAACTAAACACTGCTGCAAATCTGAGGTGACAAATGACTGAATTCAAAGTAGCAAAGTTACTTGACGAAAGAAAACCTTGAAGTACTAAATAAATTATGACATCATTGATCATACTTTTTTGTCCCCATCAAAAATAACCGCAAACTGCAAGCATTCTGAAAGTTAACCAGCAACAGTTAACTATTGTATAACTCATATTTACTTAGCTGTGACAATAACTGACATTAGCGACGCTCCGATGCGCGTGAGTTGAATTCTGACACGAAATTGAACTAGCTTCACGCGTGACAGAGATAGCAAATACAAGAGTACGTAAGTTAGAAAGAGATGGCTATAGTTTTGTTGGTTACGTTGATGCGTGTCGGCATTTTTATTAAAACTACACAGACTACAGACTAAATAGTCGGCCGATAGTTGTCAATTTTTTTTTGACGTGACAACGTCTTATAAATCTTTGGAGCCGGCTGCACGCACGAAAAAACATGACTCATGCGGCGTTACCTCGCTCTGAGGCGTTACCTCGCTTTGAGGCGTTACCTCGCTCTGAGGCGTTCCGTTTAAGGCTTGAAGTGCAAGCGAGAGCACGCAGCGAGCGACAAAGAGGCACAATCGGCAGCTACTCACGTTGTCACGTTCAACTATCGTCAGTAAAACGACTTTACAGACAATGGTTTTTTAAGAAAAAATTGATTCCAATCAATGTTTTCAGTCGCTCTGATACCGGCTAAATACCTGATCTTTGTAATGTGCGTACTACCATTCATCTTCATACATTTATGAGCCCAAACAAACTATCGGCCGACTAAAAGTTTGCAGTGTGTGTCTACTCTAAATGGTCATTGCACTGGTTTTTTTTTAGCATATTTGTACGTAGATTTTAATCAAGGTTTGTGTTTTTTATATGTTCTAGTAGATTGGTAGTATTTTTTTATACAAGCTAGCGTAATAGGTAATATGTAAAACAGTTCGTTAATAATAAGAATTGCTTAACGGGTTTTAAAGCTAGACTTTTAGGCAGACATTTAATTTTCTTCAAATAACATTATCTTTCTCTGAAGTTAGCTAGAAATGTAGGTAAAATGATTTCAGACAGTCAATATAGTTTTTTTTTTTCAGGAATTATTTACAGAGAAAAACAGCTTAAATAAAAATTATAAAAAAAGCCTGAATTTTTGTCCCATTGCTGAGCAAAGGCCTCCCCGTTTTGTCTCCACACTACCAAAAGATCGAGTCTTCTGAGTGTTCCCACCAGCCAGGGGTTGCTTACCGCGGTCAATCAAAGGATGGGTAGATAAGTAAGTTTAATGTTAGTAATTATTTTTAGTTATAGCTTCTTTCTTTTTTACACACTATCTGCATCTCTTCTTATTCTAACTCTCCCATAACGGGCCTGCTGGAAGAAATTTCTCTTGAAATAAGCTGTGCCTATGTACTATGTGTTCTATATTTCTTCTTTTCTGTATTCTGTGTGTGTTTCTGTGTACATGAACTATTAAATAAATAAATAAATAAGTAAGTAGATAAGTAGGTAGGTATACATTATACAGTGCAAATAATTTTGAAGCTTTGGAAAAAAAAGGAAATCCTTTATGTGTGGCATCGGACAATTTAAATGAAAGGTAAGGAGATAGGATACCAATAAACGTTTAAAGGTAGCCAACCTTTTATCCGGGTGCGGGAAGTAGGTACTAGGTACAGTAAAACCGCAAGAAACAGGTAACCGTAGCATAAAATATACAAACTTAGACGGAAAACCCAACTTGACGAAATTGGTTTATTTTTTTGATAAAAACCCAAAGGTTATTTAATTAAAAATATCAACCTTACTCGTACTAATATTATAAAGGTGAAAGTTTGTATGTATGTATAGATATTTATTCCTCAGTCACGCAAAAACTACTGGTCAAAATATAGCTAAAGACAGTAATATAGCTTACACTTCAGAGTGGCCTAATAATAGGCTACTTTTTATCCCTAACTAGCTTCCACCCGCGGTTTCACCCTCGTCTCAAGATAACTGCTTCCCGTAGCCGGATGGTGACAAAAACTATCCTATGTCCTTCTTCCGGGTCTACCTCATCTCTCATCTTAGACGGTTCAGCCATTCTTGATTTACTTATAAGTAAGTAACTAACACGACTTTCTTTCATAAAAATAGATTAAGAAAAAGTTCCCTCGATACGCGAGTGAAACCGTGGGCAGAAACTAGTATTGTCATACTGCACGAACTGTAATTATTTTAGCACGAGTATTCAATAAATTAATAATTAAGTTTCTAAGAATAAATACAATGAGAATACAAATCTATGTTTAATTTAATATACGAACTATCATCTGCCTATAAAGCCTTTTCCCAACTATGTTATGATCGGCTTCCAATCTAACCGCATGCAGCTGAGTACCAGTGTGCCACAAGGAGCGACTGCCCTATCTGACCTGATGCTATGTTTTATCCTAGCATGACAGGTATTTCCCATAGATATTATTTTAGATTTTTATGGTAGTTCGGGACATGAACCACAACTCGAGCAATACCTAATTGGTTTATAATTGTGTACCTACCTATAGACTTCTAATTAGGTTCTAAACCGCAGTAAAACGGAATCTTCCTATATAGAACATAAATACATACTAACAAACACACGCTTATTACAAAGAGTAGCTCTTTGCATAACTAGTTAGACATAATTACCAGTTATTACCTAGGTATAGCTAGAAATAACTCATAGTCTTGGAGAAGCGAGTATGAAGTAAATAAGGTATTTTACTTGACAATAACCTATACTATCCCTACTAATATTATAAATGCAAAAGTAACTCTGTCTGTCTGTCTGTTACGCTTTCACGTCTAAACCACTGAACTGATTTAATAAAATTAGGTACAGAGATAGAGTTGACCTTGAGAAAGAACATAGGATAGTTTTTATCCCGGACTTTTGAAGAATTCTCTTGGAAACGCGATATAACTGAACTCTACGCGGGCAAAGCCGTGGGCGGAAGCTAGTTGTCTATATTCTATACTAACATAATAAAGACGAAACATGTTTTGTTTGTTTGAACTCTCCTGAAGGCTCCGAAACTACAGCTTTGAAAAATTCTTTCACTGTTGGGGCGCTACACACTTCCCGAGTAACATACTTAGGCTATATTTTATCCCGGTACGGGCAGTAGTTCCCACGGGACGCGGGTGTAAACACGGGAAACAGCTGTAGTATTTAATGTGATATGAATACCTAGGTAAGTAGGTATAATCAATCTGGGAATGGGATATTTTTTTGAACAAAGGAATCAAACAGGTTTTTGAAGGTACTGTCAATTCTTCGTATTTTCTATTGATATGTCCCAAAATAGTTATCAAATTCTACGAAAAAAATCCTTTGATTTCCCCGAAAATTTCAAAGCAAGCAGAAAAAAAACTACCCCCTTTTAAACAAAAAAATCTACCCCACCCATTTAAACAAAACAAAGGCTTACCCTTTCGCTACTTAATATTTTATGAACTCAACAGGGCGTGGTCTAAAACCACCCTCAGAAGAGGCGGGGTTTAACATCGCCACGCCCCCTTCACCCACCCTTTATGTCAGTTCGTATCTTTCAGGCTTGATGATAACTTCTCTAGAACTAGGAATTTTCCAAAAAAGTACTAAGTGAGTGTCTAGTTGAGTGTGTTTGTGACTCTTTTGTGTGAGTGGTAGTGGTGTTAAACTGTGTTGTGTTTTTTGAGAGTTAATTTTCTTTTTTTATAAGGTTGGTATGTAATAAATAATTTATGTAGAATTTAAAACTTATAGCACTATCCAGGTGTTTTTTCCCCATATTAACTATACATATAGGTTTATGCAGTTGAGAACCAGTGACACAGGGCGACTGCCGATCTGATCTCCTCAAGTCAGTTGCCCGAGCAATCCAATATCCTTTAGTCGTTTATCGACTTTTAGTAAGTCTGGTTGTCAGATTTTCTAGCTTCTACACAACAAAACGTCAATATTACCCGAGACTAACAGATTGAATAATAAGAATTTTAAAAGTACATAGTTTGAATTTGAATGCTATAATATGGTCACCCATCCGACGGCCGACCTCGGCAACATGTAAATAATGTAACAAGTAAAACAGTCTGTATGTTTAGTTCAAGTATTCAATCCCTACTTATAATGTCATCAAGATAGATGGCCACGGTGGCTGTTCTCATGTAAGGACATTAGCCAGCTGCTCAGGACATATAGTGCACGAGCATTTGCTTGGACTGCGGTGCACTCACTATTCCTATCACTCTCATAGCGCGATGCGACGACAATCCGACACCACCGGAGAGAGATCACAAGCAGGACCTACATTAACGTGCTCTCCAGACTGCTTTGAAAGTTTATTAAGAGCCACAAAGTGATTTTAGCCCGACCCGGGTATCGAACCCCATTTTGTCACCACTGTGCAGTAATCTATGCATACGTAGATATACTATAGTAGTGGCGCAGTAGGGTTCTAAATGTATAGGTAATTTCCCTACTAATAAGCGACGGATTCTCTACCTGACACATTATATGGACTCAGACTCAAATTCTGTCACATCAATCAACCATTCTATCAAAAATCATTCAGACTTTTTTACACCAACAGCATATAGCGTCAGATTTTCTTAAAATAACTGCTTATATCACTACGAAAATATTAAGTTTAATTTTCAAAGTATGTACGGTCGCTTATATGCTGTCAGTGAAACTGGGCCTAATTAATCTCCGAAAAAGGTTGCGACAAATTTCACATAAAAATAACTCTTTTTTCGACAAAATAATCAAAAAGACAGTGAATTTGCATTACCTATTTGGGGAAGATGCAAGCCATCGTCAATTGACGACAGCTTATTCACGTCTTGCGGTTTCCTCAAAAAGGTAGCCAAATGCCTAAAACGGGTTTTTCCTCAAATATCAATAAGTAAGTAAATAAACGAAATATTATTTTTAGCCGTTTTCTAAAATTAGTCACCGTCAAGCTTTACATTAGTTCCAAATTAAATTCATTAAGAAACCGATGACCCCTTGTTAGACTGTTGCCATGGTAACCGATTATAGTCATTTCATAGCTTCCCATACAGCCATTTTTGGTCGCAGATATGATAAAGATGTAACAAGTCGCAACAGTTTCGTAACAGGTACGACACAACGTGACGGTGTAGGGATTAGCTTTTATGTGTTGTAACGGTTCAGTGATGTGACGGAAACTAGATTCAGTAACTTTGTGTGGTCGCTGTTTCGATACTTTACAGCTTAATTTGTAACCACACATTTTAGAAACTTTGCGTTTGGTTTGTAACCAGTGTGCAATGTTGACACAATTGTGTTGTAACAGGGTAGTAACATGTGTAGTCGATGTTCCAGAACACTTTAACAAGAACTTGCATATATAAAAACATGACGAGAGCCAGTTATTCTCAAACTGTCTATGTTTTCTGCCGTTATCAACCATTTAATGAAATTTAAAATGAGTAAACAACCAAAAACCTTACATAAATTCCGATGGACTTCAACTTTTTACAGAAGAGTTAAAGAAATAAGTAGGTACGTCCCAAAATATCTCAAGTAATTGTACTCGTACGAGTACATGTAGGTTTTTTTTTTTATTATAATATTTTTTTCATGATGTTGCATTGTTGGTAGGGCAAATTGACGGATACCCATTTTATTGAACTTAATACTTATTCTTTTCTAGACCATTTTCAGGAAAACAGTACGGAATTTCGTACCGAGGAGCTTATTGGTTTAGATCCCTAGTGCCAAAGGTTCAACTTTCGAGCTCCAAATCGCTGTTTTTTCTTATTCTCGGCCAAAACAAGACGTCGGCGTCTTTAACCCAAGTACTCGGTACAAGCGATATTAATTCTGATGAGCCTTCTTTGGTTAGAACAATGCAAAAAGGCATCTTGATAAAAACTTTGGAAAACACTGTAACCAAATGTTAAGAGAAACCATCTTAAAAATCTAGTAATTTTGTAACAATTTACCGTAACATGTCGACACGTGTCGACACATTATCGTAACTTTGTGACTAGTTGCGACGAGCATATTTTTCATAACAAACATCAAAAAAAATTTTTCATAGTTCATTATTTATCAATTTTATGAGTAAATCTTGCTAAAATAATTTGTATTATGATTAAAATATTTGATATTGTATTTAAATGGAAGCTTTTGAGCACTCGATGTGCATCACTTTATATTTTTATTTTATTTAACAAAAGTTTTTCTTTTGCCAGAATTATTAAAACATGATATTACGGTGGCGCGTTGGAAATATCAACATATTCAATGAAATGACACAGTAAACTTTTTTTCCCAATAGGATTTGAGCATTATAAACCATATTAATTAATGAAATATAAAACTTTGTTTACTTCATTATCATACTTCAACCATCATTATGGGATTTCTTGTATTATTTGGTCGTGTCACTCACGCACGAGCCAACGAAATTGATCGAACGAATGAATGATTGAATGATTAGTGCGAACTCTGGTCAAAATATGGTAACAATGTTACGACACGGCGACGTAAATTAGAAACCAAATGTTACTTGTTTATTGTGTCGAGATCTTCCCCATTTTTAGTTGCAGCGACGGCGCTAACACGGAACGTCGACGAGATTATGTTTCGAGATAGATCAGTGTCGACGCTAAGTGTCGAAACGGTTACGTTATGTTCCCAAAAATGGTTATATGGGTTGACAATTGAATTGAAAAAGTAACTTTTGACATTCATCATCTCCCGAGCCTTTTCCCAACTATGTTGTGGTCGGCTTCCAGTCTAACGGGATGCAGCTGAGTACCAGTGTGCCACATGGAGCGACTGCCTATCTGATCTCCTCAACCCAGTTACCCGGGCAAACCGTTACCCTTGGTAAGACTGGTTGTCAGACTTACTGGCTTCTGACTACCTGTAACGACTGCCAAAGATGTTCAAATGGCAGCCGGGATCTATCAATTTAACGTGCCATCCGAAACACAGTCATTGGTGTCTAAGATACTTAGAAAGTACCTACATACAAACTTAGAAAAGTTGCATTGGTACTTGCCTGACCTGGAATCGAACAAACTATCATACTTGAGAGGTTGCCAATAGGCTCCACGACTTTTCATAGAAAGTCACCCATCCACCAAACAACCTTGACAATAGTTGCTTAACCTTTGATATTCTTAAACTGACATGTACAAATATTATAGAAATCCCAACCCAGCGGGGTGTCTGCCTACCCCCGTAACGGAAGCCACCGCGAAGACTCCGAAATTTGATTTCTTTTCATCTTATAATCAAGTCAAAATTATCGACAGCCCTATCTCAAAATACCACATTATGTAACCAACCAAAAAATTTTGCAATCACTCTTATTTTGCATCACACAAAGTCTATTATCGAATACCAATTTGGTTTCAAAACCGCATGTCGTAACTTTGTCAAAATCATTTGCAGTTGAAAAAATGTTCGGCAGAAATATGTGACTTCTATTTGTATGGTGTTAAGGTTGAAAATTGTGTGGCAATCAGTTTGGTAAATGTATGTATAAGTTGGTTATAATTTCGAGGTAACTTATTTTTGATTCGCGCCGCGGGGTGTCACCTGTGGTAGGGTGACGTTGGTTTTCGAAGAAAATGGGATTGTCTTGTATCTTAAAACAAGAGATTTTTAATATCTAGAGGAGTAAAAAGTATTGATTATTATAAGATTCTTTCACGTAATTAACTGTACTTAAGTGTAATGGCGAGAGACCACCAAAATTATTAGCGCACGGCGGTTGCAGTGTCGCGGACATGTTAGTAATGTTCGCGCGCAATGTGTTACTGTTTGCTACAGCGAGTACACCACGAGATACATGCGGTGTGACAAACAGTGCCGCACGCACCAAGGGGGAATCTTTACATTTGCATGCCCAGTTTCTATACGAAAGAATTAATTCGATTTTTAACATGAAACTTAATAGAACTAAACACCATCCTGAAACAAAACATGTACCAGCTGAACAGACATGCGATTCGTGCTTAAGACATTATTGTATGCGACCTTTTTCTTCAATCAAAGTGAAAAGTCTCGTCATCAAGAGTACCTAAGGCAGAAGGAAAGGTGCTGCGCCGACCACAAATCAAATTGCGATAATGGCAGGAAGAAATGATGACCAGTGAAAGGCCTTTTCAATATTTGAACCGACTTCCTAAAAAGAGAAACTAAACCTGAAAACGAGGTCTCAATTTGAATATTTGTTTTAATAACACCATAACTATCTTATTTATTTCTTGTTGAACACTTTCCCACATCTATCCCCAACCTGGTCACCCCACCAGTCTGATCTTGACATTCCCAGCGACGTTTGATCATCAGTGACTTGTGACGTCACATCCTCCCCCCACCCCACCCCCCGCTGCGACAATTATATAGCAATACTTTCCAAGTTATTACTGAATAGGGGAGAAAGATAGTTGTTTTCATTTCAAAGAGAAACCGTTTATTTTGAGGGTAGAAGATTAGCTATGGTTAATCTTCCAATGTACCTATCTATCTTTTTTCGTCGGGGAGTCGTGGTGGCCTAGTGGGTAAAGAACCAACCTTTCAAGTATGAGTGTGTTCGATTCCAGGTCAGGCAAGTATCAATGCAACTTTTTCTAAGTTTGTATGTACTTTCTAAGTATATCTTGGACACCAATGACTGTGTTTCGGATGGCACGTTAAACTGTAGGTCCCGGCTGTCATTGAACATCCTTGGCAGTCGTTACGGGTAGTCAGAAGCCAGTAAGTCTGACAACCGGTCTTACCGAGAAGTATTTATATAGGTACCAAATAAAATTCTTTCCGAAACACGGAGGAACTCGTCATGAAAAAATGCTCACCCATCCTATGCCCGTTACTTAACTGTATGATTGAACGGTGCGACTGTTCTAAGCTTCTAAGTTACTGATAAATTGCCAAATAAGTTATCTGATAGTTAGAGCTATCTGCCAAGTAAAGGCTGGTACAATTTCTACCAGAAATTGCTATTAGAGACGTGTAAAACCAAAAGTTACAGTTTATTTATCAGATAAGTTTCTGATAGGCTATCTGACACTTTATCAGTAACCGGTAAAACTGACCACGCATGTATGAAACCCTTCTCTTCTAATAGAATAATAATACAACAACGTGAACTGATTTAACACTTAACCCTATAATACTCGCTTGGGGGCACAAAGTTTGTGTCTCCAAAATATATCAAGTGGACACCTGTGGAGTGTCCACAAGTCCATATAACCCTTAGAGCAGTGAACTAACTGGAGAAACTATTGTCGTGCCTTTCACTCTTCCAAAAATATGGCATCTACATGTATGACATCTATGTGTGTGGCCAGTTTAAGGGTAGGTACTTGCATTGTTTAATTTACTTTCTAACTATAATTAGTTTATAATTATTTCCTTATATAACTCCCTAGCTCAACTTGCATTGTATAATTTTCTAGGAGTCAACCAATAGTTGTGTAGGTCAAAAATTTTAAACACTTCCTTTTTTTAAAGTGTGTCTATGGAGTTTCTTGCCGGTTCTTCTCCATTAGACCTACTGTTTGAAACCGTGCAACTAGCTATTAAATCGTAAAATCCTGTAAGTATTATAGTTAATATAGGTCTATATGAAAAAAAAACTCCTTTGGTTTTGACTTTATTGCTTGTCAATCTAAGTCAAGTAAGCTATCACTATTCGTGGCCTCATGCTTTAATTGCCACACTTTTTCCCATAACAAGTGCTCATATCGATTCCAGTTGGTTTCACACTCTAAGACATAACCCTCTCACTGCGCCCCAGTGTCACAGTCCGTCGGGACACTCAGTGTAATGTCATTTGTTTGTGTTCGTGTCAATAAGTGTCGGCCAGTCGGGTTGATTCAATTTTACATTACAAGTGGGTTAGGGTAGAAAAGTATGTTCTTGTGGTGTACCGTGATTCGTTAAATTGGTGTAAAGTTCGGAATTATCTAATTACTAGCTGGTGCCCGCGACTTCGTCTGCGCAGGTTTAGTATTTCGAACAATATGTTTACAAATTGTAGCCTATGTGTTATTCTGATGTATAAGCTATATTATTGTAAAGTTTCATTAAAATCCATTCAGTAGTTTTTGCGTGAAAGAGTAACAAACATCCATACATCCATACATACAAACTTTCGCGTTTATAATATTAGTAGGATGGTGAACCTATCAGAATTGACCGCAGCGACCGTGTCGAAGGTATCGAATTTGAGCACCACCAGCTTCTTAAAAACGAGGGTACGGATTCGATTCTAGGTCAGGTAGGAGGGCTAAAGTAATCTGTCAATTTATCTATACTTTCTGGACAGTAAAGAAGGCGAGGAAAGGAGAAGGACAAAGTATTGAGGAAACCTAGACTATATAAGTTTTGAATTCGATCTGCATTGAGCTAACGTGGTGCTAACTTTCATTCCTTCTCTCAGTGGCGTAGCGTGGGTATCTGCCGCCCGGGGCAGTTGTCGATTTTGCCGCCCCTTCCCGTGTATTTTTTTTAACAAGTGTTACTGGCCGTTTGTCATTTTTAACCGACTTCAAAGAAAGGGACTTTTTTTTGTATCGACGTTAAAAATCATCAAATGACCCTTCCCGCTGTGGGTTAGCAGCGGTGAGGGAGTGTCAGACTCTTACTGACCAAAACCGTCGTGTTCCGTCGAAGGCTTTATGTTCCAGAGCCGCGGTAACTCTTTCGAACAACCCGCAGCCCTGGCAGAAGGGGGAGGTTCTCAAGTAGACTTTTCTTTTATATCTTTGTTACTTGATTTCTTGAAGGTTTTAAAATTCTTTGAGGTACGCAGGCTAGCGAAGTAGGTACCTATAAGTATATATAAAATTGAAATGTAGGTACTTATAAGTATATATAAAAGCGGGGCTACTTTAAACTGTTTAACACTAGAAAGACCAGAGTGGTCAAATGACCCCAATGAAGTTTTTGATCAATCATATTTTCAAAACCAAAGCATTGAAATCGCTGTGGTTTTATGACTTTTAATATTTCGTCATTCTTTACATTATTCTGATGTGTCGATACCGCAAGCAAGATAAATACGAATTAAAAATTATCATCTACCTAGAAAGACCGCAGTGGTCATTTGACACCACTACGTGCGTGCTTTGTAAATTCGTTGAAAATACTCGTATTGTGGGTAGTTAAATTGAAATATTTGCATTGATGTTGATTCAAAGTGCTTATGTAATGGGTGGTAATGGTTTCCCATATTTAGGGAGAGATGAAGGCCATCCACAAAATCAAAATTTAGGCGAGTGCGTTGTATTGCGACTAATCGACTCATACTTGAATAGTGGTCGAAACAGGGCCGCGCCGCCCCTGTGTGCGAAGTGTGCGGCGCACACAGGCGCCAAGACAATAGGGGCGCCGCGCCGCCACTGCCACCTAAATTATTTTTGTTACCTATATGATTGTTTTTTGTAGTGGAGTATCGACAAGTAGGTACAATACGCGCAACATAGGCCTTGTAAACTACAAAACATCTATAACGCTTATGGAACAAGTCTCTCAATATTTAATGTTTATTATTATTCACGTTTATGGTTTCATTTTACGTTTAGGGTTTTAGTTTACATTCCTTACGAGCTCAACGTTAAAACGGCGGCAGTTCTTTGAACCAGAATAATACTACGAACCAGAATAATTCTATATAAATAATACTACGATCCGTTGCGTGCGATACGTCCGTTGCGTACGATACCGACAAGTGGACGCTTAGCTTTAACAAACAATTTTAAAAAATTCGCTGTTCACTTGTCAGTGCCTACCGTTCATTCTAAAACCCAAAGTCCCAAAACTCAAAAATTTTCGCGCTCGCTACGCTCGCGGCTGTTCGCTTGTCAATGTAGTTCTTTCTAACATGATTAGAGTACTTTTATGTCCCAAAAGTCAAAAATTTTCGCGCTCGCTGCGCTCGCGGCTGTTCGCTTGTCGGTACCGTTCTTTCTAACATGATTAGAGTACTTTTATGTCCCTAAACTCAAAAATTTTCGCGCTCGCTGCGCTCGCGACTGCACCTTGCACCGTTCTTTAATATACAAGTTTAGGTGCTTAAGTGACCCAAAGCTCAAACATTTTTGCGCTCGCTACGCTCTGCTTTATTTTCCACTTCTTTTATTTTTTCAATCCTTTTTTAGCCGAACCTAGAAGGTAGCGCCGCTTGTAAGTCCTTTTATTAACAAGAAAATAACTCCTAGCTCACAACAGACTTTTCACGCATAGACCTGCCGCACGTAGCCTCGCAATGGCTAGGGCCGCCGCTGACTGGAGAACATTTATTTCAGTCAAATTAAACAATTAAAAATATTCATTCAAAAATTAAATTAGTTTTATGATGATTCGTTAAAAAAGAGGCGCTTCATAGGTTTCGCACACAGGCGCTGCCGGGGGTCGGCGCGGCCCTGGGTCGAAATATAACAACTGATATTTTTTTTACCAGTGTAAGTTTATCAAAAAGCTAATTGAAAAACGTACATCAATAGTTGGTACGGTAAACAAAATACGAAGAGATATTCTAGCTACCTACTATAAAAAAATGCAACCCTCAGTTTATATGAAACACAAATTCACAACTCTGAAACCTGCGCACTTACAGTTTATCAAGGAAAACCTTCAAAATCAGTTATGATTCTTAGTTCACTTCACTCTTATGTATTTGTTGATCCAGAAGAAGCAAACAAGAAGCCGAACACGGTGAAGTTTTACAATGCTACGAAATACCTAGTACCTGGACGTTATTGATCAAATGATCAAGAAATATAGTGTCAAAGCACCTTCTGCTCGTTGGCCCTTACAAGTGTTTCATGATATTATGAATTGAGCAGCAACCAATTCTTGGATTTTGTACAAAAATCCGAGAAAAAAGGTCATTCTTGACTTGGCAAGGGATTTTATCGCCCGAGATACCCACTCCCCGATGACGTCGTCTAGGTACTTCACAGCCCAATAATAGCATACCCCAGACCCTGAAGAAGAACGTAGCCAAAAGAGAAAACGGTGTCACGTCATTGTTACATGCAAAAATGCAGACAAAACCAACAAATCTTGTATTAGTTGTAAAAAGCCTTTGTGTGGTTCTTGTAATGTAAACAAGGAGCTAAAACATCAAAAATGTGCCAATTTTTTTCATTTTTATATCACAAAATGGATGTTTAATTACTATTAAGGTATTTTATTTTCTCTTAGATGTTAATCAATAAAAATTAAAACCATAATACACGAATAAAATATTACAACCCATGAATGGGTCATTTGACCCCACTTGGTCTTTGTAGGTAGTTCAAAATTTCGGTCTTTCTAGTGTTAACAATTTAATTTAATTTACGGGACTAACACTTAAACTAGTTTCCATGGAACTATACCTAAGCGTAAAATTTGGCATTGTATCTAGGTAGGTATTGCTTACAGCATTCAAGTTTATCTAAACCAGTGGTTCTTAACCTTTTAGTCATGAGGGACCACTTTAACTAAAGTTTGTCTTGTCGGGGACCACCTCATCGGTTTACCTAAATTAGCACTCTGCTAAACGCTTGTCGGCAGTTGTGTAGATAAGCAAATGCAAATAAAGAAACGTTGCCTATGTAGTTTCCAAATGCGCGAGCGAAGCGAGCGCGAAATTTTTATCGGACTTAAACCAAATATTACGTAAACTTTAGCCCAAACGTACTTAACTTTTTGTTTGTTGGCAGATGCAAAAATAAGGGCATATCGTTTTTGAATACGCGAGCGAAGCGAGCGCGAAATTTTTATCGGACTTAAAACAAAAATTACGTAAAATTTTGCCCAAACGTACTTAACTTTTTGTTTGTTGACAAAAGAAAAAACAAGGGCCATAATATAGTTTCTGAATACGCGAGCGAAGCGAGCGCGAAATTTTTATCGGACTTAAACCAAATATTACGTAAAATTTAGCCCAAACGTACTTAACTTTTTGTTTGTTGACAAATGCTAAATTAAGCGCATACAGTTTCTGAACACGCGAGCGAAGCGAGCGCGAAATTTTAATTATTTTTTATTTAAGACTCAAAACCAAAATTACGTAAAATGTAGTGTCACGTGTGTTTTAAGTACCAAATTTTAACAATAATTAATGTTAAGTTTAAAAAGTTTCAACTTTCTTATTTAGTGTTTTGTTATTGTTAGACAGTTTTATGTAGCGGCGCAGATACTAGTTGCGATTTTTTTTTAATTGAGTAAATTTTGCCGCCCCTAAAAGCTGCCGCCCGGGGAATGTGCCCCCCTTGCCCCCCCCACGCTACGCCACTGCCTTCTCTACATATACGAGAAGAGGACCAGGACTGTGTTCTGCTGTGGGACAATAAAAGGCTATCATTTCGGCAGCCTTTTTTATAAACATTAATTTTTTGCAAGTAATTTTCATTTAACCGTTTTATACTCTAATTTACTGTATAGTGTTGTATTTTAAGTGAGTTATTCCTCATATTTTTTAGGACGTAACCCTTCAACACAAATTAACTTACTCTATAAGACCCACCTGTAGCGCTCTGAAATTAACCCTTCCCTGACCGACAGTGACACTCAAGTTAATGAGTGACTGACGCCCCGGGGGTCATGTTGACACTCACTATATTGGGCACCCTTGTTTGTTGTGTCATTGGGGTGTCATGTGAGAAAGGAACTATTTGTATTTGGGTGACATTTATAGAAAAGGAGGAATAATATTTTCGTTTGTAACAAAGAAAATAAGTGAAATAGTGCCCGAAAAGCGATCAAAACTCAAACATTTTGCTTCCGGGGAATTACTCTACGCATCCAGATAACTAGCCTTCTAGATAAATAGGTACATACTAATCAGTCAAGTACTTAGTTCTTGAGATCAGAACTTTCAAACAACGTGAAAATTGTTGTTCAATGAATCAAAACTCTCTGAAGTGATGATAACATGTACTCGTTTATGTAGGTATAATAATTCGATGTTATATCTTCTTGGGATCTGGTGGAAATCTATTATACACTTCTATATAGTTACCGGCACGGATATTGAGCTCTCGGCGTAAGATAAACCAATAAATCGCTTCTGCGCAGGTTAAGGTCAGGGCTCAATATCCGTGCCGATAACTATACTAATAATAATGGCGTCCACGGCCGGTTTTGGCCACGGCGGCTGTTCTCATTTAAGGAGATCAGTCAGCTGCGCTGGACATATTATAGTGCCCAGGCATTTGCGAAGACATAGGTGCACTCACTATGAGCTATGAGAGTGAAGGAAAACGAGGAATGGCTATCATACTTATATAATAAAGATGAAACATTTTTTGTTTGTATACTTAAGGCTCCGAAACAACTGAACCGATTTGAAAACATATTTCACTGTTGGAAAGCTACACTCCTCCCGAGTAACATCTATAGGCTATATTTTATCCGGGTAAAGGCAATAGTTCCCACGGGACGCGAGTAAAATTACAAAAATACAATTTAGGCTAGTCTTAACTCTCTATGTGAACTGGTTACAAAATGCCATTGAAACATTTAAAAAACATAGTCTACGGTATATCTAAGGTTGTTCTTTATAGATTGGAATACCATAAATGGCGTATACACATATTTTAACTACCATATAAGGAAACTACAAGGCAGTTTTGTCTTCGTAACACAAAGGTTGGCATTCCGTTCACACCTACACATTTTTACGCAATTTTCTTTAGACGTTCTTCCAAAATGTTGAAGATTAACATCGTGGGGAAATCTAGGTTTTAGTTACTAAGTAAGTCACTTTGATCATATATTTGATCATTCATCATCTGCCAAGCCTTTTCCCAACTATGTTGGGGTCGGCTTCCAGTCTAACCGGATGCAGCTGAGTACCAGTGTGCCACAAGGAGCGACTGCCTTTCTGATCTCCTCAACCCAGCTACCCGGACAACCCAATACCCCTTGGTAAGACTAGTAGGTAAGTCAGATTTGATGGCTTCTGACTACTTGTAACGACTGCCAAGGATGTTCAATAACAGCTAGGATCTACAGGTTATCGTGCCCTCCGAAAACCACGGTCATATTGCTTCCCAAGATGTACATAGAAGCTTAGAAAAGTTGCATTGGTTCTTGCCTTACCTGGAATCGAACATACACTCATACTTGAGAGGTCGGTTCTTTACCCACTAGACTAGACTTGTCTATGTCACTCAAAACAAAACACTCAATATGCAATCAGTACTTATAATAATTACTTATAGAAGTATTCTACGAAAGCGGAGAGCCATAGGGTGAGTATAGACTACAACACTTTATCGAGCATTTCTGTGTAATGTAACATTCTAGCGAATGGTACAATACAGGCAAAAGCTCAGTCTCCAAAGCATTTCCATGTAATGTAACGTTCGTACGAATGCTCGATGTTATGTTACGGGTAAATGCTCACAGCGAGCGAGTCTTTCGTCCCTCTCCTTCCACGTCACCCCGCAACCGCGCATCGTCCGCACTTGGCTCGACGAAATGCTACACCAATATGCTCGTTGGTTTGTTACAAACAGGCGAGCGTGCTCGATGTTTTGTTCGTAAAAGGATGATACACTAGAACATATCATAGAGCGGCTCGTTGTTCTGTACAAGTAAATGTTGCAGTCTATACTTGCCCTTACATGCTATATACTTTAGTAAGATAAAACTACTATATATAAACGTCGTACTTTGAATATGTATCACAATCCATTATGAAGATCCTTAAAGTATACTCAGTGATATTCAGTGTAATAGTGACAGCTTTAGCCTGTGAATTAAGAGAAACAAATGAAGAAATATAAAGCAAAAGATTGGTCGAAGAATACATTAATAAGACCAGACCATTTGTACTTGATAATCCAAGGTATAGACTGCATTATCATATAGCACCACCAGTGGGCTGGATGAATGATCCTGCTGCGTTTACCTACTACAAAGAAAACTACCATCTGTTCTACCAATACTACCCTTTCAATACTACTACTGGTAACACACATTGGGGACATGTGATCAGCAAAGATCTGGTGACATGGACACAACTACCAATAGCTTTGATACCTGAAGAAGAATTATGTTTCTCTGGCAGTGCGATTGAAATAGAAGGTACGCTAGTTCTTATGTATTCTGCACATAAGAAGAATGAATTTAGTTTCAATGAAACTCAGTACCTAGCATTCAGTAATGATGGAGTGGTTTTCAACAAGTATGTAAAGAATCCTGCTATTTCGTTTGCAAATAACAATAACAAAGAATTTCGTGATCCCAAAGTTTGGAAGTACGGTGAATTGTTCTACGTTGTGATTGGCAGCCGAAGTTCCGATGACAAAGGCAGGGTCCTCCTCTACAAATCCAAGGATATGCAATACTGGGAATACATCAGTGAAATTGCCAAAAATAATGGCGATTTAGGTTTTATGTGGGAGTGTCCCGATTTCTTTGAGTTGAATGGTCGTTTTGTGCTCCTCATATCTCCTCAAGGTCTGACTAATAAGACTACAGACAGGTATCAGAATCAATATCAAGTTGGATATATTATTGGTACCTTTGATTATGCAACTGGTGATTTTAAGGAAGATGTAGCATTTCAAGAGCTTGACTATGGTCATGACTTTTATACTACCCAAACTTTAGAACGTAAAAGTATAAGATACCTGATTGCATGGATGGGATCGTGGGATGCTACGTTCCCTGAAAGAGAAGATGGATGGGCCGGAGCTATGACTATCACCAGACAATTGACGTTAAACGGAGATAGAATACTAATGAAACCAGTTCAAGCTATAGATAACCTAAGAGGACCACCGATCTTTGACGGATATCTGGAACCTGACAATATAATATCATTGAATCAAACAGGAGAGCTTATTATAACTGTCAATTTGACAGAAGACCTAATTTTGAACATCAGAGGTGAGAATGACGATTCTCTAATTATTCTAAAATGGGATATGGCTACGAAGAAGGTTGTATTAGACAGAAATGGTGAAATAAGACAAGGGGAATGGAAACCTATATTGTCAACATCCTGGAGACTTTTTTTAGATGCCAGTTCTATTGAGGTTTTCTGTGGAGAAGGAGAAATGACTTTTACTTCAAGAGTTTATCCTAATGGTATGTGGAGAGTGGTCAATATGAGTGTTCAAGCTGTTAATGTTACAGCTTATTCGTTGAATAGAAGTGTTCCTTTGTGAAATGGTCTTTTATTAAGTACATACCCTTACACACTGCAAACTTTTAGTTAGCCGATAGTTTGTTTTAGCTCATAAATCAGTGTGAAGATGAATGGTAGTACGCACATTACACAGATCAGGTGATAGACGGTAATAGACCAACTGAAGACTGATTGCAATCCAGATTTTTTATTTTAAAAAAATATTCCCACTTGGTGCGGCACTGTTTGTCACACCGCATGTATCTCGTGGTGTACTCGCTGTAGCAAACAGTAACACATTGCGCGCGAACATTACTAACATGTCCGCGACACTGCAACCGCCGCGCGAAGACTTGCATTAGATGCAGATTCATAAGTGTTTGCTCGTGCGTGATTTGTCTGTATAAATTACTAGTTTCTTCCCGTACATGACTTAAATAAATATAGCTTACTTCACACATAGCGTTTTTTTATTCAAAATAGCAGTTTTTGAGCCATCATCATCTCCCGAGCCTTAACCCAACTATGTTGGGGTCGGCTTCCAGTCTAACCGGATGCAGCTGAGTACCAGTGTGCCACAAGGAGCGACTGCCTATCTAATCTCCTCAACCCAGTTAGCCGGACAATCCGATACCCTAACTGACTATCCGTAACGACTGCTAAGGATGTTCAATGACAGCCGGGACCTACAGTTTAACGTGCCATCCGAAACACAGTCGTTGCTGGATTGATGGTGGTGGCCTTAATACAAACAACAAAAAACACTAAAACATTAATTATTTTAAGGTGTCTACACACCAAAGCCGCTGATGCCGGCGGCACAGCCCGGCGGCCCAACCCGCCGGCCGTATTTTGTACAATCATGCCGCCGGCTTTCATAGAGTATTTGACAATTACTAGAACACCACATGCCGCGGCTGTCGTGCCGCCGGGCTGTGCCGCCGGGTCAGCGGCTTTGGTGTGTAGACCCCTTTAGATATTCACTAAACAGATTAAAAATTAACCTATCAAAATCTCACACATATTAATCACCTACTAAAACACACAAAACATGACTCAATGAAAAACCTTATTGACGGGCCCAAATCAAAATTGACGGTAGACAAACAATAAATTTCATAACATTATCGCCGTGGGCCCCTGGGCCCCGCTCCCGTGGGGCCCCGGGGCCCGGCAAACAGAGGGTCAACTAGCTTGCTCTTTTCATTAAAAGCTTTGCATTTGTGTGGGGCTATGAAACTAGCGAGGCGGGATTTAAATTCATCTATTACTGATGCAATAAAGAGGAAACATTTCAACAATAAGCTCCGAAACTACTGAACCGATTTGAAAAATTATTTCACTGTTGGAAAGCTACACTCTTCCCGAGTAACTTAGGCTATATTTTATCCCGGTACGGGCAGTAGTTCAGATGGGACCCGGGTGAAACTACGGGAAAGCGGCTAATAATTAATTAAGGTAATAAAAATCTGTTTCGTACCTAGTGGACACAGAGCTATGTTTAATTTCAAAGCTTTAGGGCACAAACTAACAAAAAAACCTATTATATTAGTAAGATTTCTTATTGCCCTTTATTAATTTTAACTTTCTTTTTTATGTAAATATAGTTTTAGTTTACATTAAAATAATGTACAGATTGAGTTCCTTAATAAATTGCTGTATCTACCTAACCTATAGACTTCCCAATTTACTTAAAATACTTAGAAAGTACCCACTATTCTCATTCCCCGCTAATCTCATAGCCCTCTAGTATCATGTCGGTATTCGGTATAACATGAATTATTTGTTCTACAGCTAAGTGGCTTCATCCCTCGGTATTGTAGGGAACACCTAATCGACTACTGCCTTATTAATAGCCGTAAACGATGATGTTAAATAGACAGACAATAGGTATGTTACTGTCTCGACTGCCTCGTTGGTCTAGTGGTCGCAAGTGCGGCTGCTGTGCTCGAGGTCTCGGTTTCGATTCCCGGGTCGGGCCGAAATCGCTTTGTGGGATTTCTTAAACTTTCACAAAAGCAGTCCGTGGTCTGGAAGTTGGTGATTGATCCATCCGTGCATCGGAGAGCACGTAAATGTCGGTTCTGCGCCTGATCTCTTTCCGGTCGTGTCGGATTGCCATCCCATCGGGTTATGAGAGTGAAGGAATAGGATATAAGGATAGGATAAGGAGTGCACCGTTCAATTTTCAAAGTTACGTTACTTGTGAGATGACGGCAAATAGAGGCATGTGGAAGAAGAAAACATGATGCACCGAAAACAAATAAAAATTGGGATAGGTAAGGGCAAAAAGATGATGACGATAATGATGAGTTTTTAAAGTTAAAAGGTAGTCCGAAGCCAGAAGGTATGATAAGAGGGTGGTTAATAAAAACTATTTTTACCTATAGGACTTTAGGCCCAAGACAACATGAACGTCAGTTTTTCTTAAAAGAACTGTTTACTTTGATAATTGAACGCGAAAATTCATAGTGAACAATTGGTTTAAGGAAACTGAAGTTTATGTTGTCAGTGAAACAGGGCCTTAACCGATTTAAAGAATTCTTTCTCTATTGGAAAGCTAGACTATCTCTGAGTAGCATTGGCTATATTTTATCCGAATACGGGAAGTAATTTCCAGTTTTAGACTAAACTTGTAGAATTTTCAACAATTCATGTAACTTTCAAACGTATTCCACATATACATATAGAGTGCAATATAAAATTAACTTTAACAAATATTTCCAAACACATGTATGTCATGTAAGTACTTATATCTTTATCTATATTCTATACTAATAATTTAATACCGAGCTTTTTCTTTCTCTTTTTATAAAGGCTCCAAAACTACAGAAACAATTTGAAAAATTCTTTCACTGTTGGAAAGCTACTCCATCCGCGAATGACATAGGCTATATTTTATCCTGTTACGAAAATTTGTTCCCAACAACCAGTTAAAAAATAAAAAACTAAATAAACGCTCAGATTAACAACATTAACCCTTTCACCGCTGCAGGTCTCAGGAGCCCTAAAGCGCCCCAAAAGGCCCCAAGCCCCCGAAATAATTTAGTGGTGTGTTCATTGTCTAGTGTTTAAATATTTACATCGACTATTACACGGCGCGTCGGCTTGCATCGCAGTCAACAAAGATTATAATGTAAAGGGGTGATTTTTCAAATATACCTACGTTTAATCCGTTTTGGTATTGTTTTGTCCATTTTTTGTGCTTTGTAGCTAATTTTGGTGAATATGATTTTAACTTGCTTAATGCGGTTTCACGAGTGTATAGAGAGCGAACTTCAAATCAAATAATTTATTTCATGTAGGCCTTTACAAGCACTTATGAACGTCAAAGTTAAAACTTCTTCCCGCACCCGGATAAAAAGTAGCTTATGTAGCCCACATTCTCAGGATCTAGGAAGACTATTTCTATACCTTTCATTTAAATCTTTTCAATACTCATTTACGGACCAAGATCATTAACCATCACATCCAAAAATACTTCGTTTATAAGGCATTTCTAATGAAACACAATTATGTCGCCCTAACACAGAAATGTGTACAATAACACGCCAAACACAGGTGTCTGTCTACTATTGTGTATTGTGTGTAGTGTAATGTCAATTAGCTAATGAATTGGAGGGTTAAACTTAGAGCAGTGAACAAGCTGGATACGCCAAAAGTACCTGAATAGATTTTTGCAACCGACTTCCGTAAAAGGAGGAGGTTCGGTTCAAGGTCTTATATTTGTGATTGCTGTCGCATACATAAGTACCTATTTATGATCAAAAAGGCATCAGTGAGCTAGTGTTTTGCCCGGGTACCTGGGTTGTGGAGTTCAGATAGGCAGTCGCTCCTTGTGGCACACTGGTACTCAGCTGCATACAGTTAAACTGAAAGCCGACCCCATTTTAGTTAGGAAATGGCTGGGGAGAATCGTTTGGCTCAAGTCGGCTCAACCAATTTTGATGAGTTTTTCAGCATATTATTCGTCAGACTTTTAAAATATAGAATTTTGTATTCGGTTTTTTAAAAGAAGCTTATTCGCATTAAGGTTTGCGCTCATAGCGTCTGCAGTTGGTTGAATACTCTAAGGTTTAGCTACAATAGTGTATTTGTTATTTGTCTATTGTGTGTCGAAAATAAGGGATAGTGAGTGAGTGTTTATTTTTCAAACAAAATAGAAAATGGGTGTCTTTTTGACACTTTTTGTTGTTAATACCGAGCTTTGAAGTTGGCCCTTTTTGGTGTAGATTTTTTAGCCTCTTAAGGGAAGTGTAAGAATTTCTGTCCCCTCTGAAGACATTGCAAACAGCTTTCCTCTAGGCACGGGGTACCCTCAAATTATCTTCACTGAAACTGTCGAACTATTTTTAAAATGTGATTGATAAATGGGCTATCTAACGCTGAAAATGTTTTCCGTGCGCAATACTTTACACACCTAAAAAGATGTACAGGCTTCTCCTCTGGCCCCCTCGATAAACGAGTTCGTCATTATTGTTTTCAAGATAACAAAGACACAAAATAAACTATTGTACAATTACCAGCTTCAGCATGTTTTAGTACTAGGCTTATTCCATCGAACCGAACAAAGTTAATGGTCTAAACCTAGTTCTGACGCCGGTACTTTTTAAGACCACGATTTAGCAGTTGGTTCAGTTCTGGTTTATAAACTACTAGCTTTTTCACAAATCACTGCTCACACACACATTCCCCGGGCTATTAGCAGCTCAGTTTAATATTTAACTACAACACCCCCCTCACTCCTCACCCCTCACTCCTCACTCCCCCTCGCCTCAGGGGAGTATGTGATGCTAACACCACTTAGATATGTTGCATTCTGTATGATGATACTTGGGTGCATGTGTAACTATGATGCATTGAAGTAGGCTTAAATGGCTTAACTAAAGGTAAATTATAATCTTGATATGACTTTTTATTATATAACGCAGTAAAAAAAGTGCGGCTTAAAGTCAATTGGATCATTATTTAAGCAGTAGTTTATTTTTTTAATATGTTTTTGTTTACCTCTCAAATAGAGCATAACCTTTGTAACTCTATGAAAAAAGAATAAAGAGCTTTGTCTTTGGAGCATAGATTTATTTTGGCAGCATACAGATTAAAATGTTCTACAATCCCTACTCATATTTTAAATGCGAAAGTAACTCTGTCTGTCTGTCTGTTACGCTTTCACGTCTAAACCACTGGACTGATTTTAATAAAATTTAGAACAGAGATAGAGTTGACCTTGAGAAAGAACATAGGATAGTTTTTATCCCGGACTTTTGAAGAATTCTCTTGGAAACGCGATATAACCGAACTTGACGCGGGCGAAGCCGCGGGCGGAAGCTAGTAAAATAAAAGTGTCGCCCGAGAATATAAGGTGTCCCATCATCTGCCTAACCTTTACCATAAATTATCACTCTATAAGTAGTATGGTCAGCCATGCACGGACCAATCGCTTTGCTTATGATCGATCCGACCCGAGTTTTCCAATACGAATAGACTGAAAAACACTACCTACTTCAAATATTTCATGGGTAATAACTTCTCGCAACACAAAGAGAAAATTCTCAATTCGCTGGATTCTTTTTTTGGATTTTTATGTTATATTCACCGGTGACTCTCTTGAGTCTAAAAGTCTAAAAGTCTTGAGTCTTGAAATGTACGCTTGGATCGATTTGCAAAATTCTTTTTTTTTTTGGTTACCCGTACCTACTAACATAGTCGGTTATTTTTTTTTAGCTTAAACAAAATGTACGCTTGTACTCAGTTATCTATACGTACCATAGACTCGGAACATTGGCAATAGAGCCTGCAAGTTGGGCGGGGGGCGGGGCCGGAAGCGGAAGCGCCCCGCACTCCATGTTGCAAATTGAGAACAGATGGTTTGACGTACTATAGTCAGTGGAGACTGTAGAATCGGTTTTTTTAGGGTTCCGTAGCCAAAATGGCAAAAACGGAACCCTTATAGTTTCGTCATGTCCGTCTGTCCGTCTGTCCGTCTGTCACAGCCGATTTACTCGGAAACTATAAGTACTACAGTGATGAAATTTGATGGGAATATGTGTTGTATGAACCGCTACAAAAATATGACACTAAATAGTATAAAAAAGAATTGGGGGTGGGGCCCCCCATACATGTAACTGAGGGATGAAATTTTTTTTTTCGATGTACATACCCGTGTGGGGTATCAATGGAAAGGTCTTTTAAAATGATATAAAGTTTTCTAAAAAACATTTTTCTTAAAGTGAACGGTTTTTGAGATATCAGCTCTCAAAGTCGTAAAAAGTATGTCCCTCTATTTTTATAACTACGGGGTATAAAATTCTAAAAAAAATAGAGGTGATGCATGCTAATTAACTCTTTCAACGATTTTTGGTTTGATCAAAGTATCTCTTATAGTTTTTGAGATAGGTTGATTTAACTGTAATTTACGGAACCCTTCGTGCACGAGTCCGACTCGCACTTGGCCGGTTTTTTAAAGAAAAGTTTGGATTAAAAAATAAAAAAAACTGTTTCTGTCTCGCTTTCACGTGAATTGATTTAAATAGGTTTTATTTTATTAAGCCCTTTATTAGTTTTAAGTTTCTGTTTTATCTTAATATTATAAAGAGGAAAATTTTGTTTGTTTATTTGTTTGGTTGTAATGGATAAACTCAAAAACTACTGGACCGATTTTAAATATTCTTTCACCATTAGAAAGCTATATTATCTGCGAGTAACATAGGCTATATTTTATCCCGGTGTGGGCAGTAGCACCCACGGGACGCGGGTAAAACCGCGGGATAACGGCTAGTGTTAATATAAGTTTACTTTCAAATAATGTGCAGTTTGTGTAACAAATAACGACAATACATGTTTCTATGAAATAGGTTTTATATTCTAGATTCTAGAGCATAAAAAAGAAAGTAGTTCAGAAGGGACGCGAATGAAACCGCTGGTGAATCCTAAAATTAAAATAATAATTTGTCACTTCCTTTGTCACTAACAAATAACACAAAAATATCAAGAATTAAAGGCCGTAAAAACAATCGATTTTGAAAAATAACAAAAAAAGTGAAAACAGTATTTTCTTTAAAATCTCTAATGTTGGCCTCAAAGTTCCTCCTGTGTTTATTTTACCCGACTTTTAAATAAAAAAAAAAACACGTCAAAACAAAGAACCACCTCTTTCTCATAAATAAGACGATTATTTAAAAACAAACAACCATTCCATTTACCCTACTGCCACAAAGTGCTACTGTTTACCCGAATGATGCTACCCTACACGACTTCCCCTCAGTGACGATGACAGAGCTCATTAAATATATTGAACTATTTGTTCACACCCTATGACAATGTGACCTAATATAATGGAAGCAAATCAATGGTTGGTTTTACCCTTAGATTGAGGGCTGTTTCCAATAATCTATCCTTCCCTTCCTTCCTGTTTATCGTCCCACTGCTGGGCTGCGGCCTCCTCTCACACAGAGAAGGATTGAGCATTAATCACCACGCTTGCTCAATGCGGGTTGCTGATTTCAGACTATATAGTTCAGGTTTCCTCAAGATGTTTTCCTTCACCTTTTATCTATCTATCTATTGTATTGTGCACTAGAGAATTTTGCACCTACTTGTATGGGACTAATGTCAAACTTCGCCACCTTTTATTCTGAGGAAAGGACCTAGTTTCACAAAAGAAGTTCCCTCAAGACCATGATGTCTTCCTAACCGATTAACGGCTACAGCTGTTCTCATATAAGGAGATCAGTCAGCTGCGCAGGACATATTATAGTGTACGCACATTTGCTTGGACACAGGAGCACTCACTATTCCTTCACTCTCATAGCGCTATGGGACGACAATCCGACACCACCGGAGAGAGATCACAAGTAGGACGGACTAACGTGCTCTCCGATACACGTTCAAAATTAATCAAGTATTGAAGCTATTGCTTACCATGTACCATCATCATCCTCCAAGCCTTTTTCCTAACTATGTTGGGGTCGGCTTCCAGTCTAACCGGATGCAGCTGAGTACCAGTGCTTTACAAGGAGCGACTGCCTTTCTGACCCCCTCAACCCAGTTACCCGGTACCAGTTCTCACCATGTACCAGGTCAGCATAAAAAACATGGAGTATTTAAATCCTTGGGACCCGCAAGAAACAGCTAGTGTACAGTAGACTGCACATCAGTGGTAACTGTCATGCACCTTAACTCAATAGTAATAAGTACGATTTTCCTATAAAACTGTTACCACTGACCTGAAGTTGACTGTACAAGTACAAAAAATCAATCTCTTTTTGATTGTCAAGCAAACATCACGTCTATCTACATTATAATTCATACCGCGTTTTCATGAACAATTGATCTGATGAATAATATCAATGTTGATATTATCTGACACCCCTGTCTAGCGCTCGGGGGTAGGATTTGTATAACAATTTCTTTAAGGTGTGGAAAAAATTTGTGAATTAGAATAAGGGTATGAAATTTTTTTGAATTAAAACGAATATCCTTTCCGATATTAGAATGTTTCTTGTGAGATGACGGCAGATAGAAGAGTATTGAAGAAGAAAACATGCTGCGCCGACTCAAAATAAAATTGGGATAAGGACAGGAGGTAATACTTTCCGATTGCAATAATATTTGGAGTGAAGGGTTGATTGAAAGCTTCGACTTACTTCTCGCACATGGATAAAATCTTCTAAAAGTCTACTTTTCTAATTAGGAAATTCTTGTTGCTGCTTGTAACCCTATTTCCAAAACTACTGAACCGATTTGAAACATTCTTTCACTGTTGGAAAGCTACTCTAACATCATCCTCCGAGCCTTTTTCCCAACTATGTTGGGGTCGGCTTCCAGTCTAACCGGATGTAGCTGAGCTGAAAGCTACTCTAACACCGGGTGAAAAAAGCTATATAATATCCAAGTATGGTAAGTAGTTTCCATAGAACTGGGGTGAAACCACGAGAAACATAAAAGCTAGTTTATAAAATAATCATCAATATGATTTCGGCGAACCTTATCTACTACTTTACCTACTCTTGATCTCAATATTTAGAAAAATAAGTAAGAAAAACCTAGATTATTCACAAACAAAATAAAACATCTAAAAAGATCGATTTATAAACCGTTCATATTATCTAAAGATTGTTCGTAAATGTAATTCTGTCGACGGAAACAAGGCGAGCGCTCATTTCCCGCCGCCGTCGCGTGGCGTAGCGGTGGCGTGGCCGTGGCGGGACTCAAATGTTCTCTCTCAATTGACTTTCAATTGGATTTGTTATCTTTTGAGTGAAGATCGATTTGGTTTTGTTACTTTGGCTGTCGTTACGGGTAGTCAGAAGCCAGTAAGCCTGATAAGTCTTACCAAGGGGTATCGGGTTGCCCTGGTAACTGGGTTGAGGGGGTCAGATAGGCAGTCGCTCCTTGTGGCACACTGGTACTCAGCTGCAACTGGTTAGACTGGAAGCCGACCCCAACATGATTGGGAAAAGGCTCGGATGATGATCAGAACTACGTTGATGCTGACAAATTTAAAAGATGGTAAAATTAGGTACCTTAGATTAAATTACATACTTAGTTAGTTACACAATCCCAATAAAAGATATGAATAATGTTTGAGCTTCCGGCTTATAAAACCCACATACATATTTAACATAAACACAAAAATACAGTTTGATTGATAGATTGACAGCTACACAATTTGTTCACTTGTGTATTCAAACGAAAGCAGACAACACGCGGGCTGAATATTAATGAGAAAAACTCGGGTTTTTCTATATTTTGGTCTAGCTGTTTATTTGTGGTTTTACTTGAGGTACTGTGGGAACTGAGTGTTTTATGAGGGTTTAGATTTGGTGTTGGTATTATTGTAAGATATAAGATCCTGGTAAATGACAAGTTCTGTGTCTGAGCCATTTTATGGAGGTGACGAACCGCCGTACGAACCACCAGCGGTTTCAGTCGCAACATAAAAAAACTACTTCGCGAACCTGGATAACCAGTCGGTAGCCTACAGCTTTTCACGATAATTGAACTAACTCTGAAGCAATTTATAATATCGGATCATAAAATAGCGAATATTCCTAAAACTAGAGTGTAAGCAAACAAACTCTTCAGCATTATTCGATTTAGTTACATTATTAAGTAGATTCACTTATTAATAAATGACCAATATCAATTTAATTATCAAAATTACAGTACGCAAGTACGCACGCTGTAGGCACTGTAATTTATCTATCTACATAGATATATATGAGCTTAAATCCGTAAACCCCTGCGCAGTAGAATACTTAGCTACCTGGCACCAAAATTAAATAAGTTTTTCACTAATATCCAATATCACTCAATAATCAAACAACAACACACGACAATTGCTTACCGCGCCACCCATCTCTGATTAGGTTAAGCCGTCTGCTTGCCATGCGCGGCTCGTCTCCGGCGCCTGATAGAAGCCGCGGCGTTACAGATTATATCCGGGAACACTCGCGTGTGGGTTAGATTGGGTTTTTATTTAGGTTTTAGATTTATTTTTTGGATATTGGAATTTTATTTTGCGTTTGGTGATATTATAATAATCATGGAAGTTGTTTAAGACTAGTTTTCGGCAGTAGTCCCGTCGGAACTTCTTGGCGTATAAGAATAAAATCTAGCCGTTGTCGCCCGTGGATGGTGTAGCTTCCTAACAGTGAAATAATTTTGACATCGGTTCTGTGGTTTTGGAGCCTTTAGACTTGCCACACATGAACCCAGCAATTAACCTGTTTACTTGTATTTGACCTTAAACTCCTTTAAAACATCTACGGCGAGGTGACAGCGAGCTTGCAACTTAACAAAAGCTGTGCCGTGCCATTCATATGTGCTTAACTGCACTTATTGCACCTTAACTGCACTTCAAACACTTTGAAGTGGTGGATTCAACCAAAATTGTTCGCGAACAATTTGTGCGCCTAATTAGCTGTCTTTAGTCTACAAGTCTACAGCTATCATGTTCGCGCGGCGGTTGCATGTCGCGGACATGTTAGTAATGTTCGCGCGCAATGTGTTACTGTTTGCTACAGCGAGTACACCACGAGATACAGGCGGTGTGACAAACAGTGCCGCACCGAGGGGGAATCTTACCTAAAGATGCACAAATGCTAGCCGACTAACTAGTTTAGCTCGAAGGCTGCTATCTAGGCAAAAAGAAAGTCTAGACTGAATGCGATTGAGCTACATTACTAACTTACCGACGCTTGAAGCTCTAGTATCTACTGTCACCAGGAAATAGTATTAAGTGCTTGAAAGATGGAGATTTTTGCAGTTTTTAGCTTTTTTGCTCAGAACGTCGTCGTAGAAGCATTTATCCGTCGGAATTCATTTTTTTCATTAGTCCGTCGGGTTGTGGTTGCATTGGTTACTTATTGGTATAGTAGTTGCATAGTATGACGGCCATGCAAGGGGTCTTGGATTCTATTCCTGAGTAGGGCAGAAATCGCTTTACGGGTATGAAGTAATTTTCACAAAGTAGCCCGGAGTAAATGACATTTAAAATAGCATCAGCTATGTTTACCTGTGACGGTACATGGTAAAATACATCCTGGTAGCAGACCAGGTTGGTGACAACAGAAAAAATCTTTTTTTTATGGAGTGAGCTGCAGGTTTAACCGCTTAGTAAGCCCTAGTGACAGAGTCCCCTCAAACGCGCCTGACGGCCTCTGACGTGGAATTGTAACAACGACTGCTACTGAGTAGCATTCTGGATACAACGTCAGTATAAGTACTAATTCCTCTTTCTTCCCCAGTTGGTCATGATGCAGACTCGTCGGAAGATCAGCGATGTCTGGTGATATGGCGCAGCAGGGACAGCCCTACCCCATACCCTGGGGGCTGCACTACCAACACAGGTATACCATTAGTAATAATTGAAACCAGTGGTAATAGTTTGGCAAGATTTAAGTAACCAGTGGCATTACTTTGACAAGTTTTAGCGGTCAATGTCTAGAAGTTATGTGTAGTTACAAAGCCCATTTTGGAAAATCATAATCATTAAAATAACTATTCTTGCGTTGGAAGAATGACATAAAGTGGTCTTGTGGGCTAAACCCGTAAGCTAGAGTCCCGTGGGAACTATTTCTCGCACCTGGGTAAAAAGTAACATATTACTGTGGGCTTTCTCGGGCTCTATTTCCGAACGTGGATAAAATTTAGCTTAAAATGTCCTTTCTGAGGCTGTAGACCACCGATTTTGCAATCAGACCTACTTACGCATTATAAGAAGTTTGCAATTGTAAGGATCTTGCATAAATGAGTCACTAAAATATAAGTGTGTAGTGAAATATATATGCAAGTTTTTAAAGGCTAAACAAGTAGTTTCTTACCCCTTCATATAATATCGTCAATATACACATGTAATAATGTCAATATCGACATCCGTCAAACGAAATATTCTATCTTTACAGAGAATCAACAACGCCAACATCTACAGCGCGCCCGTACGAACACCCCCACACTCACACACACGCACAGTTGTACGCGAGACATGCGCACACGCATACACACACGCTGATAGATCAGCATGAACCGTGAGTATGATAATTTGCACCTTATTACTATGCGATTAAATAATAATAATGGTGTCCACGGCCGATTTCGGCCACGGCGGCTGTTCTTATTTAAGGAGATCAGCCAGCTGCGCAGGACATATTATAGTGCACAAGCATTTGTGCAGACACAGGTGTACTCCCTATTCCTTCACCCTCATAACCCGATGGGACGGCAATCCGACACGACCGGAAAGAGATCAGGCGCAAGACCGACAGACTACGGGCTGCTTTGTGAAAGTTTAAGAAAACCCACAAAGCGATTTCGGCCCGACCCAGGAATCGAACCCGAGACCTCGAGCACAGCAGCTGCGCTTGCGACCACTAGACCAGCGAGGCAGTCAATGCGATTAAATACTACTTTCCTGTTACGAACTGCCCCGGTATATAGTCTGGTTGTCGCATAGCGCGACTGCTGTACACAAGATTTCGCATTTGATATCCGGGTCGGTACGGAGCGACTGTATGATCTCCTCAATACAGTTACCCGGGCAACTCCATATCTTTTGTTTGGTTAGACTTTTTATCATGTTTAGGACATTAAACGATCTTAGGAAGACAATAGAAACCAAAAGCTTGCAGTTACTTTCTTATCGTTATTTTCGAGGCACGAAGAAGTCGTGGATAGTCTGAAGGCTAAGTTCATTCTTTGGTTTTCCACAGTTGTAAAGGCGAAGGAGAGGAAACTAGACCGGATTACAGAGAACAGTATACAGGACAATTACACAGGTAAGATATCTGCACTTAATTTACTTTGTCTACTAGGCTATTTCTAAGTTAGCAGTATATTAGCTCACAGCGTGAGACCCATTTTCACTATAAATTGCGTGCATTTTTCGCTCAGTCGGGAGTGTCAGACTCTTACTGACTAAACCCCGCCATGTTCCTTCTTAAGCCCGCCATGTACCAGCGCCGCGGTAATGAGCAAGAACTGTGTCGCAGACCCGGGCTTTGGCCCAACTTGGCTAAAGGGAGCTTCTATTTATTCTTGAAATAAGCACCCTCTGGCCATGACTATATGGTTGACTTTCCCACAGATGCAGCTCGTACGGTAAATGCGTGGAGGAAGTGACAGAGGAGCCGCGTGAGAGAGACGAGGCGGTCACCAGCACTGAACATCATCAGCACTGGGATGAGAAGATAGGTGAGGGGCTACGGAATTTTATATGTATTATATACCTGATTTCCTAAAAGCTGGAAGGAAGAAAACAGTTCTGTGAATAGGATTTTTGAATTCCGATCCTTTATGAAGTTTATCAATAAAAGAGAACATTAGATCATGTTAACCGATCGGGATATTTGAAGGCGACTACCTAAATGACGTAGCAAATCCATAGCCCTTAGTATGACTGGTTGTCACACTTTCTGGCTTAAGATATTCAAATGACTGCCGGGAGCCACTTATTTAACATCCCTTCCGAAAGACAGAGGAAGTAGTTATGATAAGGGTCATCCATCAACGGACCAATCGCGCTAATCATTGCTTAACTTTATGATAAATGCACCTATACGGGTCTTCCTTGGCTACGAGCTGGCCAGCTGCGAACTCTCACTCCAAACTTCTATGAAGCTTTGATAAATTACAGAATTTACTTAGGTTACTTTCCATGCACTTTCCTGAAGTTTCCATATTTCTTCTCTCCCCACAGTGAGCAGTTCCCTGTGTCCTACAGCAGCGGCCGCCAGCTCCAGCCGGACTGACGCCGCGTCTCCTCACCAGCACGTCACTACTACACATGCTGGTTTGTACTATCTTGTAATAATGTCATCCCTGATGGATTTAAGTTAAGACACCCAACTTTGAGGGGTGCCTCAGATGACTAAACAGTAAATCCCACTCACATTATCACCTGATTATCACTCTATCCTGAAACAACAGGGTCCTGTATATTCAAAGGGGGGCTCTCTATCTTAAGGCCAAAACTTGTTATAGGAAGAAGAACACGTACGGGTTGATTTGTTGAAATTCCACCACCTAAAGCAAAGACTGCAAACCTTGTAACATTTCTCGTGATTCTAACAACTATCGCGTGTTCTCACAATCTTGCACGAATAATATTGCTTCCAGGCGGAGGTCGTCGCGGTGCCCTGCAGCTGTGGCAGTTCCTGGTCTCGCTGCTGGCTGAAGGCGCGCGCTGCGTCGCCTGGACCGGCCGGGGGCTGGAGTTCAAACTGCATGAGCCTGAGGAGGTAGGAAGTCTTCGGTGTTGTGATGTCTGGTCTATTTAGCACGGTGTTCATGTGCCGAGTATAAGGTTAACTGCCTCGTTGGTCTAGCTGTCGCAAGTGCGGCTGCTGAGCACGAGGTCTCGGGTTCGATTCCCGAGTCGGGCCGAAATCGCTTTGTGGGTTTTAGAAGACTTTCACAAAGCAGCCCGGAGCCAGGAATTTGGTGATTGATACACCCGTGCATCGGAGAGCACGTAATTGTCGGTCCTGCGCTTGATCTCTCTCCGGTCGTGTCGGATTGGCCGTCCCATCGGGTTATGAGAGTGAAGGAATAGGGAGTGCACCTGTGTCTGCGCAAATGCTTGTGCACTATAATATGTCCTGCCGTCCTGCGCAATTGGCTGATCTCCTTAAATGAGAACAGCCGCCGTAGCCGAAAATCGGCTAGGAGGACATCATCATCATCATCATAAGGTTTAATCGTCAAGATTTATGATTATCTGCTAAAACATTGATCATTTGTCTAGGCTTTTCCCAAGCACGTTGGCTTTGGCCTAAAGCTACTTGGGTGCAGCTGAGAATGTTGTCAGCGACCGCTTATCTGATCTCCTCAAGCCACACCAGCTTAGTGAGACTAGTTATCGGACTTGCTGGCTTCTGACTACTTGTAACAACTGTTCTATTACAGGATGTTCAAACAACATCCGTCCATCCACTTAACATGCCTTTCAAAGCAAGGAAGAACTCACCATAACAAGACGGACATCCACACACCGACCGTGCCATAATTAGCTTAACCTTTTGATCTTTCGAACCGTGCGGCTGTTACTTAGGCCTTAATTTCTCATCAGTTACATTAAATACCTTCTCTGTCCAGGTGGCGCGACGTTGGGGTGCCCAGAAGAACAGGCCAGCGATGAACTACGACAAGCTGTCCAGGTCTCTGAGGTACTACTACGAGAAGGGCATCATGCAGAAGGTCGCAGGTACTCCTCATTGCTCTAGACTTTATACTTTGGGCTCTTTCAGTAAAACTGGCAATTTTATGTCAAGCTGTGATGATGATGATGTCCTCCTAGCTGATTTATCGGCTACGGCGGCTGTTCTCATGTAAGGAGATATATCAAAATCAAACTCCATTTTGCAGGAGAACGTTACGTCTACAAGTTCGTGTGCGACCCCGAAGCTCTCTTCAGCATGGCGGCACCCCCCCGCGCCCGCTCTCCCCCTGCCCCGGCGCCTTACGACGTGCTCACCTCGCTCTACGGGGGAGTTTACCCCCAATACCTGCAGCCGCCCCCACAGGCTGAGTACCAGCGCCGGTATTACCATCACCACATCAATCATACAGGACATTACGATACGTAGGCGGTAGATGGCGCTGTTCTCAGTTTTGAATCTTCTATGTTTTGGATGTTTTTTTAAGAGAGATTTGCACTATTTAACTTTAACGACAGTTATTCATGAAATTGTCGCTTGTTGGTTAAATCGGCGTATTGGCAACTGCAAATAGTTCGGTTATCGTTATAGTTAAATGGTGGAACTGACCGTAATGAATATCATTTTGAAATTGACTTTGTAGAAAAGGCTATGTACTCAAATTTTTTGAAAAAGCTATTCAACAACTTTGTGGCTCTGAACTTAGCAACATGATATCTCGCACATAAGTAATCGTGTTTTGTTCATCTATTCCGACTTTCGTAAAGACACTTGTAGCTAACTTCAGGGCGGTAAAGTTATAAACATTTTATTTCATAAAAATTTACCTTAGAAAATTCACTCTTTGGTTTTGAAATGAAACTTAAAGTCATCCCGTAATTGTAAGATCTCAACTTTGTGATTATTTCTTGAACCTAGTCATATATTGTACAGTAAAATTAATTGAAGGTATTTACTTAAATATTTCCCATCTAATTAACAAAAATGACTCAATATTAGTTAAGAATAAAAAAATAACCACCCTATACACTAGATCCTGAGAGGACATTGGCAACTTTTTATCCAGGTGCGGGAAGTTGGTCTCTCGGGATACGGCGATTATTTAAGATAACCTAGTCATTAGTTATTAATGTATTTAGTTAAAATGTGCAATATTACTTATAATAATAAATTAGTTACGTAGTCAACTATCATTGTGAATTATAAGCAATCATGTGAATATTATTGTTATAATAATATATAGTCGTGGTGGCCTAGTGGGTAAAGGACCAACCTCAATTACGAGGGCGCGGGTTCGATCCCAGGTCAGGCAAGTACCAATGCAACTTTTCTAAGTTTGTATGTACTTTCTAAGTATATCTTAGACACCATTGGCTGTGTTTCGGATGGCACGTTAAACTGTAGGTCCCGGCTGTCATTGAACATCCTTGGCAGTCGTTACGGGTAGTCAGAAGCCAGTAAGTCTGACACCAGTCTAACCAAGGGGTATCGGGTTGCCCGGGTTACTGGGTTGAGGAGGTCAGATAGGCAGTCGCTTCTTGTAAAGCACTGGTACTCAGCTGAATCCGGTTAGACTGGAAGCCGACCCCAACATGATTGGGAAAAGGCTCGGAGGATGATGATGTGAATATTATTGTTAATTAAACTATTTAAATATAAATAAAATGATTATTTCATTTCATCATCACCCCCCCCCCCCATCCATATTGCAACCTCACGAAGAGTTGCTTAACCCCACCCACCCAAATTGTAACCTCACGAAGAGTTGCTTAACCCCACCCATCCAAATAGTACCTCGCCAAAGGTTGCTTAACCCCACCCATCCAAATTGTAACCTCGGCAGCTGTTGCTTAACCCCACCCATCCAAATTGTAACCTCGGCAGCTGTTGCTTAACCACACCCATCCAAATTGTAACCTCGGCAGATGTTGCTTAACCCCACCCATCCAAATTGTACCTCGCCAAAGGTTGCTTAACCCCACCCATCCAAATTGTAACCTCGGCAGCTGTTGCTTAACCCCACCCACCCAAATTGTAACCTCACGAAGAGTTGCTTAACCCCACCCATCCAAATAGTACCTCGCCAAAGGTTGCTTAACCCCACCCATCCAAATTGTAACCTCGGCAGCTGTTGCTTAACCCCACCCATCCAAATTGTAACCTCGGCAGCTGTTGCTTAACCACACCCATCCAAATTGTAACCTCGGCAGATGTTGCTTAACCCCACCCATCCAAATTGTACCTCGCCGAGGGTTGCTTAACCCCACCCATCCAAATTGTAACCTCACCAAGGGTTGCTTAACCCCACCCATCCAAACTGAAACCTCAAGTGTTGCTTAACCCCACCCATCCAAATTGTACCTCGCCGAGAGTTGCTTAACCCCACCCATCCAAATTGTAACCTCGGCAGCTGTTGCTTAACCCCACCCATCCAAATTGTACCTCGCCGAGGGTTGCTTAACCCCACCCATCCAAGTTGTAACCTCACCGAGGGTTGCTTAACCCCACCCATCCAAATACAACAGTGGCCTTTTACATCTATAAAAGATGATTTAAGCTGCATCCGTGTCAAGTTGCTTGGTTTTGGCACTTGCGCTGATGACTAACAAGGCCTATGCGAGAGCGACAGCGCCGATCGCAACGTCCACAAACGAACTGTGTTCCTGGGCCCCGATTCTCCTAAGTTAATAATGTCAAAATCTAATAGAAATCGAATCGCAATATGATGGTAATAGCAGTTTTAACCATATCGGGCATTCTGCTACTAATAAAAGACCAATCGTATTCGATTGGTGTGCGATTGGTCTGCTATTTTGATGATTTTGGTCTATACGGTAGTTTGCTGTACAATCATTTTGCAATCGTAAATCATTTGCAGACAAAATGATTCATTATTGAATGACAGAAAAGTATAAAAACGTTTATTTCAAAGAAAAAATAGCGGAATGCCACATACGCTTCAATAGTAATCGAGTCGGGATTGGATCTCAGTCGAATCGAGTCGAACGTCAATCGAAGGTCGCTTAAGTAAAATTAATTTTAATTCAATAATGAATCATTTTGTCTGCAAATGATTTACGATTGCAAAATGATTGTACAGCACAGTAGCGGCGTAAGGGGGGGCGGAGGGGGCGGTCCGCCCCGGGTGCCACGTCTAAGGGGGTGCCAATGGCACCGTGCCATCTCGGTCGGCACATATCTGCGCGACCAGGGCCCCGATTCTCCTAAGTTAATAATGTCAAAATCGAATATAAATCGAATCGCAATATGATCGTAATAGCAGTTTTAACCATATCGGGCATTCTGCTACTAATAAAAGACCAATCGTATTCGATTGACATTTGATTGGTGTGCGATTGGTCTGCTATTTTGATGATTTTGGTCTATACGGTAGTTTGCTGTACAATCATTTTGCAATCGTAAATCATTTGCAGATAAATTATTCATTATTGAATGACAGAAAAGGATAAAAACGTTTCTTTCAAAGACAAAATAGCGGAATGCCACATACGCTTCAATCGTAATCGACTCGGGATTGGATATCAGTCGAATCGAGTCGAACGTCAATCGAATGGCGCTTAAGTAAAATTAGGAGAATCGGGGCCCAGGATGGCGCGGGCAGACGGGACAAGTCACTGAGGGTGCCATTCTAATCTGCAAAGCCTAGGTTCACTAAATGCACGATATTCAAACAAAACCACAACAGTGCATGCGCGAGACGTCGAGGCAACACTGAGAGGGGTGACACAGTCCGGCTGTCACCCCTCTCTTTCTTGTTTATTTTAGTTCTGTTTCCTGATTACTTAAATTAATTCCTCAAACTTATAAAAAAACTTCTGCGTTTACTGCTTGAGTCCTCAATCTAACAAAAAGTTAAAGCACCGAAGTAGCAGAAACAACTGACGCTCTACGCTGACGATTTCTAAGTTGTTTAGGAAGTGGAGGACTTTTGTGTACCAAAACTCAAAAAATTTCGCGCTCGCTACGCTCGCGCCTTTCACATTACGGTGGTTTTTCTAATTTCTTTAGGTATTATTGAGTCCCAAAAATCAAAAATTTCGCGCTCGCTACGCTCGCGGCTTTTCCACCTTACGCCTGTTTATTTTAAACTCTTTAAGGGACTTTACTGTTCTAAAACTCAAAAATTTCGCGCTCGCTTCGCTCGCGGCTTTTCCACTTTACGCCTGTTTATTTTAAACTCTTTAAGGGACTTTACTGTTCTAAAACTCAAAAATTTCGCGCTCGCTTCGCTCGCGGCTTTTCCACTTTACGCCTGTTTATTTTAAACTCTTTAAGGGACTTTACTGTTCTAAAACTCAAAAATTTCGCGCTCGCTTCGCTCGCGGCTTTTCCACTTTACGCCTGTTTATTTTAAACTCTTTAAGGGACTTTACTGTTTTAAAACTCAAAAATTTCGCGCTCGCTTCGCTCGCGGCTTTTCCACTTTACGCCTGTTTATTTTAAACTCTTTAAGGGACTTTACTGTTCTAAAACTCAAAAATTTCGCGCTCGCTGCGCTCGCGACTTTTTCACTGGACACTGGTTTTTTAGAAACATGTTTGGGTTATTTTAAGTCTCAAAACTCAAATGACACGGGATCGCTTCGCTAGGGCTTTATAAGTTTGCAGTGATCTGTCTCCGGTTTCTTTATGTTAAACCTAGCAAAAAGCACCATGAATGATTTCTACACGATTTTTAAGTACTTTAATTTACAATTTTAGCCCGTGATTATATTTTGTCGTTTTTTTTTTTGGGGGGGGGGGCGGGGGGTGTTGGGGGTGTTCAATAGGTAGTACGCCCCGGGTGCCACCCGATGCTACGCCGCCACTGGTACAGCAAACTACCGTATAGACCAAAATCATCAAAATAGCAGACCAATCGCACACCAATCAAATGTCAATCGAATACGATTGGTCTTTTATTAGTAGCAGAATGCCCGATATGGTTAAAACTGCTATTACCATCATATTGCGATTCGATTTCTATTCGATTTTGACATTATTAACTTAGGAGAATCGGGGCCCTGTGTTCTCGGTGACGTTGGAGGTTGTGCCATTCGTTCGTGACGTAGATCGTTTGTGGGAGAGCAGATCGAACCAGGCTTTGTCATGCGCGACCACCCCATCAGATAGTATTTTCCTCCAACTGTCACGGTGACCAGAAGCTTTTTCCCAGATGTTCGGGTCTATTATATAACTATTATATAACGCTGTCCTTAAATCGCAACAATGGCCGCCCAACTGGGTCGTTTGGCGTCTTATAGGTATTTTTTTAATATTGCTCAACGGTGAATATGACACTCAATATCATCTGCCTAGCCTTTTTATTTCAACTATGTTGGTGTCGGCTTCCAGTCTAACCGCATGCAGCTGAGTACCAGTGTGCCACAAGGAGCGACTGCCTGTCTGATCTAATCAACCCAGTTACCCGGAAAACCCAATACCCTTAGGCAAGTTGTCAACACCCTTAGGCAGGTTGTCAGACTTACTGGCTTCTGACTACTCATAACGAGTGTCAATGATGTTTAAATGACAGCCGCGACCCTGCAGTTTATCGTTGGTGGTGCAGTGTTGTTACACCACCCGTGTGGGTTGTTTCGAAGGACCGTAGCGGGTGCGGGAAAATAGCTTGGTCGGTGATTAGGCGAATTGAGACACAGTATGAGTGGAGCTAAAGGGTTTTGGTGAAAGGAAAAAGGACTTACTTGCGCTGGATGGTGGACGAGCACGTTGTCGCAGGCCTGCGATGCTGTTTCCTCTACGCGTAGGTTAAATACACTGTCACTCACGATTAGTTCTTGTGTGCCGGCTACAGTAACACTGATTTTATGCGGTTTGAGATGAAGCGGTGCGGTTATTTAATTTATTTTCACATAAAATGCGGAGCGGTGTTGCGGTGATTCGAAAAGTTTTCGCATCGCAGTTTCCGGCTCACGGTTAGAAAAGATGCGTTCAGAATAGTTATTTGTTATACAAGAGTGCAAAGTTGCTTTTCAACCGCGGGCTCAATTTTGATGACCGAGCAAGCGAAGGATTCTAAAATTGAAACACGAGCGTAGCGAGTGTTTCAATAATTAGAATCCTGAGCGATAGCGAGGGAATCAAAAGAGCACAAGGTGAAAAATCTTTGCACTCGAGTGCAACACGTAACTTTTCATCCCACCTCATCGAGGAAATTACTAAAACAAAATGGCGCGCACATATGAGTGTCAAATTAAAAATAGGTACATCCTATTAAAGTTCATTTATTTGGAAACACAGTTTAAAAATGAAACGAGGTTAAAAATCTATGTAAAAACAATAATAAAAACTACTTAATTAATTGAATAATTATTTTAAGCAGTATTTTATTTGTTTAATATGTATTTGTATGAATAGTCTTATCAAAATTGTCACAAATGGAGTATTGCACACGATGTTCTAAATTCAAATCACTTTGCCGCTCTAGAGGATAAAAACGGCTTTTGCGCTCAGATATCAAAGGGTAAAACTACTCTTTCCGAGATGGTGGGATGAAAATCAATTTATCGTCATTAGTCAAAAACGTACCTACGCAAAATTCTAACTATTTAAATAATTTTTATTTCGAAGTTGTATTAATAAAAGTATTGGCACAGATTATATAATAGTTACTACGTAACAGATAAATCACTCCATACAAAAAAGTCCATGCCTACTGTTATAAGCACCTACAAGTTCCCAAACTACCTACAAATTCATAGCTGCGTTAGAAAATGAACCTTAAAAACTCCAACGCTCGATTGTTATTTCAATGAGATAGCGCACAGTTCAGTGACCGTGACCGTGCCGACAGCGAGCGTAGGGTTGCCTCTTACAATTAAATAGGGAACAAAGTTACGCTTATTTGTAACTGACTTCCTGAATCAATGGAACTGCCCAACTACTTTTCGAGCACAGAACACGCAAGTATTCTATACTTACCTATTACACCTGGCACAACACCGCTCACCACTGATACATACCTACTTACTTACTTATAACTAAGTATAAGGTATAAGTATTTATAATTTAAGTATCTAAAGTAAGTCGCTTATTTTTAAAACGACAAAGAAGATAAGTATTTTTACTAAAAAAAATAGAAACCTGGTATAAAATATTTCTAAATGCCTATAATAGGAAACCTTTATATTTTCCTACAATAGTCACAAATCAAAATAGTTCTTCAGTTTCTTAGATAATTTCAAAAACCAAATAAAAAATATACAATAACTGACCTGTCTATATCTCTAGGTAAACGGAAAAACGAAAGCTTTATATTTTTTCTGTTACTTGATCTGCAACTAAGCACAGCACATAACTGGCCAGAGGTCGTCATGTTCACAAATAAAAATAATAAACATAAAACGCGCGCGTCGAGAGCGGCTGGCGAAAGCCCTGTGCCGCGTGGGGCTACCGGTAACCCAGCGAGCGGTAGGCATTTATCGCTCGCAAGTACGTCGAGTGACAGAGGCCTGGTATTGGGTATGTAGATGGTAGAAGTCCGAAAAAATCGTAACTTTATAATAAATTCTTACACTTCACAACTCACGTCGGTAAATCTTAGGATTTACCATAGTTCGGGTTTTTACAGTGATTGAGTTTGGCGTCCAGCCGGGGACGCTTTGATTTAGGTATTTTGCTAGAAACAGGCTGTGAGATTAAATGAATGAAAGATCAAGTACTTACAGGATGCCAGGAACACAGGGATCACAACACCAGAGCACTTTTAGTCGTATTCACAGGTTTAACTTGATTTTTTACACCGCGCGCGCAGTTATCGATGCCGGCCGGCCATTGCTGAGTTTGAAACTGGAGTTTTGTCTATGAGTTCAATAGATGGCGTTCGTTGCGCAGTTATGGTTGCGTTCGGTGCTTTATGATTATGTAGAATAGGGAGGGAAAAGGATGGGAAAGGAAGTATCCCAAAGCCTGCTCAACGTATGTTCCAAAGAAAAAATAGCGGAATGCCACATTTCGATGCCACATGATTGGATGTCAGTCGAATGTGAATCGCACGTCGCTTAAGTAAAATTAGGAGAGTCGGGCCCCTGCCCTGGATGCAGCTGAGTACCAGTGTGCCACAAGAAGCGACTGCCTATCTGACCTCCTCAACCCAGTTACCCGGGCAACCTGATACCTTTTGGTAAGACTGGTTGTCAGACCTACTGGCTTCTGACTTAGCAGTAACGACTGTCGAAAATGTTCAATGACAGCCGGGACCTACAGTTTAACGTGCCATCCGAAACAGTATAGAGAAGGAAATAATAATACATAACATGAAGGTATATAATAAACATTTATTCCACATTTCTATACATTTATTTAGCAGTCACTATGTGTAGTAGCTAAACCAACTGACAACTGAGATGGTAAACAATATTGATATGACTTTCTTTTAAGTTAAAAATCCATGTAAATACAATAATTTAATCAATTGAAGAAGTAGTTTGTTTGTTTAATATGTATGTATTTGTGTAACGTCCTATCAAGATGGTTTACCTATAACCTTTTTTTTTCCGACGTCAAAAAATCATCAAATGCCCCCTCCCGCTGTGGGTTAGCAGCGGTGAGGGAGTGTCAGACTCTTACTGACTAAACACCGTCGTGTTCCGTCGTAGGCCTTTTATGTACCAGGGCCGCGGTAACTCTTTCGAACAACCCGCAGGTTTACCTATAACCTCAAAGGGAGTATAAATAGGTTTCACTATATTGCATATCTCAGTTGTCAAGTTGCAAACAATAATAAAATTAATACTTTCCTTAAACATAAAACTATACAAATAAACAAAAATAGTAAATAAATGAGTCTAACTCGATTTGCATATAGCTGAAGGACTAGAAATACAAAATTAGGGTTCCGCAAACATACAAACGTAATTTTGAGCGATATTGCACAAGAACTGACCAAAAATTATTTCTAAATTGCACAAAATTTGACGCCAGATAAATAATAAATAAATTAAAAATGACATAATTATTTGATAAGAATTTTATAACGTATTTTTTTAATTTGATACCAAAAAAATATAATAACTACATATATTAAATTCAATTTTTTACATAATCTCATAAAGTCGAATCTCAAAAAGTTTTTGAACACACGAAACATTTTTTCATTAATTTTTCTAACATGTTGATATTTTCTCCTAAACATTTATGCATTTTGATGATTTTTTTTATGTAAAAAACCTTGAGATATTCATGTGCATTTTAAAAATACATAACTTAGGTAAATATATAAAATGTGTATAAACAAAAAATATATGATAAAAACTTAATACATACAATAAGGCCCAGACTTCTCCATAAGGGAGTGGAGAAGTTTTTAAAACACCAATAGAACGTTTTTACGCAGACAACTATCCCGGAGGGGAGAAATTTTATTGGTTGTTTAAAAACTTCTCCACTCTGGTGAACTCTGGGCTTTGAACTATTTTAAATTGTCAATATTTAAAGTTGAATTTTAAAATAAACAGCATTATTTTTAAACTGAGTATCCTTACTTGAATAACTAAGTATATTATGTATTTAATTTTACAACTCTGTAATTTGCAAAATCCTTGAAATATTGTCAATTTAAATAGTTTTATTGCACTATATTTTATATACTATTTTCGGAATATTCACAAACATAACAATTCATATACACAATCTATACACAGTGAGTTAATTCTTAGATATAGTCAGTGATGCTCAAACTTTCAAAGAACAGGTTCAATTTATAACATAAAACAAAGGAAAAAAAGTTGATTGCTATTTAGGGTTCATATCCTACTTTTCAGACTAAGAGTACCTAACTTTGAATTTTACATATAGGTATGTATGAAAAAAACTAAATAAGTAAGACATTTGGTTAAAACACTGCCTTTTTTATTTTGACTGCAGTGAAGTCGCGAATAGCACTTCGGACATGCAAAGTTTTATGATGAAAACTGGATAATTACTACCTAATACTAACAACAATACATTAGGGCTTATAAACAAAGTAAAAAATGCTCTAAAATACTGAAGTATTTCTAACTCCATACACCATTTAGACTACCCTCTGCCCACGGCTAGCCTATAAAACTCAGGGATAATGTAGCTATATATCTAAAAGAATAACCAAAAGGGAACTATATTTTTTGTCACCAAAATTTATATTTGTCATCAAGTTGTATCACCTAATAAATTGATCTATCGCCACGAAATATTTTCGTTCTCAGATAAACAAAGAGAGTTCCCAGGTATGAATTACCAAATTATTGTTAATATAATGTGTAAAATATGAGATGGATTACCAATAAAACTGTAGTGCATTACATGAATATAAACTTCGTTCTTATAATAATAGTTTTATTACTGAAATAATAGCTTGGTGCTCAAAATGGTAGATCTGTCACCAAATAAATCGATTAATCGATCCCTGACTGCGACTCCTTTTTATTTGTTATTTTGTCACCAATACAGTAGTTACATTTTATTTCGTTCAGTTATTAAAATAATGTATTCGTTACCAATTTAATACATCAGTTTATAATTTTAATGAAAATATGTTCAAAGGGAAGAGGAAGGGAAGGGAGACAAATTGGCGCGCTTTCGGGCCTCAACGAATGGGTTGTAGGTTGGTTGTAGGTACGATCATACGATGCAAGCATATTATCGGATTAGCCATAGGCGTAAAGGTGCCCAACCCCCCACCAGAAGCAAAAAGAGGGCTCCCTTGAAAATCCAAACCAGCGCTGATTATTCAGTGATTGTTATTTTTAACAATAAATATTGATTATTTTGACTTTAATTAAGTGTTTTATTTATTCTGCTCTATGTCTATTCAGCTAGAAATTTAATTTAAATATATTTGTACTACATGTGGAAATTATAACCCTTTGGGGGAGGCACATGACCAGTTAAGTAGTAGACTCTTTTGGTTGAAAGGATGATGACGACCACCCTACATTTTCAGACCTTCATGAAATTTTCTAGTGATATAATATATGATTTATTGGTGATCTCTTTAAATTAGTTTGCTTAAAAACTATTGGGACAGACCTGTTATAATAGATACAAAACCATTTGATGATGATGATGATGTCCTCCTAGCCGATTATCGGCTACGGCGGCTGTTCTCATGTAAGGAGATTAGCCAATTACGCAGGACATATTATAGTGCACGAGCATTTGCGCAGACACAGGTGCACTCACTATTCCTTAACTCTCATAGTCCGATGGGACGGTAATCCGACACGACCGGAGAGAGATCAGGCGCAGGACCGACATTTACGTGCTCTCCGATGCACGGGAAACCATTTATTTGGTACTTGACCCCATATCTCCATGATTTTCGGTAATTTATTGTGGAATTGATTTTATATTGTTTGGTGACTACATTTGGTAACAAACCTACTATTTTGAGGGCAAACCCTATTATTTAAGAAACACAAAATGAATTAAATTGGTGACAGCTTAAATCATACCCTAACTAAAATCGGCACAGTCGTTACAGAGAAAACTCATGAAATATTAGGTTAAGAAATAATTTTTGAGCACCACTGACTATATTGAGGTGAACGAAACGATCTAAAATCTAAACTTAATATAATAATATCTATGTGTGCGTTAAAGTACACTTAAGCAATATTCATGTAGACTGCACGTCATGAGCAAGCAATCGTCAATTGATGATTCATTGCATCATGCATAGAAAAAAAATCTAAAGTCGTCAAATAACTTTGCCGCTGTGAAGTCAAATATTCTATTGTTTGAACGCAAGATGCAACCGATCGTCATTTGACGATTGCGTGCGTATGACGTGCGATTTACATAAACAGTGACAATCAACAATTTGCTATGTTACATGGTGCGATTTTTTTAATGATTCTGACGTCAGAACCATCAGACTTTTCTGACCTGTCAACTTAAACTGTGTTCAAATGATAGAAGGTTAGTTTCTGACATGGTCTGACTTTTCTGACTTAGAAGTTAAGATATTTCTATAATATCAATCGTTAGAATATTATTGTCGTTATTTCAGTCATATCTAACATCAAAAGCTAAAAAAATGAATTGACATTATTTAAAAAGTCTGTTAAACCACATTTATTATTTTATTTCGCCAAAAAATCTATTTTACAACATTTCTACGTGTCAAAATTGAGTGTCAAAAAACTGGAAGAACTTCGTGATTAATCTTTCATTATATTTTAAGCGACTTCCAAAAAAACAGTCCTCAATTCGGCAGAATTTTTATCGCCCTAGAAACAATCTACAAGCGTTCACTTGCCTTGTTGTAAACAGTTATCATTTGATATAGACTAGCCCATTCTTCTCCACGGTATTTCAATATGCCATTCTTCTCCATAAAACTTCTCTTAAAGTCTTACTGACTTTACTAGAAGGCATCAACTTGAATGTTTTTGGAGCATTCAATTTAGCCTTCAAATATTTCTTACCCGTTCTTCTCCATTTTGAACCAACCAATTTGACCCTGTCCTAAGAGGTTTTAGGAGTATTTCATAAAGCCTTTTAATGTTCTAGCCCAATCTTCTCCATCTCAAATCTCTTTAGCAAATAGAGCATTTTCATAGATGTGCTTGCCCATTATTCTCCATCTATTTAGAACCAACTTCTTTATTTGATATTTTTTCTCTATAGACTAGCTACTGAAATGTACGGCTATATCTCTGAGTGTGCTTTTAATGGCGTCGTAGGTAGCGAATGAAATACCCACAGCTATGGGACCTTTCACCCAGTTCATGCTGAGGCCCTTGAAGAACCCGCGCCACCCTTCTGATCTGTGGAGAAAAATACACAATGATAAGTAAATAGCTTTTGAATGTTCGAGTAATCTTACTGATATTGTAAATGTGTAAGTTTGTGTGTACTGTTTCTTTTTCACCCAAAAACTCTGGATGTATTTTGATAAAACATGGCAGTACTATAAATTTCAAAATATGTAGTGTGTTGGGGAAAGTAGTTCACTCGGGAAGCAGGAGACAAAATTTGGCAGTGTAAGTAAAAAATGTATTTTTCCGACTTCCAAAAAGGAGAGGCATTTTATGGGTAGTTCCGTCGAGTCGAGCGGGTAGGAGGCGGTCTGCGCGATGTACAATATACTCACTTATACACCATGACGAGTGTATCAGCGATGCTGCCGTACGGGTATGTGCCGTCGGGGCGGCGCCGCGCGGTCTGCATGCGGCGCCGCACGATGTCGAGCGGGTAGGAGGCGGTCTGCGCGATGGCGCCGGCTGTACCCCCGAGGCAGACGTTCACTACAGCGCCTTGCGGCTTGCCGAAGTATTCTGGAACGCATTTGGTTGAATTTTAGGGAAGTGATCTAAAGTGAAGACTGTCGATTACTATTTGTGACTACTATCGGCGGAATTCAATAACCTATTTATCCGTTGATTTACAAAACGTAACCTTTTTTAGTCGTCGTATTAAAATACAGTCCCAGAAACAATGTGTGTTATTACTGGAAAGAGGAACTGGCGCAACAAACTCCCCGAAGAGCAAGGGACACTCACCTTGGTACTTGTGTTTGAGTGTGTCGTACGTGTAAAAGGAGACGCCGGCGTAAGGGATTACGCCTAGCACGGTCGCTGAGTAACCTCTGAAAAACAATTACGAACATAATTATAAAAATTTGCTATTTTCTTGCCCAATCTTCTCCACCGCATATCCTCATATTTAGACCCAACTTAGATCTGCCATGAATAACGGTTTATTAAAGAATTAATCTTTAATATAACCGCAGCACGTTTATATTAAAGAATTTATCATGAAATTTCAGACGAAAAACAGTTGTATTCCAGTAGTTTCGGACCATTTGGGGTACACACAAAATTCTATGTGATATATTGCTTTCTAGAGATAGGAATTTGACATAACTGGTATATGGCTAATGTGAAAATTTTTACTTTAATAAGAAAGACGATAGAAAGCATATTGGAAAACTTCGTCAGTGCACATTGCGCGAATTTACCCTCCCGATTCTTGTCTAGTTATGTATTTGTAATTGACCCTTAAGTCCTTTAGAAAGTTGTGTTGACGTCTTGGTACAGTTTTTAACTGGCCAAACTTCCCACATACCTCTCGCGGGTACGTGGCGGACTGTGACGTCACAGTCTGCTAGAGACCATACATACCTATACAGCGTCCTCAAGCCCTCAACCCTCGCCACTGTCACAAACACACATCTCAGCGAGCTGTACTCGCGTGTGTTGGTGACGGCCATGCGGGCGCGGGCCACGTCGAGCGGGTACGTGGCGGACTGTGACGTCACAGTCTGCTAGAGACCATACATACCTATACAGCGTCCTCAAGCCCTCAACCCTCGCCACTGTCACAAACACACATCTCAGCGAGCTGTACTCGCGTGTGTTGGTGACGGCCATGCGGGCGCGGGCCACGTCGAGCGGGTACGTGGCGGACTGTGACGTCACAGTCTGCTAGAGACCATACATACCTATACAGCGTCCTCAAGCCCTCAACCCTCGCCACTGTCACAAACACACATCTCAGCGAGCTGTACTCGCGTGTGTTGGTGACGGCCATGCGGGCGCGGGCCACGTCGAGCGGGTACGTGGCGGACTGTGACGTCACACCCGCCAGGGACCCGGCCACCAGGTGCAGGATGGGGTGTGCTCTGGAAGAGAGAAGATAGTAGTTTTTAGTACAGGTAGAAGTCATTTGTAAGTCCTAAATAGAATAATCGCCCCGCCATAGCGCGAGGAAGCGTTCCAACCAGGGTGCCAGCCATATTACAGTTATGTTACAAAAGCGAAAGTTTCTTACTACGGACCGAAGTTTGAGACCCTGTTTCTGTAAACTGAGATGTTTGGCATAGATATAGACAGTACCTTTGTCACGAAGCTAGATTAGTTTTTATCCGGATGCGTGATGTAGTTTTCCCAAAATGCTGTTGAAACTGCAGAGATAATTTATAATACGGGTGAAAAGATCACCTAGTTGGACTCACTTGGCACTTTGCGGAGTGTCGACCTTGAGGAGTTTCTTCCACTGCTCGTGCGCGGTGAACTGGATGGCGGCATACGGGATGATGCGAGCCATGGTGGCACTGTTGCCGCGCCATAGCGCCAGGAAGCCCTCGGTGCGGGCGCTCTTGATCAGGAAGTTTATTGCAGCTCGCCACGAGTAGGGCGTTTGACTGGAAGGAAAATATGCGAAATGTGAAGTCAGTTTTTCAATCGATCTAGCTCTTAAAAGGGTTGTCGGCAAATATGAGAGTACACAGAGGAAGAACATAAAGATTAATGTACATAGGAATAATACATAAGGGAGTACACACACAAGTAAGGCTCTACCGCTTTCGGGAGATAAAACATCTTGCCCATTTGAACCCTGGCAAACCTTGGGGTTCTTAGGTCCAAGTTCATCGACAATTTAAAACAACGGTTTATTATGAATTTTTACTTACAATTTCCAAAGTACGTAATTTTACGAAACACTACAATGTATGAATTTATGTTGTCGGTAAAAAGTTTTGAGAATAAACCAGTTCGTATATTTAGGTATGAAGTTTGATCTTTACCGCTTCTTCTTTCAAGCAAAACCGCATAGGAAGTGGTGAAGGGCGGGCGTTTTTCAAAAAGTGCTGTTTTACAGCCAAGTTTCAATGTTTTTGACTTTGAAGTATGTAACTTATACTCACGAGATCTGAAAGTTAATCTTAGTTCTGTCTAGAGGCGCTATGGCAGTCTTGGCGATGGCGCCGGCGGTGGCCCCGGCTATCAGTGACGTTACAACAGTCACGCCGCCGCCCAGCGACGAGTGGTCCAGCGGCGCCTTGCGGGCTGGAGAATCTGGGGGAAGAAGAGTGTACGTGTGTGGAGAAGCTTGGGCTAGATAATAATATTATAAAGCTGAAGAGTTTGTTTGTTTGAACGCGCTAATCTCGGGAACTACTGGTCCGATTTGAACAATTCTTTTGGTGTTAGATAGCCCATTTATCGAGGAAGGCTATAGGCTAGTTTTTATCCGGGTTCGTGCAGAAGTTTCCACGGGATGCGGGTGAAACCGCTGGCAGAAGCTAGTAGGTTCATAAAATTGGAGTGACAGTTTTTAACATTAATATAACACGGTACATAATAAACTAAAACAACATTTTCTGTTTTGTTTTGTCTTTCTGTCTGTTTGAAACGGCTACGAGACAGGATTTTAACTGGCAGATAATGAATTGATATAACAAGGAGGTTACTGCTAGTTATCTAACTTTTTAACCGGTTGCAGGAAGTAGTGCGTAGATTAAGTCGTTACTTAGATATTACGTGAAAGAGTAATAAATAAACAAACAGGTGGTATCAAACTAAACCACTTTAATGTAGGTATTTAATAATTTATCTAATGAATGTGTTATCTGAAGGCGAGAGATGTGTACCTATGCATTGGCATAGTGTTGCCACGAAGGCGGATAAATCCGCCACTATATAATTGAAGATTCTTTTACCGAGTGTTTGTTAGCTAAATCTCGAATATTTGACACAAAGATTTTTGGTCAGATTTGGATAATATGTTGACAGAAAAACAACTTAAAACGTAACTATATTACGGCAAAAAGTTTGGCTGTGTGAATGCTTAACCTATATGTACAGTAATATCTAATGGCTTATAATTTGACACAGTCAAACCGCTAAACAGGTTTTGTGGGAAAATGTTTATGTTAAAACTGTACGTTGCTAAAATAATAAATAAATAAAAAACAGTGAGCAACGATTTCTAAAGAGCGAGTAAATAAGAAAATCTTTTAGTTTTTTTGCAACAAAAGTCGTAATTTACAATATCCGCAAAATACACGAGTATCTAGGATCTACAGAATCCTCTACACACCCATCACTAGATATTATCAATGAACGCGACAGTAAGCGCACAATGATTGTCTTGTAGTTATCACAAACGCTATGTTTACTCCTACTCAAGTTATCATTACGCGATATCTTAGACAAATGGCTCTTATCTTGCGGTACTTGTAATAATATACGAAATTCAAAAGATATTATAGTGAGATTCCATCAAAATTTATAGCGCCCATTTTTGCGACTGTGCAGCACTTTGACGCACACAAATGTATCTTCAGGTAATGAATAACAAAATGATTAACGGAGATGCCATAACGGAAAAGATGAGATTCTAGGTAAAGGCGCCTAACCTATCTGCATTGTGGCATCTCTGATCATGTTTCCTCTCTCTGTAGTGTACTCGCTCTAACAAATCGCGTGCGAAAATGTGAAAAACATTCTTGCCCATTCTTCTCCATTTTTTAAGGAACAATTTTGGTGGAATGTGGCCTTAGCTTTGAAAAGTACTTGCCTAGTTTTGAATCCATGTTTTCGTCACTATTGTTAATGAATTATTCCAAAATATAGAACAGTCTAACACTCCACAAATTCATGGACTAAGTTAGGAGTACTAAAATCTAGTTTATAGTAAGTAAATTAGGAATTGAATATGACCGACACTGCACATCTGGCAGATGGACAGCATTGATAGACAAGTGCATACACCCACGCGAAAAAATATGCAGTTTTGCTAATATTATTAGCTAGCGACCTAATTATAAGCTATGTGAAATCCCCTCCCGCTGTGGTTGCATCGTGAGCGAGCGTCAGACTCGCACGCCACCATAGTGGCGGTACATCCCGTCTTTGAGGAGTGGCTCGGGAGGAGTCATGGCGCCCTTTTTTTCTTTAACGACGTCGAAAATCATCAAATGACCCCTCCCGCTGTGGGTTAGCAGCGGTGAGGGAGTATCAGACTCTTACTGACTAAAAACCGTCGTGTTCCGTCGTAGGCCTTTTATGTACCAGGGCCGCGGTAACTGTTTCGAACAACCCGCAGCCTCGGCAGGCCTTGGCCCTGTTGGGCACCGCTGGGGTTGCTGACATCTCTTTGAGGAGCGCGTGGTCTGTCGTCTAAGTGGGTCCTCACTGCTGGCTGTTTCGGGAGGTACCTGCATCGTATCGGTCGTGAGGAGGCGCCCGGGTGTCGCCCCTGTGCGGCTGCGGGGGTCGCTCGCCGTGCAGCAGCGGCACGCGCGCCTCACCCACCGCCATCTTGTCACGTCACACGCTCACATCACGCGAACAGCTGCGGAAGATATCAACAGTGTTACTGTAATCGTGGCTGAGTAGCAGTAATCGTGGCTAAGTAAGTATAAAGTGACGTCAGGCGCTCACATCACGCTACGTAACTGGGGAAGATGTCAACAATGTTACTGTAATCATGGCTAAGTTACTGTTATCGTGGCTTAGTTACTGTAATGTAATCGTGGCTAAGTTACTGTTATCGTGGCTTAGTTACTGTAATGTAATCGTGGCTAAGTAGCTGTATTGTGGCTGTATAACTGTAATGTAATCGTGGCGGAGTAAATATAATGTGGCTAAGTGGCAGTAATCGTAACTAAGTAACAGTAATGTCACATCTCGTCACGTCTCGCGCTCACATCACTCAACTGGGGAAAACATCATAATTGTTACTGTAATCATGGCTAAGTTACAGTAATCGTGGCTAAGTAACAGTAATGTAACCGTGGCTAAGTAACTGTAAAGTAATCATGGCTAAGTAGCTTTATCTAATGAAATAGTGGCTAAGTAGAAGCCAAGCAGATATCGACCACAAGGTAAAGCAACTCTTGGCGCGGTCGCTCCTTCGATGTGTGACCATCAAACAAATATTCATTTCATTCAAATACATAAGTATACGTTCACTCATACATCTAGATAAACAAACGAAAACATTAACAGTCTACAATCTACATATTTTATTACGTCTATCTTTATCAAGTCAACATAATAAAAACGTCATACATTTTACATATCGTGACATTGGTCTATTTGTGTGCACGACATTGTAACCCAAACTGGTTGATGACCTCTTTTTATTGTCATACAGTGTAATTAAATCAACTTTATTGAGCATACGTCATTTTCTGCGTAGACTTTTCCTAACTATGTTGGGGTCGGCTTCCAGTCTAACTGGATGCAGCTGAGTACCAGTGTGCCACAAGGAGCGACTGCCTATCTGATCTCCTCAACCCAGTTACTTGAGCACCCGATACGCCTTGATAAGACTGGTTGTCAGACTTACTGGCTTCTGACTACCCGTAAAGACTGCCAAGGATGTTCAAAGACAGCCGGGCCCTACAGTTTAACGTGCCTTCCGAAACACAGTCATTGGTGTCTAACCTATAAGTACTTGGAAAGTACATACAAACTCAGAAAAGGTTCATAATTATAAATAGTGTATTTATTACGAAACAACAGATGGTCTAGTTTCGCGTCATTAATTAAGGTCAATAGAATTCCAATTACAATGTGGGTTACTAATTGATTGAATTAAGCGTTATTTGTTCTAATATCTACCTACAGAAATAAATTAATTGTTTGTTTATCGTCAAATACATGTTATATCAACATTGATGTAGCGTTTATACCTAAATTCTGATGTGTTTTTGCCGACTATCGGCCACGGCGGCTGTTCTCATATAAGGAGTACGTCAACTGCGCAGGACATATTATAGTGCACGCACATTTGCTTGGACACAGGTGCACTCACTATTCCTTCACTCTCATAGCGCGATGCGACGACAATCCGACACCAACGGAGAGAGACGTTTTGCGTCACTTTGTTAGCCAGTGTCCAAGGTCCAAAAGTCTAAATTCCACACTGCGTAGTTTATATTTTTGAAAACAAACAAAAGCCTGATAAGTTCATTGTCTAAAGTCTAAATGATAAGATGTATGTGACGACCTCAATGTCACTGTCTGATTGACTACCAAAAGTAGGTATTACATTTTAAACTTGATTATTAAAACCTAGCCGTTTTCGCTTGTTTTCAATAGCGTTCCGTGGGAACTACCGCCCGTACCGGGATAAAATATAGCTTATGTTACTCGGGAAGAGTGTAGCTTTTAAACAGTGAATGAATTCTTCAAATCGTTTCAGTAGTTTGGGGCCTTTAGGCTACAAACAACAACAAAATCATCTTTATTATTTTAGTATTATGTAGATTGCCTTTGTTTATATGATTGTTTATCCGGTTTTCAACCGCCAACGCAAAAAGATAGGTGTTATAAGTTTGACCGATGTCTGTGTCTGATTGTGGCACCGTAACTATCAAACGGATGAACCGATTTAGATGCGTGAAGACGTTTCATCAAAGTCACCTCAGCCGTTTTAAAGTCTATAAGTCATTGACTTTACTGGACAGATAGAGAATCAAAATCAAAAAGCGTTTATTCAAAGTAGGCTGAAAAACAGCAACGTTTCAAACGTCAGAATTACATGAAACAGTCCCGAAAAACGCTCACCTTTCACCACTTCCTATGTGTTATTGCTGGGAAGAAGAAGTGGCGCAACAAACTCCCCAGCAACACATGTCTGTGTGTCTTATACAAAAGATTAAAAAAACAATAAAACGCGTTTCAATTTGAACATAACACACTTATCAATCTCCTTTGTGTTAATTAACATTAATTAAAGAAACCAAATTAAACTGCCGATAATAACTGTGTTTTGCTGATAACATAAATGCGAAAACCATACCTACAACATACAATTTTGTTATGTCTATTCATTTCTTACATACATCATCTCCCGAGCCTTTTCCCAACTATGTTGTGGTCGGCTTCCAGTCTAACCGCATGCAGCTGAGTACCAGCGTGCCACAAGGAGCGACTGCCTTATCTGATCTTCTCACCCCAGTTGCCCGGGCAACCCAATACTTGTTAAGACTGGTTGTCAGACTTACTGGCTTCTGACTACCCGTAACGCCTGCCAAGGATGTTCAATGACAGCCGTCTTTCGTGTCACGAGGATTAGAAAAACATACCTTATACAAAGAGATATTTATGAACGGTATGCGAAAAGATAAAATTAGAAACATATGAAGTCTGAAAGAGTGAATGACCTAGAAGTCACGTGAAACATCCTACTAATATTATAAACGCGAAAGTTTGTATGTATGGATGTTTGTTACTCTTTCACGCAAAAACTACTGAATGGATTTTAATGAAACTTTACAATAATATAGCTTATACATCAGAATAACACATAGGCTACAATTTGTAAACATTTTGTTCGAAATACTAAACCTGCGCAGACGAAGTCGCGGGCACCAGCTAGTCGTTTATATGTCATCTCACGGACATATTTATTTATACTAATATTATAAAGAAACATTTTTATATTTGTACCCTAAAGGCTCCGAAACTACTGAAGCGATTTGAAAAATTCTTTCACTGTTAGAAAGCTACACTCTTCCCGAGTAACATAGGCTATATTTTATCTCGGTACGGACAATAGTTCTGGGCCTTCTTATAGAACTAAAAATAAATCACAGAAAAATATTGATCGTGCTAGAATCATATATCAGAGATATTAGGGATCTCCATCGACGAGGCGTGTTATATTTTTAGCAAACTAGTGGTGTAGTGATATAAAAAACTATTTTATGATCCCATCTCCCATGTGTCTATCTAACTAAACAAATATAATAAAGATGAAGATTTTATTTCCATGTTTGAAGTTGAACGCGTAAATCTCAGGAACTACTACTGGACCGATTTGAAAGATTCATTCGTGTTAGATAGCCCATTTATCGGAGACGGTTTATGGCATTTTTCACGAATTATCACTCTATGACTTTGTATCGGCTATTTGAAACAGCTCTTAGAGCTAAAGTGGGGTTTCTTGCCCGTTCTTCTCCATAGGAAGCTACTTTTGGAAAGAGCAGCTAGAATCAAACTTATTTATAATTTTTGACGTTCATAAGTGCTTGTAAAGGCCTAAATGAAATAAATGATTTGACTTGGACCTTAAAAGTCCGAAATAGTGTACAAACAGCCATACGTTACTACAAATAGTAATTAGAGAACTCAGTTACATAAAACACGTTATCTAAATGAGTATTGCCTATTGTGACGTATGACATTATCACGCTATCAGTCAGACTGTATCAGGCTATCACATAGTTGGCAGGCGTGGATAAACAGTTGCCAATGAAATCATAAGTACTCATTATTTAATACGATTGATAACCTCGCGGGGGGCTTTCACTTAGGTACAGAACTATAGGTAGCTACTGTATGAGATAACGCTTAGTTAATTAGTTATTGGTTTCGGTTATTCCAGTACACTCTATACTATCTATGAATATTAATATTATCCCTACTTACTAATATTATAAATGCGAAAGTAACTCTGTCTGTCTGTCTGTTACGCTTTCGCGTCTGAACCACTGAACTGCTTTTAATAAAATTTGGTACAGAGATAGAGTTGACCTTGAGAAAGAACATAGGATAGTTTTTATCCCGGACTTTTGACGTTAGACGCGGGCGAAGCCGCGAGCGGAAGCTAGTACTTAATAAAGAGGAATTATTTTTTGTTTATTTGTTGGCACCCTAGAAACTATTGTTAGAAAGCTACATTATCTTCATATAGGTAGCCTATATTTTGACCCTTAACGGGCATTAGGCACAGGTGTGCTGTATCTGTCGTTGTGGGTGCAGCGCTCGGGAGTGTCAGACTTGCTACCTACTGACTAAACCCCGCCATGTTCGGGTTCCTTCTTAAGCCCTTTATGTACCAGCGCCGCGGTAATGAATCTATCTGACCACATCATATTGAAATATGTATAGACAGCACATCAACCTACCCCAATCTATCCCCAGTCAAATATATTAATAGACTAGTTGATCCCGCGAACTTCGTATCGTTTAAACCTTCCCTGGACCTCTACAAACACTTTAAAACCAAAATAAGCCAAATCGGTCCAGCCATTCTCGAGTTTTAGTGAGACTAACGAACAGCAATTCATTTTTATATATAAGATTTGCAACCTTATTGCAATAGTGTGGTGGTTAGGTTAATATTCGATTGTTAAAAGTCAGATCCGCGTAGGTTGACCTGCTGGCGTCTGTACCTACATATAGTTCACGGTCACACACACACACACACACATTGATATCTACTGTTATCAATGTATTATTAGGTATTATTTTACGTTATCTACTTATGTCGTAGTAGCACTAAATATAGTTCATGTCTTTAGCACCTATATACTATGTGTAGGTCTGTTTCTAATTAGATTGATAAAAATACATAAAGTAATTTTTAACATTCGCAAAATACGCATAAAAATTATGATCTACGAACTAGCTTTCCGTGTGTGCGATCCTCAATAAAAAGGATATCTAATAATGGAAGAATTTTTGGAATTTTCAAATGGGATTAATAGTTCCTAAGGTTAGTGTGTAGAAGCAAACAAACAAATTCTTCAACTTTTATTATGTAGGTACCTAGATTTGAATGAGGAAAAATTTTGAAACTAACTTTTGACATTTCATTCTATTATACCTAATATTAATCTTGTGTCTGTCTGATAAAACTAAACAATATGTAAATATTAAAACAACTGCATTCATCAAAATATTTGTTATTTGTGCACCAGCTTGCGTAGGAGACTTACTATAATAAATAATATTGCATATAAACATGTTTGTGAAATATTTAAAGTATGTGCCATCAACCAATGACATTTTTGACCCACCTTTTTTTTGGTGGGAAAACATCCAGTGACCGTGACAGTGTCAGACTCTTACTGACTAAACCTGTCATGTTCCTTCTTAAGCCCTTTATGTACCAGGGCCGCGGTAGTGAGCGCGAACATACCTCAGCCCTGGCAGTCTCAAGGACATTTTCGTAAAGACAATGAAATAAGGTCGAAAGTTGAATTTTGAAGAAGTCTTTATTGTTTTGACAGTTTCAAACAATTTTCGACAAAGGTCATAAATGCCATTATTATCGTTGGTTGATAGTACATACATAGTATTTGGTTCTGGAACTTTCTGGTTTACTATCTTTTGCAAAGCCAAACAAATTGAAATGCTAATAAAAATAATACTTCATATCTAGAGAAGAGATTAAATAATAAATATACAAAACATAATTTTATGAATGTAACAGTGTTTTGGAGGTCAGATAAGCAGTCACTCCGTGTAGAAAATTGGTACAGTTTATTTTCTACTTTCTAGCTTTAATTTACTCAGTGTACCCAAATAAAATGTAGCCAGTGGTCATAACCATCCTTCATGAATGGGATATTTAATACTCAAAGAATAGTTTTCAAATTGTTCCAGTCATACCTGAGATTTGAGCATTTAAATAAATTAAATTTTCAGCTTTATAATATTAGTATACATACATTAATTCATGTATGCAGTTGTGTATTAGGTCAGAAGACCAAAAAGGTTAGTATATATTTGCAATTGTCTATTCATTTATGATTCCATTGTCTATTACACAAGAGTTCAATGAACTAACCTTGGTATATAAATACTAATACTACAGCATAGAATATAGAGTTAAATATTATATACCAGTGTTTTCTACACATACATAAATAATTGCGGTTGCTAAAATACCTAATTAAATAACTATTTTTGGGGAGATATCACAAAAAAAGATAAACTCTTGTGAAATTGTTATCTTAAACCTAGTCATAGTTCTCAATGATTCAGCAAAAATTAAGATAAGTCAAGCTTATGAAATAAACTACATAATAACTTCATAAAAAATATAAAATTGAGGAAATAAATTAAATGCACGACAAAGGCCGAATATCATAAGTTGCGTCATCACAACAGGTTTTTTTTTTCAATGTTTACAAACTCGCGCAGGGGCAAAGGCAGCAATGACAATTGGCCTTAAAAATATTGTTTTCAATATCATTGGCCGATAGTACAAAGTCTACTTTTCAACCTTGAAGTGATTATTTTAGGGCTAACAAGCGATAAACGACATCTATCATCTATAAATAGGTTCACGGGAAGTGTTTCTAGACACGGCACACGAAAAACTTACCAACATTTCGCATATGAATTCCAGCGACGTTTTTGTAAAATATTTCAACTTTTTTGTTCAAACAATCACAGAAAAGTACACTTTAATGAGGTTGGTAATAAAGTGAGTGGTTTTATTTGAAGAGTTTTGACACTAAAAGGGTTCGTTGTTTAGTCAATAATTTTCTAATAGAGAGAAAATCGTGAAAAACACTGTACGTAATAGCACTGCACAACTCGCACACACAGCTGTCAAAAGCACAATGACAATTGGATTGGCAGATGACAGCTGTTCGGATTTGGGGATGCTAAGGTGATATTGATAATTCTACTATTTGTAAGCTTAATTTATACCAATATTTTTTATTTTCACAGTCTCAGTAACTTTTCTCCGCTTCGGTAGAAGAGAGTTGAGGTATAAATATTAAAAAAGATTTCAAGCTAAAACGTAAAAGGTAGTAAGTACTCTGGAGACGAAGATAATAAGTAGACTACTTTATATCACGGTGGGTGCCTGCGGTCATGCTAGATTTTCAGCGAGGCGATGACAATCGAGGAGGCCAAATATTTCGCCAAACCCTCGGCATTACGGAAAAAGCAGTGTTCTGCTTTTCGTCGAATGTACTCAATATTCAGTTTTGTTTTTTTAATAAGACTCAAGCTGAACATACATAATTATGTCACCAGTCAGCTAGCAGGCCTTCTTAAATTACAACTTAGATCTACTCTACATACCTTTTTCAGTTAAATACGAAGAACACATTTTAAGTTGTTGGATGGAGCAAAAAGTGAATAAGAAATCTCACATTGTTAGAAAAGTGTTTAATCAAAATATTATAATAATTTGAGATATACATTAATTTCATTTGTACAGAATATAACCCAAACACAACTAGCTGAAACTACCGAACTACCACAACGGTAACTGGCAACACTACACGCTTGTGCAAACAAAACACAACTTTATTTTGTACTCCATAAAGTTCAGATCGCTTAGCACCATTCACACATACATAGAATACTTCAATTTCAAAATATTAGCAAAAAAAAATATTGCTTTACATAATGTCTGTAGACATTGGAATGGCTAAAATATCGAATATTTTGTGAGGATTCTAGCTAAATGTATTATTTTCCTACCGGAGGATGGTTAATATCTAAAATAGATTTTTGTTGTTTGGCCTGATAGAACTGAACTGTTGTCTAGCTAATAATTTCAAGCTTTCTGATGAAATGCAATCAAATAAAAAATTGCTTATTTTAATAGTCAACTAGAGAACCAGCTTGTTACAGCTGTTAAAACAAATTAAATTATGAAAAGCGTGGTCCATACATCGACAATAAAAGGTATTGATATTGCCCCTTTGAGACAACTATCCATAGAAAAGAGTAGGCATTACATATGTACCACTAGATATGTCACAACAATGACGGCACATCACCAGTATTGCCAACACACAAAATTTTAACCTAAAACGGTAGAAACAATTTTAGCTCTCGGTAAATTCTTGTTAGTCGCTAAGTTCCAGATCGGAGTCTGAGTCCGGTCGTCCTCGTATGGTCTTCTTGCTCTGTATTTGTACCATGCGAGCTTTGCGCGCGTCTGCGGGCGGCACGAGGAGGTCGCCGTTGTATTCTATTGCCTCTGACCTGGAAGTAATGAAAGGAATTAGGAATTAATGGCTATGTACTATGTACTAATATTTTGATTGCGAAAGTTCGTAAGGACGTATGTTTGTTAATTTTCTCTCTACACCAGTAGGTGTAGTGTACAAAAAAATTGATATATTACTGTGTGGCAGTAATATATCAAATTTTTTTTTCTTCTTTATCTTGAGCTTGCCGGGAAACTGAGTTGGGGAGGTCAGACATTTAGGCTCTGTAACACACTGATACTCAACTGCCTCCAGTCAGACTGGAAGCCGACTTTAGCCGACCCCATAGGGAATGGCCTAGGCAGATGATATTAGTATAGCTACCTAGCTATCCGCCACTCGAGCAGCTCGGTGGAGAAGTGGTCGCGAGCTCCGTGCAGCCGACCCCATAGGGAATGGCCTAGGCAGATGATATTAGTATAGCTACCTAGCTATCCGCCACTCGAGCAGCTCGGTGGAGAAGTGGTCGCGAGCTCCGTGGAGCCGCCCCATAGGGAATGGCCTAGGCAGATGATATTAGTATAGCTACCTAGCTATCCGCCACTCGAGCAGCTCGGTGGAGAAGTGGTCGCGAGCTCCGTGCAGCCGACCCCATAGGGAATGGCCTAGGCAGATGATATTAGTATAGCTACCTAGCTATCCGCCACTCGAGCAGCTCGGTGGAGAAGTGGTCGCGAGCTCCGTGCAGCCGACCCCATAGGGAATGGCCTAGGCAGATGATATTAGTATAGCTACCTAGCTATCCGCCACTCGAGCAGCTCGGTGGAGAAGTGGTCGCGAGCTCCGTGGAGCCGCCCCATAGGGAATGGCCTAGGCAGATGATATTAGTATAGCTACCTAGCTATCCGCCACTCGAGCAGCTCGGTGGAGAAGTGGTCGCGAGCTCCGTGCAGCCGACCCCATAGGGAATGGCCTAGGCAGATGATATTAGTATAGCTACCTAGCTATCCGCCACTCGAGCAGCTCGGTGGAGAAGTCGTCTCGGTTGCCGAGCTCGGTGAAGCCGACGATGAAGTCCTTGGTCTTGTTGTCCTTCACCAGCCCGATGGTCGGGATCACGCGGATCTTCAGACGACCTGGAAAGAGAAATAGATGAAGTTTGAATGAGATAAGCTAAGCTAAGATAGGTGTAGGGATTGAAATTGAAGGAAATGAGTGACTTAAATAAAAGAAATGACTTTTTTTTGTATTCTTGCCCAGTTTCTTAATTTATTTAGATCGAGACCTCCATTCCTCAAGCTATGTAGGTTATTCACAAGGAAGAAGAGGAGATGCCATGAAGAAGGTAGGTAAGGCGCATTCTTGTAGGTCAAGCAATGTACGGTAGGCGACGCTGCTAGAACCAACGAAGCGTTCGGGTTCCTTGTCAAATGAAAAGCAATCTGTCAGAGATTGATCTTGATTGATTATTGAATTGGTGATTTTGAAAATAATAAGCGGGTTCTAGAGATAGCGTGTAATGGCAGAGAAACGTTTGTCGTCCCCCTCGCACCCGCAAGTTGTCGCGCTATTTTCTTAGTCGATTTTGTGTTACGACATTATATAAATTTACTCAAACACAAAAGTTACTAAATAAACTCACCAGTGAGGAACGGCGCCCTCTCCACGTCTAGCTTGACGAACCTCGTCTCTATATGCCTCTTGGCGAGCAGCTTGAGGTGCATGTCCACTATCTAAGATATATGTAGATTACTGTAGACTAGTGTAGACTACTCACCAGTGAGGAACGGCGCCCTCTCCACGTCTAGCTTGACGAACCTCGTCTCTATATGCCTCTTGGCGAGCAGCTTGAGGTGCATGTCCACTATCTAAGATATATGTAGATTACTGTAGACTAGTGTAGACTACTCACCAGTGAGGAACGGCGCCCTCTCCACGTCTAGCTTGACGAACCTCGTCTCTATATGCCTCTTGGCGAGCAGCTTGAGGTGCATGTCCACTATCTAAGATATATGTAGATTACTGTAGACTAGTGTAGACTACTCACCAGTGAGGAACGGCGCCCTCTCCACGTCTAGCTTGACGAACCTCGTCTCTATATGCCTCTTGGCGAGCAGCTTGAGGTGCATGTCCACTATCTAAGATATATGTAGATTACTGTAGACTAGTGTAGACTACTCACCAGTGAGGAACGGCGCCCTCTCCACGTCTAGCTTGACGAACCTCGTCTCTATATGCCTCTTGGCGAGCAGCTTGAGGTGCATGTCCACTATCTAAGATATATGTAGATTACTGTAGACTAGTGTAGACTACTCACCAGTGAGGAACGGCGCCCTCTCCACGTCTAGCTTGACGAACCTCGTCTCTATATGCCTCTTGGCGAGCAGCTTGAGGTGCATGTCCACTATCTAAGATATATGTAGATTACTGTAGACTAGTGTAGACTACTCACCAGTGAGGAACGGCGCCCTCTCCACGTCTAGCTTGACGAACCTCGTCTCTATATGCCTCTTGGCGAGTAGCTTGAGGTGCATGTCCACTATCTAAGATATATGTAGATTACTGTAGACTAGTGTAGACTACTCACCAGTGAGGAACGGCGCCCTCTCCACGTCTAGCTTGACGAACCTCGTCTCTATATGCTTGTTGGCGAGCAGCTTGAGGTGCATGTCCACTATCTAAGATATATGTAGATTACTGTAGACTAGTGTAGACTACTCACCAGTGAGGAACGGCGCCCTCTCCACGTCTAGCTTGACGAACCTCGTCTCTATATGCCTCTTGGCGAGCAGCTTGAGGTGCATGTCCACTATCTTGCAGCGAGGAGTATCGTTCTTGTAGAAGTGACACACCACGTTCTCGCTCTTGTTGCAGACGGTGAAGAATTCCTTCTCGCCGTCTATCTCTGTGTAGTCGCCGTGGCCCTGCGGGGTGAGTAAGTATTGGTGATTTTTGAGATGAATACATCCAAACATTATTAAAATTCTAAATCTAACTGGTTGGTCTTGCTGTTGCAAGCGCGGCTGTTGTGTACAAGGTCTCGGGTTCGATTCCCCAAACCGCTTCGTGGGTTTTAGAAACTGTCAAAAATCAACCCATAGCCTGAATACACCAGTAGAGTGAGTGTCGGATTGTCGTCCCAGTGAGTGCACCTGTGTCCAAGCAAATGTGCCTGCACTATATGTGTTGGGCGGCTACCTGATTTCTTTAAAAGAACTGGATGCTAATATTATTACGATTCTTAAACAACATGTCTGCCTACCATGTTAAAAGTATAATGTATATGGTATAGGTATTATATATGTGGTAGAAGTATAAATGGTACTCACATTAGCCATCCACTCCTGTTTAGCTTTAGCTCTCTTCTTCATCTCGGCGATGCGCTGCTGTCTGATCGCCTCCAGGTCACTCGTGTCCAGGGTTTCTAACCTGCAATTATAAAGGGTCAAATATTATATTTTCAAAAAAACTGGCCAAGTTTGTGTCAGATTGGAGCATGAAGAGTTCTGTAACATTATCTACAAAAACTGCCAAAAAATCATGTTTCTTATATGGTAGAAGAGCCCTAGAGTAAATGTGTATTAAATTTTTCAGTATTTGTTGTTATAGTAGCAACAATAATAATGATAATGGCGTCCACGGCCGATTTCGGCCACAGCGGCTGTTCTCATTTAAGGAGATCAGCTAGCTGCGCAGAACATATTATAGTGCACGAGCATTTGCGCAGACACAGGTGCACTCACTATTCCTTCACTCTCATAACTCGATGGGACGGCAATCCGACACCACCGGAAAGAGATCAGGCGCAGGACCGACATTTACGTGCTCTCCGATGCACGGGTGAATCAATCACCAACTTTCAGACTACGGGCTGCTTTGTGAAAGTTTTAAGAAAACCCACAAAGCGATTTCGGCCCGACCCGGGAATCGAACCCGAGACCTCGAGCACAGCAGCCGCGCTTGCGACCACTAGACCAACGAGGTAGTCGCAACAATAATACATTACATGTCAGATGGCCAGAGTTATAATAGTAATAGAGACCTTTGGGTAAGGAACCCTGAAAAGGCATAGGGGTGGAGACCATTTAAACAATTAATGAAATACTAGTGGTTACCTTTCAATTTCACTGTCCAACTGCTTCTCCATGTTGGAGGCAACCTGGTGCAGGAGCTGATCCATGATTGTAGGTTACTGCTGAAAATATATGAATATTCATACAGATTACTGCATTTATAGTAAAAAAAATACATATTTGTAAATACCACTATTTGGATTCTAACACATGATTTTGATTGCCGTTAAAAAACTTTATACAAAAGAGTAAAACCTACTTCAATAATATACCTCACGTAAAATATTCTCTTAAGTCTGACGGTTCAGCCAAACGTGAGATACTTGCAAATAAACACATACATACAGGTCAAACGAAGAGCCTCCTTTTTTAAAGTTAGTTAAATAACTGATTTTATTATAAGAATAGAATATTAATAATATTTTTTTTTGTATGTAGTTAAAACACAGCAGAACAATAAAAATAGACCTCATTAGTACAATAAGTGGTAAAAGCATTCCTTGGATGGAGACAAGGATATTAATAATTAACAAAAACAAGCATAATAATTAACACAATAACCTCTATTTATTCTTATAAAGTATTCTAAATATTTAAGACTTAATATGAATCATTGTCACTACACAGAAAGTATCTCCGCAAAATAAGGACAAGCGGAGGCGTAATAATTTCTATATTTGGTCATGCAATAACAAAACCTGTATTTTTGGGCCCTTTATACACTTTTAGTAGTACGTACAGTAGCTAAATTGTATATATATAAACCATAGTTCTATATACAAGTTAAATAAGTGGTAAATATATTGCCCTAAAAGATATACAGACTTATTTTGTTTCGATGACCTCACGCACGGCTCACATGTTCATTGATCTAACAATATCAAAGAAACTTACCTTTTTCCGTCTCAAAAGAACTTTTAACTATATAGCAAAGCTACCAAATATTGTAATTAAACACTTTTTGATATATAACAATGCCGGAATAATTATTTAATTACGTTTTTTGTGAATCTAGCATAGATACCGCTATTTGATTCACAACGAAATGACATTGACATAAGATTCCTACTTTTGTTTTGACAAGTGTTCAATGTTGCAAACTTATTGGGTTGACGTGTGGTAGTAGAAAATACTGTAATTATATGAGACTAGCTGGTACCCGCGACTTCGTCTGCGCAGGTTTAGTATTTCGAACAATATGTTTACAAATTGTAGCCTATGTGTTATTCTGATGTATAAGCTATATTATTGTAAAGTTTCATTAAAATCCATTCAGTAGTTTTTGCGTGAAAGAGTAACACACATCCATACATACAAACTTTCGCGTTTATAATATTAGTAGGATGTATTATGAGAACTATTCCGTTCACTCGGACAAAATAAATAGCCTACATAGTAAGATTTTTTTAAACTTATTTAGCAGTTAACATTAGCCTGTTCAAACAAACTGTTGAGCTTGACTTACTTTATTTAAAGTCATATATCGCATAGTTTGTTTGTAGACGCAATCCCAGGAATTGCTAGTCCGATTTGAAAATCTCTTTAGCGCAATATTATTCTACATTGTAGCGCGGACCTTGCCTATTGCCCCTCCGCGCCCCTCTAGATTAAGACGCGCGCCGGCTCGCTACCGAAATAATTAAAAGTGGAACAGCCGCGCAGCTTTTGGCGGCGCGCGCGGAGAGCCGACAGTGCACGACTAACCGCGAAGCACGACGCATGCGCTCGGTGGTTGACGGACGCCCGCGTCGCTCGCGTGCCGGTGCTTAAGCTCCCTAGTATATATTGTATTGTATTTTTGTGTACGGATTATACTATTTTACCACCAATCGTTTTTTTTCAATAAAAACTCGGAACGAAGCCCAACTATAACATAAATTATATTGAACTATGCTCGCTGAGATAGTTCAATATAAGCCAATAATGGAAGCCGACCCCAACATAGTTTGGGAAAAGGCTCGAGCGGGATGATGATGCTCGCTGAGATAGTTATCTACAGCCTCATTGGTCTGGGTAATCGCATAGCGCTACTGCCAAGTATGATCTCGGGTTCGATTCCCAAGTCGGGTCAATATCGCTTCCTAGTTTTTAAGAAACTGACACAACAACCTGAGCTGAACCCAACCGGAGCTGGTGATTGATACAGCCGTGCATCGTGTCGCACGTTAATGTCAATCTTGCTTGTGATCTGTCTCCGGTGGTATCGGATAATCTTCCCATCGGGCTGCGAGAGTAAAGGAATAGAGTGCACCAAATGCTTGTGCACTATAACATGTCCTGCGCAGCTGGCTGATCTCCTTATATGAAAACAGCGGCCGCGGCCGACAATCGGCTGGGGAATCAAAATCATCGTCCTGAGGAATTCTCCTATAGCCGGAAGGCATCATGCCTTTCGACATGTATGCAAATCTAGTTACTAAATTAATGAAAAAAGAAAAATAAAGTTGGTATCTAAATATAATTAACAAAAATAATAAGCACTAAAAACATTAATTACGATTTTAATAGGCGGGTCAACCATCCTCGATAACCTATCTTACAAGTTTATAAAACCCGTATCAAAAGTCTTTCACAAACACAATTATTTACTATTGCATTTAATGTCAACTTAGATCATTTCACCAACTGGAGACGATAAGTCCATGAGAAAGCCTGTAACACAACAAATAGTGATAGTTCACACATGCATTTTCCAATACATATTTACACACGCACACTACACAATTGACAAACTCAAGCTTAAAACTGACGCACACATGTACATCATACGATTATGAGAAGTGTCATGTTTTCAAAGGCACATCAGTGGCGTATCTAGTTGTCAATATGCTCTAAACACTAGTTGGCACTGCTTTGTATATTCTTAGCCTGGATTCTGATAAGGCTGCTAACACGCTATTCCCATTTAACTGTACTGAACAAATATCAATCGCTGGTTCTGCGGCTGGAAGTGACATAGTCCTCAACCCATCTAGACCATGGAGGTACAGCGTAGCATCACTTTCTGAATGAGCAGCAACCCAACAGGCACCCGGAGCCCTTGCAAACGTAGCTCTAGACATTAGGGAGCAAGTCGCAGAACCGCTGAAAGTATCTTCTACATCTATGAAAACTTCTCCCATACCACCGCTCGCTGTCAACTTACAGACTGCTAGTTTAGATCGCTGGGAACCGTTCACACTAGGTCGGACAGCAATGACTGCTCGATGGCTTTCAGCATCATAGTTCAAAGACATGAAGGACCCTTCAACAGGCAGTAGGCGAGGTTCCCATCTTCCATTATTAGCCTCCCATAGCCAGCAGGAGTTCAACTGACAGGACATCAGCCCGTACTGTGTAGAACATATTGAGACGACCGGTGACATATCTATGGAACTTCCAACCCCTGTCAGTGTTTGTATGCAAGTTGAAGGGTTCCTAAAGTCGTACTGGTGTATCATACCGCCGGCACCACCGACGTAGAATTCATTTGTTCTTATACAGTCCCAGGCACAAGACCATAGCGGGAAGCCAGCTTGAACGGTAACACTAGGAATGCCTCTATCTACAATTCTTGCGGTACTGTCTAAACCTACACTTAGTAATAAGTCTCTGGGCTGAGAATACGTCATATCTCTAATAGGTTTCGGATGTAAATGCACAAATTGTCCGAGTTTATAGTCAACACAGCTCACTTTCCTAATGCCGTAACCAGGGAATATACAGTTAGTGCTTTTTTGTGAAACATACAGCTCATATGTCCTACAGTTGTACGTTAGAACCCTGCAACCACCGTCTTTGCAAATTTCTAAGTTTTTCTCCAGTGCAAACCGCCACGCTCGCCTCGTCTGCGCTTTCGTAGTCTGGGATAACGATATTGAGTTTCTTAATTCTTCTAATTGTGCTAAACAGGCGCGGTGCGCTATTTTAGTTTTCTGCAGCTCCAGCTCTGTTCGACTCTTTTCAGCCTGTAATGTGTCTAATTGTTTCTGCAAAGCTGTAATTTGTGATGTATCCGCAGCAACTAATTTTCTTGCATAAATAAACCTTATGTCTCTCATAGAAGCTTTAGTCTTACACGTAGGACAAGATCGATCCTTCGCTGGCTGAGCCTTCATCCATCGCTCAACACAATGTGATCCAAACAGATGACCACATTTAAGTGCCACTAATCTATGTTCTCCAGAGTTTCCCCATGATTCTAAGCATATAGGACAGGTTTCTCCAGTTTCTCCATCCAGATCTTCGTTCCTTGGCGGTGAATTGACCTTCCTTGGTGGTGTATTGACCTTCCTAAGCTTAGCTGGTGGAGCTGCTTCGTGGTTGCTACTGTCTCTTATATTGATATCAGGTAAGGAGCGAGAGTCCTCGCTAGTTATAGATGCTGTAGTACTACTGTCGTCATTGAACATTGCTTCAAGTCTAAGACGCGTTGGAACAAGGACTTGAACGTTGGGGTCATTATGTAAGCTATTCAATACGCCGGGCTCATCTGGTACACTCTCTATAGTTACACGAGGTTCACCGGTAGCATCCTCAGTACGAACAATAATTGTTTGTCTGGTGCTCATGTCATCTGATGCTGTATCATCTTCAGGATCGAAGAAGTCTGGGGTCCCGGGAGTCCCGGGTACTAACATGCTGGGACTCAGCCGGTCCGGCGTGCTGGGTATACTCATTTTCTCAGCACCTATAAAAGAGAAAGATTGAATATAAATACAAATCACAATACAAATCTATAGTGACATAATAAAGAGGGCACATTTTTTTTTGTTTGAATTTGTGTTTAAAAACAACAACCAATTAGAAAAATTCTTTCAGTGTTGGGTAACTACGTTATCCCCAAGCAACTGTGGTTATACAGGTAAGGGCAGTTCCTTCAGTGTGCTAGTGAAAACATGGAAAATCTGCTAGTCTACTAATGAACTGAACCAATATCAATTTGAAACATTCTTGTACTGTTGGGAAGCTACATTATTCCCAAACAATATAGGTTATATTTTATCCCGGTACAGACAGTAGTTGGTGAGATAGAGAGGGAAACATCTAGTTGGTGAGATTTGTGGTAACTAATCTTGGACATATTATGCAGCATTTTGTTCAAGTTATCAGAATAGTTTATAGTAAAGAAGATGGATCAAAATTGCCCCACATCCTGTCCTATAACAAAGTGACGTATGTCAAGAAAAAGACAAAAAATATGGCATACTCTCTATTTTTTTTTAAACCTTCTTCCCACGTTATGAAAACAGCGTTCATAAGAGTATTTATGGACCATTTTCTCAAATTATTTCTTTTATTGATAGGGTTTACCTCACAGGTGGTCCCATAATCATCAGGTTGGGATCAGATGGTGAAAACCCTGAGAAAACCAGGGCAACTTTTGAAAGTTGTAGGCATACGCAGGGTAAACACTTGACAAAGAGGCATGTATCTGATAACACTATACAACAGTGAAGCTGACCTGATGATGGAGACGAGAGAAGGTTGAAGGAACTCGACAACTGAATATGTAAACTACCTCGTGTTTATTAAAGAGAACTTTCCACTTATGCGGATAGTGACAACTATGCTTGTCACTGAAAAGCTAAAAATAAAAAACTTTTTACAAAAAGTAATACAGACTCCCAAAAACACTGAAAAGCAAAAAAACTATTCTTATATGCATCAGACCAGAAGTCAGTGTCTAATAGATGTAACTAAGTTTATTTCGCCACCGACTGTAATAAATACTCTTATGAACACTGTTTTCATAACAGCGCCTGAACAATTTTTAAAGCATTTTTTTCTTATGAAGGTGTAAAAAAAATAAGTTAGAGAGTATGCCATATTTTTTTTTTACATTTTATCTTTTTTTGAGATTCGTCACTTTTTGTCATAGGATGTGGGGCTTCTTTCATTGGGACTTAACTAAAGTAAACAATCTTGACATGGCTTTTTGTTTAAAATAATGTTTACATTCATTTAGTAATTACCCATTGTATTTCCTTGCTTTTAGCTAGATTTCATTTATAATTTGAAATCTAAATAAAACGTCATATCAAGATTGTTTACCTACAGTTGGTTAGGTGTCTACTCAAATGGATTATAATGATTACAACTCAGGTTTTTTTTATCATTTTTCTGAGAAAGACCACAAAAAATCTTGAACATGTTCAAACTTGTTCTAATGATTGTAAGCATGTGTGAGAGATTATATTTGTAGTAAAAAATAATAATAATATAACCTATGCATTATTCAACATTATTTTGTACAGGTAACTTACCTCAAATACACACTACACTAAAATAAAATAACCTATCTTTAAGTAAACAGAACTTACATTATGAATAGTTTTTGCAGTCAAATTCAGGATTTATAACAAAAACGGACAACAACAATTGAGGTTATTTTTACAACAAGGTTTAAGAAATCTATTTTTTGTCAATGTATCGCGTATTTTGGAGTAAATAAAGCACACAGCTGATTTTAGCGGGAACGCGAGCGAGAGCAAACAAACAGGTCTGACAAAATAAGGATATATTTAACCGGGAGATGGTGTGACAAAACTACACTTATATCAACTCTCTAATACACAAATATACCTACAAAGATCGATAACTAACAAGTAAGATATTACTTACCCTACTATATTAAGTTGTGAAAAACATCCAAGCAAGTCTTGTTTTTCAACCAAACTGTCAAATGCTTCCAAATAAAACACGATATAATAAAAGAACTACACACTACGGACGTCTTAAATGCGACTGAATAAGATGAAATAACATTTCTGTTCAAAAAACGGATCAAAACAGTATATTTTTATAAAAATATTCCTGCCATTTATCGTTTAAAGAACAATAAATAATGTCGGTCGATCTATCTGTCAAGTCAACAATTTGAATTTTATCATTTTTGACAGAAGCGAACGATTTTGATTTTTGGTAATTCGGATACAGCCCGAAATATGTACCACTAGGGCCAAAGCCTGCGGGATTGTTTGAAAGACTTACTGCGGTCCTGGAACATAAAGGGGCCAGGAAGAAGAAGGCCATTAGCAGGGAACGTGGTGGACTTTATTCAGTAAGAGTCTGATTTCCCAACAAAAAAAAAAGACATATAGACGGAAAGTGATATAAACAAAGGAAAGAAGACCAATGAGTGTGCCCAGTCAATTTACAACTACAGTGAATTTTTACTGAAGGTGGCAAAGAAAGTAACGACTGGTTCAAACTACTTTATGATCTTAGTAGACATTTAATATTAAAAATATGCAATAGCTTAAAAATATTTTAGAGACTAGTAAGTCGAAAATAGAGGCAGCATGCAAAGTTGCCTGCACTTTGTTTTTGCAGCCAAGCACCCAATTATTGTATCTGTATCCAAACGCAAAACGGGGAACTACAATAACTCATTATTTTATCGATGTTAAAATTCCATGGCAAATGCAATGCGAGAAAGGGGCGAGAATCGAGATGGCTCAAATCCACACATCTCATTGGTGTAAAAGCTAAATATGTCAGATATTACGCCAATCAGAATCTGGTAAAGTGTATTAGCCAATAGGATTGCGCAAAACGCAGACGGTAATCTGATGTATTTATTTATGTTCCTGTCAGTTGGCAACAGTGACAAAATTGCAGTGAAACGGGGTGGCGTAGCGGATTGCGCCCGTTCCCGTTTTTAACATTTTTCACTAACTACGAGCTTCATCCGTGACTTATTTGTGTAAAATAATTATAAGTCGATAGTGATAAGTGTTTCGAGTGCGCGACGGAACGCGATGGACGCCGCCTGAGCTGTGAAATTGTGCCTAACAAGTTACTGGTAGATGTTGTTAATGGCGTCCAGGACAGAATAAAATCAAAATGTTTGTGTGAAAACGGGCTATAATCGGAGGAAGCTGCTGTGATGTGTTTAGTTGCTGGTCAGTACGTTGTGCTAAAATATTAAATTTCAACTTTTATGCGTAAACTTATCGATTATGGTGGTGTTAACGGCAGACAAAGTTAGGTCCTGAAAGTGTAAAAAAAATAGGTCATGAATATGTTTTGGGCTCGATTGGTGTGTCGTACAGGCGATATGTAGGTCGTAGAGCGCGCGTGTTAGTCAATATCTGCGGTATTTCGCTCAGGGCGAGCTGTGTTGACATTTTAAAGAATCATGTCGCAAGGCAAGGCTGTATCTAGGTCATACGGTTTGGGGTCAGATGCGCGCGCAGTGACGTCAGCCTCCCCTTGCCACCCCCAGCACATTTCACTTTCTGTGTACACGAAAATATAAAATATATAAAAGCTAGGTCATGTAAGAAAAGAGGCTGCATACCTGCCATTTATTCTTAGTCTTGTTTGTTTATGGTCAGATTTTTTTTTTTCGAAACCCATGATCATAATTTTTGGATAATTTCGGTATGTGCTTATTTTGTATGATAATATAATTAATAATGTGTACTTGATGCTAATTAGGCCCTTATCTATATTCTGGAGAAATGGGAATCTTATCCAGACTGAAATATTCAAGAATATTAAAATAGTACCAATATGGGTCTTGCAGCAGAATAATTATGAGGTCTGTCAAAGATTGTATGAAAGCATGTTTGATCCTCTTTGGTGAATAAAATGGATATTAACAAACTTGCAGTTTACCATGGATTCACTCTGTGGAAACTTCTTCCCAAACCTAGAGATTACTGGCATACTGTGTTTCTGATTTTGCTGTAGGATTTGCCAAGTATACATTATTTTCTAGTGAAAATTCTTATAAGAATCATGAAGAACTCCATCCATCTATACTTAATATAATAAAGAGGCAACAGTTTGTTTATCTGTACCCTAAAAGCTCCAAAACTACTGAAGGAAAGCTACACTTTTCCTGAGTAACATAGGCTATATTTAATCCCAGTAAGGATCTGTAAAGATGAGCTTGTTTTTTCCATACTAATGACATGAATATAATCTTGAAACTTATTTACTGCAGTAAAAGGAAAAACCTGATAATATTGATCTAGTTATAAGTCATACTTAATGACAAAATTAATTAGTCTCCACACGATGAGTATATTACTTGTCATTAGTTGGTTATCATAACTTTCATATCGCGTGTGTCGTACCTAATCACATTAAATCCTATCACATATACTTTATGATATTCTATGGCGAATTGTAAGAAAATTAACCTAATCCATTCAGTGGTTTAGCCACAGGAGTCATTTTTCTTTTTCTTACTTTACAACATCATGTGTAAAGCAGAGATAAAGTTAGGAGTATCAAATGTTTTGGCCAGTTGACAGCTGTTTCAGTTTTCAAGGGAGAATTTCCCAACTAACTTTAGGACTAACTTTTATATGGTGTTCTAATTTTCGCACATTTTTATTCCATTTACTTTGTTTGAAATAAAATTTATTTTTATGTGTTTTTCATTTTCTTTGTTTTAATCAACACATATTAATCAGTATATTAACGCATTTCGTTTAATGTGATTGTATACGACACACCCGCTACATCCTATATTACTCGGGGAGAGTGTAGCTTTCCAACAGTGAAAGAATTCTTCAAATCGGTTCAGTAATATCAGAGCCTTTAAGGTACAAACAAGAAAGCAAAAACATGTTTTCTCTTTATTATATTAGTATAGATTTAAGAAGAGCTCTCATAAAACCCAGTTGAAACAATACCATACATTTACATGTTTAATTAAAGATTTTAGTCTTAAAAACTGCAGAATTACTTTCAAAAACAAAAACATGTGTGTTTTCTAAATAAGCATGTGTCATACAGTCCGACTTCCTTAAGAGAGTTATCATAATATTTACATAGGTATCATTTGTGTGCTGATAATCAGATAAACAATGTTTTAGAACTGTGTCACGCTATATAATGCTGATTGTAAGAGTGATAATATTTATTTTTTATATAGCTGTGTATGTTTACCTAGTTTTTTTTAAATTATAATTCTATGAAATAATATTCCTCCTACAGAAAATATTTCTATCATCATTCTCTTTCTCAACTATGTTGGGGTTGGCTTCCAGTCTAACCGGATGTAGCTGAGTATCAGTGCTTTTCATGCAGCAACTGCCTATCGGACCCCCTCAACCCAGTTACCCGGGCAACCCAATACACTGAATATTTATACAAATATTATAAAACTGATGAATTTGTTTGTTTGAAGAGGATCAGTAGATCAGTCAGGAAAGAAGGATCAGTAGGGTCAGATTTGTAAAATTCTTTCAGTATTAGATAGCCCATTTTTTACCGACTTTGTGCAGAAGTCCAAGGGGATATAAGTGAAACCATTGGCTAAAGCTAGTTACATTGTATTAGTAAAGGTTTTTCAAACCGAACAGACAGACATTTGTTGCTGGGGAGTTTGTTGCGCCACTTCTTCTTCCCAGCAACAACACATAGGAAGTGGTGAAGGGTGGGCGTTTTGGGGGCTGGCTTTCAATGACATTCAAAAATTGCAGATTGTTTTGGTTAAATGATTTGAATTTCTTCACTAGTGTTCTTTTTACGCGCGACATATTGAACGTGGCAACGAAGCTGTCGCGATTTTCAGATGACAGTACGATCCGCGCGTTAAATCCACTAGTGTGAAAGAGTACTAAGACCCAATTTTCATGTAGATTGCAAGTAGTGAGTAGTTTATGCTTTTCTCTGTAAAATCATGGCAATAGGCACTAGTAGCCAACTTCAGAGGAGCATAGCTATTTGACGAGAGCTGTAACACGCAAATATCATATATTTTCAAAATAAGTGCTAATAATAGAAAGCCCACTACAATGACTGTGATTCATAATATTTGCGGACGCATCATTTATATGATAACGGCTGTTATCATTGTAGGCCATAGTCATACCAAACTGTGTTATCTATGCCAATATAATCAAGAGAAAACATTTGTTTGTTTGCACCCCAAAGGCAAGGAAAGTTTGAAAAAATATATCGATTTTGGGAAACTGTAAGCATACCCGTAGATGTTAGTGAATGCGGAGAAAAAGCAATATACCTACATGTTAATTTATGTTGGGTACATTTTAGGGTTTAGCCCCGGCAGACCTTGGCCCTGCTGGGGTCCGCTGGGGGGTATTGCTGGCCTTAGTATTGGTAATAAAGTGGTAACAAGTTGTGCTGTGTTGTTGCAGAATGCGCAGACGCGTGGCTGGCGCGGTGATGGCGGTGGCGGGCGCTCCATGAGCCGGCTGCTGTGCTGTCTGTGTGCGCGCCCAGCCGACATGGGCGCCGCGCTCTCGCATCCTCAGGTAGTAGTAGTCTTGTCCCAACTATGTTGGGGTCGGTTTCCAGTCTAACCGTATGCAGCTGAGTACCAGTGTGCCACATGGAGCGACTGCCCATCTGATGTCCTCAACCCAGTTACCTTGCCAACCCAATACCTCTTGGTAAGACTGGTTGCCAAACTTTCTGGCTTCTAACTACCCGTAATGACTGCTAAAGATTTTCAAAGAACAGCCGGGACCTACAGTTTGTCGTGCCTTCAGTAATATGGGGAAACTCGTCATGACAGAATGGTCACCCATCTGCAGGACTCGTTCGCCAAGTGTTGCTTAACCTTATGATCGCTCGACCCGTGCGGCTGTTATTTGGCTTCTTACAGTGCTCTCACCATCGCGCTATGAGTGAGGAAATAGAGAGCACCTGTGTCTGCGCAAATGCTTGTGCACTATAATATGTCCTGCGCAGCTGGCTGATCTCCTTAAATGAGAACAGCCGCCCTGACCGACGCTGTTATTATATCTTGAATGATCTCTAGTAAATGTAATGTTTTGTTTGTGTGTGTCAGGAGGGCGAGGCGTGCGAAGCCGCCGGCGTGGCTGCCGCTCCTCCTACCATGGCTGATGTCATACGGTGAGTAGCCACTTGCCATCAAATACTTACTACCACATACAGAGGTACATGTTATGAGGCTTGAAAGAAGGTTGTCTCTAGGGCATGGGATCTCCTTTGCAATATGTTTAGTACTAGTTGTTTTCCACAGTTTCTTCCGCGTTTTGAGGAAACTTTTTCTGCTAGGATAAATACAGCCTACTAGCTGTTTACCCCGGTTTCTCCCGTGTTCCGAATGCTTCTCATAGCCGGATGTGTGACAAAAACTATGTCCTCCCGGGTCATAGCTATCCCTTCACTACCACCACTTGATGCTTAAACGGTTTAGCTATACATAAGTTATAAATGTTTTAACTAAGACGACTATCTTTTATATGTATAATAGAAGAGAAGATATCCTTTCTACGTGTGTACGAAATTTTATACACACAAAGTTATTTACAATTTCTAATATTAGTATATATGTTTGGTGTATCATAATGTACAATGCTAACACAGTCCTGCTATGGTTACAGAGAGAGGAAGAAGAAGGCGGCGGGCTCGGGGCTGGGCACGCTGCGGCGCCGCATCGCCCTCGTGCGGCGACCGCGCGACAACCGCCCCGACAGAGGTCAGTATCATTAGACTACTAGGTCTGTTTGGTGAAGTGTAGTCTATGGAAATTGTCTGTGTCTTGTCTGTGTGATTATTGTCTTAATTATCATTTTTGGTCTTCATCGTAATCAACTTTTGACCGGTATGACCTAGTCAAATTTTTACATCTTTAATTCTCTGGAGTGTGAAAGTTGTCGGTGTTAAACCCCTGTGTCTGAGAGGGCACGTAAGGCCAGTGTCCCCTAATGCTCAGGAGCAGTCATTGTTACAATATCACGTCACAGGCTGCCCGATTTAGTTAAATTTTGAGCAAATCTACAGCCCATTTGATGAGAAGAAGACTTGGCACGGTGACCGAGCCGATGACTTTCACACACATTTTCTGCCGTGCTGTACCCGTGTCAAAATGCAGGCTCCTATGTACACTAGTTACACAGTCCCAAAAACTTGTTCTCATGGAGTAGAGCCAGCAAGAAACCCCATGGACACAAGGTCTCGCTTAGACAGTCTGATAGGTTAACAAACTCTTACAACCTCCATGTTGTGTGGCCAGGCTGCGAGCACGCGCGCTTCATCCGCGCGGTGGTGTCGTCGTGGCGGCTGGCGGAGGTGTTCCTGCTGTGCGAGGAGCTGGAGGCGGCGGCGGCGCTGCGCGACCTGGTCACGCAGGCCGAGCTGGCGCGCGAGCCCGCCGGCGCGTTGCACCAGGACCTCGCCCGGGCGCACGCAGACAGGTAAGCGAGGGGTACTACAGCTCTCCACCACGGGGGAAGGATGTGTGAGGAGAGATGTCATAAAGCACAGGTCAGGTTTCTATAGGTTCCACCCACAGAGGCAAGCAGAAAAGGCGCCTTCTTCTAGCTTAAATACTTACTATGTGTAAACATCATCATCTCCCGAGCCTTTTCCCAACTGTGTTGGGGTCGGCTTCCAATCTAACCGGATTCAGCCGACTACCAGTCTTTATGTGTTTACCAATGAAAGGTCACACTAGTTGCATGGTTCCAAAAAGTTGGTCTATTGGAAAAAAGTCAGCAAGAAACTCCATGGACACTCTTCAACTTCAACCAACTTCTCCGAAAAGAAGTCCCTGTTAAATAACATATGTCGGCGTCAGGATCCGACATCGTTAAATAAAACAAAGAGGTTCTCACACAATCACTTGGTTTATTCCACATCATCCTCCGAGCCTTTTCCCAATCATGTTGGGGTCGGCTTCCAGCCTAACCGGATTCAGCTGAGTACCAGTGCTTTACAAGAAGCGACTGCCCATCTGACCTCCTCAACCCAGTTACCCGGGCAACCCGATACCCCTTGGTTAGACTGGTGTCAGACTTACTGGCTTCTGACTACCCGTAACGACTGCCAAGGATGTTCAATGACAGCCGGGACCTACAGTTTAACGTGCCATCCGAAACACAGTCATTGGTGTCTAAGATATACTTAGAAAGTACATACAAACTTAGAAAAGTTGCATTGGTACTTGCCTGACCTGGGATCGAACCCGCGCCCTTCTACTTGAGAGGTTGGTCCTTTACCCACTAGGCCACCACGACTTCCAATTAACACATTAGTCACTACAATTATTTATCACGAATTTGTGGGAGGTGTGCACTCGGCAACGGTCGGTGAACGAATGACCCGAGTCGTGCGCGTCGCTTTATATAAGGTCCACCGTTGACAGATCGACGGTTGACACTTCGACGGTGGCGCCGTCACATACATAAATATGTGTATTTGCGGATAAGTCTACCGTTTTCGTACCGAATTTGGTGATAATTTTCTATATGTAAGTGTGGGGTTCCAATTGCTATCCTGTCAGGATCTAACGATGGGAACCCTAAGAAATCGATGGAAACTCCAGGGACCGAAACTAGTCAAATAAGTCAGAAGGAATGATGGCTAGCGAGTGGAGTCAAACATCAATTTTTAGCTGGACCGCGAGACTGTGTAGTTGGCCATTACTCTGCGCCAAACTTCCCGCGTTACTTCCTACAAAATTTGTAATCATCTCAAGTATCCTTAAATAGCTTCTGCCAGCGGTTTCACCCGCATCCTGTGGGAACTACTTCCCGTACCGGGATAAAAAGTAGCCTATAGCCTTCCTCGATAAATGGGCTATCTAACACTGAAAGAAATTTTCAAATCGGACCAGTAGTTCCTGAGATTAGCGCGTTCAAACAAACAAACAAACTCTTCAGCTTTATAATATTAGTATAGATTTTATTTTGTGTTCTTGATTTTTGGACAATCTATTACAAAGCGTTAGTCAAGGTTTTGTGACTATTATTTCGTGTCCTCAGCAATATCTCGACCATCGATGACGAACCTTCTTATTTATGACCCCAACGACTGACCAACCGACTCCTCTCCACAGATGGTGGTGTGACGTGGAGCTGGTAGGCGCGGGCTGGTCGATCCCGGCACATCGCGCGATCCTGTCCGCGCGCTGCACCTACTTCCGCGACCTGCTGCAGAGATACCCGCCGTGAGTTATCGCTATATGATGTCTATCTGTTGTTTTTTTAAAGAAAGTTGTTTGTACTTTTTAAAGAAATAAAAAAAAATTATTATTATTATATATTATTATTTATGTTCATATGTTTATTTTCCTCGGCTATGTAGCCGGGCAGAACTAATGGCACGGGCCTAAGCCAAGTGCGCATCAGTGGGGTTAGTACTACTATTAGGTACATTGCGGGAAAGCGGGACAAATTGTGTTTGTATATAGGTGTTAATATCTGTTGAGTTTACTTCACACTGTAAGAACTTACGAACTAACCTGCAAGTGTTTAATATCACTGCTTTCTGTAGTAAGTGATATGTGTGCGGGGGGAGGTTTAGAGCATTTAGGGATTGGTGAAGTTGTTTGGGGATCACGCCGGTTGTCGATAAAACTATTGGTACTATTGATACTTTTTGTAAATGCCATAAGCGACTAATCTCATCTTTTAATTCTGTATATTTACTCAGTTTTTCGGCTATTGTTGATTGTAGGTTGTGTGTATTAGGGACTGCGATATCGATTAAGAATCCAGTTCTATTAACTTTGTCTATGAGTGTGATGTCGGGTCTGTTAAAGTGGATTGTGCGGTCTGTGAGTATGGCTCGATCAAAGTATAGTTTTGTTGTCGGACTTTCCAATACGGTTTCAGGGTTGTATTTATAATATGGAACTACAGAATCTATGAGCTTGTATTGATGGGCTAGTTTTTGGTGTATAACGTTGGCTACTTGATCATGTCTATGTTTATAGTCAGTTTGGGCTATTGATTTGCATGCACCTGTAATATGTTGTATGGTTTCTGGGGCGCTATTGCATTTTCTACACGTGTCATTAGGTAAGTTTTTTATGATGTGTTTTCGGTAGTTTTTGGTCTCTATAATTTGGTCTTGTATTGCTATCATGAAGCCCTCAGTCTCCGGGAAGAGTTCGCCTCGATTAAGCCATGCGTTCGACGCCTCCTTGTCGACATTAGTTTGGCATAAATCGTGACGATGTCTTCCGTGTAGAGATTTTTGGCTCCATTCTAACAATTTTGTTTTGGCATCTATTATCTTTTCATTTTTCTGAGTGTTTGTGTCTGTTAGATTGAGAGGTGTAAAATGTCTATCTTGTTGTGTGATGAGTTTGTGTAGTGTCGAGGATGTGGTTTTAGAGAAGAAATATTGCCGAAGGGTTGCGATCTGTCTATTATGTAGATTTAATATGTCCACCAGTCCTCTTCCTCCTTCTTTTCGCGGCAGTGTTTGCCTCTGCAAACATGCTCTTGGGTGGTGTTTTCTAAATTTAGTTAATGTGGTGTTAATTTTGCGTTGTAAGCTTTTTAGGTCTGTTTTGGTCCAGCTTATAATTCCAAAAGAGTATGTCAGGACTGGTATGGCATAAGTATTGATGGCTTTAACCGTGTTTCGTGAATAAAGTTGAGTTTTCAGTATTGCATTGAGTCGGTGTTGGAATTGTTGTTTCAGCTTGTTTTTTGTGTCTTTAAAGTGTATTTGGCGTGATTGTGCATATCCTAGATATTTATAAGTTTCCTGTTCATTTAGTGGTTCAATTTGTGCACCATTCTCTAAGCTATGGTAGTGTTGGTAGTTCTGCCCTGCTCTAACTGAAAGTGTTGGTAGTTCTGCCCTGCTCTAACTGAATTTAATTATTATTATTTGTGCACTGGAGATAAGGGTTTGTTAGCTTTGAACAAGTACAGCCTTACTACAAAAACTTAAACATCTGTTGAACACTTGTCTGCAAAACGGACCTTTTTTCAACGTGAATCTGACATTTTGTTAGACTAGTGTTCAACAGACGTTTAAATGTTTTTGTGGTACGATGGGTAATGTCTTTCTATGTCTAATTAGCAATAGACGCATTTTATTTATTTATTATATTTTATGAACAGACTGTAAATAGCAATTTGATATGGTGTAATACAATTTAGTACAAAGTTACTGCTTATTTTAGTATCCTTCTAAACTTTTGTTATTACTAATTGTGTATCTCTTTTTGTTTATGCTGAATAAATGTTTTATTTATCTATCCATCTAGCTAGGTTCTAGATAGATGACATATTAGGAACTATCATAAAATACCCTCTGTATTCTGTTGACAGCCTGTAGTATGTACTTAATCTGTAGCCTAACTGCAGTCTGTAGTCTGTCGTCAATCTGTAGTCTATTGACAGGCTGCAGTTGGTTGTTAGTCTGTAGTCTACCAACAGTCTGTAGTCTGTTAACAGACTGTAGCCTTTCGATAGTATGTATAGTTTGAAATTAGAAGTAATCTGTCGACAGTTTGTGTAGTTTTCCGATAGTCTGTCAACAGTCTGTCGATAATCTATAATAATTTATCGACAGTCTACCAACGGTCAGCAGTCTATTGACAGTATTTAGTCCGCTGGCAGCCTGTAGTCTGCTGCTAACCTGGAGCCTGTTGCCAGCCTGTAGGCTACTGACAGACTATAGCTTTTTAACACCTTATTTGACATATCTGCAGGTCATGTTGCCGCGTTCCCCTGGAGGGAGCCTGCTCAGCACTCTCCCGCGAGGAGTTGGAGGCGGTGGTGCTGGCGCTGTACGCGGGGAACATCGCGTGCTCCAGGAACACGCTGTGTCATCTGTGTGCGAGTGAGTTTCACCTTCTCATCTTCCGAGCCTTTTTCCCAACTATGTTGGGGTCGGCTTCCAGTCTAACCGGATGTAGCTGAGTACCAGTGCTTTACAAGGAGCGACTGCCCTATCTGACCCCCTCAACCCAGTTGCCCGGGCAACCCGATACCCCTTGCTTAGACTGGTGTCAGACTTACTGGCTTCTGACTACCCGTAACAACTGTCAGGGATGTTCAATGACAGCCGGGACCTACAGTTTAACGTGCCATCCGAAACACAGTCATTGGTGTCTAAGATATACTTAGAGTTTCACCTTCTGATGATATTTTACTTTTTTACGTTAAGGTATTTTTTTTTTTGTTATCCTGTTTACCATTTAGCAATTTCCATAAGGATTGGGAGTGAAATAGCCTTCCCCATAAAAATTAAAATTGAGAAAAAAAAGTGTTTTCTTCAACAACATAAAATTTATTTAATGGAAACAAGCATTAGATGTCCCTTATTTCGATATGTGCACATTATAAAGAATTGTCATCATCATCATGACAATTTATAAATAGTTATTTAAAGACACGGTACATATATTTTCAATTATGTATTATATTATCGTTGCAGAGTGGGATCGCGGCGTGAACGCGGACGGAGATCTCGACATCATCAATGTGGATAATAATGCCAGTGAGTAAAATTTTTATTGTTCATTTCTAATTAAACTGTTTTTTAAATAAATATGTACAGTATAGGATTACAAAATAAAAAAGGTATTTACTTTTAAACAACTTGGTGAAGGGTGGGCGTTTTGGGGGCTGTCTTTTGTATTTTTTTTTGACGTTCGAAAAGTGCTGTTTTGCAGCCAAGTTTGAATAAATGTTTTGATTTTGAAATTTTCTTCTGTTTGATTAGAATTTTTATTTTTTGTAATCAAATAAGGTAGACATGTATAATTATGTTAGATTTTTAGAAAGGATGAATATTCTAGTAATATTATGAATACGAAAGTATGTATGCATGTATGGATGAATAAAAGGTAGCTTATATGTTATTCTGATAAATAAGCTCTAATAACCTTTGCTGTAGTTTTTGGTTGAAAGGGGACAGAACATCCATATGGATATTATACATCGGAATAACATTATGTTATAGCTACTTTTTATCCATGTACTGAAAATACCTTCCACGACAATCAGTTGAAACCACTACCGTTAGCTTTTGACCAATATTCCACTATATTTTTTTTTGTATGAACATTTTTTAACATCACCTCTATTTCCTTCCAGCGTGTCGTTCGTGCTCGTGCAACCGCTCCCGCATGGACGCGTCCACGCTCCGCCGCCTCGGCGCCCTGCTGGGCTTCACGGCCGACGCGCTGCATCGCGACATGCGTTACTTACTCGAATCAGCCGAGGCGGCTGACGCGCGGCTGGTGTTCCGCCTGGACGCGGGCTGCGGCGCCGCGTACGGCTTCCGCGCGGCCGCTGACCTGCCCTGTCATAGGATCGTACTAGCTGCCCGGTCCAGGTTCTTCAGGTGAGTTTATCAAGTGCCTAGGCTGTACCTTAGTATATAGGGGTCGGCCGATAGTCTAACCAGGTGTGCTACAACGTGTGCCTTAGGGTAAGTTACTAAATAGATCTTACTTCACCCATATGGTCTTAATTTTGACATTGTCCCACAGAAGTCATGGTGGCCTAGTGTATATTGAACCAACCTCTCAAGTATGATTGCGTGAGATCGATCCCGGGTCAGGTCAGTCGCTTTTCTAAGTTTGTATGTTATCTTCTAAGTATTTCTTGGATACTAATGTCTGATTCTCTAAAAATCTGGACTCTATGGAGAAAATTCAGGTATAGTTTGAGCCAAGTATTATAGTAAGGAGAACATACATAGAAGAACATCTTGAGGAAACTTGGAGTATAAAAGTCAATAGGTAAGTAATACAGTGACATGGTACCTGCTGGAGTCAGCCGAGGCGGCTGACGCGCGGCTGGTGTTCCGCCTGGACGCGGGCTGCGGCGCCGCGTACGGCTTCCGCGCGGCCGCTGACCTGCCTTGCCATAGGATCGTGCTGGCTGCCCGGTCCAGGTTCTTTAGGTGAGTTTGGTTATATGCAGGCTGTTCCTTAGTGTATAGGGGTCGGCTGACAGTCTTACCAGTGAGTCACAAGGTGTTTCTTTAGGGTAAGTCACTAAATAGTATCTAACTTCACCCATATGGTCTTCATTTTGACAATGTCCCACAGAAGTCGTGGTGGCCTAGTGTGTAAGGCACCGTCCTCTCAAGTAAGAAGGTGTGAGATCGATCCTGGGTCAGGTCAGTCGCTTTTCTAAGTTTGTATGTATTTCCTAAATGTTTTGTGGATATCAATGACTGATTAAAAGGTGTATATGAAGAAATCTTGGATCATATATGGTAAAGTTTCGATATTAAAATATCTAGAAGGAAACTGGGAGTATGAAAGTGTGAGGAAACTACTAAGGTTGAGGGTCAATAGGTAAGTAGTTCCAGTGACATGCGCTACTTACTAGAATCAGCCGAGGCGGCCGACGCGCGGCTGGTGTTCCGCCTGGACGCGGGCTGCGGCGCCGCGTACGGCTTCCGCGCGGCCGCTGACCTGCCCTGCCATAGGATCGTACTAGCTGCTAGGTCCAGGTTCTTTAGGTGAGTTTAGCAAGTGCCTAGGCGTTTCCCTAGTATATAAGGGTGGGCTGACAGTCTTACCTGTGTGTCACAAAGTGTTCTTTGAGGTAAGTCACTAATAGTTCTTGTATATAGTCGTAATTTTGAAGTTGTCCCACAGAAGTCGTGATAGCTAGGTGTGTAAGGCACCGTCCTCTCAAGTATGAGGGCGTGAGATCGATCCCAGGTCTGGTCAGTGACTTTGCTAAGTTTGTATGTATTTTCTAAGTATTTCTTGGACACCAATGACTAGTTGAAGGTGAATCTGAAGAAATCTTGGAACATATATGGTAAAGTTTCGATATTAAAGTATCTAGAAGGAAACTTGGAGTATGAAAGTGTGAGGAAACTACTAAGGTTAAGGGTCAATAGGTAAGTAGTTCCAGTGACATGTGCTACTTACTAGAATCAGCCGAGGCGGCTGATGCTCGGCTGGTGTTCCGCCTGGACGCGGGCTGCGGCGCCGCGTACGGCTTCCGCGCGGCCGCTGACCTGCCCTGCCATAGGATCGTGCTAGCTGCTAGGTCCAGGTTCTTTAGGTGAGTTTACCAAGTGCCTAGGCTGTTCCTTAGTGTGTAGGGGTCAGCTGGAAGTCCAACCAGTGTGTCACAAGGTGTTCTTAAGGTAAGTCACTAGTAGTTCTATATGGTCTTAATTTTAACAGTGTCACACAGAAGTTGTGGTGGCCTAGTGTGTAAAGGACCAACCTATCATGTAAGAGTGCGTGAGATCGACCCCAAGATGTTGGGTAGGTTTACAGTCTAATTGGATGAAGCTGAGTACGATACTGGTAGTTATTTTCTTAATTTATATTGTTTCAATGACGGTTAAAGGCCTTTCTATCAAGTTTCCATATTTTCCGATGATTTGGTAAGTTTATCAGTCTTGATGGTAGGCGGTAGATTTTCTCGTCATCTTGGAGTATGACGGCTGTTCCCAAAATTCTATCTATCCATTGCTACCAGATTGCGTGCCGAAAGGGAGTGTAATGTGTTTTTGTTTTTGCTTACTAGAAATTTAACATCGCTTATATGGAATTTTAATATCAAAATTCTATCATTTAGTAAGCAAAGCATAAGAGAATGCACCTAATAATTTCGTGGTAATTCAAAAATCGATATAATGCAATTTCAAAATAAGGTTCATTGACTCTCCACAAGGTACCATTTTAATCTCCTTTCAGCCTTATTCTAACACCTTTTATATTTATATGTCTCCCCTCACAGGAGCGTGATGTCTCGTCGCGCGGTTGGCGGTGGCGGCGGCGCGGCGGCGTGGTGCGTGGACGAGAAGGTGCTGCCGCGCCGCTTCGCGCGGGCGCTGCTGCATGCTGCCTATACTGATACTGTGAGTTATACTTACCACATAATGGTGAACTTAGATTATTGTCAGCTGAGGAGGTTAGTCAGCTGCGCAGGACATATATTATTATAGTGCAGGCACATTTGCTTGCACACAGGTGCACTCACTATTCCTTCACTCTCATAGCGCGATGTGACGACACTTTTCAAATGCAAGGAATTGAAAAAAAATAAGAAGAATCTCTTAAAATATAAGAAAATTATAGAACAAATTATCTATTACAGAATAGACTATCGCCGATAAACGGTAATATGGATCTGCGCTGGCTACCAACTGTCTGTATACAGCCTTACTTAAAGCACAGAATAAAAATGTACAGTTGTGAAGCGACCTACTAACGTTCGTAAAAATAACACACACACACATGCATCGACGAGCTTTTACCAGCACTTCTAATGCTGTCAGTGCTGAGTACATGCATGTTGACTAACCTTGTTATAGTTATCGGCACGAATCTTGAGCTCTGACCTACATATGCGCAGAAGTAATTTATTGGGTCCCTTTCGTGGTATGAAGTGAGGCGCGGGGGCTAAAGCGGTGATTGGCCCGCAGTGCATCGCGTCATAGCCGTCACTCGGGATTGGTTGTTTGCTAATAAATCACTTCTGCGCAGATGTAGATCAGAGCTCAAGATTCGTGCCGATAACTATACTATAAACAAAGTCGCTTTGTCTGTCTCTATATCCCTATCCCTATACACTTAAATCTTTCAAACTACATAATGGATTGCGAGATTGGATGCGGTTTTTATTTTATATCAGGTAGAGTATTTCAAGAGAACGGTTTATGTGTACAATAACATCCGTTAAATAGTGTGGAAATACTGTTATCCCGTGCGAAGTCGGAGCGGGTCGCTAGGAGATAATAATATCCCACCCAAAACAAAAATGTGAAAGACTGCCAAGTTCGATAATATGGGAATGCTTCGCCAATAAAAGAAGTGAGATCTGAATAAGTACCAAGTTCCATACACATACCTCAGTTAAAAATAGTTACTTTTTAACCCCCGACGCAAAAACGACGGGGTGTTATAAGTTTGACGTGTCTGTGTGTGTGTGTGTGTGTGTGTGTGTGTATGTGGCATCGTAGCTCCCAAACGGATGATCCGATTGTAATGCGGTTTTTTTTGTTTAAAAGGTATGTCAGTCGGGAGTGTTCTTAGCTATGTTTGGTGGAAATCGGTTCAGGTCTTCAAGGTCATCAGCTCGTTTGCTAGATGTGATAGGAATGTTACACGCTCAGTTTACTTGCAAGTATGTGGGATCTGAAATTTGAAACACTAATTTCTTTTGGAACCACTGAGCTGGTCTGCTGTTAGGGCACGAAGGTAGGAGACGTAACCCTGAACTGCCTTTTAGTAAACCCATCGAGTTTGGGCTCGTTGAATTTGTCTTGACGAGTTCTCTTCATGTTTCTGATTGACGAGAACCTGATGCTGGAAATGGGATGTGGCGGATGAAACCCTGGAATGCCGGAATGAAACGGATAAACCGATTTACATTTTTGCTGAAAATCTAGAATGTCCAAAGGTTAATCTTTATTGTTTCTCAATCTGTGCAATTCTCCCAGAGCCAGTTTGTCATGAGGATTGTTAAACAGCTTCCTTTGGCCGAGATCGCATATAGCGACCCCATCTTAAGATAAAATAAATTAAATGAAAGAAGGAAAAATTAAGGAGCTCCTTTAAAAAGCATGAAATAAAATTAAATTATAAATTTAAAAAAACCCCCGACCCAAAAAAAGTACGCAATAATTATGACAAAAGGTTAAAAACGCTAAACCCCATAAAAAGCAAAAAATAACTTTTAACACTACGTAAACTAAATTTTGACGTGTCGGGGGACCGCTTTTTACCTTCATAAATACTTACATAAATCAAATGATACCTACCTAATTACAACATTCGTTTAAAAAAAAAACACGTATCTAAAGTAATGAATTAGAGCGGTCCCCCGACACGACAAAATTTAGTTTACGTAGTGTTAAAAGTTATTTTTTGCTTTTTATGGGGTTTAGCGTTTTTAACCTTTTGTCATAATTATTGCGTACTTTTTTTGGGTCGGGGGTTTTTTTAAATTTATAATTTAATTTTTAATGATGTTACTTGGCAAGTTTTCATACACCTTGTTATAAACCTACTAAACGCAATGAATCAAGTATTTAATTTTCTATTAAAACTTGCCAAGTAATCATCATTAAAAAGTAACTATTTTTAACTGAGGTATGTGTATGAAACTTGGTACTTATTCAGATCTCACTTCTTTTATAGGCGAAGCATTCCCATATTATCGAACTTGGCAGTCTTTCACATTTTTGTTTTGGGTGGGTTTTCATTTATTTTTGTAAGGTTGTTTATTTTATTTTTTTCTTATGATGAAGTTAGTTAAAGAAATGTCTCATTTATACTATCTTTTAGATTTTTTAATATGCACTATGTTTCTTACAAAGAAATGAACTAGATTAACTATCACTAGATTTACCAACTGACTGACATGACATGTTATCATATATTATGTTCGTGGATCAAAGTTACACATTCGTTATTTTCAAAAGTGATTCACACTTGGCCGTTTTCAGATTTTTACTTTACTTTGACTAAATACAAACCTTTGTACCATTCGAAGATACATTATATAAATATAGATAAATTTAGTTCGTTTTAGTTCCTTAGGGGTATAAATTTACACCGGGTATAAAACACCTTCATTATTTTGAAACCGACTCACACTTGGCCATTTTCAGATTTTTCCCTTTACCCTGACATAAAGACCTACCTCCATGCCAAATTTCAAGTCAATACGACCATTGGAAGTGGTCTAGGTTTTTGATGAGTGAGTCAGTGAATCAGTGAATAAGTGAATCAGTCAGTGAGTGTATAGTAAAAATAGCGATTTTCTGACGTCAATATCTCAAGACCTACAATAGGTATATTAATGAAATTTTGTATTTTAGATAAGTGAGGGGGTCTCAACAGATACTAGAAATTTGATATGCGTAAATAAAATAGATTTTGAGTTACAGGGGGGTCGAATTTGGCCCGAAATGGTTCGTGTAATATAACCCACGGCCGGTGTGTCGCCTTTTTTGCTCGAACTTGGCGGACACACTGCCGTGTGTCTAGATATTTTATATCGAAACACCTTTTACACACGGTAGCTCCATCATCATCATCTGCTTAGACTTGACCCAACTATGTCGGGGTCCGGCTTCCAGTCTAACCGCATGCAGCTAAGTACCAGTGTGTCACAAGGAGCGACTGCCCTATCTGACCTCCTCAACCCAGTTACCCGGGCAACCCAATACGTGTCAATAACGACCGAATATCGAAATGTACTCCATTTACGTTAATCATTATCAGTATTTTGGGGTAAAACTGGTTATCAGCTTCTAACTCACAGTTGATATAATTAATGTTTGTTATAGCAGTTTTATTTAATAACTTATTTGTTGTTGTTGCAGGTGGATCTAAGTCTGATAGGCCGTAACTCCACGTCTCCGTCTTCCACCAACAGCACCGGCAGCGGCAACGTGAGTCAAAAATTACCTTCAATATATTTTTATTTTTTAAATCTATATGAGCGTATTCTGTAAATATCTTTGTCAATAATTGTAGTGCAAATCTATAAAATTTAAAAATATTATAAGTCTGAAAATTTTTACCTTTACTTACACTTACTTGGATATTTTAACCTACTCAAAAAATGCTGTGTATATTAAATTCCCGAACTTAGTTCTGAAATAAAGATTCAAGGATAGTCTGTGAAGAAATGCCAGTCCCAATATGCAATATAATATCCTGTAGCAATACATTTAAACGATTTAATTTCAAACGAGTGTACAAATTGTATGTATTTGTCTACGAAGTTCACAATATAACATTATATTGCAGGCATGGTCGGGTGTAGCTCGCGGCGGCTCGCGTCCCGTCACGGCCGCCATGCTAGACGACGCCTTCCAACTATATGAAATCGCCAGGTCAGTAATTATTCTAGCTGGGAAGATATTTTTTAGAATGGGTGATTGGGGAAAAGGGGATTTAGGGAAAAAAATCTTGGATATTTCTCCTTCTTCTTCCTCCTGCCCTGTTGTTATTTTTTATTGGTATTAAAATTGAGATGGCATGAAATGAGTATTTCATAATTGATTTCGGAAATAATGCAATTGTAAAACTTGTCTGTGTTTTTTTTCTGGTTATACACAGTTATAACTTTCTTTGTATTCACCACTAACGTAAAAGTTATCAAGTTTAAATGCTTTGTGTGTCTGTCTGTGACAATACAGCTCTGAAACGGGTGAACCGATGCCATTTACGTTATTGGTGAACTTGGGCCAAATCTTTGATTTAATTCTAAAATAACCAGTGGCAGTTAAATAAACACAGAGCGCGATAAAATTTAAATTTTTAACATTCAAAAAGTGCTGTTTTGCAGTCAAGTTTGAATAAATAAATTTAAGTTTTCATATTACTATGTTCCCAGGTTCGTAGAGATGCCGATAGTAGTGCAAGGCTGCGAGGACGCGATAGTGGAAGCCCTGACGCCCGACAGCTTGCCGCACGTGCTGCGCTGGGCCGCACAGCCTCATGCCTCGCATTGGGTGCACAGGTACATATGTAACTTATCTATACATATAATAAAATGATAGGAAAGTCAAAACTGTACATTGAATATATTTTTAAAAGAATGTAAAGAGTATTTAGTTGGTGTGAGATATTTCACCTCTATGGTTTTATTTTGTTTATGTCTGAATACGATTTGTCAATGTCGAATGTAATGTGACATGACAGATATAAGAAAAACTGTAAATTTTTACAATTAAATAAAGAGCTTTGAATGTTGTTTCGTCACTTGAAACGCAGTCAAGTTATTTTATTTAACCTTATAAAACAACATTCTTCGCAAAATACGAGTTTAAGAAGATGGATAAACTAAGGTTTGAATTTACGATTAAAAGTTTCGATGATCCCAAGACGAATACTCTGGCTGTTACCTCAATAACAACAAAAGAGGGTAAGATTTACCGTATACCACAAGAATATCAGCCAGTGAAATACCATGGTAAATTAATGGAGACCGAAACATATAAAACATTAAAGAATACTTTGCAAAGGCGACACGAAAAAAGAAATTTATGGATAACCTTATCGGATGAGCTAAGAAAGATTTATATGGACAACGATGAAAACATACAATTCAGGAATTATTTCCTGGAAGAAGTTTCGAATAAAACGACAACAAGCGAGGCAACCACTTCTCCACAATCAAAGAGGCAGAATTTAAAAAAGATCTCAGAAAAATTTGTTATTGATAAATTCAACGGAGAAAACTCAAACGTAACCCAATGGATGGCTATTTTTGAAAGGGAATGCACTCGTTTGGAATTAACTGAGGATGAGGACAAAATTGAAATTTTTAGACTTTTTTTAGATAAATCTTGTTTACACTGGTATAGTTCAATGTTAATAAAACATACAATGACTTCCGAATGGAAACAGTGGAAGGAAGATTTTTGTGATACTTACGAAGACAAAGGTTGGACACAGATAAGATATGCAATTGAATTTAAGTATGTAACAGGATCGCTATTGGACTATGCAACAAAAAAGGAAAAAATATTGTTAGAAATGGATAATACAATAAATAAAACTACTCTCATTAATTTGATTGCAGCGGGTCTACCGAGTTTTGTAACAGATAGAATTGATAGAATGGAAATAAATGAGACTAAAGACCTGTTTAACGAAGTCAAAAGCTTGGAGCACTTAGTAAACAAAAAAGTTTTTGGTAAAAAGAAAACTGATAATTCTGTTACAAAAACAAAAGAACCATGCAAGATTTGTAAAAGACTGAATAAAGGTAACAGATATCATCCTGAAGATTCCTGCTGGTTTAAGATAAATGAAGGAAAACAAAATGTTATCAATTTTGTTAACAATTCACAAGTAGAAACTGAATTAAATGAAATGGACCAAAAAAACTAATAGTGCCACCATTGATTAAAGTCAAGGTAACATTAAATAACGCATTAGATGCATTTGGAATTTACGATTCCGGTTCTAATGTCTCATTAATTAATTCAAAACTGCTAAAGTTAAAAGACGAAGACATGAATAAGGCACAAAATGTGAAATTGACTACAATTAATGGTGTGAAAGAAACAAATGGCATTGTAAAATTGAAAATAAAAATTTTCGAAATAGAAGAAGAAGTTAATGTGTTTGTGATTAACAAGAACAATTTTAACTACGACTTTTTGATTGGATTGGATATGATCAAACAATTTAAATTGATCCAAAATGAAAAACTGCAAATTACACAAAAAATAAATAAAAATGTGGAAAACAGAGCAGAACAAGAAACATCAAAAAGTTGTGACAAGTTCACTGTGAATTTTAACGAACATGTTGATGAAAAGAATTTTAATATTTTAACTAACCACCTGGAAAAGGAACAAGAAGAAAAAATAAATGAACTAATTGAAAAATACAAATCAATCTTTGCAAAAGATAAATATGATGTTGGAACTGTTAAGGATTATGAAGCCAGAATTGATTTATTAATCGATAAATACTGCAATAAAAGACCTTACAGATGCAATATTGAAGATAAGAAAGAAATAGAAAGTCAAGTATCAAAGTTATTGGAGAATAAGCTTATAGAGGAATCATACAGTCCATTTGCTGCTCCAGTAACGCTGGCATTCAAAAGGGAAGACAATAGAAGATCAAGACTTTGTATAGACTTTCGGGATTTAAACAAACTTGTTGTTCCACAATCACAACCATTTCCATTAATTGAAGATCTGGTTGTAAAAACTAGAAATTGTAAATATTTTACTACACTTGACATAAATTCGGCATTTTGGTCTATACCATTACGAATAGAAGATAAAAGCAAAACAGCTTTTGTTACACAAGATGGCCATTATCAGTGGACCTGTTTACCATTTGGATTAAAAACATCTCCGGCAATATTCCAAAGGATATTAAGTACTATCATAAGACGACATGGCCTTTCAGAATTCACGGTAAACTATATAGATGATATCCTGATTTTTTCCAGATCCTTTTCTGAACATGTAGCCCATTTAATAAAATTATTCGAAGCGATTAAGAAGGAAGGCTTTAGACTGAAGTTTTCTAAATGCAAATTTGCATCAGACACAGTGAAGTATTTGGGACACATTATTCATAACAATTCAGTAAGTCCAATAAAAGATAATTTAATATCAATAAAGAATTTCCCAGTACCACAAAATCAGAAAAATGTGAGACAATTTTTGGGAAAAATTAACTTTTATAACGAATATATACCTAATACTGCGATAACATTGGATCCACTACACAATTTACTAAGGAAGAATCAAAAATTTATTTGAACAGAAGACATTATGAGTTCAAAGTAGGAGATATGGTATTCGTGGAAAATGGAAATAAATTAAACAGAAAAAAACTGGACGAGTTGAAAATTGGGCCGTATGAAATAATAGAAAAGCTATCAAATTCAATATATAGAATTAATACAGGCCATAGAAAATCAGAATCTAATCTCTTCCACATCACCAAACTGCTACCGGCTCCTGAATTTGACGATGTGTTATAACATAAAATTGTAAGGTACAATTTTCTCTTTGTAGGGGGGGGATGTAAAGAGTATTTAGTTGGTGTGAGATATTTCACCTCTATGGTTTTATTTTGTTTATGTCTGAATACGATTTGTCAATGTCGAATGTAATGTGACATGACAGATATAAGAAAAACTGTAAATTTTTACAATTAAATAAAGAGCTTTGAATGTTGTTTCGTCACTTGAAACGCAGTCAAGTTATTTTATTTAACCTTATAAAACAACATTCTTCGCAAAATACGAGTTTAAGAAGATGGATAAACTAAGGTTTGAATTTACGATTAAAAGTTTCGATGATCCCAAGACGAATACTCTGGCTGTTACCTCAATAACAACAAAAGAGGGTAAGATTTACCGTATACCACAAGAATATCAGCCAGTGAAATACCATGGTAAATTAATGGAGACCGAAACATATAAAACATTAAAGAATACTTTGCAAAGGCGACACGAAAAAAGAAATTTATGGATAACCTTATCGGATGAGCTAAGAAAGATTTATATGGACAACGATGAAAACATACAATTCAGGAATTATTTCCTGGAAGAAGTTTCGAATAAAACGACAACAAGCGAGGCAACCACTTCTCCACAATCAAAGAGGCAGAATTTAAAAAAGATCTCAGAAAAATTTGTTATTGATAAATTCAACGGAGAAAACTCAAACGTAACCCAATGGATGGCTATTTTTGAAAGGGAATGCACTCGTTTGGAATTAACTGAGGATGAGGACAAAATTGAAATTTTTAGACTTTTTTTAGATAAATCTTGTTTACACTGGTATAGTTCAATGTTAATAAAACATACAATGACTTCCGAATGGAAACAGTGGAAGGAAGATTTTTGTGATACTTACGAAGACAAAGGTTGGACACAGATAAGATATGCAATTGAATTTAAGTATGTAACAGGATCGCTATTGGACTATGCAACAAAAAAGGAAAAAATATTGTTAGAAATGGATAATACAATAAATAAAACTACTCTCATTAATTTGATTGCAGCGGGTCTACCGAGTTTTGTAACAGATAGAATTGATAGAATGGAAATAAATGAGACTAAAGACCTGTTTAACGAAGTCAAAAGCTTGGAGCACTTAGTAAACAAAAAAGTTTTTGGTAAAAAGAAAACTGATAATTCTGTTACAAAAACAAAAGAACCATGCAAGATTTGTAAAAGACTGAATAAAGGTAACAGATATCATCCTGAAGATTCCTGCTGGTTTAAGATAAATGAAGGAAAACAAAATGTTATCAATTTTGTTAACAATTCACAAGTAGAAACTGAATTAAATGAAATGGACCAAAAAAACTAATAGTGCCACCATTGATTAAAGTCAAGGTAACATTAAATAACGCATTAGATGCATTTGGAATTTACGATTCCGGTTCTAATGTCTCATTAATTAATTCAAAACTGCTAAAGTTAAAAGACGAAGACATGAATAAGGCACAAAATGTGAAATTGACTACAATTAATGGTGTGAAAGAAACAAATGGCATTGTAAAATTGAAAATAAAAATTTTCGAAATAGAAGAAGAAGTTAATGTGTTTGTGATTAACAAGAACAATTTTAACTACGACTTTTTGATTGGATTGGATATGATCAAACAATTTAAATTGATCCAAAATGAAAAACTGCAAATTACACAAAAAATAAATAAAAATGTGGAAAACAGAGCAGAACAAGAAACATCAAAAAGTTGTGACAAGTTCACTGTGAATTTTAACGAACATGTTGATGAAAAGAATTTTAATATTTTAACTAACCACCTGGAAAAGGAACAAGAAGAAAAAATAAATGAACTAATTGAAAAATACAAATCAATCTTTGCAAAAGATAAATATGATGTTGGAACTGTTAAGGATTATGAAGCCAGAATTGATTTATTAATCGATAAATACTGCAATAAAAGACCTTACAGATGCAATATTGAAGATAAGAAAGAAATAGAAAGTCAAGTATCAAAGTTATTGGAGAATAAGCTTATAGAGGAATCATACAGTCCATTTGCTGCTCCAGTAACGCTGGCATTCAAAAGGGAAGACAATAGAAGATCAAGACTTTGTATAGACTTTCGGGATTTAAACAAACTTGTTGTTCCACAATCACAACCATTTCCATTAATTGAAGATCTGGTTGTAAAAACTAGAAATTGTAAATATTTTACTACACTTGACATAAATTCGGCATTTTGGTCTATACCATTACGAATAGAAGATAAAAGCAAAACAGCTTTTGTTACACAAGATGGCCATTATCAGTGGACCTGTTTACCATTTGGATTAAAAACATCTCCGGCAATATTCCAAAGGATATTAAGTACTATCATAAGACGACATGGCCTTTCAGAATTCACGGTAAACTATATAGATGATATCCTGATTTTTTCCAGATCCTTTTCTGAACATGTAGCCCATTTAATAAAATTATTCGAAGCGATTAAGAAGGAAGGCTTTAGACTGAAGTTTTCTAAATGCAAATTTGCATCAGACACAGTGAAGTATTTGGGACACATTATTCATAACAATTCAGTAAGTCCAATAAAAGATAATTTAATATCAATAAAGAATTTCCCAGTACCACAAAATCAGAAAAATGTGAGACAATTTTTGGGAAAAATTAACTTTTATAACGAATATATACCTAATACTGCGATAACATTGGATCCACTACACAATTTACTAAGGAAGAATCAAAAATTTATTTGAACAGAAGACATTATGAGTTCAAAGTAGGAGATATGGTATTCGTGGAAAATGGAAATAAATTAAACAGAAAAAAACTGGACGAGTTGAAAATTGGGCCGTATGAAATAATAGAAAAGCTATCAAATTCAATATATAGAATTAATACAGGCCATAGAAAATCAGAATCTAATCTCTTCCACATCACCAAACTGCTACCGGCTCCTGAATTTGACGATGTGTTATAACATAAAATTGTAAGGTACAATTTTCTCTTTGTAGGGGGGGGATGTAAAGAGTATTTAGTTGGTGTGAGATATTTCACCTCTATGGTTTTATTTTGTTTATGTCTGAATACGATTTGTCAATGTCGAATGTAATGTGACATGACAGATATAAGAAAAACTGTAAATTTTTACAATTAAATAAAGAGCTTTGAATGTTGTTTCGTCACTTGAAACGCAGTCAAGTTATTTTATTTAACCTTATAAGAATACTTGAGGGGTGATCCATAATCGATTCTGAACCCAAATATGTAGTTTTTAGAATTTTTGTCTGTATGTCTGTTTATCTGTATGTTTGTCCCGGATAAACTCAAAAAGTACTGCATGGATTTAAATCAAATTTTGCATGACTATTACCTGGGGGTCGGTTCAACACATAGGCTATATATTATCACGCTATCACCTACGGGGGTTGATCAATGAACGATTAAATAAACGAAATTGCCCACGCAGACGAAGTCGCGGGCAACAGCTAGTAGGGAATAAGGCTACGGTGCAGTAATAGAGCAGATTGTAGTGTGAGGGATTGACTACGACGTAGCAATAGAGCAAATTAGTGGATGGAACAAAGAATTGACTACGGCGTAGTAATAGGGTAACAAAGGAATGACTACGGCGTAGCATTAGAGCAGATTGAAGTGTAGTAAGGGATGGCTACGGCGTAGCTATAGAGCGGATTGTCGAACAAGGGATTAACTACATCTGACGCTGGACAGCTTGCCGCACGTGCTGCGCTGGGCCGCACAGCCGCATTGGGTGCATAGGTATGTAACTTATAGGGAATAAGGCTACGGCGCAGTAATAGAGCAGATTGTAGTGTGAGGGATTGACTACGACGTAGCAATAGGGCACGTTAGTGTTGTAAGGGATTGACTACGCCGTAGCAATAGGGCACGTTACAGTGTTGTAAGGGATTGACTACGGCGTAGCAATAGGGTAGCAAGGGAATACCTACGGCGTAGCAAGGGATTGTTTACGGCAGTAGTTCCCAAACTTATTTTTCTCGTGGACCACTTTCAAAATTTTACTGGTTTCGGTGGACCCCCTGCTGCTACATTTCTACCACATTCTTAAAGTCGCCAAAAAATAAAAATTGTGTCACTTCTGAGTTCTGTCCCTAGATTCCGATATGTAAAATAAAAACGAAAAATGGTACATTTTATATCACTTTATTTATTAAAATAAAATAATAGAATTGTAATTCACTTTATTTATTAAAAAAAAATATTCACTTTATTTACTAATATAAGTTCAGGTCATAATTTGAATTAATGGGAAGGATGTACCTATCTGATGGAGTGTCAGCAAACGATCAATTTTTGACTTTATTTTTGTGAGCAATAACCGCAAATCCCCCCGCTCTATGATGTTTAATTTGCTCCTTTTTTTGTTAAGAGGTTTGTAACGGCACTAAAACTCCTTTCGACAAGGTATGACGAGGGAAAAGCTATTAAAAATTTCCTTGCGATTTCCCACAGTCCAGGATATTTTTCGGGTATTTCTGCTTGCAGCCAAAATGTTGGGTAGCCTTTTCTAATTGCCTTGCCTTATTAAAATATTATCTGCTTAGATAGGTACTTAAAACAATGTAGGTAGGCCTTTATAAAAACTATGCTTACATTTTTGCTCTTTACTATCAAAAGCAGATAAATTTTCGTGGACCCCCATTAACATCTTATGGACCCCCATTTTTTGTTCACGCCTACGTAGACCCCCAGCAAGTCTCCCGTGGACCCCTGGGGGTCCACCTGGACCACTTTGGGAATCACTGGTTTACGGCGTATGGGTATAGAAAAGGGTAGTGTATGCAGTGTAACAATGGATTTGCTACGCTGTAGTTCAAGCTCGCTGTCGTGAAGCACAGACTACGACGTAGTCTAGAACTGTGTGTATTGTGGTTTCAGACAAGCGATGCGGTACCTGCGCGACGAGTTCCCCACGATCATGTCGGGCAGCAGCTGCGGCCGCATCCCCACCAGCGCGCTGTGCGAGGCGCTGGCGTCGCCCTTCCTGCAGGCCAGCGAGCCCCAGGCGCTGCGGGCGCTGCTGCGCTGGGCAGCCGCCGCCCGCCCCGACCCGCCCCCGCGAGGTGAGTGTCCGCCCCCCCTGCCTGCAGGCCAGCGAGCCCCAGGCGCTGCGGGCGCTGCTGCGCTGGGCAGCCGCCGCCCGCCCCGACCCGCCCCCGCGAGGTGAGTGTCCGCCCCCCCTGCCTGCAGGCCAGCGAGCCCCAGGCGCTGCGGGCGCTGCTGCGCTGGGCAGCCGCCGCCCGCCCCGACCCGCCCCCGCGAGGTGAGTGTCCGCCCCCCCTGCCTGCAGGCCAGCGAGCCCCAGGCGCTGCGGGCGCTGCTGCGCTGGGCAGCCGCCGCCCGCCCCGACCCGCCCCCGCGAGGTGAGTGTCCGCCCCCCCTGCCTGCAGGCCAGCGAGCCCCAGGCGCTGCGGGCGCTGCTGCGCTGGGCAGCCGCCGCCCGCCCCGACCCGCCCCCGCGAGGTGAGTGTCCGCCCCCCCTGCCTGCAGGCCAGCGAGCCCCAGGCGCTGCGGGCGCTGCTGCGCTGGGCAGCCGCCGCCCGCCCCGACCCGCCCCCGCGAGGTGAGTGTCCGCCCCCCCTGCCTGCAGGCCAGCGAGCCCCAGGCGCTGCGGGCGCTGCTGCGCTGGGCAGCCGCCGCCCGCCCCGACCCGCCCCCGCGAGGTGAGTGTCCGCCCCCCCTGCCTGCAGGCCAGCGAGCCCCAGGCGCTGCGGGCGCTGCTGCGCTGGGCAGCCGCCGCCCGCCCCGACCCGCCCCCGCGAGGTGAGTGTCCGCCCCCCCTGCCTGCAGGCCAGCGAGCCCCAGGCGCTGCGGGCGCTGCTGCGCTGGGCAGCCGCCGCCCGCCCCGACCCGCCCCCGCGAGGTGAGTGTCCGCCCCCCCTGCCTGCAGGCCAGCGAGCCCCAGGCGCTGCGGGCGCTGCTGCGCTGGGCAGCCGCCGCCCGCCCCGACCCGCCCCCGCGAGGTGAGTGTCCGCCCCCCCTGCCTGCAGGCCAGCGAGCCCCAGGCGCTGCGGGCGCTGCTGCGCTGGGCAGCCGCCGCCCGCCCCGACCCGCCCCCGCGAGGTGAGTGTCCGCCCCCCCTGCCTGCAGGCCAGCGAGCCCCAGGCGCCCCAGCTCCCATGACATTTTTCACTCCACCTACAAGACTTATCCTATCACATGACATTTTTCACCCGCACTTACAAGACTTGCATTTTCATCTGCACCTGTAATAGTGCAGTCATTGAAGCATTATTGCTACGATTTTTTTTTCAGCCAATTTTTTCACTTTTTCATCGGTTTTTTGCAAATATCTCCAAAAATATACGTTTTATCGAAAATTTATAAATAGTAGGGGAGGCGAGGGTGCTAAATCGGGAGTGACTCGAGCGTCAATGAGACCTATTAGATTGCGAAGCTTAGATGATAAGAAGAAAAAAATGTCCTGACATACACACACTTTCATCGGTGGGTGGAGCGGCTATAAACTTTCAAAAATGTAAAAAAAAACAGTTGCATGGACATACTGGAGCGCGTCAGATATTAATAGCATGCACGTCCTACGTCATTTTGAAAACATACGTATATTAATCTGACTGTTTCCATGGTGGGGGTGGTAGTAGGTAAGGGTTAAAAATGGGAAAAAAAATAATTTTATCGAGCGCGTCAGATTATCAAAAGGGGTGTTAAGTGAACCAAAACGAAGGCTCTTATGCAATAATCTGACGATTTAGACGTGACCTAAACTCGTGGCCATTACTTGAAATTGCAAAAAAAAATCGCCATTTTGAAATACTCGAGCGCGTCAGATTAAGATATATATGGTTCATTTATGCACCCTTAACGTAATCATCTTATAATCTGACAATTATCTGGAGGAATTCGCATAATCTGACAATGGAAAGTTTTTTTGCAAACCTTTTAACAAATTGAAGAACTGAAAAAATTGCAAGTAAATAAACCAGTATGTACCTATTCTTTGAAGTACAAAACTTTTATTTATAAGCAAATAAGTATGAAAAACATAAAGGACAATGGAAACAAATATACGGATCCTCGTACACTCCACCAATAGCAATGTCATTCATATCATTGTATAGGCCTTTTTATCTAGAACAACCTTTAATATGACAGCTTTGTTGACGTTTGCCCGTCCTGAGATATAGATCAAAAAGTGTGTAAAAGTTGAAACTAAATAATCCATTGATATCTCAAGTTTTTAAAGGAATATCTAAGTGCTACTACGAGTATGTCTTCTAAGTACTATCAACTTTTACACACTTTTTGATCTATATCTCAGAACGGGCAAACATTTCAACAAAGGTGTTATAATAAAGGTTGTTCTCGATAAAAAGGCACATACAATGATATATGTATATGACATTGCTATTAGCGGAGTGTACCAATCTGCTCATACATTACATTCATTTCTATAATAATTACATTTAATTATAATGACATTGATAAATATACATGTGTCATAAACAATACAATAGAATCTATAATAACATGGCTTGACGGAAATAATCTACGCGTAAATCTTACAAAAACTAATTTTATTCAATTTAATATACATAGATAAATCTAAAATCTAAATAATCTGCCTAGCCTTTTCCCAGCTATTTTCATACAAAAATATATATGTCTGATCCTACATATATATATATAAACGTATAAATTTAACTTAATTTATTAGTTTAAAACCATCCAGTAGAGTTGCGCGTTGCCACTCTTGCAGAACAGATAGAAAGAGATAGCAGTTGCTTTCATTGATGAAGTGACACTACGCGCGTAATTTGTGAACCACGTTATGCAGAGTAGAGCCAATGTTAACCGGATGACTAGGCCACCACGACCTGTATGAAAAAGGCGAAGTATACGAAACGGCATTTCTCGGTAACAATGCAACTGGAAGGCACACGTATTTAACAAAAGTATCCAATAAAATGAATCGTCTACGTTAAAAACAATATATCTGCATACCATGACCAGTAACTTCCTGAGATTAGCGAGTTCAAACAAAAAAACTCTTCAGCTTTATAATATTAGTGTAGGTAGATTATTTAAGGGTAGTATTTAAACGCAAATCAAAAAATATCCTTTTTCTCTGCAATAAGATTCCGAATTCCCATCAAAATTACTGATTGCACAGCAAAATATTCAACTCAAAATATCACTAAACACACTACAATTTATTTTCGCAGCGTACAGCGATTTTTCCTAAAGCAAAAGCTTTTTCATCAATGCACAGCTAATAATCTTAATGCACATTATACATGTTAACTCTTTTTCTTTTAAATATAGCTTCTATTTTTATATTATTTACAGCAGTTTTTCTGAATAAAACAGCTTTTTATTAGTCACAGTCATCTTATTATTTATTAATTACGGCATAATGAGATCAGCAAAAAAATATAAAATTAAATACAAAATTGTAATTTATTGAATTATTAATAAGCGTTCACGCTTCCTTTTTTGCCCAATAGGCAACATTTTTAGCTTCTGCAGGTGGCGCCACGTACTTGAGTCGGATCGCAAGTCCGATGATATGCTTGCACAATGCACATACATACTATAGTTCTTAAAAAAATGGGGCTGGTGCATTGTCAGTCATTGTCAGTATTTCCTTTTAGCATACATTTCATATAAGTAGTCATTAAAAGGCTACTACTATAATATCATATTTCAGAATGTTTATAGTCAGAATCATCTTTTGGCATAGTTTTGGAATTTTTATTTTCCTGTAAGAAGCATGCAAACAAGCCTGAAGCATGCAAGCAGGCATGCAGCATGTAAGCAGGCATGCAACATGGAAGTAAGCATGCAACATGCAGCAAGCATGGCTTCTGTCACGGCTCCGGCGCTGCGGGGCTCCGGCGGTCCCATGCGAGCTTATCGTTGCAGATGATTTTCACGCTCACCACCGCAGCTTCGGCTTACTGGCCGGCAGAGCCGGCCAGCCTCAACCGCGTCGGCGAGCGTTAAAACTACCTGCTCCTCAGCTCGCAGGCCGCCTCGCCCCTCCGCGCCTACGCGGTTTTGAATTGCACTCTAGGGGTAGGCAAACAAGACTACGTGGAGTCGGTTTTGCAGCGATTCGTTTTCGTTACTAGCTTCAATTTTTAATACAATGTTTTTAAAGTGAACTCTATCTTACTCGCTCGCGCCACTCTGCACTCCAGTGACGAAAAAGCGCGCGAGACCGCGAACCTTTTCAGTTAATTTGTTCTGGTTTTAGAAATAATGCAATGTGACAGGATTTTTTTGTTATAATAATCATTAAATTGGCCGAGCATGGCTTCTTGAAAATTAAGACAAATATGATGAATAGGTTTTGTTGTACTTACTGGTTAATATGCGACTGGGATAGTTATTTTGCTATGAAATGTGGAAAATTTGCTGTGCAGTCAGTATTAATGCTATGTATGTAGTATTTTTGTACAAGAATAAATTTAACTGTATTGCATTATAATAAAAAAAGCAATGTCATATTGATGTATCATTTCGAATTATCTGCAGTTTGAGTTTTGTTAAACATTTAGTTTATTTGTAGTGAAGTAAGTTATTTGATGTAAAAAAGAATATAAATGATGAGTATTTATTGATAGGCGATTATTTATTTGATATGCAATTTATAATATCCCATTATTTAACACCCAAAATGTACTAACACTTATTGCAAATGAATTGAATTGAAAAAAGAGAGAGAGGAATAGAAACTTGGGAGGAGAATACCGGCATTACGTAGCTGCACGCTTTAAACTTTATCGATTAATTTTCCTTACTTCGGCTTACGGGAATCGTCAGATTTTATATTTTTCGTGAACGTTGAATTACTCCCTTCAAAATAAAAAAAAAATAGCCGCGCTCGAGAAAGTCAAGATGACGTTTTTTTTTTACAAGTTTGTAACCTTCCTACTTCTTATCGTCAATCGCAAATTGTCAGATTAGTGGAATATACACTTTTTAGCATATAACTAACTTACCCTATCTTAATCTGACGCGCTGGAGAATGTCAGATGATAATTTTTTTTTTACTAATCTGATCCTTTATTCTAGACGCGCGGCTGCATATACAGGGCTTATATTTGGTGGAGGTGTTAAATGGGGTAATAGGTACCTCCCTATATACTAATCTGCCGCGCTTGAGTAAATCCCGAAATCCCTTCTAGGCCTCCCCTACTAAAAGAACAAAATTGTAGCAGGTAAAACAACGAACAATTTGTTTTTTTATAAAAGGTCCTAAGTGCAATATTAAGCTAGATATTAAAGATCAAAGCCGTTTTTTATTTTGTCTGAAATTTAATCGTTGTGGTCAATGCCATGTAGCGGCGAGTAGATGCATTTTATACATTCTAATACAAATGGGTTTTGTAGTGCTTGAAATAAGCTTTAAGATGAGCACTATTAAAAGTCTTTTGCACGTAAAATAAGTGAGCTGTATTGCAAATAAGGGGAGCATCTTATATTTTTTCTTTTAAATCAATGGGTTTCATAAGTGCCATTTCCACCAAAATTAAAATTAATCGTATTCCGCCTAGGATTAACTTTATTATGAAGAGTTTGATAGATAGTATCAGTTTGGCTGCTTCAGGACAGATATTTTTCAAAAAAGTCACGATTAACGAAAACAACAAAATTTCAAATTAAAGAAAAACCCACTTGTTTTTCATAATATCTCAAAAATTACGACAGATACGTATAAAAGGGTACTGATAAAAAAATTAGGCATTTTTCTGACAAACAAATTGGTTTCTTTGTTTTTTCTGTCGAACAAAAATTGACGGAGATATGATTGTTTAAAGAGCGCGTGGCAGCGCAAACACAGCCTCTCTTAAGCTCTTTAACCCTTCAGCGTTTTAGAAAAAAGTTCTTTACTATATATTGCAATGATGGATGTTGTAGCTCTCTTAATTACTTTTACAGTGGTTTTTTATAAATTGTGATAACATGAAAATTGAAGGAGTTACGGTCCAAAAACTTGTCATATTTTTTTCTACTTAGTAACTGAAAACTTCGGAGTGTCAATATTTGGAGCAATGTGAAAGTAGGCAGTATAATAAAGAGTCACAACTATTGTAATGTGTATATATGTCACCGGAAAATAATAAAACGGGTAAATTGATCAACTTACTAAAATAATAGATGGCATAAACTACGTCGATTAAATTTCAGACAAAATAAAAAACGGCTTTGATCTTTAATATCTAGCTAAATATTGCACTTAGAACACTTTATAAAAAAACAAATTGTTCGTTGTTTTACCTGCTACAATTTTGTTCTTTATTTTCGATAAAACGTATATTTTTGGAGATATTTGCAAAAAACCGATGAAAAACGTGAAAAAATTGCGAATTTTCAATTGCCAATAACTTGAAAAGTATTTTTGCTCTAAATTAGGTCTTCTATCGATATCCGAGGTTATTTTGCAAAAAAATATTCACCCCCAAAGAAGGGGTGGCAACCACCTCCAGGGGGGGTGGCGGAGTTCAAATCATATTCACTTTTGAAGTTAAGGGTAAGATGAACCTAATTCCAAAATTTCATGCAAATCGGTTCACAGTAAAAAAATTCGGAGGTTAGACCGTATTTTTCGCTTCAATGACTGCACTATAAGACCTGTCATTCGCACAGACTGAGTCTTTGCGTTTTTGCAGTAGCTCATAAAATCCGTTACGTGCGATGCGTCAAATACTTGCGATGCGTGCCTGTGGACGCTTACCTTTAAGGGGTAATTTGACCCCCTTTCGGTATTTGGTCCCTACCTATAAAGACGAGTAACATCTGGAAGCATTGAGACACTGTCCGTCCGCTTGTGTTTCACAATTTTGTTTAAAACTTGTCTATCTTATCTCCACAGAATCAGGTCTAGTATGGGCTCGAGCGCAGTCGGTGGGCCGGCGCGGCGGTCGGCGGCGCGACGCCGGCGACGCCGCACTGCGCGACGCGCTGGCGCCGCTCGCGCCGCTGTTGAGGCTGGAGCACCTGCCGCCTGACCATGAGCTGTTGCAGCAGGTGAGTGTCTGTGTGTAGTGTGGGCTCGAGCGCAGTCGGTGGGTCGGCGCGGCGGTCGGCGGCGCGACGCCGGCGACGCCGCACTGCGCGACGCGCTGGCGCCGCTCGCGCCGCTGTTGAGGCTGGAGCACCTGCCGCCTGACCATGAGCTGTTGCAGCAGGTGAGTGTCTGTGTGTAGTGTGGGCTCGAGCGCAGTCGGTGGGTCGGCGCGGCGGTCGGCGGCGCGACGCCGGCGACGCCGCACTGCGCGACGCGCTGGCGCCGCTCGCGCCGCTGTTGAGGCTGGAGCACCTGCCGCCTGACCATGAGCTGTTGCAGCAGGTGAGTGTCTGTGTGTAGTGTGGGCTCGAGCGCAGTCGGTGGGTCGGCGCGGCGGTCGGCGGCGCGACGCCGGCGACGCCGCACTGCGCGACGCGCTGGCGCCGCTCGCGCCGCTGTTGAGGCTGGAGCACCTGCCGCCTGACCATGAGCTGTTGCAGCAGGTGAGTGTCTGTGTGTAGTGTGGGCTCGAGCGCAGTCGGTGGGTCGGCGCGGCGGTCGGCGGCGCGACGCCGGCGACGCCGCACTGCGCGACGCGCTGGCGCCGCTCGCGCCGCTGTTGAGGCTGGAGCACCTGCCGCCTGACCATGAGCTGTTGCAGCAGGTGAGTGTCTGTGTGTAGTGTGGGCTCGAGCGCAGTCGGTGGGTCGGCGCGGCGGTCGGCGGCGCGACGCCGGCGACGCCGCACTGCGCGACGCGCTGGCGCCGCTCGCGCCGCTGTTGAGGCTGGAGCACCTGCCGCCTGACCATGAGCTGTTGCAGCAGGTGAGTGTCTGTGTGTAGTGTGGGCTCGAGCGCAGTCGGTGGGTCGGCGCGGCGGTCGGCGGCGCGACGCCGGCGACGCCGCACTGCGCGACGCGCTGGCGCCGCTCGCGCCGCTGTTGAGGCTGGAGCACCTGCCGCCTGACCATGAGCTGTTGCAGCAGGTGAGTGTCTGTGTGTAGTGTGGGCTCGAGCGCAGTCGGTGGGTCGGCGCGGCGGTCGGCGGCGCGACGCCGGCGACGCCGCACTGCGCGACGCGCTGGCGCCGCTCGCGCCGCTGTTGAGGCTGGAGCACCTGCCGCCTGACCATGAGCTGTTGCAGCAGGTGAGTGTCTGTGTGTAGTGTGGGCTCGAGCGCAGTCGGTGGGTCGGCGCGGCGGTCGGCGGCGCGACGCCGGCGACGCCGCACTGCGCGACGCGCTGGCGCCGCTCGCGCCGCTGTTGAGGCTGGAGCACCTGCCGCCTGACCATGAGCTGTTGCAGCAGGTGAGTGTCTGTGTGTAGTGTGGGCTCGAGCGCAGTCGGTGGGTCGGCGCGGCGGTCGGCGGCGCGACGCCGGCGACGCCGCACTGCGCGACGCGCTGGCGCCGCTCGCGCCGCTGTTGAGGCTGGAGCACCTGCCGCCTGACCATGAGCTGTTGCAGCAGGTGAGTGTCTGTGTGTAGTGTGGGCTCGAGCGCAGTCGGTGGGTCGGCGCGGCGGTCGGCGGCGCGACGCCGGCGACGCCGCACTGCGCGACGCGCTGGCGCCGCTCGCGCCGCTGTTGAGGCTGGAGCACCTGCCGCCTGACCATGAGCTGTTGCAGCAGGTGAGTGTCTGTGTGTAGTGTGGGCTCGAGCGCAGTCGGTGGGTCGGCGCGGCGGTCGGCGGCGCGACGCCGGCGACGCCGCACTGCGCGACGCGCTGGCGCCGCTCGCGCCGCTGTTGAGGCTGGAGCACCTGCCGCCTGACCATGAGCTGTTGCAGCAGGTGAGTGTCTGTGTGTAGTGTGGGCTCGAGCGCAGTCGGTGGGTCGGCGCGGCGGTCGGCGGCGCGACGCCGGCGACGCCGCACTGCGCGACGCGCTGGCGCCGCTCGCGCCGCTGTTGAGGCTGGAGCACCTGCCGCCTGACCATGAGCTGTTGCAGCAGGTGAGTGTCTGTGTGTAGTGTGGGCTCGAGCGCAGTCGGTGGGTCGGCGCGGCGGTCGGCGGCGCGACGCCGGCGACGCCGCACTGCGCGACGCGCTGGCGCCGCTCGCGCCGCTGTTGAGGCTGGAGCACCTGCCGCCTGACCATGAGCTGTTGCAGCAGGTGAGTGTCTGTGTGTAGTGTGGGCTCGAGCGCAGTCGGTGGGTCGGCGCGGCGGTCGGCGGCGCGACGCCGGCGACGCCGCACTGCGCGACGCGCTGGCGCCGCTCGCGCCGCTGTTGAGGCTGGAGCACCTGCCGCCTGACCATGAGCTGTTGCAGCAGGTGAGTGTCTGTGTGTAGTGTGGGCTCGAGCGCAGTCGGTGGGTCGGCGCGGCGGTCGGCGGCGCGACGCCGGCGACGCCGCACTGCGCGACGCGCTGGCGCCGCTCGCGCCGCTGTTGAGGCTGGAGCACCTGCCGCCTGACCATGAGCTGTTGCAGCAGGTGAGTGTCTGTGTGTAGTGTGGGCTCGAGCGCAGTCGGTGGGTCGGCGCGGCGGTCGGCGGCGCGACGCCGGCGACGCCGCACTGCGCGACGCGCTGGCGCCGCTCGCGCCGCTGTTGAGGCTGGAGCACCTGCCGCCTGACCATGAGCTGTTGCAGCAGGTGAGTGTCTGTGTGTAGTGTGGGCTCGAGCGCAGTCGGTGGGTCGGCGCGGCGGTCGGCGGCGCGACGCCGGCGACGCCGCACTGCGCGACGCGCTGGCGCCGCTCGCGCCGCTGTTGAGGCTGGAGCACCTGCCGCCTGACCATGAGCTGTTGCAGCAGGTGAGTGTCTGTGTGTAGTGTGGGCTCGAGCGCAGTCGGTGGGTCGGCGCGGCGGTCGGCGGCGCGACGCCGGCGACGCCGCACTGCGCGACGCGCTGGCGCCGCTCGCGCCGCTGTTGAGGCTGGAGCACCTGCCGCCTGACCATGAGCTGTTGCAGCAGGTGAGTGTCTGTGTGTAGTGTGGGCTCGAGCGCAGTCGGTGGGTCGGCGCGGCGGTCGGCGGCGCGACGCCGGCGACGCCGCACTGCGCGACGCGCTGGCGCCGCTCGCGCCGCTGTTGAGGCTGGAGCACCTGCCGCCTGACCATGAGCTGTTGCAGCAGGTGAGTGTCTGTGTGTAGTGTGGGCTCGAGCGCAGTCGGTGGGTCGGCGCGGCGGTCGGCGGCGCGACGCCGGCGACGCCGCACTGCGCGACGCGCTGGCGCCGCTCGCGCCGCTGTTGAGGCTGGAGCACCTGCCGCCTGACCATGAGCTGTTGCAGCAGGTGAGTGTCTGTGTGTAGTGTGGGCTCGAGCGCAGTCGGTGGGTCGGCGCGGCGGTCGGCGGCGCGACGCCGGCGACGCCGCACTGCGCGACGCGCTGGCGCCGCTCGCGCCGCTGTTGAGGCTGGAGCACCTGCCGCCTGACCATGAGCTGTTGCAGCAGGTGAGTGTCTGTGTGTAGTGTGGGCTCGAGCGCAGTCGGTGGGTCGGCGCGGCGGTCGGCGGCGCGACGCCGGCGACGCCGCACTGCGCGACGCGCTGGCGCCGCTCGCGCCGCTGTTGAGGCTGGAGCACCTGCCGCCTGACCATGAGCTGTTGCAGCAGGTGAGTGTCTGTGTGTAGTGTGGGCTCGAGCGCAGTCGGTGGGTCGGCGCGGCGGTCGGCGGCGCGACGCCGGCGACGCCGCACTGCGCGACGCGCTGGCGCCGCTCGCGCCGCTGTTGAGGCTGGAGCACCTGCCGCCTGACCATGAGCTGTTGCAGCAGGTGAGTGTCTGTGTGTAGTGTGGGCTCGAGCGCAGTCGGTGGGTCGGCGCGGCGGTCGGCGGCGCGACGCCGGCGACGCCGCACTGCGCGACGCGCTGGCGCCGCTCGCGCCGCTGTTGAGGCTGGAGCACCTGCCGCCTGACCATGAGCTGTTGCAGCAGGTGAGTGTCTGTGTGTAGTGTGGGCTCGAGCGCAGTCGGTGGGTCGGCGCGGCGGTCGGCGGCGCGACGCCGGCGACGCCGCACTGCGCGACGCGCTGGCGCCGCTCGCGCCGCTGTTGAGGCTGGAGCACCTGCCGCCTGACCATGAGCTGTTGCAGCAGGTGAGTGTCTGTGTGTAGTGTGGGCTCGAGCGCAGTCGGTGGGTCGGCGCGGCGGTCGGCGGCGCGACGCCGGCGACGCCGCACTGCGCGACGCGCTGGCGCCGCTCGCGCCGCTGTTGAGGCTGGAGCACCTGCCGCCTGACCATGAGCTGTTGCAGCAGGTGAGTGTCTGTGTGTAGTGTGGGCTCGAGCGCAGTCGGTGGGTCGGCGCGGCGGTCGGCGGCGCGACGCCGGCGACGCCGCACTGCGCGACGCGCTGGCGCCGCTCGCGCCGCTGTTGAGGCTGGAGCACCTGCCGCCTGACCATGAGCTGTTGCAGCAGGTGAGTGTCTGTGTGTAGTGTGGGCTCGAGCGCAGTCGGTGGGTCGGCGCGGCGGTCGGCGGCGCGACGCCGGCGACGCCGCACTGCGCGACGCGCTGGCGCCGCTCGCGCCGCTGTTGAGGCTGGAGCACCTGCCGCCTGACCATGAGCTGTTGCAGCAGGTGAGTGTCTGTGTGTAGTGTGGGCTCGAGCGCAGTCGGTGGGTCGGCGCGGCGGTCGGCGGCGCGACGCCGGCGACGCCGCACTGCGCGACGCGCTGGCGCCGCTCGCGCCGCTGTTGAGGCTGGAGCACCTGCCGCCTGACCATGAGCTGTTGCAGCAGGTGAGTGTCTGTGTGTAGTGTGGGCTCGAGCGCAGTCGGTGGGTCGGCGCGGCGGTCGGCGGCGCGACGCCGGCGACGCCGCACTGCGCGACGCGCTGGCGCCGCTCGCGCCGCTGTTGAGGCTGGAGCACCTGCCGCCTGACCATGAGCTGTTGCAGCAGGTGAGTGTCTGTGTGTAGTGTGGGCTCGAGCGCAGTCGGTGGGTCGGCGCGGCGGTCGGCGGCGCGACGCCGGCGACGCCGCACTGCGCGACGCGCTGGCGCCGCTCGCGCCGCTGTTGAGGCTGGAGCACCTGCCGCCTGACCATGAGCTGTTGCAGCAGGTGAGTGTCTGTGTGTAGTGTGGGCTCGAGCGCAGTCGGTGGGTCGGCGCGGCGGTCGGCGGCGCGACGCCGGCGACGCCGCACTGCGCGACGCGCTGGCGCCGCTCGCGCCGCTGTTGAGGCTGGAGCACCTGCCGCCTGACCATGAGCTGTTGCAGCAGGTGAGTGTCTGTGTGTAGTGTGGGCTCGAGCGCAGTCGGTGGGTCGGCGCGGCGGTCGGCGGCGCGACGCCGGCGACGCCGCACTGCGCGACGCGCTGGCGCCGCTCGCGCCGCTGTTGAGGCTGGAGCACCTGCCGCCTGACCATGAGCTGTTGCAGCAGGTGAGTGTCTGTGTGTAGTGTGGGCTCGAGCGCAGTCGGTGGGTCGGCGCGGCGGTCGGCGGCGCGACGCCGGCGACGCCGCACTGCGCGACGCGCTGGCGCCGCTCGCGCCGCTGTTGAGGCTGGAGCACCTGCCGCCTGACCATGAGCTGTTGCAGCAGGTGAGTGTCTGTGTGTAGTGTGGGCTCGAGCGCAGTCGGTGGGTCGGCGCGGCGGTCGGCGGCGCGACGCCGGCGACGCCGCACTGCGCGACGCGCTGGCGCCGCTCGCGCCGCTGTTGAGGCTGGAGCACCTGCCGCCTGACCATGAGCTGTTGCAGCAGGTGAGTGTCTGTGTGTAGTGTGGGCTCGAGCGCAGTCGGTGGGTCGGCGCGGCGGTCGGCGGCGCGACGCCGGCGACGCCGCACTGCGCGACGCGCTGGCGCCGCTCGCGCCGCTGTTGAGGCTGGAGCACCTGCCGCCTGACCATGAGCTGTTGCAGCAGGTGAGTGTCTGTGTGTAGTGTGGGCTCGAGCGCAGTCGGTGGGTCGGCGCGGCGGTCGGCGGCGCGACGCCGGCGACGCCGCACTGCGCGACGCGCTGGCGCCGCTCGCGCCGCTGTTGAGGCTGGAGCACCTGCCGCCTGACCATGAGCTGTTGCAGCAGGTGAGTGTCTGTGTGTAGTGTGGGCTCGAGCGCAGTCGGTGGGTCGGCGCGGCGGTCGGCGGCGCGACGCCGGCGACGCCGCACTGCGCGACGCGCTGGCGCCGCTCGCGCCGCTGTTGAGGCTGGAGCACCTGCCGCCTGACCATGAGCTGTTGCAGCAGGTGAGTGTCTGTGTGTAGTGTGGGCTCGAGCGCAGTCGGTGGGTCGGCGCGGCGGTCGGCGGCGCGACGCCGGCGACGCCGCACTGCGCGACGCGCTGGCGCCGCTCGCGCCGCTGTTGAGGCTGGAGCACCTGCCGCCTGACCATGAGCTGTTGCAGCAGGTGAGTGTCTGTGTGTAGTGTGGGCTCGAGCGCAGTCGGTGGGTCGGCGCGGCGGTCGGCGGCGCGACGCCGGCGACGCCGCACTGCGCGACGCGCTGGCGCCGCTCGCGCCGCTGTTGAGGCTGGAGCACCTGCCGCCTGACCATGAGCTGTTGCAGCAGGTGAGTGTCTGTGTGTAGTGTGGGCTCGAGCGCAGTCGGTGGGTCGGCGCGGCGGTCGGCGGCGCGACGCCGGCGACGCCGCACTGCGCGACGCGCTGGCGCCGCTCGCGCCGCTGTTGAGGCTGGAGCACCTGCCGCCTGACCATGAGCTGTTGCAGCAGGTGAGTGCCATAGAGACCTCGAAGTGACCCTATAGAGTCCACCTATAGAGACCCCGCGAAGACCCCACAATTCCCCTATAGACAACCTGTGGAGACCCCACAGAGTCCCTGTAGAGACCTCGCGGAGACCACACAGAGTTCCCTCCCCATAGAGACTCCGTGGAGATCCCATTGATACTCCGTGGAGACCTCACGAAGACCCCTCTTGAGACCTCATAGATACTCCGCGGAGACCCCACAGATTCCCTCCATATAGACCCCTATGAGACTCCACAGAGTTCCCCCCAAGAGACCCCGTGGATACTCCGTGGAGACCTCACAGAGTAACACCATAGAGACTTCGCGGACACCCCATATAGTACTCTCCAAATTCTTGACTATTAAGCGAAAAGCGCTTATTACAGATGATACAATATTAGGAACGGACGTTGGATTTTTCGTTAAGACATTTTTGCTAGTGATTTGGTTCTTGTGGTTCTAAATTGTTTATCTTTGAATATTTGCATTTTTAAAATAAGTTGATAGCTCTTTAGTGGTTTATCAAACGGGCTTCATATTATGTGTTATTAACACACTTATTTGGTATATTGCAGGTGGTCCGTCGCGGCATAGTGGCTATGGGCGCGGGCGAGGGCGCGGGCACGGCGGCCGCGTGGCTCGGCCGCGGCTCCTACCGCCCGCCCCGCTGCTTCCTGCCTTACTTGGACGAGCTGAAGGTATGTTGTACTGTCGCGGCATAGTGGCTATGGGCGCGGGCGAGGGCGCGGGCACGGCGGCCGCGTGGCTCGGCCGCGGCTCCTACCGCCCGCCCCGCTGCTTCCTGCCTTACTTGGACGAGCTGAAGGTATGTTGTACTGTCGCGGCATAGTGGCTATGGGCGCGGGCGAGGGCGCGGGCACGGCGGCCGCGTGGCTCGGCCGCGGCTCCTACCGCCCGCCCCGCTGCTTCCTGCCTTACTTGGACGAGCTGAAGGTATGTTGTACTGTCGCGGCATAGTGGCTATGGGCGCGGGCGAGGGCGCGGGCACGGCGGCCGCGTGGCTCGGCCGCGGCTCCTACCGCCCGCCCCGCTGCTTCCTGCCTTACTTGGACGAGCTGAAGGTATGTTGTACTGTCGCGGCATAGTGGCTATGGGCGCGGGCGAGGGCGCGGGCACGGCGGCCGCGTGGCTCGGCCGCGGCTCCTACCGCCCGCCCCGCTGCTTCCTGCCTTACTTGGACGAGCTGAAGGTATGTTGTACTGTCGCGGCATAGTGGCTATGGGCGCGGGCGAGTTCCGTACCCAAAGGGTAAAACAGGATCATATTCCCAAGAGTTCGCGGTCCGTCAGTTAGCAGGCTGTATCTCATACACCGTAATAGTTAAGCAATTGAACAGACAGAAGTGTATTTCTGTTGCTGCAATAACGCAAATAAAAACTAAAATAGCAAATAAAAAATCATTTATTCAAACTTGGCTGCAAAACAGCACTTTTTGAACGTCAAAAATGTACAAAAGAGGCCCCCCTTCACCACTTCTCATGTGTTTTTCCTGAAGATAAGAAGTGGCGCAACAAACTCCCTAGCGACACATGTCTGTCTTTCCTATAAAGAAAAAAATCTTAATGATTACAATGTCAATACAAAAGTTATGCCATTCGTAATACAAAATTGAACAATATTAATTACGCAATGTACAATATAATGTAATACGCCTACGAATGTATATTTATAATATAATATCTATCCCCAGGCGTTACTGGAGGACCAGGCGGTGCCGGAAGCAGAGTTGTCCCGCGCGAGACGCGAGCGCTACCTGCATCGGATACCCGACACACTGTATATGGTGAGTGCTATCAGTAGTGGAAGCAAACGCGAGGCTTCCTAGCAAAAGTAGGGCGAGGCCTCATGGAACATTAGTGCGAGGCCCCCTGGCAAGATAGTGCGAGGCCCCCTGGCAAGATAGTGCGAGACCCTAGAAAATATGTGCGCGAGGCCCCTAGCAAAATTAGTGCGAGGCCTCTAGTGAAATAGCGCGAGACCTCTAGTGAAATTAGCGCGAGGGCCCCTAGCAAGATAGCGTGAGGCCCCGAGTGAAGTCAGCTCGAGGGTCCCTAGCAAGGTAGCGTGGGGTTTCTAGGAAAATTAAATCGAGACCTCCTAACAAAATTAGCGCTGAGTCCACAAATAATTAGCCTTAGTCCTCTAGTAAAATTAGGGCGAAGCCCCCCAGCAACATTAGCCCGGGGCCCCTAGCAATACAGCGCGGGCCTCTAGCAAAATTATCGCGGGGCTCCTAGCAAAATTAGTGAGGGCCCCTAGCAAAATTAGCGGTAATTTTTGGCTAACTAATTAAAGAAATTGCAAAATAAATCCTTAAATATTCCAAAACATCAAAATTGTACATCATTAATCGTCAAGTTTTCTCTTCTGCCGTCACTCTCGGTGGCGAATTCACAAAGGCTATTTGAGTTACGTGTCAGACTGAAAAAGGTGGTGTTTTGTTCATACATTCGACGACAAAACCTACCTGCCAATATAGCTTCAGTTATAAAATTGATTGAAATAGAATAGCTTTTGACTTAGTATTTTCAGCAATTAACAGACAAAATCTATACTAATATTATAAAGCTGAAGAGTTTGTTTGTTTGAACGCGCTAATCTCAGGAACTACTGGTCCGATTTGAACAATTCTTTCGGTGTTAGATAGCCCATTTATCGAGGAAGGCTATAGGCTACTTTTTATCCAGGTTAGTGCAGAGGTTCCCGCGGGATGCGGGTGAAACCGCTGGCAGAAGCTAGTCTAGTATATTTGCCTCAAATGGATAAGGTTCCGTCGAGTTTAGTCTACGTATGAAGGTACCCACGCATGAACAAAATCTGGTCGAGTAGAAACAATGCAATTTTTGTTTATCGCGAAAGAGTTTGGCTGTCACCGATTTGTTTGTGAATTCAGCTATGTTTTTTTTTTATTTAAAGGATCAAAATATTTAGTTACCGCTGTTGCGTTAAAATAAATAGTTTGATCATTTCAGTATCAATACCAATTCACTTTGCATTTTTATTCTAAAAGATCTTCGTTGCTACACGTTTCAGTGAATTTGTCAAATTTTGTTCTAGGATGTACAATGTACATACTAGGATTTTGTCAAGATTTCGCCTCCCGGAGTGCAAGATTTGTTCTTTAATTTCTGTGACTGTTATTTATCTCGTATAGGTGGCAGCAGCGCGGTCATGTCCCCCGCGCTCGGCCCCCGCGGCGGACACGGGCGGCGCCCGCGCCTGCGTGTCCCCGCGCGTGCTGGCGGCGCTGCGAGCCCGCACCCGCCTGCTCCGCGCCGCGCCCCCCGCCGCGCGGGCCCTCGCGCTGCACGAGGGGGGCAGGGACACTGTGTACAAGCAGGTATGTACTACTGCAGGGGCCCGCACCCGCCTGCTCCGCGCCGCGCCCCCCGCCGCGCGGGCCCTCGCGCTGCACGAGGGGGGCAGGGACACTGTGTACAAGCAGGTATGTACTACTGCAGGACTTGGAACCAGGGCCCCGATTCTCCTAAGTTAATAATGTCAAAATCTAATAGAAATCGAATCGCAATATGATCGTAATAGCAGTTTTAACCATATCGGGCATTCTGCTACTAATAAAAGACCAATCGTATTCGATTGACATTTGATTGGTGTGCGATTTGTCTGCTATTTTGGTGATTTTGGTCTATACGGTAGTTTGCTCTACAATCATATTGCAATAGTTAATCATTTGCAAACAAAATGATTCATTATTGAATGACAGAAAAGGATAAAAACGTTTATTTCAAAGAAAAAATAGCGGAATGCCACTTACGTTTCAATCGTAATCGAGTCGGGATTGGATCGCAGTCGAACGTAAATCGAATGTTTTTAAGTAAAATTAGGAGAATCGTGCCCCAGGTATAGCAAATATCCGAGAGGTCACGAAAGTCGTCTTTGGTCCTAGTAGCCCCTCTCTAAAAGGCAGAAGACGGCACAAAAGCTGAGGTTTTTAGTGGGTGCAAGCCCCACATAACCTCACCGTCTCTCCGGGCGGTGTGTGTATGCGTCAGGCATTTTCCTCAGCTGAAACAAAAAAAAAAAGGTATATCAACTGCTGGAGAGATAGACGTCGGCAAACGAAATGACTAAAAGAAGAAATTGTAGCGCCATCATTAAAAAAGGGAGGTATGTACCAACGTATCAATCCTACATCGCACAAACACTCACAATTTATTGGAACACCAATATGTAAAAACTAAGAACCCGACAACAACTATCAGGCAAGTCCACCAAAAACAACACCGTTTCTGGTCACGTCATTAAAGAGCTATTTCAGTCACAAGTCAGATTGAACTATTTTTTTTCCCAAGCATAATACACGACAACCTGATTTATCTTGGTTATAAAATTGAATCGACTCGCACTTGGCCGGTTTGTTAACCGAGATAGATTATGTTTTGTCTCGTAACAAAACGTCACCCATTTCAGTCTGACTCGTGACTCTTATAGCTTTTGTAAATACGCCTCCGGTCGGAGGATTCACCCTATATAACTATAGTTCGAAAAATCAAATGTAAATTGTCACCATGTCTTATGAACAGCTGATAGCTGTCAGTTTTTAAGATGGGGAGTTTGTTTCGCCACTTATTCTTCCCAGCAATAACATATGGGAAGTGGTGAAGGGTGGCCGTTTTTTCGTTCAAAGAATCCTGAATGTCAGCCTACTTTGAATAAATGCTTTTTGCCGATTTCCAAAAAGGAGGTTGTCAATTCGGATGTTTTTCTTTTTTTTGTTTGCTCATATTTCCGTCAGTTAGGTACATTTCTTTTTTAGTACATAGATCTAGAAGTCGGTAGCGCAATTAACATAGCTGCATCCTCAAGACACCGAATTCTAGACCGATGCAGACACTTTAATTTATTTGTATTGGTTTTAATTGTAGGAGACTGTACTTTTTAACTTTTAAAAGATAAAAATAATTTATTTTGTTAAAACATGGTAATGTATTTTGAAGATGATTAAAGAATGAATTAAAAGATTTGTCCTATTTGTGTTGAAGACGACGTTGATGCAACTGTAATATTAAATCTTTTTTTCTTCTCCAACAGATAGCGCTGCGAGCGGTGCGCGAGATGTCGCTGCCCGACGCGTGCGCAGATCTGCTGCTAGCAGATCTAGACTTAGACAGGTGAGTCTACATGCACTACGTCATGATCTGTTGGCCGCTTCCGATATGCTATCTATCTGTTGTTTTGCACACTAGAGATAGGGATTTCGACCTGAAAGGGATATTATACGAGATAGGTATCGGCATATTTTTTTAGTAAGTATCTATCTCTTATTTCGCTTACGGGTTATGACATTGGTTCTGTACATTTAATGTCAAATTGCAAGCATTGGATAGATAGAATATTGGGAATGTCAGATAGTAGTTTTTGAGTTAGGGAAAAGGGTAGATAATGTTTTTTTTTTATATTTCTATTTTTTTTCTATTCCATATTTTTAACAATTTTTTTAACAAACTCATAAAAAAGGAGGAAGGGACTTATGAATTTGGATTTTTTTTTAATAGAAATAATTTTAGCTCGGATGCCAGTAATGATACTTTAAGTTCAGTTTTTTTTTAATTGAGATAACAGATATGATGATGGTATTTTTTAAAATTGGAAACCTAATATTGTAATTATATGTTTGCAGGGAGAGAGAAGCCGAAGACTGGGAGTCAGTGACGGAGCGCGAGAGACCCTCCGACGACACCGAGCCCGAGCGCTGGCCCGACCAGCCGCTCGACTGCTGCAGGTAACCATCCGCCTAGCCGCTTCCTTAGCACTGAGTCAGTGACGAGCACAAGGAGCGACCAGCCGCCGCTCGACTGCTGCAGGTAACCATCCGCCTAGCCGCTTCCTTAGCACTGAGTCAGTGACGAGCACAAGGAGCGACCAGCCGCCGCTCGACTGCTGCAGGTAACCATCCGCCTAGCCGCTTCCTTAGCACTGAGTCAGTGACGAGCACAAGGAGCGACCAGCCGCCGCTCGACTGCTGCAGGTAACCATCCGCCTAGCCGCTTCCTTAGCACTGAGTCAGTGACGAGCACAAGGAGCGACCAGCCGCCGCTCGACTGCTGCAGGTAACCATCCGCCTAGCCGCTTCCTTAGCACTGAGTCAGTGACGAGCACAAGGAGCGACCAGCCGCCGCTCGACTGCTGCAGGTAACCATCCGCCTAGCCGCTTCCTTAGCACTGAGTCAGTGACGAGCACAAGGAGCGACCAGCCGCCGCTCGACTGCTGCAGGTAACCATCCGCCTAGCCGCTTCCTTAGCACTGAGTCAGTGACGAGCACAAGGAGCGACCAGCCGCCGCTCGACTGCTGCAGGTAACCATCCGCCTAGCCGCTTCCTTAGCACTGAGTACCAGTGTGCCACAAGGAGCAACTGCCTATCTGTTCTTCTCAACCCAGTGACCTGGCAACCTGATACCTATTATCTTACTTCTGACTACTCATAATGACTGTCAAGGATGTTCAATGACAGCCGGGGCCTACAGTTTGACGTGCCATCCGAAACACAGTCAATGTTAAAATAAAGGCATGATTCCGAAATACGCAGCAAGCAGCAGTGTTGCCGCAGCAGTGCTGCCGCGACACTACTGGTCCCCGTACAATTTCTATTGGCTTATATGAGATTACATTCCGAGCTAGGCAGCAAAACTGTCGCGGCAGCAATGTCGCGGCAGCACTGCTGCGCGTCAATGTCGCCCTGCCTGTCCTGCGTACCTACTTGAATGTTGACACGTAAATTGACAACAAAAGGATGAATTTCTCTGACTCAGACTTCTTCCTCTTGCAACAGTATAAATAAAAGTTGGTCATCAATCGACATCTTGTCAACTCAACAACGCATCACCACGAACAGAGCGACACTGCCGCGTTGCTCGGAATCAGCGCGACAGGCAGCACTGCTGTGGCAACACTGCTGCGGCAACACTGCTGCGTGCAGCGTCGATCGGAATCATACCTTAAAGAAAAAACATATTTTTTAGAATATAGTAGATACCTAACCTGTCTTCGTGAATTTGACGATTGTAAAAGTAGTGATTTGAATACATGACAATATAAATATGTCTGTATATGTTGTTAGCAGGACGCTGAGCGGTAGCGGGTCGCTGCGCTGCGCGTCGGGCGGCAGTCAGCGAGCACAGCCCGCGCTGCACATACCTATCGGTCAGTATATTGGCATTTTATGTATTTTATTTTACATTTTCAGGAAAACTTACAGCTAGGTAATACCATAGTTATTACTAGCAAACCCGACGAACTCCGCTTCGCCACCTGATGGCTTCGTTTTATGGATTTTCCCTAAAACGAAGCGAAACGCTTTTCTGTTGAAATTTTTCCTAAATTTTCTTTGCTATAAACCTCACGCAGCCCGAGAGCTTTCCAACGAATGCAAAACCGTGGAAATCGATTCGTGCGTTCTGGAGTTAATAGCGTCAGGAAGGAAAACCCGACTTTTTTTAATATAGTAGATTATAAGTCAGATATAGCTAATTACAAGTTTTCACAACTAAGATCAACAATAGTAATTAAACTACTTAACAATATAAACCTTAATTTATACTAATATTATAAAGCTGAAGTTTGTTTGTTTGTTTGAACGCGCTAATCTCAGGAACTACTGATCTGATTTGAACAATTTTTACAGTGTTAGATAGCCCATTTATCGAGGAAAGCTATAGGCTACTTTTAATCCGGGTTCGTGCAGAGGGTCCCACGGGCTGCGGGTGAAACCGCTGGCAGAAGCTAGTTAAAAAAATAAAATTATACAATTAAGTGCATGCTAGTTACTACTGAACATGATTAAAGAAGTAATCACACAGAGTCTTTTTAAGTTTAACAATTACAGTTTAGCGTTACAATCGATATCGACTTCCTCGCAGGTCGAATTATATGCCCGACTCGACTTAATGTATCTATGTACAGTCAACTGCAGCTCAGTGGCAACAGTTTCATAGGAAAATCGTACTTTTTACTGTTGAGTTAAGGTGCATGACAGGTACCACTGATGTGCAGTTTACTGTACATGTCCGAATTACGGTACAAGTTCATCGACATCATAAACGTCAGTTTTTTTTATACTATTGTATACTGTCTAAGTATATCTTGGACACCAATGCGTGATGAAAAGGTGAAGGAAAACATCTTGAGGAAACCTGGACTATATAGTCTGAAATCAGCAACCCGCATTGAGCAAGCGTGGTGATTAATGCTCAATCCTTCTCCATGTGAGAGGAGGCCGCAGCCCAGCAGTGGGACGATACGAAGGCTGTAACAGTAACGTCATAAGCCTACTGTTATTGTGTTACAGACAACAGTCGCGCGGGCACGTGCGGCAGACGAGAAGGTGCTTCTAGATCTGCTGACGCTGCACTACACAGGTATACTATCATTAGCCGTCTTACCACAAAAAACTTTTAAACGTCAGTTTAAGACTTGTCTAAAAAAATGACAGATTATGACGTTGACATAATATGGTTCATTTTGCAGCCACCATTTTTTAGACAAGTGTAAAATAGACGTTTAAGTTTTTGAAGTAAGGCCATTATTGTTTAATTTTTATATTTATTTATTGAGTGATTTATACAAGGCTATACAAGGCCAGTACACAGTGTGACAAATGTGTTTCCTTTTATTTCTTCTGCATTATTTTATGGTTATTTGTCATTATATCTTTTTGAAAGGAATACGAACTGCAGTGTGCAAAAAAGTCAGTTTTTTTTACAAATGGGTAGTTTTTAGTTCTAACACATAGAATGATACTTTCTGCCAAGAACCAACGGTCTCCTTAAAATGAGCATTGAAAATTAATCTCTAACAGTCCTTGTGACTCCGAAGAAAGTCCTTTGCTACACTATGATCGAAAAACTACTTATTTTCATCTGATTCTTGCTAATTTACCTGCTGCAAACCGCCTTAATTTAAACATTTGTGTCATTTGAAGCATCTATTATTCTGTCCCCTGCAGACAGTCAGTCCCCCGGGCGGCAGGCCGGCCGGCCGGCGCAGCACTGTCCGCCTGCGTGCCCGACGTGTGCGCGCCCAACGCCAACACGCATCTGCTCACCGCCCGGGACTACTTCCGACACGCGCCGCCATGGGGTATGTACAGCACAGTCAGTCCCCCGCGCAGCACTGTCCGCCTGCGTGCCCGACGTGTGCGCGCCCAACGCCAACACGCATCTGCTCACCGCCCGGGACTACTTCCGACACGCGCCGCCATGGGGTATGTACAGCACAGTCAGTCCCCCGCGCAGCACTGTCCGCCTGCGTGCCCGACGTGTGCGCGCCCAACGCCAACACGCATCTGCTCACCGCCCGGGACTACTTCCGACACGCGCCGCCATGGGGTATGTACAGCACAGTCAGTCCCCCGCGCAGCACTGTCCGCCTGCGTGCCCGACGTGTGCGCGCCCAACGCCAACACGCATCTGCTCACCGCCCGGGACTACTTCCGACACGCGCCGCCATGGGGTATGTACAGCACAGTCAGTCCCCCGCGCAGCACTGTCCGCCTGCGTGCCCGACGTGTGCGCGCCCAACGCCAACACGCATCTGCTCACCGCCCGGGACTACTTCCGACACGCGCCGCCATGGGGTATGTACAGCACAGTCAGTCCCCCGCGCAGCACTGTCCGCCTGCGTGCCCGACGTGTGCGCGCCCAACGCCAACACGCATCTGCTCACCGCCCGGGACTACTTCCGACACGCGCCGCCATGGGGTATGTACAGCACAGTCAGTCCCCCGCGCAGCACTGTCCGCCTGCGTGCCCGACGTGTGCGCGCCCAACGCCAACACGCATCTGCTCACCGCCCGGGACTACTTCCGACACGCGCCGCCATGGGGTATGTACAGCACAGTCAGTCCCCCGCGCAGCACTGCCGGCGTCAGATCAGCCAGCTGCGCAGGACATATTATAGTGCACGAGCATTTGCTTGGACACAGGTGCACTCACTATTCCTTCACTCTCAAGGCGATGCGACGACAATCCGACACCACCGGAGAGAGATTACAAGCAGGACCGACATTCAGCTAGCAGCTAGATCAGTGGTTCTTAACCTTTTTGACATGAGGGACCACTTTAACTAAAGTTGGCTTGCCGGGGACCACCTCATCGGTTGACCTAAATTAGCACTAATTTTTATAAAAAAAAAAAAACTGAATTTTTGGGTCAGTTATACTCAAAGCTAAACGCATGTCGGCAATTGTGTACCTAGGTAAGCAAATGCAAATAAAGAAAAACTTGCCTATGTAGTTTCCAAATGCGCGAGCGAAGTGAGCGCGAAATTTTTACTATCGGACCTAAACCGAATATTTTTGGTCTGTTGACAAATGCAAAAATAGGGGCATAATATTTAGTTTCTGAATACGCGAGCGAAGCTAGCGCGAAATTTTATCTGACTTAAACCAAATATTACGTAAAATTTAGCCCAAACGTACCTACCTAACTTTTTGTTTGTTAACAAATGCAAAAATAAGGGCCATAATATAGTTACTGAATACGCGAGAGAAGCGAGCGCGAAATTTTAATTATTTTTTCAAACTCAAAACCAAAATTACGTAAAATGTAGCCCAAACATACATATTCATGAATGGGGGGACTAGGTACGACACACCCGATATACCATGCGAAAACCCCCGCTCGCAATTATGAGTCGATCAAAATTAAGTTAGATAACGTATAGCAACGTCGCGAAGCTAAGCTTCGCGGACCACTTGGAATGCCTCCAGGGACCACCAGTGGTCCGCGGACCACCGATTAAGAACCACTGAGCTAGATCAACGAGGCAGTTGTTCCAATTACAGCAAATGCAAACAATCAAATAATCCAATGTCTAATGATAATAATCATTTATGTTTATGTTTTAGAATACAGTGGTGGTGGAGTTCTACAGCTAGACTTAGGCGATGGAGCCACGCATACACCAAGACCTGGTAATTAAGAACTTGTGTTATTTAACTATTGAAAAAGTAATACAAAGCCAAATTAAGCCAAAGTTTTTGCCAAATATTATAAAATGCAACCTTTATACATGCTATCATTAATTCAAGCTAGTTTTGAAATCCTAAGTTTATAACATTGACTTTATCCCCATGTTTTGTAAAAAATAACAGTTTCTCGCAGTTTCATGTGGAACTGTTGTCCGTATCAGGATAAACTATAGCCTTGTGTTACTTGCGGATAGTGTAGATTTTTTACAGTACCATATTTTTTTAAATCGCTTCAGCAGTTTCGGAGCCTATTTTTGTCAAACAATGCAGTGTTTCATCTTTATTATGTAAATATAGAATAATACAAGATATGTGTTTCCGCAGGGTCTCGAGCTCAGCGGGCGGGAGGGGCTCACGGCAGCCGACAGCAACGGGAACACACACCAGTGAGTTATATACCGTACCACTATACACACTGTACCATTGCTACTAATAGTACATTGTACGGTAGACCGCACATCAGTGGTAACTGTCATGCACCTTAACTCAATAGTAATAAGTACGATTTTCCAATAAAAGTGTTACCACTGACCTGAAGTTGACTGTACCACTACTCGAAATAGCACATATAGCTAGTCCACTTGTCAAAATGGTCGTGCCAATGTACCACTGTTCCAATGTGCCGTTGTCCCAATGTATTACTTACCGTACCAATGAGACCAAATGTTTCATTATCCCACTCCATAGGTATATTTATAAGTTACTATCAAAACAGAAATCGTCAATCACCATTGAATTCAATTTTAATGACTTTCAAGTGAAGTTCGTTCTCAGTTTTAAAGTCAGTGTCTCTGACCATAATTGTCGTTGGTCGTTTTCACGTTGGTTATATTTTCTGAAAACCTTACGTAATTTGTGATGCGTATTTGTGTAGAAGTCGTTGACCACATGGAAGTCGGTATCAGCGTGAGTTGCATACAGCAACTTGACTTGTAAATAGGTGTTGAAGTCGCTGTCTAATTAGAAGTGGAAGTCACCGTTCAAATGGTAGTCGGTGTTATTACAGTAGTGGAAGTCGACTTCCCCGTTTAAATCGGTGTCGCTACTCCTACAGTGAACTAATGTGATACGTATGAATACGTATGGTGTGTTGAAGTAGCTGTCTCTAGTAATGAAAGTCGCAGTCCATACATGGAAGTCGGTGTCTATACTCGTACAGTGAAGTAATGTGACATGTATATTGGTCTAGAAGTCGCTGGCTGTACATGTAGTAGTGGAAGTCGCCGTCCTAACATGGAAGTCGGTGTCTATACTCGTACAGTGAAGTAATGTGACGTGTATATTGGTCTAGAACTCGCTGGCTGTACATGTAGTAGTGGAAGTCGCCGTCCACACATGGAAGTCGGTGTCTGTACAAGTACAGTGAAGTAATGTGACAAGTATATTGGTCTAGAAGTCGCTAGCTGTACATGTAGCAGTGGAAGTCGCCGTCCACACATGGAAGTCAGTGTCGCTACTCGTACAGTGAAGTAATGTGACATGTATATTAGTCTAGAAGTCGCTTGGACGTAGTGTAGTAGTGGAAGTCGCCGTCCACAAATGGAAGTCGGTGTCTGTACAAGTACAGTGAAGTAATGTGACATGTATATTGGTGTTGCAGGCGATGTCGTGTCTGCGCAGCCGCGCCGACGACGACGAGCTGAGAGCCGCCATCGAACTATCCGTTATAAGAGGTAGGTTACTTGTAACTAGGCGTTTTATATGGTTTTTATATGTGTTTTGGGGGAACTACTGCCTGTACTGAGATAAAATATAGCCTATGTTACTCGGGAAGAGTGCAGCTTTCCAACAGTGAAAGAATTTTTCAAATCGGTTCAGTAGTTGAGGAGTCTTTAACAAATAAATAAAGAAATTATTTTCATAGTAAATATCCGATTTATTTCTATTATATTATTATATATATTTTTTTTAATTACAAAGCATTTAGTTTTTGCTTTTATGGGTACATGGAGATCTTATAGTTAACAAAATCTGCATTGACCATATTCTACCAAAAGGCTTGTAAAGACTTAAATTAATAATTAGATACAAACAGCAACCAAAAGCGCTATGGATGTAACTACTGCATACTGTTACAACCTTTGTATCGTCCCACTGCTGGGCTGCGGCCCCCTCTCACACGGAGGATTGAGCATTAATCACCACGCTTGCTCAATGCGGGTTGGTGATTTCAGACTATATAGTCCAGGTTTCCTCAAGATGTTTTCCTTCACCTTTTTTATCAGTCATTAACTACTGCATAACACAAGTCATTTCCCGGGACAGAATGACTGACAAAACTGTCCATATTACGGTCTATAGCACAAAACATTTGACAGTCCTTATATTCCCTACAGCATACTCGTCCTCCCGCGCCGGCGCCCCACCCCTAGCGGTGTCAGCCTCCCCCCCCCTGGCGGCGGCCGCTCCCCGCGCCCCCGCCCCCGCGGCCCGGGGCTCGGCGACCCTGCCGCATGAGCGACGCACTGCTCATGCTGCAGTGGCCGGTCTGCACGCGCCGCTACATCAGCCTAGTGGTGAGTCGAGGCTGCGGGATTGTGGGAAACAGTTACCGCGGCCCGGGTACGTAAAGGGCTTAAGAAAGAACATGGTGGGGTTTAGTCAGTAAGAGTCTGACACTCCCTCACCGTGCGTAACCCACAGCGGGAGCTCATTTGATGATTTTTGCCATTGGTAAAAAAAAATAAGTTTATGTTCTTATTTTAAAAACTTATAGGGTTCATAATGTAAACACTAGCCCAAGCACCACGCTAGAATATATACGTCCAAGGTCGAATTCGGCCGCAGCTGCTGTTCTCATATAAGGAGATCAACCAGTTTGACATATTACAGTGCAGACACATTTGCTTGGACACAGGTGCACTCACTATTCCTTCATTCTCATAGCGCAATGGGACGGCAATCCGACACGACTGCGGAGCACGCTAGAATAAAAAGAAAAGAAATAACTGACAATTTTCTTTCAGTAATTTCTACTTTTATTTTAACATTTCTTATTTGGGTTTTTCTACACATAGCGCCAGTAGTTCTTTTTATGTAAACCACTCGCATGTTACGCAGCGTAACAATAGGCATTCGTCAATAACTCCCTCTCTATTAGTAGTAATACCTCGCTATATGTTATCGCAGGCAGTCGCAGCCGTGCGAGTGCGTCCCCGCAGCGCGAGCTGCACGCGCCCGCACACCACCTCGCGCGTGAGTACACATATATCATACATATCTTGTGTGTCGTAGGTATCTCTAATCCCTTTAAATTAATAACAGAATTATTAGAACACCATATGAGAGTCAGTCATTAAAAACAATGGAAATTGTCCCTTGAAAACTGACAGCTGTCAACTGATCAAAACATTCGATACTCCTAACATTATATCTGCTTTACACATGATGTTGTAAATTATGAAAACAAAAAATGATTCCTGTGGCTAAACCACTGATGGATTAGGTTATTTTTTTTACAATTCGCCATAGTATATCATAAAGTATATGTGAGATAGGATTTAATGTGATTAAGTATGACACACCCGATATACACATACATTATACAGTAATATATCTTGTATACTGACTATATATCCTGTTGCAGTGAGTCGCCTCGGCAGCGAGCGCAGCGCCGGCCCCAGCCGCAGCCCCAGCCCACACAGCCCCCACTCGCGTCTATACCGCCCCCACTACAGGTACCAGCCCCATCCAACCCGAGCCTGCACCCAACTATGTTGGGGTCGGCTTCCAGTCTAATCGCATGCAGCTGAGTACCAGTGTGCCACAAGGAGCGACTGCCCTATCTGACCTCCTCAACCCAGTTACTAGCAACCCTTAGTAAGACTGGTTGTCAGACTTACTGGCTTCTGACTACCCGTAACGACTGCCAAGCATGTTCTATGACAGCCGGGACCCACCAATTTATCGTGTCTTCCGAAACACGGAAGAATTCGCCAAGTGTTGCTACTTAACCACGAGATCCCTATATTATAGTTATAGCCTTTTCATCGTCCCACTGCTGGGCACAGGCTTCCTCTTACTCTTCACCACGCTTACTCAATGTGGGTTAATGATTTCAGACGATAGTCTAGGTTTCCTCGAGATGTTTTCCTTCACCTTTTTATCGGCCATTGGTGTCCAAGTAATACTTAGAAAGTACATACAAACATACAACATGAGAGGTTGGTGCTTCACCCACTAGGCCACCACGACTAGTTAATAAGAATCAAGATTGAGTTCATAATAACTATTATTTGTTTTCAGAGTGGAACCATCATACTCTGGCGCGAGCGCGTCCAGTCGCCACACGTACGCGTGAGACACGCCTGACCCACAGGTGAGACACATGGTCTGTGTAGGAAATTACTTCCAGTACTTGCATGAAACCCTAAATTATCCAACATGGAATAGTCCGTGACGTCAGATCTGGATGATTTATATCAAACGTATGCACGTTAATACAAAATCGGCATCGGCTTCTTTTTATGCGGTTGCGGGAAGTAATTTCATAAAAAATCTCATGAAACTGCGATCTATAGCTAGTATTTTAAAAGCTGTTTTAACAAGTTGTTTGTGTATTTCAGCGGCTGGCTGGTCGGCGAGAGTGATGCGCCGCTCAACATGGACTCCTCTCTCTGAGGCATACTGAACTATTGAAGTGTTACTTGGGAGTCGGTGTGCGGTCAAAATACTAGAAAAAATAACTAAATTATCTTTAAAGGTGTTAGAAAGTTTTTATTAAGAAGAAAATGCAGTCAAAACTAAAAATAAACTTTTGAATATTTCCACATTTTAAGTTGTCTGACTAGCCTTTTCCCAATGTTGGTGACTGCTTCCAGTCCAACCGGACCACTAACGTAACTTGTCTAAGTTTGCATGTACTTTCTAATTATATCTTGGACACCAATGACCGATTAAAGGTGAAGGAAAACATATTGAGGAAATCTGGACTATAAAGTCTGAAATTACCAACTTATTTCTCAGTAGAAGAGAAGGCTTGTACCCAGCAGTGGGACGATAAAAAGTCTTTAATGATTATAAAATTATGTACTTTCAAATCTATTATTTTGACTGCACACCATATCGATCGCATTCTCGTCACCACTGCAGCGCTGTGTTCCATATCTCTAGACTCTAGAGACAGAGAGAGTCTCTGCTCCCCCCCTATCCCTCCCCACGTCCCCTCTCTCCTCCCAGTCCTATGATCTCATCATATAAGTCAACTATACTTGTGTAGTATTTAACTTGATTAGAATTGATAGTGTTAAAATTGCAGTAATTTTGAGAATTATTGATCAGAAAGGAGTAAAAAATATATAAATTTAAGAATACGTCCTCTTTTCTTTGAAGTCGGTTAACATAAAGAAATAAGAAAAGGTGATTGTGCATAATGTGCAAACTCGAGCGTCTGCAGAATCTGTGCATCCGCTTCATTTTTGGCCTCCGGAAATACGACCATGTGTCTGAATTCCGGAGCCAGCTGAAGTGGCTGCCAATTCGGCAGCGTCGAGATGCTCATATTCTGTCTTTTCTCTTCTCTCTTCTTCACAATCCCAACGCTCCAAATTATCTTAGGGAACGCTTTGAGTTCCTTGTTCCTAGAGGCAAACCCTGTCGCTCCTCTTCATCTCTTTTACTCCGTATCCCTCCTCATACTTCGAGCCGTTATGATGGATCCTTCACTGTTCGCGCTGTGAGGCTTTGGAACGCTCTGCCTCACAGTATACGTGACAGCACATCGTTAGATGTCTTCAAGAGACGAATTAAAGAACATTTCCTGTCAACATGACCTTATTTGTATGTATGTATTTATTTATTTATTATATTTTATGTTTTATTTATAGGTATATATTTTATATTTTATGTTATGTAATTTCATCTCTGTTTTGTTTAATGTTGTGCACTTTAAATTTTCTCTTCCCTATCGCATCTCTCTATCGCTCTAAGGTTTGCTGTTAGAGAACCCAGTTCTGGGTTAAGCTCGCCTTTGTACATGTCTTCTCTGTGTTGTGTGTGTCTTTTAAATGTTTTTGTGTACAATAAAGAATAATAATAATAACCCTTAAATAAGTTTTGCCTGGCCTTGAACCCTTTGAGCACATTGCTAGAGGGTTCGGGGCTGGGCTATCCTTTGCGGAGAGGGGGTCAGGTTATATCCCATTTGCTTTATATGGATGATCTGAAACTGTTTGCCACTACAGAACTGCAGCTGATGAAGCTACTGAAGATCACTGAAAATTTCAGTAGTTGCATCAGGATGGAGTTCGGTGTGGACAAATGTGCAGTCATGCATGTAAAGCGAGGGGGAATTGTGGAATCTGAGGGAGTACAACTCTCAGATTCCATAAATCTGAGATCACTCTCCGCAAACGATACATATAAATACTTGGGTATGGCGGAGGGGTTAGGCATCAATGTGGCTGTCATGAAACAGTCATTGCGGGAGCGTTTCTTTGGCCGCCTGAATAAGGTCCTAAAAAGTTCCTTATCAGGCGGCAACAAGGTTCGCGCCTATAATGGTTGGGTCATGCCAGTCCTGATGTACTCCTTCGGCATACTCAAATGGACTCAAACTGAATTGGATGCCTTGGATAGGAGAGTCCGCACACTGCTGACCGCAGAACGAATGCATCACCCACGATCGTCGGTGATGAGACTGTACATCCCACGGAAATGTGGAGGCCGAGGCTTTTTAAATGCAAAGACGCTCCACAACCGCGAGGTGTGCACTCTCAGAGAATATCTCCTCAAAAGCGACGTGGGTATGCATCGTGATATGGTAGCAGTGGACAAAGGACTCACCCCGCTATCGTTGGCAAATGAGAACTGGCGCAGACCTGTGGTACTAACTACCCATGATCGCAAGGAAGTATGGCAGAGCAAACAGCTACACGGACGCTTCTTCGGGGCTCTTCATGGCCCCGATGTAGACTTCAATGCGTCCGTATCTTGGCTACGCTTCGGTGACTTGTTTGGAGAAACCGAAGGGTTTGTATGTGCAATTATGGACGAAGTTATCCTTACGAATAACTACCGGAGATATATCGTGAAAGACGGGACGGTTGACATATGTCGGGCATGTCACCATCCGGGTGAGTCTATCAGACATATTATATCTGGTTGTTCTCGTTTGGCTAATGGTGAATATTTGCACAGACATAACCAAGTGGCCAAGATTATCCACCAGCAGCTTGCTCTGCAATACAACCTTGTAGACCTTGAGGTACCGTACTACAGGTATGCGCCCGACCCAGTTCTCGAAAAGGACCATATCACGTTGTACTGGGATCGATCTATCATCACTGACAGGACTATTGTAGCCAATAAGCCTGATATTGTGGTGATAGATCGATTAGCGCGCCGCGCGATGATAGTCGATGTCGCCGTTCCGCATGACGAGAACCTTGTGAAAGCTGAGAAAGAGAAACAAATAAAGTATCTCGACTTAGCGCACGAGGTTGTCGCCATGTGGAGTGTCGACACGGCTGTTGTTGTGCCGATTGTCGTTACGGCCAATGGTTTAATAGCCAAGAGCCTCGACGAACACCTCAGGAGGCTCTCGTTGGGCGGCTGGATCAAGGGACTGATTCAGAAGGCAGTACTCCTTGATACGGCACGTATTGTGAGGAGGTTTCTGTCTCTGGGACCCTAACCACCGGTACCTTGGACCCTGTGCCCGATATCGGTGGCAACCTATTTTTTATATTTTTAAATGTTTTTTATTTTTATATTTAATATTTAAAAATGTAAATCATATGTTAGAAAATAAATAAATGAAAAATAATAATAATAATGTTTCCATTAGAGTAGGAACTTGACTAAAGGTAAATAATCTTGATACTTTATCACAAATACTTATTAAACAAATAAACTACTGCTTAAAATAATGATTCAATTGATTATGTAATTCTTATAATTGTGTTAATTTACTTTGATCTTTACGAGCATTTTATTTTTAAACTGAATTTTTAAAAGAAATGTCATAATATGTATCAAGATTGTGTACCAAATAGAGCAGAAACATAAATGACTACAGTTCTATCAACATTTGTCATTCTAATCAAGTTAAATAGTACCGAGTATAATATATTGTATTATATAGACAACGTAAGTTCATATAAATTGTTAAAATTAAGGGTAAGTTGCACCATTTAACTATAACGATAACCAAACCATAACCAGCCGTATACTTGCCGTCCATTGGTCACATCGGCGATTTGACAACTGACAATAGTTTGGTTATCATCATCCTCCGAGCCTTTTCCCAACTATGTTGGTGTCGGCTTCCAGTCTAACCGGATGTAGCTGAATACCAGCGTGCCACAAGGAGCGACTGCCTATCTGACCTCCTCAACCCAGTTACCCGGGCAACCCGATACCCCTTGGTTAGACTGGTGTCAGACTTACTGGCTTCTGACTACCCGTAACTACTGCCAAGGATGTTCAATGACAGCCGGGTTCAACAATGGTTCGGTTATCGTTATAGATAAATGTTGTAACTTACTGTAAGACTATTGGTAATTAAATATGGACTTTGGTAAAAATATTGCTTTATATTACTTGGTTTGAAAGATATGCTAAATGTTTAGCTGTTTTCAAATCAAAAGATATGTCTACTGTTCGTGCCAAATAACTTTGCCGTTCTGAAGTTAGTCATTTAATGCGTTACGCATGCGTTTTGAAAATATCATTAACGAGTATTGTGAGCATTTCTAGGAGAACTCTTCAAGAGTCCAGGGGCCCGATTCTCCTAATTTTACTTAAGCGTCATACGATTCACGTTCGACTCGATTCGACTGATATCCAATCCCGACTCGATTACGATTGAAGCGTATGTGGCATTCCGCTATTTTTTCTTTGAAATAAACGTTTTTATCCTTTTCTGTCATTCAATAATGAATCATTTTGTCTGCAAATGATTTACGATTGCAAAATGATTGTACAGCAAACTACCGTATAGACCAAAATCATCAAAATAGCAGACCAATCGCACACCAATCAAATGTCAATCGAATACGATTGGTCTTTTATTAGTAGCAGAATGCCCGATATGGTTAAAACTGCTATTACGATCATATTGCGATTCGATTAGATTTCTGTTCGATTTTGACATTATTAACTTAGGAGAATCGGGGCCCAGGATAAAAACTATCTTATGTTTTTTCTCAAGGTCAACTCATCTACACCAAATTGTATTAAAATCAGTTCAGTGGTTTAGACGTGAAAGCGTAACAGACAGACAGACAGAGTGACTTTGGCAATTTATAATATTAGTAGGGATGATAATTTAAGCACTGAGAAAGTTGACTTGCAAAACTCACACTATTCTCTCTGTACGAACAAATGCATGAAAGTGAAATGGCTAACTTCAGAATTGCAAAGTGTTTTGGCGTCGACTGTACTTGAAATATTTGAGTAAAATAAAGCAATGGTTTTAATTAACTTGAGTCTTAAATATACACGGTGGTATTTTATTAACACAATGGCAGATTAATTAAAAGAACCAGTTTGCACTAATAGATGTTATATTGCCCGAAAGCGGGTGAGGCATACTTGTGTGTGTACATGCACATAGTGTGTATATGTGTGCGCTTGCTCGCGCTCAGTAGTGGCCGAGTCCCGCACTCATACAAACACTATGTATATGTACATTCACACAAGTATGGCTCACCCGCTTTCGTGAAATATAACAAATATTGGTTTGAATAATAAAATATCATTCGTGTATATTGTCGTCAATATAATAATATATCTGTATAATATTAGTATATAGTCAATGTTATATATTCTGATAAATATGTTATGTTAACATTTACATTGATGATAACAGTGTTTATTGCAAGTTTTCAATCTATCTAGCTGTATCCCAACTATGTTGGGGTCGGCTTCCAGTCTAACCGCATGCAGCTGAGTACCTGTGTGCCACAAGGAGCGACTGCCTAACTGATCTCCTCAACCCAGTTACCTGGGCAACACGATACCCCTTACTGTCTTGAATCGATAGATTTATTTAAAAAAATACTAGATATTTACCATCTTAACTTGCAATAAATACTTAACAGCTCTTCTCATATAACTTTGCCGGTCTGAAGTCAGCAATTTGTCGCCTCGCTCGGTTTCATTGGTTATGGATACAGAGTCAATTAGTTATCTGATAGAGCTATCTGCCAGATAACGGCTGCTTATAATTTCTGCCAAATATTGCTATCCGAGACATTTGAAACCGTTATTTCTGCTATCCAAGACTTGTGAAACCGAAAGTTATAGTTTATCTGTTGGATAAGTTCATGATAAACTATTACAGACTTTATCAGTAACTTGTCAAACTGGCTATAGCCTATTGCCAACTTCAGGCCGGCACACTTATTTGATGAACTGTACAAGCTTATAAGAACTGAAAAATTGTGTATTATATAGTTAATAAGAGTATGTGTGTTTGTCACACGCCACAAGACAATCGATATTATTATATGAAGTTATATGAAATTGTACATAATTAAATAATTATTATCGTAAGGTTATTAATACTCCTGGATATGACTGTTTTTTTTAATAATTAAAAATTTTATTTGAAGAATTTTAATGTAACTGATATCTGTTAAGGAAATATGTGAAAATAATATTTATTTACAATCTTCAGCTAAATCATGTTTTTTGCACTATTTTGTTTCAGTCTCAAATTATGTATCGTCTCAATTTAAATCATGTGTTGTCGAGCATTTTAGTAAATATGTAACTATCACTGCCCATGATAAAGACACAATATTTTACCTTATATGGTACAACGAATAAACTACGGTTGTCGTCAAATAACTTGTCTGAAGATAGCTACCAGTGACTGCACGATATGTCAAAATATATATAAACAAAACACTAAAGCAGTCGTTAAATAGTTTTGATGCTCTGAAGTTAGTCATTTGATGTTTCTCACATATGGAGAAGTGTTTCGTTCTGATATTTGACCGTACACAGAAACTTGTTGCTAACGTCAGAACAGTAAAGTTATTTGAATAGAACTGTAATGTATATTTACAACTTTGTTCTGTTATGTCTCCAATCAGAAATATATTCAATACTATGATGATAAATCATTGCAATACAGTCTTTGCACATCGGTTACCCATCCTCGACAAATGTGCTTAACCTCACTTCACAAGCATTTAATGATTGCTCTAACACTGCCATTCAGTCTCAAAGATTTTAATGGTTCACTATCACAACTGCCAATAATAATATGTATAACTAAATATAAAATATTTTGATGAAATATTCTTATTTTTTAAATCATGCATTTAATATAATTCTATTTATATAGAGATGTCATATAATATGTCACAATTTTAATAAAGAAGCTGCAACTGTCAAGGCCAGCAAATGGATGGGTGACCGTGTTCTTTCTCTAAGTTTTCTTATCATTTTGTCGTATTCCGACATTTAACACCGATATACGACTATTCCTCTGATATACTTACGCCACTAAATAAATAAATTCAAGTGTTTTAAGACTTTGTTGAACAATGTCTATTTGTGAATGTAAGCGACGCTCTGAGACGCAGCCCCGGATCTTCAATTTTTTTTAGGCGGGGCAAAAACTGAAAAATGCCGCCCCGCCTACCTACCTACAATATGTTTATTTACACCAACGAAAGTCACTTTTTTGGTAGGTTAAGGACTTAAAAAAATTGTACAAATCATTATAGGCTCAAACAGTTGGCCAGCAGGTTAAAGTTATGAAAGTCGATTCAGATTAATGTACACAATGTAAAGTAACAAGCAGTTGGAAGCGCAAACTTTTTTGTTTTTGAGGACTCCATAAATATTTTTTTTGCTATATTGGACTTATAAAAGGTATATAAGACAGCGTGGATTTGACTTATGAAACCAAAAAGGTAATGGCTGTGTAATGCGCGAGCGAAGCGAGCGCGAATTTTTTTGAGTCTTCGACACAAAAGTACCTGATTAAGTAAGCACATTGACAAGTAACAAGTAGCCGCGAGCGCAGCGAGCGCGAAATTTTTTAAGTTACTTGTTGGAAGACTCACAAATTAAACTGGGAATTGTGTAGAAATAAAAGGAAACCGTGATGAGAGCGAGTGCCATTTGTGATCGTTGATTCGGTGCGTCAATAAAAATAATAAACTATCAGAAAAAACAGTATATAAATTGTGATTAAGCCGCGAGCGTAGCGAGCGAGATTTTTTTCACTTGGACGAAAAAAAAGTGAAAAATAATCAAAATGATCAATCAAACCTTTTTAGCGACTATTTTAGAACCTTTGCTTGTCAGTATCATGATACAATGGAACTTCCTTATCAAACGGGTGTAATTTCATCGAAATTTCCTGGTGGTGTGGCGTCCCGCGGCGCCCCTGAGACCGGGGCGCCCGGGTTATTCGCACACCCTGCACCATAGGTTAAGACGGCCCTGTAGGTTACTATTCTGGTAATCTGTGATATATGCCGCCCGGGGCATGGGCCCCGGCTTGCCCCCCCCTAGATCCGGGGCTGCTGAGACGCGAGGTGACGTTGTTGGACCCATAACGTAAGTGTGTAGTGAGGATCAAATGTGGTTGGGTTACCACGTTGTGTTAGTCAGCTGTGGGTGGCTGTTTACGATTAAAATACGGTTTATGCTATGAATTTTTCATTAATGTTGTTCTGAATAATGCATTTCAATGTTATTTCTAACTTATTTTTTTTAACATCCTTCGTAGTGAATTATGTCAGTTGAGTCGAAAGTTAATGTCGTATGTATACGCCAGCGCTGTATTAGGCTGCCCGCTCGCGTCCGATGATCGGTGACCGATTTCTTATAGGAGGGAGGAACACTGATAGCGACGTACATTACAAAAAGACGGATAGAAATGCCTGGTCAGATCGTCCTACAAAAAATCGGTCCGATTATCGATCCTACAAAAAGAATGACGTGGAAAATTAGACTTGTCGACTATGTATGAATAAATTCAAGTTTCTCAGCGTGTCCTCAACATTCACAAATAAAACATGTGTTAGTTTAAAGACGATATTATTATAATTGTAAAATAAATAATAATGTATAAACCCGTATGTATGATATAACGTTGTATAAAGTTCTGTGTAGATATGTTGTTCACGAAGTTTTTATAAAACGTAGCCGCGAGCCGCGGGTGAGTGCGGGTCCCACTCCTGGATGTTGTTACGACAGATCATTTGCATTATTATTATTATGTAAAAATTAAATATTTATTCACAAGCTTTCTGGTTTTATTTTATGATCTTAGCATATGAAGGGTCCACTGCAATAATGATGAATGTCCAAAAACATTATTTGCTTATTCAGTGATACCATTTGGTCACTTGTTTGACTATGTAGTTATGAAATCGCGTGGTCAAAATAAAAATTATACCATCTTTAGAATGCTACATTACTTTGTTCACTGCTGCAATCGCTTAGACCTTGTCCAGAAGAAGCGAATTCGTCGCGACACGTTTCGCGCGAATTCATTCGCGCGCTATTGAGATTATATACCATACGTGCCAAAGTGGTTTAATTCCATAGGCAGTCGTTGACAGGACTGATTAATATCTTTTTACCCCAGTGGTTATCAACGTTCCAACCATAACAAAAATTGAATTTTAGGGTATAAGCTATCATTTGATGTGCAAACGGTTATTATTGGTTATGCCGGTTAGACTCACTGGAACGGCGGAATACGCACGCCTTACGTTGTGAATACTACCTGTTATCTTTTTTATTTATTTTGTTATATGCACATGCACCTTCTGTGACTACTCCTAACTGATATAATGCAAATACGGAAATTACTAAAACCCAAAATGCAATTTCGGCCCGACCCGGAATCGAACCCGAGATTTGCCAACGAGGCTGTCAAAGTGAGAGTGATTGAACTAATCAAAAATAGTTAGAGAAGTAAATATAAAATAAAACGCCAGCAAGTAATCCATAGTAATATTTATTTGAATAGTTAATGTTCATCGTACTAGCACCAACCCCTCCGCCCCCTGTACATACATACATTTATACATCGCCATACATTTATACATTGCTATACTTATCTACTATATACTATACTTAACGAAATCAATACAAAATCATAAGTCGCGACGGAATCTACTCTGATATAATATAGTCTTTTTTATTTCATTCAATATTTCTTATACAGTGTTAGTCGCAATCAACATGTCATTTTGAGAACTGTTCTAAAGAAAACGCATATTTTTGGATGTAAACTTAAAAAATACGGAATAAATGCATATATCGGATATTGTACTGTTTCTTACATATTTTTGGAGTGGGTAAAATCATAAAATTCTCTTAATTGCGACACACTGTAATCATTTGAGATCTAAGCCCGTTCTATAATGTTTACATTTACAATGTCTTATGTTGGACTCCATACATTGGCCCCAACATTCACGCCAATGTTGGATGTTGGTCAACTGTCACTTTTCAAGGAGTTACGATTCTGCATGTTGTTACAAATATTGGAACCAACTTTACAATACAATGGCGTCCGTCTATATTCCACCGAATTATACTCGAAATAATTCCAAAACACACAAAATATAATTATTATTGTAATCTCGAGTATATTTCGGTGACTGTAAATTTATTTAAATATTATTTTTATTAGTATTTTTAACAATACATTTAGATTTACAGATCAAATATAGCTTTTTAGAGACTTTCTACAGAAAAAGATTAAGAGCAAGTGCACATCAATATTATGCATTTCATGAGCCATTCGTCGAACATTCTAGAATTAAGTAACATTCCCTCTCTTTACATACAAGCGAAATAGCACAATTATTAAATTTCTGGAATTCAAGACTTCACTCTTAGCAGTAGCTCATACAATACTATCTATATTTCAGTTAACCACTCCATACATACCAAGCCTGTACATCGCGCCATACATTACTGTACATTATTATAATTTTCTTCAATATTATTTATTTATTATTTTATAAGCAAGCTTTACATTATTATTTAAGAAATGCGTTTCGTGGCCACAAGCGGACTATGTTAGTTAACTATATTATACATTAAGAATGAATGGGTTTTTTACTTTGGGGAGACAGTCACGTGACAGAGTGATATAATCTCATTGCAGTAATTTAATACCTTTATTTGATAATATTTTTTTAATATACTCTAGGTTTAGGTACTTATTATAGAGACATTCATAATTAAGGAAAACACATATGTGAGTGTGTATGTATATTGCTAAATGAATTATTTGATTTTGTTTTTATATGAGAAAGATAACATCGACTAAGTATTATCGAAATTAAGTAAGATGATTTTTTTTTGGAATTCAATGATATTTAAGAAGATTTTACAATAATTTATATCATGTGACTGTCTCCCTCTCAAATATTTGTTAGTCACACAATTGCAGGGTCCTTATGATAATATACTATGTATCAATTTGACATTTATTATTATTTTGAAGCGTGATATCGTTTATACAGCGGTTAGAGGTAAACTACTCTTTGCATTGAAGACTAGCTGTTGCCCGCGGTTTCACCTTCCACTACAATATAGGTAATGATAATGTGACAAACATACAGTTTCGTTCTAATACTATATAGGATTAAGGTTTGTACTATTTTATCTAAATGGTGTGATTCTTATGTGGCGAGTCCACAGCTAGCATGTGTTCGCGCGGCGGTTGCAGTGTCGCGGACATGTTAGTAATGTTCGCGCGCAATGTGTTACTGTTTGCTACAGTGAGTACACCGCGAGATACATGCGGTGTGCGTCAATGTCAAAGATTTGAGTTGAAACAGTGGTATTGATCCGTTGTCATATACCAAGTCTGTGACAAGTCAAAAGTGATGATGAACTATATAATGTTTAGTATTTTTTACCCACAAATATCTCAAGATATTTTTTTTTTTCTCGAAATATTCTTTTAGCCCTGAAATTCCTTCACTACTTGGGAACATTAGATGTATGTACAGCAGGGCTGTTACTCACATCACGTTAACCAAGCAGGTAGTTGTCAATAGTTAAGATAATTTCGAGGATACATCTCACCGAATTAAGAACTTAATGTTGGTAACCTGTCGATGAGACGAATCATAGCCTCTGTTTTTTACAACTAATAAAAAAATAATAAAATACCAACCAATGTTTTAGTGAAACAATATTTTTTAAATTTTAATAATAAAGATTCTTAGGAGATTATTTACTTGCTATATAATTACTCTTTAAAAACAACCAAATTCATTAAAACTTAACATTCGAGATAATACAGATTTATGCCAATTCCTATAAACAAGAAACGACGTGACGATATTACTATTCATTCATGAACAGTCACGTGTTTTTGTCCTTGCAAATATGTCTGTGTGCGTGCAAGTAAATGTATGTGTAGGTATGTGTGTGAGTGTAACTGTGTTTGTGTAAATGAGTGTGTGTGAATAGAATGAGTGAATAGTAGTGAGTGATTGTATGTGTGACAGTGATAATATTTTTTTTTACAGTAACATCTATTAACTATAGTATGTACTCGTCTATTATGGCTTGAATAACGCATGCGCGTGTCTCTTCATAAATACATTCATATTTGTTACATCTACACACAGATGAGTTAACGCGTAAGATTCATAATATTGAAATGTCAACCTTATGAACAAAACAATACGGTCCTATTTATCTTCACCGTCGTCTATTGGTTAGATCAATATTAACGTTTACAATTATTTGGATTTTACACATGACACATGTTAATCTTTAAGGTAGGGATATCTATGGGCCAACCTAGCCTCACAATAAAGGTAATTTGATTTGATTATGCCGTTGAGTAGCTCGTTCATTTGACTCCAATATTAAGATTGAAGTTTCCATTGTAAATCCATTTGTGTTTACTTGTGTGCTCCAATGTATAGTAGTATCATTACCGACCGTCATCCCTGTGTCGTTAGTAGTGCATGCTCACAGGTCGGTCTCTGAAGCCTGCGTGTCGAGCCAGTGCCGCGGCCGAGCGCGGCGACTGCGACGAGACGACGAACCGCTCTGTAGGATAATAAGTTCTAATATTAGTACAAAGAAATAATTAAAAATACGATAGGATTTAATATGGAAATAAACATTATTAAAATGTAACGTCAAAACGGTGGAATATTTAGAGTTTTGCACTATAACTGATCACCTCCACGATTGACGTGAAAGTTGACAGATACGACGTCAGCCGTGGGGGTCGTGTTTTAAACACTGCGGAATGCTGTAGTTTCGTTTACGTGACAAAAATATAAGATGTTATAGTAATATGTGGATAGATGTGTTAATCGAATGTAGCTTAAATCTCAAGACGAGGGACAACAGCTCACGACCTTTGTGTAAGCCTCAGACAAGTGGCGAAGTTTATAGACAAGAGTTTTTCCACTCGGGGATACTACAAGATGTTTGAATAATGTCGTAGAAATTGTCGGTAGTTCGTCGCTATCCGCTGTGGTGGTATGTAGATGTGAAGCTGCTGAGAGCCTGGATATACGAGGAGTCCCTGGCTTGGTAACCTTGGGGCTGGTTAACTTGACGTCAAGTTGTCAGATGCGACGTCAGCTCCTCGTCCTCCACGTCTGTAGTACATACATACGACGTCGGGCTGTGGGGGTGTTGTTACCTTGTGCGTGCAGTGCTTGTTGAGCGCGTGCGGCGCGGCGAGCGCGGAGTGCAGCGCCACGGCCGCCTCCATCTCCGCCGCGCTGCAGCCCGCGCCCAGCTCCTCGTCCTCCACGTCTGTAGTACATACATACGACGTCGGGCTGTGGGGGTGTTGTTACCTTGTGCGTGCAGTGCTTGTTGAGCGCGTGCGGCGCGGCGAGCGCGGAGTGCAGCGCCACGGCCGCCTCCATCTCCGCCGCGCTGCAGCCCGCGCCCAGCTCCTCGTCCTCCACGTCTGTAGTACATACATACGACGTCGGGCTGTGGGGGTGTTGTTACCTTGTGCGTGCAGTGCTTGTTGAGCGCGTGCGGCGCGGCGAGCGCGGAGTGCAGCGCCACGGCCGCCTCCATCTCCGCCGCGCTGCAGCCCGCGCCCAGCTCCTCGTCCTCCACGTCTGTAGTACATACATACGACGTCGGGCTGTGGGGGTGTTGTTACCTTGTGCGTGCAGTGCTTGTTGAGCGCGTGCGGCGCGGCGAGCGCGGAGTGCAGCGCCACGGCCGCCTCCATCTCCGCCGCGCTGCAGCCCGCGCCCAGCTCCGACTCCTCCACGTCTGTAATATACATACTAACAGTTATACACCACAAACAAACAAACACAATGATACATATCAAGTGAAAACAGAAAACATAATACCGAGTTACACTCTCGTCTCGCGCCTCGCCTCGTAGCGAGTGCTTGTTTGCACTCTCGTGCGTTCGGTTTGCGTTGAGCCAGCAACGCTCGCATCCCTAACGAGGCCCTTTGTCTCGTGCCCAAAAAACCGCCTCAGACGCGAGCGCCTCGCTACTCGCGCGAGAGTGTAAACCGGCTATAAGATAGAAGATGGACGGCCCCCCAAAACGCCCGGTCATCACTACCTCCTATGTGTTTTTATTGCCAAGAAGTAGTAACGCAACAAACTCCCCAGCAACACATGTTAAGATTGCACAACCAAAGAATTCATAGATGTACCTACAGTACAGTCTGCTCTGTTACAACTGTTCTACAATATTCGGTACAATCACTTATGCGCAAGAACAAGAATACATATATCCGAACTAACAAGACTCACCATGATAAGAGAAGAGCTTGGGCTGTGTCTGCGTGTCCCTGAGCGCGACGGTGTCGGCCTTCAGCCGCGCGGCGTGTGCCCGCAGCCGCAGCTCGGCCGCGCGCGACCAGCGCGGGGCGGGGGCAGCAGCCGCCTGCGCCAGCCAGGGGCCCGGCGAGAGCAGTGCCCCGACCACTGCGCCGCTCTGTTCCGACTCCAGGCGGGAGAGGAGTTGCGAGGCTACCAGCTCGGCGGCTGCCCGCTGGAAGAGTGAGATATCAGGGTGAATAATGTGGAGTATATAGGAGAAGTATATAAGAGAATAAATAGGACACGGACGTGGAAACGTGCACTGTATAGTGAGTAGTCCCAGTTGCCTCGTCGACGCAAAGGGCGGATGTTGAATACGAGGAGTCGGTTTCGATTCTTGGGTCGGACCGAAACCGCTTTGTGGATTTTAAAAACTTTTACAAAGATACCTGTAAGTTGATGATTGATTCACTCGTGCAACGGAGAGCATTTAAATGTCAGTCCTTCTTGCTTGTAATCTCTCTCCGATCGTGTCGCATCGGGCTTTGAGAGTGAAGGAATAGTGAGTGCACTATAATATGTCCTGCGCAGTTGGCTGATCTCCTTGTACGAGAACAGTCGCCGTAGACGACAATCAATCGTGCTGGTCGTGCTGGTCGTGCTGCGTCTCCGCGAGCGCGAGCAGCACGTCGTAGTGAGACATACCTGGTCGTGCTGGTCGTGCTGCGTCTCCGCGAGCGCGAGCAGCACGTCGTAGTGAGACATACCTGGTCGTGCTGGTCGTGCTGCGTCTCCGCGAGCGCGAGCAGCACGTCGTAGTGAGACATACCTGGTCGTGCTGGTCGTGCTGCGTCTCCGCGAGCGCGAGCAGCACGTCGTAGTGAGACATACCTGGTCGTGCTGGTCGTGCTGCGTCTCCGCGAGCGCGAGCAGCACGTCGTAGTGAGACATACCTGGTCGTGCTGGTCGTGCTGCGTCTCCGCGAGCGCGAGCAGCACGTCGTAGTGAGACATACCTGGTCGTGCTGCGTCTCCGCGAGCGCGAGCAGCACGTCGTAGTGAGACATACCTGGTCGTGCTGGTCGTGCTGCGTCTCCGCGAGCGCGAGCAGCACGTCGTAGTGAGACATACCTGGTCGTGCTGGTCGTGCTGCGTCTCCGCGAGCGCGAGCAGCACGTCGTAGTGAGACATACCTGGTCGTGCTGGTCGTGCTGCGTCTCCGCGAGCGCGAGCAGCACGTCGTAGTGAGACATACCTGGTCGTGCTGGTCGTGCTGCGTCTCCGCGAGCGCGAGCAGCACGTCGTAGTGAGACATACCTGGTCGTGCTGCGTCTCCGCGAGCGCGAGCAGCACGTCGTAGTGAGACATACCTGGTCGTGCTGGTCGTGCTGCGTCTCCGCGAGCGCGAGCAGCACGTCGTAGTGAGACATACCTGGTCGTGCTGGTCGTGCTGCGTCTCCGCGAGCGCGAGCAGCACGTCGTAGTGAGACATACCTGGTCGTGCTGGTCGTGCTGCGTCTCCGCGAGCGCGAGCAGCACGTCGTAGTGAGACATACCTGGTCGTGCTGGTCGTGCTGCGTCTCCGCGAGCGCGAGCAGCACGTCGTAGTGAGACATACCTGGTCGTGCTGCGTCTCCGCGAGCGCGAGCAGCACGTCGTAGTGAGACATACCTGGTCGTGCTGGTCGTGCTGCGTCTCCGCGAGCGCGAGCAGCACGTCGTATGTCTCGAGCGCGCGGTCGGCGGCGCGGAGGGCGCAGCACAGCGACACGGAGGTGGACTCCTGCACGGCGCACGCGCAGTACAGCCTGCAACACACGGGAGTGTTGTCACACGTCTGCTCGCCGCCGCAGCGCGCGGAGCACTGAGCGCTGCAGGGAGCATCGCCCCTTATTTATGTAGCTGCGTAGGGCGCATAATCCTACGGCATCTTTAGTTGACTCCGATTGGAGTGTTCTTATTTGTCTCCATATTACCACTGCTCTTAAACACTTAACGGTCACACCAAACATGTGACGACAAGTGTAGCTGTGTCTGACGTCAAGTATATATGTGTGTGTGTGTGTGTGTGTGTGACGTCAAATATATCTGTATGTGTGTGTGTGTGCGCGTGTGTGACGTCAAATATATCTGTATGTGTGACATCAAGTATATCTGCATGTGTGTGTGTGACGTCAAGTATATCTGCTTGTGTGTGTGTGACGTCAAGTATATCTGCTTGTGTGTGTGTGACGTCAAGTATATCTGTATGTGTGTGTGTGTGTGTGACGTCAAGCGCCGCATGTGTTATTAAAGCATGTTAATCTTGATTTTCTACGGTGTTGCAAAATACTCTCTTTTTATTGGTTACATTTTTCACAGGAGAAGTTAAAACAACAACACAAAAGTTCTTTAGAGTATATAAATGTAGCAAGCTAAATGTAGGTCAGGATCACATGATTAAGAGCACTAATTTTCTATTTCATAATTTACGAAAAAATTTCTTTTTCATGTTCGGTATGTATGTATGTGTGCAACTAGTGTGACTTTTTATAGAAGCCTGCAAAGGCCTATAGATTTGAAATAAGAACATTTAACTTACACTTTGATAGCCTTACTACAAAAACTTAAACATCTGTTGAACATTTGTCTAAATTTAAAAAACTAAAAAACACGCTTTTTATAGAAAAACGAACTAAAAAATAGAAAATAAATTTTAATGAATTTAAATTAAGAAAACAGTGTTAAAAATTTCAATGAATATAAATTAATAATAGTGTGAATACAAAAAAAAAATATTTAAAAAAAAGCGTGGGGTGCATGGTGTCAATAGTTATAAATATTTTATTGACAGATATGAGTACAGTGATTTTCATTTCGATAATATCTTAAAAAGCACCCCACGCTTTTTTTTTATTTTTATTTTTTTTTTGTATTCGCACTATTATTAATTTATATTCATTGAAATTTTTAACACTGTTTTCTTAATTTAAATTCATTAAAATTTATTTTCTATTTTTTAGTTCGTTTTTCTATAAAAAGCGTGTTTTTTAGTTTTTTAAACTATTATTTATTTTCTACTTTTTAGTTTGTTTTAAAACTATTATTTGTTTTGTAGAATTAAAATTCTCTTAAGTATACAAAAAATTTTCAATATTAGAGAAAACGGCTAAAGATTAATTATTGGAAATAAAAATTAACATCGAGTCCTGCCTTATCGACTGTAGAGAAAAATTCTAGAAATTTTTTATTAATTTTCTTACCTTATCGACTATAGATGAAAATTATATAAATTAACAAAAATCATATTTTGCAAATTGAAAAGCCTAGAAGTCGGTGTCTAATGGATGTTACTAAGTTAATTTTGCCACCGACTTCTAGGCCGACGCACCTAAAATTAGTTTTTTTTTTTGCTTTTTAGTGTCTTGGGAAGTCGGTTTAATTTTTTTGTAAAAAGGTTATTTATTTAAAGCTTTTCAGTGATACGAATAGTTGTCACTATCCATACAAGTGAGAAGTTCTCATCAATACAAAGAATATAAGTCCAAACGAGGTATTTTACATATTCAGTTGTCGAGTTCCCTTGAATTTCTCTGGTCTCCATCATCAGGTCAGCTCCAAACCTTCACTGTTGCATAGGTCTTGTCAATACGAATAATTTAAGCCCAAACACGAGGTAGTTTACATATTCAGTTGTCGAGTTCCCTCGACTTTCTCTGGTCTCCATCATCAGGTCAGGTCCAAACCTTCACTGTTGCAAAGGTCTTGTCAATACAAATAATTTAAGCCCAAACACGAGGTAGTTTACATATTCAGTTGTCGAGTTCCCTCGACCCTCTCTGGTCTCCATCCTCAGGTCAGCTCCAAATCTTCACAGTTGAATAGTGCTTTTAGGCGTACACATGAGTGTCAAGTTTTTACCCTATGTATGCCTACAACTTTTGAAGGTTGCCCTCGATTTTTCAGGGTCTCCATCATCAGATCCTGACCTGATGACTATGGGACCAACTGGCAGCTATTCCGAGTCGAACAAAAAAAGAATAACGTAAATCGGTCTATAAACCTCGGAGTAATCGATGTGTATGTGTAACCTCCTCCTTTTTGGGAAGTCGGTTAAAAATGGAATAATTTTATCAAATTAGTGTATTGTCATCGGTCCTCAATAAATCTACAAAGTTTGAACGAAATCTGGCCGTTTAAAGTGGGTCAAAATCACGCCCAAAGAAGTCGGTTACAAACATACAGGTGAAGCTAATAAAAAGCGTGTAAAAAAGTGTAGCTGCAAAACAGACCTCATTTCAACGTCATAATCTGTCATTTTTTTAGACAAGTGTTCAACAGACGGTTACAAGTTTTTGTGGTAAGACGGTGAATGTATGTATAGTCTACAAAGTCTACATACCTGTGCGCAGTATCGGCGGCCCGTGCTAGCGCGCACTGCAGCACGCGCCGCTCCGCGCGGAGGCGCGCGCACCGCGCCGCCCACGTGCAACCTAAACACATATATATTGTATAACTAGCCGCGCTTCCGCGACCCGTGTGAACTACTGCCTGTACCTATGTTATACGGGAAGAGTGTAGCTTTACACAGTGTAAGAAGTCTTCAAATCGGTTCAATATTTTTCATCCAGTTTGGATAAACTAGACCAAGTGCGAGTTGGGCTCGCGCATGAAGGGCCACGTACCATTATTTATAAAACGGACAAAAAATCAAAATCAAATTTTTGTCCTCCAAAATATTTATTTAATTCTAGTTTTCAGTATTTGTTATAGCGGCAATAAAAATACATCATCTGTGACAATTTCAGCTCTCTAACTATCACGGTTCATGAGATACAGCCTGGTGACAGACAGACGGACACTGGACGGACGGACGGACGGACAGAGGAGCGAAAAAGCTGCAATGCCATTAAATTAAGCGTGGCAATGCAGCCAGCCTTTTAGGCACGATCCTCGCTGATAGCGATGCGGATGAGTTTTTTGATAAATAGTTGTATTATCTTCTTTTTAATGTTAGTATATTATCTATAGTTCAGAAGTATCTTTTGGAATGATCAATACTAAAAACAATAGTAGGTGACTATTGTTGTGACCTAATATGTGACAGTAAGCCAGTAAGTCTGACACCATTCTAACCAAGAGGAATCGGATTGCCCAGGTAACTGGGTTGAGGAGGTCAGATAGGCAGTCGCTTCTTGTAGCACACTGGTACGCAGCTGAATCCAGTTAGACTGGAAGCCAACCCCAACATAGTTGGGAAAAAAGGCTCGGAGGATGATGATGATGTGAATTTGGAAGACATTTAAGAAGTGCCAGTAGTAAAGTATAAGACAAATGATCTGACCTTCGTTCTGCGCGGCGTGCAGCGCGTCGCGCAGCAGCGGGTCGCGCGCGCACAGCTCCGACACGCGCTCAGACCGAGACCACTGCAACCATACATACATACTTCATTATATCATCGTAAATAAACACCAAGACAATGGTGGAGAGAAGATTAAGACAGCTTCCACAACGCCTGGCCACAAATAGCGACCGATAGGGAAAGATGGATGGCCATTATATCATCGTAAATAAACACCAAGAAAACGGAGGAGAGAACATTTAGACTGCTTGCACAAGGACTGGCCACAAATAGTGATCGATAGGGAAAGATGGATGGCTAAGAGGGAGACCTTTGAACAGCAATGGGATAACATAGGCTTATTAAAAATAAATAAAAAAAAAACTAAATTGTATCATGTTATTTGTTCTTCATAATAAAGAGAATATGCAGTCCGTGATAGGTTTTGATATTAACATCAGCTGTGGGTATGTTTTGTATCTAGAGACGACGTCAGCTGTGGATGTGATGACGTCAACTGTAGATTTGACAACTTTAACTATAGCTGAGTTTTGCTTCATATAAAAATGTTGACAGACCACATTGCGATTTCAACAATGACAAACACTAAATATGTATAAAAGCATAACCAATTTTCTTGGCATTTGAATATGAATATGGGCGTCAGCTATGGATGTTACGACGTCAGCTATGTATGATAAGAAATAGAAAGATGACTAACGTCGTTGTTCCTGGTCTCGCTGGAGTCGGAGTTGTCAGTGCGACGTAGTTTCACGCGAGACGCCATCTTGGCCTGCCGGGACTCGCACCGACCTACAACATATACACATTATATGTCTATGTACTTACTACTTAAGAGATTCCAATATAACAGCGTCAATACGGGGCTACTGGCTGTCGGCCATAATAGTTTTCAAAAAAAAAATATTAACTATTCACGGTCAATCAAAAACCTCAAAAAATCACGGATGGGGTATCACAGTGTGCTCCTACGGTCCAAGTACACCGACAACAAACGTCAGTATTCTTAAAGCAGCTGTTTAATTTGAAACTTCATAGTGAACAGTTGTTTTAAGAAAACTGATGTTTATATTGTCTTTGTACTTGGGCCCAAGAATGAGTTATCTACATTTAGCGATGTGACTGTATGTAGCATCCTGTATACAGTAATAGACTGACCAGCACATGGTGTGTGTAGGCGCGGCTCGTCGGGAGACCCGCGCTCGCGCTCGCACGAGCCCCCCGCGCCCGAGCCCGTCGCGCCCGACCCCGCCGCCAGGTCAGACCCCACCGCCTCGCAGCATCTGACCAACAAATTGTAATTGAAATATGTTATTTAAGAAGTGCATTGTGTACATTCACATTTTGTGTCGCACTCCGCACCTCCGCGCGGACCCTCCGCCCTGCCCGACACAGTGTCAGTACATACTTGGCGGTGCTGAGACACACGTCGGAGTCTCTCTCAGAGAGGTTGAGGCTGGTGTCGCACTCCGCACCTCCGCGCGGACCCTCCGCCCTGCCCGACACAATGTCAGTACATACCTGGCGGTGCTGAGACACACGTCGGAGTCTCTCTCGGAGAGGTTGAGGCTGGTGTCGCACTCCGCACCTCCGCGCGGACCCTCCGCCCTGCCCGACACAATGTCAGTACATACCTGGCGGTGCTGAGACACACGTCGGAGTCTCTCTCGGAGAGGTTGAGGCTGGTGTCGCACTCCGCACCTCCGCGCGGACCCTCCGCCCTGCCCGACACAATGTCAGTACATACCTGGCGGTGCTGAGACACACGTCGGAGTCTCTCTCGGACAGGTTGAGGCTGGTGTCGCACTCCGCACCTCCGCGCGGACCCTCCGCCCTGCCCGACACAATGTCAGTACATACCTGGCGGTGCTGAGACACACGTCGGAGTCTCTCTCGGAGAGGTTGAGGCTGGTGTCGCACTCCGCACCTCCGCGCGGACCCTCCGCCCTGCCCGACACAATGTCAGTACATACCTGGCGGTGCTGAGACACACGTCGGAGTCTCTCTCGGACAGGTTGAGGCTGGTGTCGCACTCCGCACCTCCGCGCGGACCCTCCGCCCTGCCCGACACAATGTCAGTACATACCTGGCGGTGCTGAGACACACGTCGGAGTCTCTCTCGGAGAGGTTGAGGCTGGTGTCGCACTCCGCACCTCCGCGCGGACCCTCCGCCCTGCCCGACACAATGTCAGTACATACCTGGCGGTGCTGAGACACACGTCGGAGTCTCTCTCGGAGAGGTTGAGGCTGGTGTCGCACTCCGCACCTCCGCGCGGACCCTCCGCCCTGCCCGACACAATGCCAGTACATACCTGGCGGTGCTGAGACACACGTCGGAGTCTCTCTCGGAGAGGTTGAGGCTGGTGTCGCACTCCGCACCTCCGCGCGGACCCTCCGCCCTGCCCGACACAATGCCAGTACATACCTGGCGGTGCTGAGACACACGTCGGAGTCTCTCTCGGAGAGGTTGAGGCTGGTGTCGCACTCCGCACCTCCGCGCGGACCCTCCGCCCTGCCCGACACAATGTCAGTACATACCTGGCGGTGCTGAGACACACGTCGGAGTCTCTCTCGGAGAGGTTGAGGCTGGTGTCGCACTCCGCACCTCCGCGCGGACCCTCCGCCCTGCCCGACACAATGTCAGTACATACCTGGCGGTGCTGAGACACACGTCGGAGTCTCTCTCGGAGAGGTTGAGGCTGGTGTCGCACTCCGCACCTCCGCGCGGACCCTCCGCCCTGCCCGACACAATGTCAGTACATACCTGGCGGTGCTGAGACACACGTCGGAGTCTCTCTCGGAGAGGTTGAGGCTGGTGTCGCACTCCGCACCTCCGCGCGGACCCTCCGCCCTGCCCGACACAATGCCAGTACATACCTGGCGGTGCTGAGACACACGTCGGAGTCTCTCTCGGAGAGGTTGAGGCTGGTGTCGCACTCCGCACCTCCGCGCGGACCCTCCGCCCTGCCCGACACAATGTCAGTACATACCTGGCGGTGCTGAGACACACGTCGGAGTCTCTCTCGGAGAGGTTGAGGCTGGTGTCGCACTCCGCACCTCCGCGCGGACCCTCCGCCCTGCCCGACACAATGTCAGTACATACCTGGCGGTGCTGAGACACACGTCGGAGTCTCTCTCGGAGAGGTTGAGGCTGGTGTCGCACTCTGCGGACGGCGGCCGCACCTCCACGCGCGGACCATCCGCTCTGTAACAGACAAACATATGTTATAACAGGGACCACTGAGGCCAATAAAGGTCCTTATTTACTAAGTATCTTCCCAATTATTTTGGGATCGACTCAGTTGCATCCAGATGTTCTTGAGTCCAAAGAAAGTAGCTGAGTACTAGTTAAGTATGCCTCATGAAGCGGCTGCTTACATGAACTCTTCAATACAATTACCTCGGCAAGACCTAGACTTCAGAGAGCATCTAACTACCCATAACGGCCAAAGATGTTCAAAGATAGCCGGGACCCACAAGAGGTATCTTCTGAGGGTGTCATGGGTACTGAACGAATTTAATTTGCCTCCCGACACACGACTTGTCATGACACAGACCAAACAAACCAATTGTTGCTTAACCTTATGATCTCCTCCACCTTCGACTTCTGAGGAGTCGGCAGCTCCGGGCTGATGACAACATATAGGAGTGTGTACCTGACATCGTGCACGCTGGTCTCGGTGTCGGTGGGCAGGTCCTCGACGGCGGACGGCGTCGCCTCCACCTTCGACTCCTGAGGAGTCGGCAGCTCCGGGCTGATGACAACATATAGGAGTGTGTACCTGACATCGTGCACGCTGGTCTCGGTGTCGGTGGGCAGGTCCTCGACGGCGGACGGCGTCGCCTCCACCTTCGACTCCTGAGGAGTCGGCAGCTCCGGGCTGATGACAACATATAGGAGTGTGTACCTGACATCGTGCACGCTGGTCTCGGTGTCGGTGGGCAGGTCCTCGACGGCGGACGGCGTCGCCTCCACCTTCGACTCCTGAGGAGTCGGCAGCTCCGGGCTGATGACAACATATAGGAGTGTGTACCTGACATCGTGCACGCTGGTCTCGGTGTCGGTGGGCAGGTCCTCGACGGCGGACGGCGTCGCCTCCACCTTCGACTCCTGAGGAGTCGGCAGCTCCGGGCTGATGACAACATATAGGAGTGTGTACCTGACATCGTGCACGCTGGTCTCGGTGTCGGTGGGCAGGTCCTCGACGGCGGACGGCGTCGCCTCCACCTTCGACTCCTGAGGAGTCGGCAGCTCCGGGCTGATGACAACATATAAGAGTGTGTACCTGACATCGTGCACGCTGGTCTCGGTGTCGGTGGGCAGGTCCTCGACGGCGGACGGCGTCGCCTCCACCTTCGACTCCTGAGGAGTCGGCAGCTCCGGGCTGATGACAACATATAGGAGTGTGTACCTGACATCGTGCACGCTGGTCTCGGTGTCGGTGGGCAGGTCCTCGACGGCGGACGGCGTCGCCTCCACCTTCGACTCCTGAGGAGTCGGCAGCTCCGGGCTGATAGCCGATGACGTATCGTTCTGGAAGAGACGACAATATTGGTTAAAGTCATTATAGACCTGTCACATGTGCAAAAAAAAAACAAGAGACCGTGGATTTGGAGTGCAATGGGACCCTGTCCCCCCCGAAACAAACAAGAAGGTTGACCCATTTCCAATTTCACTCATTTCTGTCGGTTCATCTGCCTGCGCAGACACAGGTGCGCTCACTATTCCTTCACTCTCATAAACCGATGGGACGGCAACCCGACCCGACCGGAAAGAGATCAGGCGCAGGACCGACATTTACGTGCTCTCCGATGCACGAGTCGCTTTGTGGGTCAAAGCGATTTCGGCCCGACCTGGCAATCGAACCCGAGACCTCGAGCACAGCAGCCGCGCTTGCGACCACTAGACCAACGAGGCAGTCGAGGCAGTGTGGCTATTACTTAGCCACAAGCTCCTCGATGAGTATCAGTGAGTAAGCAGTATTCAGTAGTAATGCAGTGGATACCTGTTCAGTGCGCGAGTTATCCGCGTCGTTGTCGAGCTCGCCCGCCGGCTGCGTCGTCGACTCGCACTCGTCTGCAACACCAGAACATGAGACTTTAAGACCAGCAGTGATAATGAGAGGCAGGTGCTAGAAATACGGGCTGCGGGATTGTTCGCACGAGTTACCGCGGCGCTGGTGCATAAAGGGCTTCAGAAGGAACGTGTTGGGGTTTAGTCAGTAAGAGTCTGACACTCCCGAGCGCTGCACACACAGCGGGAGCCGTTATTTGATGATTTCCCGTCGAAAAAAAAAAGTGCTAGAAATAACACACACAGACCAAAAGAAACATTGTATTGCCGGTCAATATGGTACGAAATGTAGTAGACAAATATACCACTTACCGGAGACCTCTTCCTCGGGTATAGCCCTGGCCTGTTTATCATGCGCTCTCCTCCGCACCAACTCCGCGATAACACCATGCAGCTCCGCGAGCCGCGCGTCGTGCGCCCGCGCCGCCGCCGCTCCGCGCGCGCGCTCCGCCGACAGCGCGCGGGCCAGCGCGTCGCGTTCCGCGCGGAGCGACGCCACATCCTCGCGACCTGATTGCGCGCTGCTCACCTGAAATGTGCAAGAGGGGAGCGGATTAATTATCGAGATCAAAGTACTATACGTTATTCGTGACAAACTTAGCGGCTCGGAAAACTGCGGAATGCAGGTGTTCGAAGGGTATGCGTGTGCTTTGAAGTTAGTTACGAGCCGCAATTAAGTTTGGCAGGAGCTACGTCCAGTGAAAATATCCACCAACACATAAAAGTTAAGTAATAAAAAAAACACAAGGTAGATGCCAGACTAATTCCAAAATCCGTGACAGCTAATTTGATTTTAGTAAGTTCAGCGCCGTGTAATGTCAGTGCTAACTTCATTACTAGTCGCAAACAAACTAGTTACTAAGTGCCCAGGATACGTTCAAAGCTAACGAGATAACATCACAAGTTTGTTTTCGGATATCCTACCGTCTGTATTTTGCATAACACAATTAGCTATTGATAGGCCTGTCAATATTTGATAAACAATTACAGCGTTAACAATAATCACAGTCAGTACATCCCACGGAAATGTGGAGGCCGAGGCTTTTTAAATGCAAAGACGCTCCACAACCGTGAGGTGTGCACTCTCAGAGAATATCTTCTCAAAAGCGACGTGGGTATGCATCGTGATATGGTAGCAGTGGACAGAGGACTCACCCCGCTATCGTTGGCAAATGAGAACTGGCGCAGACCTGTGGTACTATCTACCCATGATCGCAAGGGGGTATGGCAGAGCAAACAGCTACACGGACGCTTCTTCGGGGCTCTTCATGGCCCCGATGTAGACTTCAATGCGTCCGTAGCTTGGCTACGCTTCGGTGACCTATTTGGAGAAACCGAAGGGTTTGTATGTGCAATTATGGACGAAGTTATCCTTACGAATAACTACCAGAGATATATCGTGAAAGACGGGACGGTTGACATATGTCGGGCATGTCACCATCCGGGTGAGTCTATCAGACATATTATATCTGGTTGTTCTCGTTTGGCTAATGGTGAATATTTGCACAGACATAACCAAGTGGCCAAGATCATCCACCAGCAGCTTGCTCTGCAATACAACCTTGTAGACCTTGAGGTACCGTACTACAGGTATGCGCCCGACCCAGTTCTCGAAAAGGACCATATCACGTTGTACTGGGATCGATCTATCATCACTGACAGGACTATTGTAGCCAATAAACCTGATATTGTGGTGATAGATCGATTAGCGCGCCGCGCGATGATAGTCGATGTCGCCGTTCCGCATGACGAGAACCTTGTGAAAGCTGAGAAAGAGAAACAAATAAAGTATCTCGACTTAGCGCACGAGGTTGTCGCCATGTGGAGTGTCGACACGGCTGTTGTTGTGCCGATTGTCGTTACGGCCAATGGTTTAATAGCCAAGAGCCTCGACGAACACCTCAGGAGGCTCTCGTTGGGCGGCTGGATCAAGGGACTGATTCAGAAGGCAGTACTCCTTGATACGGCACGTATTGTGAGGAGGTTTCTGTCTCTGGGACCCTAACCACCGGTACCTTGGACCCTGTGCCCGATATCGGTGGCAACCTATTTTTTATATTTTTAAATGTGTTTTATTTTTATATTTAATATTTAAAAATGTAAATTATATGTTCTAAATAAATAAATGACTTCAAATCACAGTCAGAATTCCGTCCCCCTTAAATCCCCACCACAGTCTACCTACCAGCACACTCAATCCATTATGTCCGGGCACCGGGGGCGCCGTCACGGGTCGCAGACTGGAGTAGCGCCACGAGGACTCGCGGGACATCTCCTCATCCGCCACGTTGGGGCAGCACAGGTACCAGCTCCGGCTGCGGCGCACTCCACCAGCGCCTTCTAGCTGCGTCAGCGGCAACCGACCCACCACCTCCAGCTCAGCTAACAAGGGCTCCTTCTCCTTCGGTTCAGGCATGGGAAACGTTCCCGCAGTGGAATAAGTCTCCTCGATCTTTCTAGAATTTTCTGGAGTGTTATATTCTGGTAGACTCCATTGGCGCCCTCTGTCTCTCAATGGAGGGACTTCTCTTACAGCCCCGTCATTGACTACCTCATTTGTTTCGACATACTCGCTGAGCTCGTCAGGGTTGGGAGGTGCCTCCTGAGGGGGCTCCGAGGTCTTCCGCTTGAGCCTCTCGAGGTCTGCGTAGTAGTAGGCGGTGGAGCGCGGCGGCTCCCCGCTGAGGGTGCGCGTCCCCGCCACTGTTTGGATTTTCATAGCATGCTTCTAGAACATTCTCGTGGCTTCTCGAACCTTCTGGACTGTTCTAGAACTAGACGCGGTACGGTCCTGTGTAAAGAAGTATTGTTTGAAGGATAGAACACAAGGTCGATTAGACCCTTGTAAATTGTAAACGGATTTTGGCGTTCCAAGTAGTTTTGGGTAACGTTTGTAAGATAATTTTGTGATGTGATGTAAGACAAGATAATACGATTGACGTAACAACATTGAATTCCCAGTAAATTCTAAATCCGGTTAAAGCTATCCTATTTATATTGCGAGAACTGTAAAATTGTATGTTTCATCATATTTGGATGCGACGCGCGAAATATCATGTAATATTATGGTTTTCTATGGAAACATTTCTCTGGCTGTACCTTTGAAGAGTTTACACAAAAGCTATTAGATTGCTTGACAAATGCTTGATCACTAAAATTATATGTCCTGCGTATTGTACATGAAAACAGCCACCGTGGCCGGCAATAGGCTAGTATGCTATTTTATGTATGTACACTATAATAATATCCAAAAGTTCAGTAGGTAAGTAAGTAACTGCACAAAAAGCAGTGTTTTCCTAATTTCTGACCTACAAGCGAGTAGCATTAACTACTCGTAAATGTTAATTGCTAAATAAAGAGACCTCATCAAAGTCCAAATGACAGTATCACTCTTGCCAGCCCCTGAACTATAAAACCTTCGTGATGACAGTAACAGCAGCCTTGATTGCTAATGATGCTCATTTGTTGATGATCGACAGCAACCCCCCTCCCAAACCGACTGACATTACTGACAAATTATACCTAAGTATATCAGGAGGAAAACCCATCACGAAATACTTTTAGATATCGTAAGAAACAATCTACTAAGTAAATAAATAAAATTCTTCTTTTAGAGGTCGGTAAAAACTGGCCCATATGTCTTATAGTGACGGGGTTAACGTAATCATAAGGGAAACAATGAATTTTCTCTATTTCCTCTGACGTCCGCAGACAAGGAAACGATCAACGTAACAATAAGAACTTGAGACTCCGTTCAAACTGGTTGCATTTACGACCACTAGAACAGTTGAACACTAATGTATGAGAGAATAAAATAGGTGCATCTCTTCCGCCTACCCCATCGTAAAATTTTACAATTCATCATCTCCCAAGCCTTTTCTCAACTATGTTGGGGTCGGGTTCTAGTCTAACTTGATTCAGCTGAGTACCAGTACTTTACAAGAAGCGACTGCCTATCTGACCCCCTCAACCCAGTTACCTTACATTACATTTTACAATTACACCATCATAATGCCTTCTCTGAAAATTCCGCCATCTTATAATCAGAGCGATCAATCTTGTGAAGACGCGACAGAAAACAAAAGTTTAATTTGATTGATATTGTTGTTGTTCGTAATGTAAGTTCGATGTTTTGTGCACATCTCATCTGCGAGTCAAGTTCCCGAGTTTGTTTAGAAAACTTGTTCATTTTGTTCAATGTCGTCAGGATAATGTTAACAATGCCAAATTGAGTTAGGCTCGTATACTTTATCAAACATCTAGATGTTTACATGGAGAATAGCTGAAGCCGTACCTATGTTTAGGATTTTGGCCGATCTCCTTATATGAGAATAACCGCCGAGGCTGATAAATAGACTAGGAGGTCATCATCATATTTCGGGTAGTTTTTAAAGGACATCAGAGGAGACGGGAGAACTAACTAATGAGTATGAAAGCTCTCAGAACCTAGATTATGTATGTATTTGCAACCAGTACCTACCTACACTACTAAGACGTATTTACTAATTATCATCATCATAGTATTTTTTACTGTCCCACGTGCGTGTACCGGCCTCTGACTTCAATGCAGAATATTTCATCCCAAAAGATGGAATATTCGCCTTGAAAGGCAATTATCATGCAACAGGAATCGTTTCGACAAACCGAAGTTATAAGAAAAGCACCAGTTTAATTGTCGTCTATATTTAGTTAGTTTCAATTGTTGCGACCGAGGTCAATGACCGCGGCTCGCCGATGCGGAAGCGGCTCCTATAAGAATAGTAACGGCGGATAAAACACTCGAATTCCACACTAATTGGAACTTGCTATTGCACTTTGTGAAAAAAAAACAAACATGTTTTACAGTCCTGAGTGATGCACTCGCGTGGAAAAATATCCTGTGTTTGTGTGTTGTTTAAAAACTGTGTTGAGATTGAAAATGTTTGTGTTAAGGAGATTCCAAAAATGTGCGGCATCTCGTGGTGTACTCGCTGTAGCAAACAGTAACACATTGCGCGCGAACATTACTAACATGTCCGCGACACTGCAACCGCCGCGCGAACACATGCTAGCTGTAGACTCGCCACATAACGTACATATTTTGGTTGAATCTCGACATTACGTAGTCCAATTACCTAAAAAGACCATAAGACTACTATTAATCCAGTTGCATGGAGAACTTCCTACTGGATACGGACCAAACCACGGCATCAAGCTAGTTTACTCATACAAGGCCTAGCGAACTACAATGCAAATAATTTCCAATACAAGTAACATTGTCGACTCCACAAACAGCAGACGATCGGATAATACGAGTAAGTTACACAACGCTGACTCGCGCGTCGCAGTCGCGTCTATGTAACTTTGTGTTAAATGTCATACAATACAATATGTTATTCGACAAGCCCATATAGGACTGTTAAATTATTTTCACTGCGGATAGATGTTGAGGATCTCTCAGCTAAGTAACAGTCGATCCGTGAATGGGTGGCCATCTTGTAGAACCGTATTTCAGAAGGCATGTTAACATGAAATACGGAGTAACTCATTGGTGGATCTCCATTACCATTTGAACATCTTTGACAGTCGTTACGGATAGTCAAAAGCCATAGAGTTTGACAACCAACTTTACTAAGGGAATATGCCTATCTGACCTCCCTCAGCCCTGTACTGAGGAAGTCAGATAGGCAGTCGCTGCATATGAAACACTAGTTACTCAGCTGCATCCAGTCTCAACTGGTTGCCGACCTCAACATAGTTTGGGAACACGCCTAGGCAGGCGAACTGCACTAGGCTCACTACGGAGCCGGTAAATAAACAAAGTCTCGCAACGACAGTGTCCTCTTGTCCGAATGAATGAAGTATGCGGGTGTCTGGCAGCGAGCCAGCCGCCGGCGAATGCGACGCACGCGACTGCATGCATGCCGACTAATAGAAAAAATGAGGATCCAGTGGACCTTCAGGAGGTAAACGGAGGACCATTTGCTTCTAACTACCCTTAAAGACTGCCAAAGATGTTTAATTGACAGCCGGGACCTACAAATTGAGCGCGTCGTTAATAGCACGCAAAAAGTTCATCAGGAAAAACAAGATACGGACGGAAATCGAAACAAGTGAGAACCGCAAAAAATCGCTGAACATGTATGGAGTTTGACGACATCTTATGGACCATCCCGTCATTGTGAAGTCAACTCCAAATGTTTTTATTTCAAATAGGCCTTAACAGGCTCCTATGAAACGTTACACTAGAGCCGAGTGGTGTTACGTACTGGGCATGATTACGTAACTATGTCATATACCTAAATAGCGATCGATGCACTACATGTGAGCACTTAGCAACGTCTACTTAGTACCGATGTTTAGAGCTAATTATACACAAGTCTAGGCTGAGCGTTAATTATGTACAAGGCATTGTTCTCAAGGCGACTTAGATTAACCCAACAACCGCAACTGAAGTCTGTCAATTGATGTCCAAGGAGCAAGACAACGTAACAAGTAGGGATAGCTCACTCATGCATTTCCTATCACATATTTACGAGAGAAGGACAGGGCATGTCCAGTTGGTTATATGGTCTCAGATGGATAGCCACAGTCTCACACATTAAATGTTATAGGCGTTATTATTTCAGAATACAAACAAAAATGTAGGCAAAAATCCTGAGCTCACGCAAGTGGCCAGATTTGGATGAAAAATGTAAAGTGCAATATATTTTTGTTCAAAGTTGATAAAGCAATGCTGAGTGCTGACAGTGTTTTAGGCTCACTGCCAGTGCACTGAAAACATAAATAATGCATTCTCTTTTTTAACCCCCGACGCAAAAACGACGGGGTGTTATAAGTTTGACGTGTCTGTGTGTGTGTGTGTGTGTGTGTGTGTGTGTGTGTGTATGTGGCATCGTAGCTCCCAAACGGATGATCCGATTGTAATGCGGTTTTTTTTGTTTAAAAGGTATGTCAGTCGGGAGTGTTCTTAGCTATGTTTGGTGGAAATCGGTTCAGGTCTTCAAGGTCATCAGCTCGATTGTTAGGTGTGATAGGTGTGTGACACGCTCAGTTTACTTGCAAGCATATGTGGGATCTGAAATTTGAAACACTAATGTCTTCTGGAACCACTGAGCTCGTCTGCTGGTAGGGCACGAAGGTAGGAGACGTAACCCTGAACTGCCTTTTAGTAAACCCATCGAGTTTGGGCTCGTTGAATTTGTCTTGACGAGTTCTCTTCATGTTTCTGATTGACGAGAACCTGATGCTGGAAATGGGATGTGGCGGATGAAACCCTGGAATGCCGGAATGAAACGGATAAACCGATTTACATTTTTACTGAAAATCTAGAATGACCAAAGGTTAATCTTTATTGTTTCTCAATCTGTGCAATTCTCCCAGAGCCAGTTTGTCATGAGGATTGTTAAACAGCTTCGATCGAACAGGCTGAGATCGCATAGGTATAGCGACCCCATCTTAAAATAAAAGAAATTAAACGAAAGAAGGAAAAATTAAGGAGATCCTTCAAAAAGCATGAAATAAAATTAAATTATAAATTTAAAAAAACCCCCAACCCAAAAAAAGTACGCAATAATTATGACAGAATTTAAAAATGCTGAACCCTATAAAAAAGCATAAAATAACTTTTAACACTACGTAAGTACCAACTAAAGCATGTCAGACTAAACTAAATTTTGACATGTCGGGGGACCGCTTTTTACCTTCAAAAATACTTGCATAAATCAAATGATACCTACCTAATTACAACATTCGTATAAAAAAACACGTATCTAAAGTAATGAATTAGAGCGGTCCCCCGACACGACAAAATTTAGTTTAGTCTGACATGCTTTAGTTGGTATTTACGTAGTGTTAAAAGTTATTTTATGCTTTTTTATAGGGTTCAGCATTTTTAAATTCTGTCATAATTATTGCGTACTTTTTTTGGGTTGGGGGTTTTTTTACCCGACTGCCAAGAAAGGTCTTTGATGGTAAAGTTAGAGTTTGCACGAATTAGCTTTACATTTCTGAAGGTTTATAATGTAACCACTCAATTAGAATTTACAAGTCAATAAATACTTAATTCCGTCGGATTCAACCCCTATTGCCATATGCAGAGGACCTCGATGTTGCTCAAAGGATTGAAACACTCCATTCGTCAGCTCTTGGTAGGTAACTAATTGTAGGAACAGCATCCTACAGCGCACACGATAAAAAGTCCCTAATTTACATAACCTCCGAAATCGTCACAAGTAAGTACCTCATCTCCTCAGGTAATACCCCCAAAGTCCAAGCTGTTGACAAGTGACGCCTCGTCAGAGTGCGGGCGACTCATTGACGCCATCTTGTCTAATTGCTGAATGACTCAATTCCTCCTCGCCTGTTGTCACACTGCCCTCCACCATGTGACAACTGGAGGAGAACATCAGAAGTACCATTCGGGGAGAAGCAGCAAGCCTTTGTGACAGGGGTAGTAAATGTTAGGACAACCCTTCTGGATATTCTTAGTAAGACGATGGAATACATTGTGAAAAAGCCTGAGCCTGCCAATTTAAAAAATGTAAATAGTTTGAAGAGTGAGAAAGGGAAGTACAGATATAAAATATAAACTAACTACGCCACGACCACGGGAATCACTCCTGCCTTACGGCCTTCCTCGATAAGGCTGTCTAATACCGAACAAAGGCAATCTAGTTGTTCCAGTAGTTCTTGATTTACTTACACGTGTTGCACACCAAACATCTAATCCAGCTACCTATATGACTAAGTTCTCTCTACATACTAATAAAATCACGTCAGGCAGCTGGATACTGCGTAGTTGTGAACTGGAGTTAGCGGAACTTCTGCAGGTATTTGCCTGTGTCCCGGGGGGCGGCTAATACAATCACTACAGTTTTGCTCCCTCGGCCGGGTTGGGCGCCAGTTTCACCCGCTACAGCGGGTTACCAGTAGAAAATATGAAAACTTTGCTTGTTTGTGCCTCCGGAAATTGATTCACTGTTTGGAAGCTACATCATTCACGGGCGACATCGGCTATATTTTAAGATGGTACGTGAAAAAGTTCCCTCGAGACGCGGGTGTAACAGAAAGAGCTAATATTCAATGAAATAGATAGCTCGTTGATGAATTAAATTGCAGTTTCGGAAGCGATATTGTTGTTCGAGGGCGAGTCGTTTATAAAGAGTTTATGGACTATAAAGGTTTGGTAGGCAGACAGACAGAGTTCCATATCTAATACCAGTAGAGATTGTATCTGACCTTATTAAACGTTGGTAGATCCTACACGGTCTAGAGATCACAAGATCCACCAATAGGATAATCGATAAACATTTAGATTGTCTAATCGATAGACGGAGACGCGCCAACACAAATCGATTAAGATCTCGCCAAAACAAACAAGCGTAGCTAAACGATTAGGCTGCCATCTTGTGAAGACGATGTGGCGCGATGGCGTCTGATGACCGGTTTTCTATACTATCTATCTATACTAATATAATAAGAGGGAACATTTTTTGTTAGTACCCATAAAGTCCGAAACTACTGGACCGATTTAAATTATTTAGAAGCTAGACTATCTCCGAGTAACATAAGTTATATTTTTATCTGGCTACGGGCAGTAGTTCCCAGGATTACGGACGGAACGCGGGTGCAACCACAGGAAAATGTCTAGTTTTGTATAAAGAGAAACGCCTCGTTTCATTTACAGTGAAACCGCGGAGCATCACCTCATTTTTTGGATATTTTGTTTACGGATCGTATAGATCTTGACGGGCATAAAACGCATAGAACAAACATATTTAACAACTTCTTTCTACCAGTGGAACCGCACCCCGGTGATGTTCGAGAGCTCTCCCCCGAGGGCGGGCGGGGGTGCGGAGTGCGGGGCGGACGGGAGGAGGGGGCGACCTTGACCGAGTCAGCTGTTCTGCGCTGTTCGATGCCAGGCTCTTGATATCGAGGTCTGAACCTAGTACCTTTGTATAGGAAGATAGAAGAGTGCGGATTTTAAAACCTATTGTTGCTCTGCTCGACCTTAACTATAGAAGTCGTATTGTTACATGACTGCTAAAGGGTTATGGATATAAATAAGGTATGACGAGTAATCAGGAGTTTTATGTAAACGAGCTTTCGTTGAAGTAACCGCATTATGACAGTGCCACAATTTTTACTATAGTGAGTCAACGGAAGTTTTTTGGCTCTTTAGGACTATTACAGCCAAATCTGTCATATTTGCTAGTATATGTTTAATGACTTTGTGCATATTTAGGCAAACTATATACAACCCTATGCAACCCTTGCTGTTCAAGTTTGTGACCACATCAGACCATACATAACGACGAACTTTGTGCTGCTATTGCCTGCTATGTAGTGTGTGGTGCACGTCGCAGTGCGCTACATATCCTAAGCTTACAGTTGTTGGCTCTCAATATATTGCGCAGTAACTTCAGTGCCACATACAAACAAACTGCAGGTTTAATCAGCTAACAAGCCCTAGTGTCAGAGTGTACTCAACTCCGCCTGACGGCCTCTGACGTGGAATTGTAACAACGACTGCTACTGATACTAAGTAGCATTCGGGAAGCTGACTTTGCTGCCTTCTCAGATACGGTATTGTCAGCTGTGGTCAGTTGTGTGTCAGCATATGAAGGTACAACCACTTATTTAAAAGTACTCTTTAGGAGCCAGAGGGATCCTCTGAACCGAGCACAGTTTGACTAACATTTAAAAGTCTATAATTGGTCATGAAATATGTATAAAATATATTTTGTTTCGTAGGCACCAGGAACCTAAAAATAAAGACCGAATATCCTCCACTGCGAACCCACTTCAAAGTTATTTTCGATTTCCAAAAACCACATTGTCACAATACAAAATCTAGATTCCTTCAGTACTTTCAGGTTTCAACACAAAGCGCAGCTCTTATCTGCGTAAACATTGTTCTACAAGGATATTTTACTTTTGTTTCCTACCTCCCAGCGGGAGGGGTGCGGGGTGAGGTGAGGCGCGGGGGGCGGGGTCGTGACCTTTATCCAGTCAGCTGATGTATGGCAATGTGATGGATTAGTTGCGCGCGTGTGTGTGTGTGTGTGAAACTGTTGCTTGGGATTGGGACTTAGAAATTGTTAATGAAATAGCTTGTGTGTGTAGTGTTTAGGTTTTAGAGGTTATGTAATGTAGGATTTCATAAACTTATTTACCCAGTAAACAAAACCGTAACCAATCGATAACATTGCATAATGAGAAGCTACCCCTTGCAATTTCAATATCCTGTCTATTGATTTAACATGAAAGAAATGTGGAATGGATTGTGTGAGATACGATATGGCTGGAAATAATGTTACTGCTGTGATGACGTCAGAGACGAGTATGGAAGAAGAACACTAAGGCAGGAGAGTGATGATAATCTATTGGTAAAGCATAACGACCTAATTGATTGTCTACTACGAGTAAAATTATCAAGCTTCCCGTAGAAACTACTCCACGCACCCTGATAAAAAGACACCGAAATAATTTTCCAAATCAGTCCAAAGAACTACTGACAAATAGCCAAAAATCAAACTTTTCAATTACCTAATCCGTCGTATTTCAAGAACAATAAATGAGACAGCATTTAACGCTTTCTCTTTAAAACATCTTCACTAACTAATAGCTCTAGGATCATTGACACCTCACTTTTCTTTCTGCTGCACCACCTATACACAGGTACACAAGTACACAGGTCTGCCACTGTGTAGTACACAAGACACAGGTGTGCTGTGCAGTACACAATACACAATGAACTACTCAGGGAAATGAAGACAAGTTGCATCCGACGTTACGCCTTCACCGGCGCGCTTCATGGCAAGGGGAAGATACACTAATGAAGTGTTTAGCTCTTTAGGTGTTAGTTCTTGATTGGTATGCTTCATTGATTTGCTTGTTTATAGAAAACTAGGATTTAAAGAGGGGAACGATCTTTGCTAGTTATGTAATCTAATCAAAATCGGTGGGTCCTGGTTGTTATTTGAACATTTTTGACAGTCATTAGGTCGGCCGGGTGGTCAGAAGCCAACCTGACTGCTGGTTTTATTAAAGGGTATCGGGTTGATGGGGTAAAGGTAGGTTGAGGAGGTTAGATTGTCACTGCATGTGACACACTTGTATTAAGCTGCATCCAACCGATGTTCCAACAGAGCTCCTACAAAGTTTGGTGAAAAGGCTAGGCAGAGAAGAATCAACTATAACAAGTCTTGAACGATTAGATTTGGTAACCCTACACATACAAAATGGCTTGTATGTAGCATCTTCAGAGAAAAAACATTTTTAACATCTTATGGTTAAATCTTCAAAAAATGATTTCTTTAATAGTTTAAAGTAAGTACTTGCGAAACCATTGTCTGTCAGTAAGTGAAGGCAGAGGTCAAAACCCATCAGTTATTTCTTTATGTATGAGTCAGTACAATTCGCTACACATTATCTCAAACACTACTTGAACAGATAATTTATTTGAGCACCAAATTGAGCTGAACAAAGGATGTCTCACTAAGGCGAGTTACCACTAGTGTGACGAACAAATGTATCTCGTGGTGTACTCGCTGTAGCAAACAGTAACACATTGCGCGCGAACATTACTAACATGTCCGCGACACTGCAACTGCCGTGCGAACACATGCTAGCTGTGGGCTCAAACTCGAGAACGTTTATTCAAAAGTCTATAATAATTTAAATCAAAAACAACAGACAGCTGCCAAAACGCCCGCCCTCCAACTATTTCCTATGGGTTTTTGGTGGGAAGAAGAAGTGTGAACGAACTTCCTAGCACCACATTTTGTTGTTCGCGATCAATTTGGTGGGATCTCTCCCTTACAGTACAAAGAATAGGGAGCTTGCCGTTCAATTGACGCATTGTATTGCGGTCACAATGTAATCGTACTAAAGATTTTGTATGGCGATAAACTGAAGAGACAACGCTTGATAAAGTTTTAAGACTTGGTTGATCATCTACCTAGCCTTTTTGTTTAGGTATAATTTTTAAACTACTCGAAAGAAATCCAAACACAACATAAACTTCTATTTTATACTGACAAAACACTTAGCCAATTTTAATGCAACATGTCTCATAACCACTATTGGAAAACCAGCTACCAACAATAAGAAACTTCATGCAAATCGGTTCATCCGCTTAAGTATGGTGTGACAGTCAGACCGACAGGACACGACAAAACAATTGGTGCACAATACTGTCGGAGTCACAAAGTAAGACGGTATAATGTGAAGGCCGAGCGGCGCCGAGTGTGAGGTTATACGTCATGTATTGTATGAAGACAGCATTAAAATTAAAATGTTCCTGAGAGTCATAAACTGAGGCTGTAAAGGCACAGTTCATCGACAACATAAACATGAGTTTTTACGTTTTGACGTTTATATTTTCGGTGACTTGGGCCTCAGTACCTCACATGATCGATGTCAATAGAAATTGATATAGAAAGGGTTTGGTTTGGGGGGAGATGCAAAATTCTCTGACGTAAATCTATCGGTCTATCCATCAATGGGGATTACGTAGTGAGCGAAGGACTGACTGAAGGTTTGGCTGATGTTACCCTTGCAATATTGTTAAAGTTTCTTTGATATCCCAAATAGCACATATCTTTCACGAGACTAAACAGTTCTTAATAGCTTACGACGACACAACCCATTACTAATTGTCTCAAATTATCGACACCTCTCTATGTATACCTGCCAAGCTCGCAAACATTTAACAATTTCATTTAAATCTAGCTAGTACAAACAGAACCATGTATTCAGTGACACGAGTCAACATAAATCGGCAAGCTGACCTCCATACGGTGTAGAATAAGCATAAAGTTTTATAGTCTGTGGTAGGCCGTAGTTACAGAGTTACGGTACTTGTGTGATACTTCAGCAGTAAGCTGTGAGACGTAGATACAGTGCTATTAACTAAATATATGGTGGACGAAGATTTTAGTGTAGGCCTTATTGTTACAAGCCACATAGTAAATAGCTTCCGCGAAGGGATTTATGCGTATTTCTCTGAAAACTACACAGGTTAAAATGGCGCCTGTAGCCTTGACTGCCAGTAGTTTTCCTTGGAGACAACTGGGCCAGTCCTGAAAATGCATTCGGGCGAATCCAGCCCCAACATCTGGCATCGCTGTCGGACCAGCTATGACGTGGGCAAGACGTCGTCTAGCTCTTGCCCGTAAATGGTCTATCTAGCATTTACATGTTCAAGCAAATAAATTAACTCTTCATCATATTTACAGTACATAAAGAGTATTCAAACGACTTCACACAGCGCTGTAACCAATTGACCCATCAATAGTCTTAGAACCATCTTCATAGACGACAAACTATAAAACCCATTAATATTGATCTTCGTAACTCCGTTTCCCGGATCTGACTGAAGCACCGGTGATAACATCTGTACACGAGGCATATCTTATACTACCTTCTGCCAACGGTTTCACTCGCGTTCCCTTCCAACTATTCGGCGTACCTGGATAAAAAATAGTCTATAGTCTTTCTCGATAAGTGGGCTACCTAGTATATCTATTAATCGGAACAGTAGATCCCAAGATTACAGCGTTCAAACAAACTCTTCCGTTTTATAATATGAGTATATGTAGACAGTGCACGTTGATGCAATAGATAGCGCGACCTACCGACCCATTTACTGCACTTTTAATTAACTATGTCACTTTCATAATTATCTGATAAGAGGGGTTAAACATACAGGAAGTTGTTAACCGACTTCCCAGAAAGGAGGAGATTCTCAATTGTATTGAAAATCAATTGTATTGAGAATCTCCTAATGTTAGTATTTTTTATGACATATTCTTGACGAACAAGTGTGCCCAACCTCCAGACTCAGGGAAAGTTACTTAACACCCACAAAGCGATTTCGAACCAGGGACTTTCTACACAGAAGTCATGCTTGGAAACCACTAGACCAACAAGGCAGTTAAGTAAATCATTATGAAGTGAAGCCCATACCTTCTCCCACACATGGCTATATTAAGGCAAGTAACTGCTACATTTTGTTCAAGCACTCTCTATATACCGCAGTAAGTCTAAGTACATACCTCCTACATTCACAATTCATGGTCAAGTTCCTGAATACTTAACCTCATACAAACGAGAAAATATCAACCTTATGCTAACTGGTTTAAGGTTCACATTAGCACGAGTTTCCCTAAGCCCTGAGGCACCTTTTCTGAATCGATTAGGAATGAGCAGTCACCTAAAAGTCTTCCATACAGATGTAGTGGGATTTTCAACTCTATTGTTAAGAACTTAGAGTGGGGATTCAAGTGATAGTGTAAGGAAGGATATACGCATATTGTCCGTCATTTGTTTAAGGAGGCTTTTTCTATAAAAGTGGGATGCGAACATAAACATTGCTCTGACAATAGCTTGGGATGGCCGATAAGTTAAGTTTGTTTTTTTGGGCTTTTCTCGCAGGATCGTAGGCAAATACATTTTATGGTTCTAACTAAAGGAAATATCTTGCGACCCCCACATTCCTTTAAGGGTGCGTCCACATCTGGCGAATGCGCCGCGAATGCGCAGCACGCGAGCCGATCGCGAGCTGTCCGCGAGCTGCGCGCGTGCATTTTTGTTCGTGCGCCGCTTCTGCGCCGCCCGCGTGCAGTCACTGCCGCTATTGCAGTGTCTGCACGCGCGCAGCTCGCGGACAGCTCGCGATCGGCTCGCGTGCTGCGCATTCGCGGCGCATTCGCCAGATGTGGACGCACCCTAAGAGTAAGATCTACGGGATCTACTAAGATGTATGGATGAGAGCTGGCCTGCAATAGGGATCTATGAAAGATAATTATATGCGACAGAGATGAGAATGTTAAGAGAAATCTGTGGTTATTATGTGAAAGGAATGAGAATATAATAGAGGAAGATTTAAAGTGGCATCAGTGTTCGAAAAATAAAGACTGAAACTATGTTGGTTACCTAAAAACTCTAACTCAAATGACATGACAAAAATCGCGAAAATCCTCTAGCGGAGGACCAATAACTGATAACCTTATGTAGCCTGCTGTAGAGCTAAACTGACTGGCTATGTTTTATCGGGGTACGGGAAGAAGATTCCCCGGGACGCGGGTGAAACCGCGCAAAACAACTAGTACCTACATTATAAGCAAAATACATGCAATAGTAAAAGAATACAAATGTATTCCGTCGGTAAAGTCGGCAAGTCGCGCAGAAGTCGCAGCTGGTGCCCTCTGGCGGCGACAACTGTAATTGAAAAACTTCCAGCGAGGTACAATGTCTAGCAATACGAGAAATTATACTATTATTATATATTCAAAAGTCTTGCTGAAGTTTTCAGGATAATTAGATAAGTTGGCGACGAGATAAAATGCTACTTTGGACTGTAGTTCACACTCTGACTGAACGCGCAGAAATTCCAGAAAATAGTGGTGTCATTTGAAAAGTTATTTCAGTGTTTGATAGCCTAATTATCGAGCAATCCGGTTACTTGATGAATACTCGATCACCATGTACGTATGATGGTATTACAGAATACAGCATGTAGCATGAGTATGTGGATGGCGAAGTTCGAGGAATGCTTCTTTTTAACCGAGTGTGGGAAGTAGCTTCCTCGGGACGCGAGTAAAACCGAAACTCGGATACTCTGTCCGTCTGCTGCTCTTTTACGCTAAAACTGAACCGTGTAAATGACAAGTCACAAATAGTCTATCTACAGCCTGAGAACACTAATTATTACTCGGTTGCGGGAAGTTATTCTCTAAATAAAAAGTACAACGAATGCAGTTGAAACAATGTTAGTAAAAAACCCAGTAAGCCCAGTTTAACCCGAGCGTAGTGTTGGCGGCGGAAAATTAAAAGTTCTCGGCAGTTCCGCGCAGATAACGAGGCTCGCTTTAATGTGTTGCTCTCACGTTACCCGCTCAATTGTGGGGTAAATACATTGTATGTGCTACTGAGCTACCTATGTGTTCATTGCATGTGGTAGAGAAAAATTTACAATATGTATTACTATTTCATAGCAGAGTTTCACCCGCGATCCGCGGGATCTACTTTGCCTACTTCATCATCATCATCATCATCATCATCAGCCCATCGCAGTCCACTGCTGGACATAGGCCTCTCCAAGTGCACGCCACTTTGCCTACTTGCCTGGTTAAAAAGCAGTCTATATGTTATTCTGATTATTTGCTAAGTTTAATTAAAAACCATGTAGTAGTTTTGCTCAACGTAATTATATTCTATCTTTATCAGATTTCCGAAAATTGCTGCGACAGAAAAAGCGTTTGAGTATTTCAGATGTAAGCTCCCTCACTATGTGAACTGCGTAGTTTGCGCGACACATAGTTTTGCAATTCTGAAGCAGTTATTTAACGCTTCAGAAGTTCAGACGTACGCAGTAGTATTTTGTTCATAGCTTTTTTGAGCATTGCAAAGGCAATAGCGGCCAACTTCGGACAAGCAAAGCTTCTCAACATTACCTTTGTCAACGAATGGCTAACTTCAGACTCGCCAGAAGGTTTGTCGCGAACTGTAAGTCCAGAGTAAAACGTGGGAAAGCTAACTGTTATCAGTATATTAGTGCGCAGTGGACACGTTATCGCAACAGTCAATATGTACGTCTGCCGGCTAATCTCAGGAGCGTTGTGTTTGCACTGGACTCGGTACATGGTGCTGGATTAGTGTTTTACTGCTAAGTTATAAATGTTTTAATGCAAGATCTCCTGGTATACTTGATAAAATGCTATGAAATCAACCATTTGTTGTGAAATATAGAGCATGATATACTAAGAACTATATGAAAAATATCTAAGAACATTTGGGTAATTGAGGCATACCCAACGATAAACTAACTAAAAAATATTAAATTCGCACGAAAACCATAGCCTTTCCTGGCACTCGGCTAAGAGAAACTGCGCGAGTGAACGACGTTACGACAAAAAGTTTGGCGTGAACTATACAATAGGCGGTCTTACTTGCGAGCTGCCATTTTTTTAAATAGCCTTTGCATCTAACACAAGCCAGCCTTCAACTGCTAAGCCGATAGAGATATTTAAGCCTAGTAGACTAATAAAAGCTTCTTCTCTTTAGCGAGTAAAACCACATACAACAGCTAGTATTCCCCTCATAACATTGCCTACACAGCGGACGCATTAGAAGCGCGTGTTGCAAGCGCGCTGGCCTGGTTACCCGACATCTGTCCAAACAGATTGCGAGACACGCATCCACGATAATTACCTAAGATTTTATTTATTAGTTAACGAGCTTCCTCTGACAGAGTCATCCCGTGTGTACATCAAGAGCCTGGATAAAAGTTGTATATAGGCTTCTTAGGTATGGGTTGCCTAACACTGCAAGAATTTTTGGTATTGGACCGGTAGTTACAAAAAATCTGTTCAGAGTTATAATATTCCCATCGCACTATGAATGTGAAGGAATACTGAGTGCACCAGTGTCCAAGCGAATGTGCCTGCCTGCACTATAATATGTCCTGCGCAGCTAACTGATCTTCTTATTAGTACTTTTAGATAATGCATACTCGTATGTGGTTGAATTTGCTTACCCTAGTGGCCCGATGATTGGAATCCGAATTGATGTAAACCAAAGACAGTGAAAACAAACGAATTGGTGCCGATGTTTGGCTAAACGTAGCAATAAATCAAAGTTCCCAATTTTTTTTCGGTTTTGTTCTTTCGTCAACTTAATGTTAAGCCATATAACACGGTGTAATGAGCACATAAGATCCCCTCCAATCTTCCTTACACGTTGTAATCCGTCATAATCTGTTTCTTAGTGAGCCGACACCAATACTCCTATAAGTTGTAGGCTGATCCCCGAGCATTAATACGTGAAATATTACACACATTTATTATGTTAATGTGTCATTAGTATCACCCAAATTCTACTTTACGAGTTTACCAGATCGGATTTCGGTTTTAAAAATGTAGTTTATTTGTTTATTTTAGGCTAGTTGCATTCCGCGGCAAGGGCGGATCCAGCTTCGGCGCCAGGGGGGGGTCACACAGTCGTGGTCAAGTCACAAAAAATAATATATTGTAGCGTATACTTCTTTTAATATTAAAAGTAGTAGTATAAATACAATAAGCGCGATCGTAGCGAGCTCGAAATTTTTACGAATGTTAAGAAAAGTGTTTTCATGTAGAAAATGGCCCGAGAAGAGTGAGCGCAAGTTCTCGTATATATACCTACTACAAACATGTGTCAAACAAAAAAGCGCGAGCGAAGCGAGCGCGAAAATTTTTGTTCAGGTCGAGGACTAAGGTTAAAAAAGTGTTTTTATGTAGAAAATGGTCCGAGCTGAGCGAACGCGATTTCTTGGACATAATTAGACACACGAAATTGAAAAAAGCGCGAGCGAAGCGAGCGCGAAAATTGTTTTCAGTTCGAGATCTAAAAGTAGATGAAAACGCTTTAACAAATATAAGGCACAAATACAAGAAAGCGCGATCATAGCAAGCGCGAGAATTTTTTCAGGTTGAAGACTAAACGTTTGAAAAGTATTGTGTACGCAGAAAAGGCCGCGTACGTCTTTTATTGCAGCAACAGTAAAACATTTTCTGTGAAAACTTCAATTGTCTTACTATTGGTCATCTTCCGAGCCTTTTCCCAATCATGTTGGGGTTGGCTTCCAGTCTAACCGGATTCAGCTGAGTACCAGTGCTTTACAAGAAGCGACTGCCTATCTGACCTCCTCAACCCAGTAACCCGGGCAACCCGATACCCCTTGGTTAGACTGGTGTCAGACTTACTGGCTTCTGACTACCCGTAATGACTGCCAAGGATGTTCAATGACAGCCGGGACCTACAGTTTAACGTGCCATCCGAAACACAGCCAATGGTGTCTAAGATATACTTAGAAAGTACATACAAACTTAGAAAAGTTGCATTGGTACTTGCCTGACCTGGGATCGAACCCGCGCCCTCGTACTTGAGGTTGGTCCTTTACCCACTAGGCCACCACGACTTTTTTTTCCTCTTACTATTGGTAAGGGTTCATTAGATCAGGGCCGTCTCTAGCTCATGTAGCGCCTGGGTGCAATCATCACCCAAGCGCCGCCTATGTATCTATTGAAAGATTTTGAGTAGTACATATTGATCGAAGTACTTTACAAGGAATATAAATAAGGACGTTCGAACGAAAGTCACTTTTTTGGTAGGTAAAGGACTTAAAAAAATGTTTCCATATCATTGTAGGCTCAAACTGTTGGCCAGATTTAAGTTATGAAAGTCGAGACAGGACATCGAAATTGTAAAAATAAGCGCGAGCGAAGCGAGCGCGCAAAATTTTTAATTTTGGGACACAAAAAGTTCATAAGTTTTAAAAAGCGCTGTAAAGTAACAAGCAGTCGGAAGCGCAAACTGTTTTGTTTTTGAGGACTCCATAAAAAAATGTTTTTTGCTAAAGTTGACTTATGAAGTTATCGAGGCAAAGTATAATATATAATATTGCGCGAGCGAAGCGAGCGCGAAATTTTTTGAGCCTACGACACAAAAGCACCTGATTAAGTACACTGTAAAGCAACAAGTAGCCGCGAGCGCAGCGAGCGCGAACTTTTTTAAATTATTTGTTTGAAGACTCAGAAATCAGACTGGGAATTACGTACAAATAAAAAGGAACCGTGATTAGAGCGAGTGCCATTTGTGTTCGTTGATTCGGTGCGTCAATAAAAATAATAAACAATCAGAAATACTGTACAGACGTAGTCATTTACTCGCGAGCGTAGCGAGCTAGAATTTTTTTACTTAGTTGGAGGATGTTAAAAGTTAAAAATAATCAAAATGATCAATCCAACAAAGCGAAGGCGACTTTTTTGTCAGTCTCATGATACAATGTGGAACTTCATTATTGAACGGGTGTAATTTCTTCGAAATTTCCTGGTGGTGGGTCGTCCTGCGGAGCCTCTGAGACCGAGGCGCCCGTGTTATTGGCACACCCTGCACCATAGTTTAAGACGGCCCTGCATGAGATACAGCATGTAATGTAGACAACCCGGACAGCGGATTCTTAGTAACAGGGTCCCGTTTCCTCCTTTTGGGTACGGATAAAGAGTAGATAAAGAATAGAGAGCGAGCGTTGCGAGCACGAATTCTTCAGAAAACTACTCTACCTGTAACTATGTAGGTATCTACCTATTCACTCGGAATAAAAATTATCTTACACTTATAACAAAAACATAAAACATCGTGTTTAACCATTTCAATTATTGGTCCTCTTAGGTCCTGAACCTGGCCCAGGGGGGGGTCATGACCTTGTGACCTACCCCCTGGATCCGCCGTTGTTCCGCGGTTTCAACCGTAATCCAATGGAACCATTTCTCGAACCAGTCTAAAATACAGCTTCCGATAAAGGTTTCTGCCTCGTTCTGAGGTAACAACTAAACTACGTGGATAGAAAGTAGCCTATATTTTATTCTGATACACCAGCTACATCACTGCCAAATTTCATCAAAATCTGTTCATCCGTTTGCCCGTGAAGAAGTAACCAACATACAGACACAAACTGTCGCCTTCAAGTGTTAGTGTGAACCATTGCATTTGCTTATAATTTCACGGTTTCCGTGCACTAATGAAACCCAGGAAACAGCTTATAAATTAAGAACACCATTAATAAAAACAGCTCTTTTTAATTCCCAGTGATTCCGAGATTAATGTGACTGAGTCGGTCACATTTCTAATGAATTCGGGGCCGGATGCCCGCTTTATAAGGACATGGTACAAATATAGCACGGACTGAAGTACTAGGCGAGCAGATATGGGAAGAGATATTAATAGACTTACATTGATGATCTATGAGATGAGTATTTTTAGTCCTCAACAGTTAGTACAATTGAATAATTTAACATGGGCTAGATTAATTGGAATATATAGACGACGTCGTAAGTGGGCTAAGTAATAGACACACGGGTCGATCGACACTTATTGACGCGATTGCTCATTGGATTGGAACTGGCTGATTCCAGCTATCATTTGAACATCTTTGGCAGTCGTTACGGGTAGACAGAAGACAGAAAGTCTGACCAAGGTTTACCTATAGAGTTGTCCAGGTAACTGGGTTGTGGATATCTAATAGGCAACCACTCCATGTGGCACACTGGTACTCAGCTGCATCTGCTTAGACGTTAGGTCATAAGCAACCGATCAACAAGTAATCGATATAAACGTTGTAATCGGATAGCATCGATTAGAGCGGTAATGTGTATTGCTAATGCATATGCTGGTACATCAAGCAGAGCTGTCGGTCATGTGATCAGCTTTCAATACTCAGTGTTGCAATCACATCAAACGGTGTTGATGTGTGGTACGTATGTATGTATGTGTGTGTGTGGGTACATATGTGGGTGCAATGTTGACGGTTTAACGAATGTTTCGTGAAAGAATAATGGCGGCGATCTACATTTTATGTATCGGAAATAAAAGTATTATTAATAAGTGGGTAGTATTATAAGTGCGAAAGTAACTCAGTAACTCTGTCAGTCTGACCGGCTTAAGCCGAAATTACTGATAGCCTGATAAAAGAAACAGGCAAGGATTTTTACCCAGATGTAGGAAATTGTTTCCTCGGAACGCGAGTGGAACCGTGGGGAACAGCTAGTAAATAATATGCCCTGTTATATGGGTCTTAAATCTCAAAGGGAAGTTAAAAAGTCTTAGAAGTGGTTGAAATAAAACTTGCAAGCTCTGTACCACAGTAAAGTTGCACAGTAAAAGTGCAACTTTTGCTAAACTTGGAGAAAACAAGTAAATAATGTATTTTTATGTTTTTGAGGACGATTCTTGACTGTATACTTTCGATGTCACGCTGTAACGGTAAAAGAGAAAATATATTATCTTTCCTGACAATACAGACAAGCAACATACGGAAACATGTCTAATTATGAATGATTTATGACTTTGCGTTTCCATCAATTTCATAAGCCTTACCAGGGGAAAATTACATACCTAGTATCCCTATTGCCTACATACTATCTTGAATAACAAATTATGTAAATTTACTTTTAGGGGTAAAAGTCTGATTTTTCCTAACTAACTACACTGGAAAGTTTTGCTCACATAAGATTTTACATAATGTAAAAACCATTCGTAAGTTCCTCCAGTAATTTTTTAGTATTTTTTACAACTTACAGAATTTTTACGGAAGCAACTTGAATAAAGTCGGGATTAGAATAAAAACACAACTATAATAAAACACTATTCATGTGATCTGAGCTTAGAGCGCACACATTCGCGCCTGATGCAACGCGCATCAAACGCTTGCGACACGCGGCCGGCGCGGGCGCACGCTTTTTATTTATTTATTAGCGTTGATCGTGGACTCTTCCGCGTGCCAGAGAATAAAGATCAAACGCCACTCAATTTTAAGGACTGCTCTAATGATGATGTCCTCCTAGCCGATTGTTGGCTACAGCGGCTGTTCTCATGTAAGGAGATCAGCCAGCTGCGCAGGACATATTATAGTGCACATTTGCTTGGACACAGGTGCACTCACTATTCCTTCACTCTCTGCGCGCGATGCGACGACAATCCGACACCACCGGAGAGAGATCACAAGCACCACCGACATTAACGTGCGACACGATGCACGGGTGGACTGCTCTAGTATCCTTCATATCTCTGTCTTACGTAGAATATCTGCGCTACAAAGACTTAAGACGTTTGAGTGTTTCGAGGTTAATTTTCATTATGTGTTTCGAGCCTTTTATGGAATAAAGGAATACCGAGATCGCGCTGGAATCGAACTCGGCTGAAACATAAGCTTTATAAACTCAGGCGAGCTCATGAGATAGCATCATGAAATACAAAGCGACTGTCACACGATAAGAGCGCCTTTTATATTCTGACAAACTGGACAGAAGTAAAACCCTTTACTTTGAAGGTACTTTGATCTCATCTTTACTAATATTATAAACGTGAATGTGACGCTGTTTGTCGCGTTTTCACGCCAAAACTACAGATGAAAGGTGCAGGAATAGTTTAAAGTCTGAGAAAGGAAAATATCCTATTATTTATCCGGGTGCGGGTAGTAGTTTCTTTGGGAAGCGGTTGGAACCGCGGGAAACATCTAGTGCTGAAATATTCATGGCTATATTAGACTCCTAAAATATTGATTTTATATTAGTTTTCAGTATTTGTTGTTACAGCAGTAAAAGGAATACATCATCTTGTGATTCAACTGTCTAGCTATCACGGTTCAGGACAAAGCCTGGTGACAGAAGGACAGCGAAATCTTAGGCACATTTACACCGGTCAACATAAATAGCTGTGTTAAGAAAAACTTTTATGTTGCCGGTTAAAATGAGCCTTATTAAATAGTTCCGTTTGACCCTTTGGGTACGGAAGCAGGTCAAAGCACCTTATATGATTGTCTTCGCCAGTGAGTGCGTCACGCCGCATCGTTGCGTAAACTTACAGTGCCGCAGTACCGACAATATACCTGAACGTCATAGCTTTTATTGCTTCTGAAGACTCTTTTCTATCCGGATGCTTATATTCTTTAAGGGTAGTCTTTGTCCACATTCATCGTTTACTAGCTTCTGCCAGCGGTTTCAACCGCATCCCGTGGGAACCACTGCACGAACCCGGATATATAGCTTTCCTCGATAAATAGGCTTTTTAACACTGAAAGAATTAGCGCGTTTAAACAGACATACAAACTCTTCTTCTTTAAAGAAAATTAGTATTAGTATAAATTATAAACTTAGTATCCGTGGAGATCAAAGGGGGAGGCCTATGTTCAGCAGTGGACGTCCAATGGCTGAGATGATGATGATGATGATAAACTTAGACTTTTACCGTCTTACCACAAAAACTTTTAAACGTCAGTTTATGCCTTGTCTAAAAAAATGTCAAATTATGACGTTGACATATGGTTCATTTTGCAGCCAAAATTTTATTAGACAAGCGTAAAACAGGGTTTAAAGTTTTTGTAGTAAGGCCCTTATTTTTTATCTTCTCAATCGTCAGTTTAAATGTAACATCATCTGCCTAGCCTTTCCTTAATATGTTAGGGTCGGCTTCCAGTCTGCATGGATGCAGCTGACTGCTTATTTGACTTCCTAAGTCCCCGGACAACCCAATACCCCTTGATAAGACTGGTTGACAGACTTTCTCGTTTCTAACTACCCGTAACGACTGCCAAAGATGTTCAAATGACAGCCGAGACCCACCAGTTTATAGTGCCTTCCGAAACACGACTTTATAAGACACGGTTATATAAAGTGACTCTCAAAGGGCAGTCTTGCTTACCAATTTAAGGTTCCTTCTAAAACTCGACTTTGTGACAGATGAATAAATAACTGTTCGTAGAATATAAACGGGAATCTACAAAAAGATAACCGTGGATTACATTACATAACTCTCAAAGCAAAGCAAAGAGCTTGAGGAAGTAGGATGGCATCGCGAGAGGACGACGCGGATATAAATAGCTTGCACGCTATACATCCATCTGAGTACGGCATTCCGGGAACTATCATTACTATAGTATTAGTGGTGAATAAATGTGGATGGCGTTTCGACGCACTTAAATCATACAGTTTCTACTTGTATTCATACATTTTGACTGTAGCATTCACTAGAAGAGAACTGCAGAAACGCAAAGTTATTTGACGGGAGTTGTATTTCAGAGTTCACTTTCATCTTTTGAAGCTTATTCCTAACCATGTTCGGGTCATTGCGTCTAAATAGAAATATGAAGCTAGTACCAGTGTTTTACATTAAACTACATTTCCTTCCTGACTCATTGAAGATGGAATTCTTCTACCTGGATACAGTCTTTTGAAACCATGCATAGTTTAGTCAAGTTTTCCGACAGTTAATAATAATTAGAAAGAAAGAAAGAAACATTTATTGGTCGGAATAGTCTAGGTATATGAAATATTATGGTCACTTTTATATAAGGTGTACCGTGTTCCAGATATTCAAACGACCACGATAATCAATATTCTGTAATTAGCCACAGAAATGTCACGTCTAAATATATCCTCTATTATAATTACTGATATCACACTCCTTAACGTATAATTATATACCAAGGTAATGTACATACTAATATAAAGCTGAAAAGTTTGTTTGTTTGAGTACCCTAGTCACAGAACAATAGGATCGATTAGAGAAATTCTTTCAGTGTTGCTATAAGCCATTTATCGATGAAGCCTACAGGTACGATATAACGAAGTCTACTTTTATCCGGGTGCGCCATGTAGTTTCCAGTTTTCCACGGGACGACGGTGAAACTACTGGCTGGCGGAAGCTAGTCAACTAATATTACTGTAGATATGTTTGAGGTATTTGAGGTATGTACAATCAATGAATACCACAGTAATGTATTGATCAAACGGACGATCCGATTTATAAACATGGACAAATATTTTGGAAATATTACAGAAGTTAGTTCCAATGGCGCATTTCGCGTGTATTCCGTATGTTCTGTTCTTTAATGGAAAATCATCAAATGACGGCGCCCGCTGTGTGTGCAGCGCTCGGGAGTGTCTTGTGTCAGACTGTTACTGACTAAACCCCGCCATGTTCCTTCTTAAGTCCTATATGTACCAGCGCCGCGGTAACTCGCGTGAACAATCCCGTAGCCCCGGCAAACCAGGCTGTCAGGAACCGCGATAATAAGACGCGTCGGTATGAGTCATTTTATGCGAATACATATTTTTTCCTTCCTTACTTACTTGCACTATCGCAGATCTATCAACAACTTAGTTGCACTACCCCTAATATTTCCCCATAGCTGTAAAGCTATACCTGTCTGCCAGACTGTCGGGGTGTCGCCATAAAACCGAGTACCGACGGGGTTGGTGACGTCATCAGTTTGGCGCCCAACACACAAGGAAAGTGTTGGAATTAGACGCCATTGTGACGGTAAGGAGATGAATCGGGAAGTTTGGGGGAAAACGAAAGTCATGGAATGATAGATCTATCTTTAAAATTACAAATGTTATTAAGTTGAAAAGATTGTTTGAATACATTAGTTCTAGGATTAGTTGGTGCATTGTACCTATTCATGCATTTAAGAGCTCTCCAACGCACGAGTGTATTAATCACCAACTTATCAGAATCCAGGCTGCTTTGCAAAAGTTTCTTAAGACCCACAAAGCGAACCCGAGTCCCCGTGCAAAACAGTAGCACTATGCATCAACTAAACCAACGAAGTAATTGACTGAATTCTTATGACTTAACAAGCTTAGTAAACTATTATATACATTTTAATACTATATATGTACGTACATTAACCTATCAGCACATATCCCGTGAACTGACTAGTTATCAACAGTGCAATTAGCACAAATCCCCCCGGTATTCACTAATTAGTGCTCCAGTGCCGCAGCGGGTTGCATCGCTTCCGAGAGATCTTCCAGCTCAATGCATTCCTATTTACTTTAGTGCACTTCGTTAGCTTCATACAGATTAAACGCACATTTGTTCGTGAATAAAAAATGTGTGAGCTTTGGCGCGAGTCAAGTGTCAATATTATAATTACGTAAGTAACTCTGTCTGTCAATGAACTGATTTTAATAAAATTTGGTACAGAGATAGAGTTGACCTTGAGAAAGAACATAGGGTAGTTTTTATCCCGGACTTTTGAAGAGTTCTTTTGGAAACGCGATATAAGAGAACTCGACGCGGGCGAAGCCGCGGGCGGAAGCTAGTTGTACATAACGGGAACTATATTTTTTGTCACCAAAATTTATATTTGTCATCAAGTTGTATCACCTAATAAATAGATCTATCGCCACGAAATATTTTCGTTCTCAGATAAACAAAGAGTGTTCCCAGGTATGAATTAGCAAATTATTGTTAATATAATGTGTAAAATATGAGATGAATTACCAATAAAATTGTAGTGCATTACATGAATATAAACTTCGTTCTTATAATAATAGTTTTATTACTTAAATAATAGCTTGGTGCTCAAAATGGTAGATCTGTCACCAAATAAATCGATTAATCGATCCCTGACTGCGACTCCTTTTTATTTGTTATTTTGTCACCAATACAGTAGTTACATTTTATTTCGTTCAGTTATTAAAATAATGTATTCGTTACCAATTTAATACATCAGTTTATAATTTTAATAAAAATATGTTCAAAGGGAAGAGGAAGGGAAGGGAGACAAATTAGCGCGCTTTCGGGCCTCAACGAATGGGTTGTAGGTTGGTTGTAGGTACGATCATACGATGCGGGGCGCGGGCAGCGAGATTTTTAACAATAAATATTGATTATTTTGACTTTGATTAAGTGTTTTATTTACTATTCAGCTAGAAATTTAATTTAAATATATTTATACTACCTGTGGAAACTAAAGCCCTTGGGGGGAGGCACATGGCCAGTTAAGTAGTAGACTCTTTTGGTTGAAAGGATGATGACGACCACCCTACATTTTTAGACCTTCATGAAATTTTCTAACGATATAATATATGATTTATTGGTGATCTCTTTAAATTAGTTTGCTTAAATACTATTAGGACAAACCTATTATAATACATACAAAATCATTTATTTGGTACTTGACCCCATATCTCCATGATTTTCGGTAATTTATTGTGGAATTGATTTTATATTGTTTGGTGACTACATTTGGTGACAAATCTACTATTTTGAGGGCAAACCCTATTATTTAAGAAACACAAAATGAATTAAATTGGTGACAGCTTAAATCATACCCGTACATAACTCTAAGCCATTTGTGACACCTACTCTATACATAGTGGAATACAAATAAATAATATGAATGATAAACTTTTTTCTGTAAAATGATAGTAGATCAGATCGAACTTTCAGAGTCGAACAAGGACATCAAAACTAGCCGCAAAGGTATAATGACGCCCCATATCTTCTGTAAACTTAAGTAAAACATGACAAAACATTTTTATTTGTTTAGGTTTAGTCAGTACGAAGCTTCAGAGTTAGTAACGAATGGTATTGGAAATGGATAGTTGGTAATAAGTTGTGGTTTCTTGATGAACTGCTATTGACTTAAACTAGGTCAGAGTTTACCTGCGGGACTGAACTAAACCATATAAGACATCCTTTCATAACTAATGGAAATGTGCTTTAGTTAATCTGAAAAATATAGAGATAGGTGGGATCCAATATAAGGTGAAACGGTTGGAAACAGCTAATGTTTTGCTTACCAGGTATAGGAATTTGACAATATTCGTAATGCGACAATGTCAACATTCTGTCTCGTAATTCGTTAGCTTGCAAATCACAATAACATTGGAGACGCCAGGGAGGATGCTTTCTGAGCGTGAAATAGTCAAACCGTTCAAAACCCCAAGTGGTTACAAACCTGCGTTATATTTATTCCTATACATACAACAATTTTCATCGATATCCTAAGCAAACATCCTACACAAATTCCCCCAAATACTATATTTATTACGCCTTAAAGTCAAAGTGCACTTATCAAGGTGACTTTTAGTAACAGAATCCAAAACTAGGCACTAAGCTCAGGATTTAGGCAACACAAGTGCTCGCTACCTGTCCTCCTAGCCTGTGGGGTGTCAGTGGGTGCCGGGGGGTGTTGGGGGGAGTCAGGGGGTGAGGCGGTGACGTCACCGGGAGTCTATTGCGCACTATTTGCACGAGACAAAGTATTGGCGTTCGATTTTTATTTTATTAGTAGACAAATTGACGGGTAATGGAGAGCGTTTCTATGTTTAAAATTAAATTATAAATTTAAAAAAACCCCCGACCCAAAAAAAGTATGCAATAATTATGACAAAAGGTTAAAAACGCTAAACCCTATAAAAAGCAAAAAATAACTTTTAACACTACGTAAACTAAATTTTGTCGTGTCGGGGGACCGCTCTAATTCATTACTTTAGATACGTGTTTTTTTTTAAACGAATGTTGTAATATCATTTTATTTATGTAAGTATTTATGAAGGTAAAAAGCGGTCCCCCGACACGTCAAAATTTAGTTTACGTAGTGTTAAAAGTTATTTTTTGCTTTTTATAGGGTTTAGCGTTTTTAACCTTTTGTCATAATTATTGCATACTTTTTTTGGGTCGGGGGTTTTTTTAAATTTATAATTTAATTTTATTTCATGCTTTTTAAAGGAGCTCCTTAATTTTTCCTTCTTTCATTTAAGTTATTTTATCTTAAGATGGGGTCGCTATATGCGATCTCGGCCAAAGGAAGCTGTTTAACAATCCTCATGACAAACTGGCTCTGGGAGAATTGCACAAACTGAAAAACAATAAAGATTAACCTTTGGACATTCTAGATTTTCAGCAAAAATATAAATCGGTTTATCCGTTTCATTTCGGAATTTCAGGGTTTCATCCGCCACATCCCATTTCCAGCATTAGGTTCTCGTCAATCAGAAACATGAAGAAAACTCGTCAAGACAAATTCAACGAGCCCAAACTCGATGGGTTTACTAAAAGGCAGTTCAGGGTTACGTCTCCTACCTTCGTGCCCTAACAGACCAGCTCAGTGGTTCCAAAAGACATTAGTGTTTCAAATTTCAGATCCCACATATACTTGCAAGTAAACAGAGCGTGTAACATTCCTATCACATCTAGCAAACGAGCTGATGACCTTGAAGACCTGAACCGATTTCCACCAAACATAGCTAAGAACACTCCCGACTGACATACCTTTTAAACAAAAAAAACCGCATTACAATCGGATCATCCGTTTGGGAGCTACGATGCCACATACACACACACACACACACACACACACACAGACACGTCAAACTTATAACACCCCGTCGTTTTTGCGTCGGGGGTTAAAAAGGCTGCCAAGAAGGGTTACGTTTAATGCATATAATGATCTATCATACTAATGTTAGAACTGGGAACGTTTTAATGTATTTATGCATACATAGATGCGATGGATGTTTGTTCCTCTTTTATGCACAAAATACAGAATAGATTTTGACCAAACTTGACAATAACGTAGAATAATACATACGCTATTTGTAAGCCATGTGCAGGAAATAGTTCCCTCTCTGGACGGAAGCTAGCTACTGCAAAATATACAATAAATTATGATTCTTCAATGAAAGGTCATCATCCTACTACAAGCAAGGAACACAACATCGTACCTAATATATGTACAGTAAACAGTAATAGCTTGAACACAATGCATGTAAACAGGTTGTGCACAATACGCATCGCATGCACCTCGCGCGACCTCAGGCGACCTCGAGCGAGTCCGGGTCGTAAAGCATGCACCTGTGGTGTTGGTGCTAACTCGGTGCAGGCTCTTCCTTATTGTACTAGGAAATGGTAGGAGATTGTGGCGAAGTAACAGCCGTGCGGGTCTATTAAGGAGTGTGGATGGGTGACCATCTTGTTATGATGAATAACGGAAGTTTACGGAAGGCACGTTGAATTGGTTGGTCTGCTGTCATTTGAATATCTTTGGCAGTCATTACGCGTAATCGGAAACCAGTCTTAGCAAGGGGAGCAGTACTGTCCTGATAATTGGGTTGAGGAGATCAGTCTCTACGTTAGTCCGGAAGCGGACCCCAACATATGTAGTTAGGAAAAGGTTAGGCAGACGACAATGTACTGGCCGCGTTTCGTTCACACATTTTGACCAACGTAACATAAAATTGCTTTTAAAGTTATTTTAACGAGAACTGTTATGATAGTAAGCCTTTATGAAACTGCAACTGCCGTGACTGCAATACGCCAGTGACTAGTGCATCCCAACTACATTAATATTCTGAGAATCACTTTATTTATGATCGTGTATAATGGCGCTCAGTTCAAAGCGACTAATATAGGTCGCTGTCTATCGATCACCCCACTTCTTTACCGAAACTTATATTTAACTAGCTCCGGTTGCGGTTTCATCCGCGTCCAGTGGCAACTACTTCGCGCATTCGGATAAAAAGATGCTCGTAGAATTGCTAGAAAAATTGGCGTTCCGAGAGGGAACCACTTCGCACACTCGGATAAAAAGTACCCGATAACCTTACTAGATAAATGAGATATTTAAAACTTGCAGAATTTTCCAATCAGACCAAGATTCAAATCTGCTCAGAGTAAAGGAAACGGGCTTTAATTAATTTTATTACTTTTCCAAGAAAACAGATTCTCTACTACAGGTTAAAATACCAATCACTTTGCATCTAAGATTACTTTAGATGTTCTCTATTATAATTTATTAAGTTTTTTCTACTTTTAATGCGCTCCTAAGTGTGGGTGGTAAAGCTAATATTTTTTTGTCCTAAATTAATATAAGACGGAGGTCAGTCCGTGACCTCGGTGATATGTTGCGGGCTACTGACCTCAACTGTTCAGTTTTTATGTGCAGGTCTAGCGAACATATCCCTTAACACCTTTTTACTTCGCAGAAGTCTTTTTTTTTGGATTTTTGCAACTGACAACAAGCTTGAAAAAATGGAGATGGTTTGGACCCTTTTTTGGTGGAAAATCATCAAATGACTCTTCTCATGGTGTGTGCAGCGCTCGGGAGTGTCAGACTCTTACTGACTAAACCCCGCCATGTACCAGCGCCGCGGTAATGAGCGCGAACAATCCGCTATGGACAATTTTATTTCGGAGAATCTTAGGAAACAAATGAAGTCACAGCAAATACCTAGTCTAGATCTACACGTGCTGGTAATATGACACATTCGCTAAAGGTTAGCAATATTTTGGAATAAGATTAAAAGGTACCTCTCGGGTTTATTTTGAAATGACCTAAATATACAGACCTTTCGCTTTGAAATAATCTCTCACCCGTAGCGGGTATAATTATAGATAACCGCATGTTATGTTTTCATCGACACGTATTCACTAATCTGTTGTTCTTTATAATCTATCCATTCATGTAGCTTGCACCCAACTGTGTTGGTGTCGGCTTCCAGTCTAACCGGAGGCAGCTGAGTACCAGTGTATTATAGTGAGTGTTCTTGTGTCTGCTCAAATGCACTATAATATGTCCTGTGCAGTTGGCTGATCTCCTTATATGAGAACAGTCGCCGTGGCCGATAATCGGCTAGGATATCATCAACATCATGTAGAGCGACTACCTATCTGACCTCCTCAACACAGTTACAACCCGAAACCTAGCCCTCGGTAAGATTCGTTTTCAGACGCACCCAATATGTAGACTAGATTTGTTTGTAACCTGTAAAGCCTTCCAAACATTTGAACCGATTTCAAAAATTCTTTTACTGTTGGAAAGCTACAACATCCTAGAGTATATTTTACCCAGGTCCGGAAATTAAAGCAAGAAAGTAGTTTCAACGTGACGCGAGTGAAGAAAAAGACATTTATTTTCGCAAATATGGGTACAATACAGTAGGAAACAGTTAAGTTCATAATAAAAGAGTGTCATGTAAGTAAAGGTATTACATTGGCGCAGTGAGACGCGACACTGGCACAATGCGACGCGCCGGGTCAAGGCCGAGCCGAGTGGACCGGAACAGCTGCCAACTGCCAGCTCATTGCACTGGGAAGACGTCGAGCACTTGCTGATCCTTAATATCTAAGAACTACTCCGCGCACCCGGATAAAATGTAGCTAAAGGCTTCGTCGATAAATGGGCTATCTGACACAGAAAGAATTTTTCAAATCGGACCAGTGAATTCTGTAGATTAGCGCGTTCAAACAAACTCGTTAGCTTTATAATAGACTAGTTGTTTTACCATGGCTGCACCCGCATCCCGGGGGAACTTCTGCCCGTAACTGAATAAAATTATAGTCCTTGTCACTCGGGGATATGTAGCTTTCCGTCAGTGAAAGATTATTTTCATTTATTAGTAGTTTCGAAGCCTTTAGAGTACAAAAAAGATTACGTAAGTGTGACAGAGCTACAACGATTTATTGAGCACTTAAAATTGAGTGTCCTTTCAGTATTCAGCCGTAGAGACGTAGTTTACTTCACAGCATAATAGCACAATATAAAGAACCTGAATACTGAAAAGTATCACATTTGCAGTACACCACCATTTCCCATTTCCTAGGAAAAGCTTGAAACAAATGTGAAAAGCTAGTACATTTTGGATGATACAGCCCCAAATGGCATGCTAATATTATTCGCGACGTGTTGGCGTGTTGCTATGCGACACTAGCAGACTGAAAAATACTAGAGAATTTTCGTTACCTAGTTTTATTCTAGGCAATACCGTATTTTAAAGTACTTTTATACAAAGTTAGTGTATTGACGATAAATCAAAGAGTAAGCAACGCTTAGCGCTGTTGGTATGTGGATGGCTGACCATCTCTTTCGTGTTTCAGAAGGCTCAAATTGGTCCAGGCTATCATTTGAACATCTTTCAGTCGCATCTAGCAGTCGTTAAACTGATAGCACTGTTAAATAGGGGGTTGTCCAGGTAAATAGGTTTATAAGGACGACATAGTCCCGGAAACTCAAAATAGTTAGGAAAAGCCTAGGCAGAAGATAATTCTGTCTAAGTAATCATAGAGTTATTCAACAAGGCAATATTATATTGTAAAGCGGTACAATATCAGGCGAACATGAAAGGATAGCTAATATTTTTAGCGTTAGTGGCGGGCGGCGCGGGGTGGGGAGGACGCAGGGAGAGGAGTGGAGGGGGGTTGTATCTAGGACATCGGCGTGTCCTTGCAAAGGTCAGCAGTTCTGCGCAAAGAGTGTTAAACATGCATGAAGGTGGATCACAGAGGAGCTTGTTTATAGTTCCTACTGTTGAAGGAAAGGTTTTGGGAGAGATTACAATGGTCCCCATTAGTTATAGGTACATACATACTATAAATGCCACGAAAGTTACTAGGTATTGATAAGGAAACTGCAGAACAGTTTTAGTAACACAAAATGGCAAAGATAGTCCAGATCCTGAGAAAGGATATAACGAAGAAGAACGTAATGTTAGAAGCTAGGCTTTATCCGGGGTCGGGAAATAATTCCCGCCTGATCGAGAATTGATTGATATGGCGATGAAATTGATTTTAGGGGGGGTAATGTGGTGATAGAGAATGGAGATAATCTTTTTATCCATGTGCACGGAGTAGTTCTCATGTCACGCGAGTCAGACAACTGACGGAAGCTAGTGTCTACTCTATGGTATGACATCATGAGGATATAAGAAACAGCAGAATTAACATATGTCTAGCGTTACACGGCTTGTCGAGCACTGATAGTGAAATCCTTGTGTACTCTATGTAGTCAAGGTTTTCTAACTAACCTACTAACATTACAGTGGGGGTTGACATCATATGTTACTGAATAATACATTATACTCGTACTTATTTCAGTTTCAGGTCGTGGATTCTATTTTTAGGAGGAGTCATTGATTTTCATCGCACAAATACATACATCATGTAAAATTGTTTGAATATAACCGTCACACGCATATCCTAGGTTTCGTCAAATATCTTTACCGATCTGAAGTTGGCTACCAGTGACCGCAACAGTCAAATGTGTTATAAAAACACAGTGTGATTTATCAAACTTCAGAACGTCATGTTATTAACGACAGCCGTATAAAAAGTGTGAATAATTATGACGCGACTGTGTAATTCGGGATTATACTGTTTCCCGTCACAGAAAAAGATTCGGCCTAAACCCAAAGACAATATCAACTTACAAACAAAACAAATCTTAACTGAAAGTTACACAGATTGTCTACAACCTGTGAATGACCAAAATCTACTCTTTATCCGAGTGCAAGAAATAGTTCCCTTGAAGACACTGTTAATAACCGCAGGGAATATTTAATGTACATATACATACGTACCTATTTAACTGTGCAGATGACCTAGGTTTCTAGCCATAACTTTATAGTCTGTGGCTTGCATAACATGAGGACTACTTTTATTGTTACAATGACTGACTATTGTAGTTCACTTATTGGGAACTACACAATGCTTATAGGACACAATAATAAATCATATTGTAGTCTAGTATGGGGAACCGCAAGGCTATTCAATTGATATTCTATTGTTTTTATTGCTGTCATAAAATAGTTTTTAACTCTTTCCTTTCCTTGAAGAGTGATGCGGTAAATCCCAGTCTGCATTTCAATAGGAAGATTTGAATAGCAACTTATAAGTTTTTTAACCACTCTGTAAAAAGAGTGGTGTTACATACAAGTTTGATCACTATGTATGTTTTTCAGATGCACTATACCTAGATAGTTTCTTGCTTTATACATCTTTCATCGGAATTGGCTCAACAGTTTTTAAGTAATTCTTCATGAATTACAATAACAGACAGTTATTGAAAGTTACATACAGTAAGGAGTAATCCAATGGAATGACACAAATAAAACTTCTTTCACTGTTCATAAACCTAACAATATCATCCTCTGAGCTTTTTTCCCAACTATGTAGGGGTCTGCTTCCAGTCTAACCAGATGCAACTGAGTAGCTTGGTTAGACTGGTGTCAAACTTACTGGCTTCTGGCTACTCGTAACGACTGCCAAAGATGTCATAAACCTAACAATACTGATATTAAATTCACCTTACAATTAAATACTCATATTACATTAACAACACAATATTAGGGCAATTTACATATTAGTACTATGTACACTATGTGCAAGTATTTAGAGTCAGGACAACATGTGTGTGTAGTTGTGGTGAGGGGATCAATATCACCTGACACCCGACACTCTGATTATTGCATTTGCTGTAAGGTTGGCCACAGTTAGCCACAGCAGTACATTATTAATATAATCTTGTCATCTGCCTAGCCTTTTTCAAATATATGTTGGGTTTGATGCAGCTTAGTACCAGTGTGCCACATCGAGAGACTGCCCTATCTGACCTCCTCAACCCAGTTACTCAGGAAACCCAATACCCCTTGGTTAGACTGGTGTCAGCCTTAATGGCTTCTGACTACCCGTAAGCACTGCCAAGGATGTTCAAATGACAGTTGGGACCTACAGTTCAGTGACTTATGTACTTTTCTGATGTGTGAGTTATTTTGTTAAGTAGTCCTTTACTTACTGGTCTCGCTTTTGTTTTGCTGGCTGTACAGTGGTTTGTAGTGGTTTTGTACTAACTGTTATTGGATTACCTGTGTGGTGATTTCAATGTTGACTGTGTTTATTTTGTTTATCAAGTTTTTTTTGTAATAGTCTTTTCTACCTACCTACAACATATCTCACAGTCCTATGGAAGCCCACTATAAATAAGGCGGCCAACTTTCCGAAAACTGAATGCGGGACTTAACCTTTCGTGAAAGGGGGGGGGGGGCATTGAAAAATGATCGGACGGAACTGATAAAATAAAAACCGTAGGTAAGCAAAAAGCTATAATTTAACCCAGTGGTTCCCAAACTTATTTTGTCGACTGCCCACTTTGAGAATAAATATTTTTTTAGCGCCCCCCATTTTTTCACCTATTTAAAAACCACTATAACTTCAAGTCAAATTAATTAATTATTGTGACCTATATATGTTTATTAACGGGGAGTTCTAAACGAAACTTTTACTATAACCCGCAACTTGAAACCTGAGCGCAGGTAGGTAACATACCGCGGCGCTTAGGTCTCAAGTTGACTCTTACAGTGGCGGCGTAGCATCGGGTGGCACCCGGGGCGGACTATCTATTGAGCACCCCCCAAAAAAACGACAAAATATAATCACGGACTAAAATTGTTAATTAAAGTAGGTACTTAAAAATCGTGTAGAAATCATTCTTGCCTGGTTTAACATAAAGAAACCGGAGACAGATCACTGTAAACTTTTGAAGCGCTAGCGAAGCGAGCCCGTAATTTTTGAGTTTTTTGACATAATAGAACCCAAACATGTTTTATAAAAACCAGTCACAAGTGAAAAAGCCGCGAGCGCAGCGAGCGCGAAAATTTTGAGTTTTGGAAGAGTAAAGTACCAAAACGAGTTAAAAAAAACCGCGGAAATTGTTTTGTTTTGGGGCACAAAAGTACCTCAACAAGTGTGGAAAAAAAACACTGCAAAGAGAAGAAGCCGCGAGCGTAGCGAGGGCAAATTTTTTGATTTTTGGGACGCAATGATACCTAAAGAAATTAGAAAATAGTCACTATTAAGTGAAAGGCGCGAGTACAGCGAGCGCAAAATTTTTTGACTGACTCAAAGGGCGCAGAATAAACCAGAAATGTTGAAAAAACGGATTTTTTTTTATAACTTTGAGGAATTAATTTAAGTAAACCGGGACAAAACATATCTAAATAAAATTACAAATCACCCCCCAGGCCTCTACACAACGCCCCCATTTTCTTTCTGGGTCTCTTACCGCCCCCCTTGAGACCTGCAGCGCCCACAAGGGGGCGTTATCGCCCACTTTGGGAAACACTGATTTAACCTATCAATATCGTGTCGCAGCGTGCACTAATGTCTTATTTTCAAAATCATTAGGCCTCACGAGTTCAGTAGAAATAAAGAGAACGAGATTATATTAGAGGTAATCTGTGTTCCTGCACTGTTGAGCGTGCGCGCAGGTGGGTGTTGTGTAGAAGTGTGGTAGAAAAATAGGGATGCGGGACATGCGGGACGCATACAACGTTTTGCGGGACTATTTTACTAATAATTTCAAAACGGGATTTCGTCAAGCATTGCGGGACGGTCCCGCAGAATGCGGGACGGTTGGCCGCCTTAACTATAAAATAAATAGTTAATTTTCCTGTTCATTTTATTATGGGTCAATAATTACCTACTTTATCTAAGTAGGTCAAAGGTTTTAAAACTATGTTGCTGGTTATCTTTAGAATTTAAGAAATATCCTTAATTGTATTGAAACTACATCATCTTTAAAACATTCAAAACTGGAATTCAATGTTGTCTATCAAAATAAAAGTACCTAGTAGTGTTTAAAAAGGAGGCTATATTCGAAAGTAGATCGTAGAACATAAAAACTCGTATCCAGTTCCGTGTGTCACCTACAAAAATATTGACTACGAATTCTATCGAATTTTTTAAGTTCAAAAATAATCAAACGTTACCCAAAAACAAATTATTAATTATAATTAATTAATAGCAGATTTAACGGTCAGTGGGTCGTCTTAGGGGCGGAGTTAGAACAACAAATCCGCGCGAAATACCTCGAGCAAATTCAAAAATGGAACGCCGAAAGCCGTTGACGTCACGCTGCATTACCGTCTAAATGTAGGTCATCCCCGATGCACACAGCCGACACTCTCCACCGATCCCACTAGCCCAGCGCTGGACACCGACCCACTGGGCAGCCTGGGCTAGCTGGGCAACGTGGGCAAACACACACACACACAAACACCGCACTGTTAGCTCGTAACTTCACAATAATACTAATACAACACACTTTTCCGTTGCGAAACACTTCGGAAACCGGTTTGGACACCACGTTGTGCACTCTAAACTATCACTGAACAGTATTTAGGTGATTAATGCGGGATATTTGCTTTAATTACTGTTGTATTTGTATAGTAAATGTTAGACGGAGTTTATTTTGATGTGAACGCGAGCGGCGAGCGGCCGCCGAGTGACGTAGCGCGCCGCGGAATGGCGCATTTGACGTGGGGATACCATCTTATTAATATAGTTTACCACTTCACAGCGGCACTTAGCATTTAACTTTAAACTTATTTTTGGGACAAGAACCTGCATATTCATAAATCTAAAACAATGTTAATGATCTTATTGATCAAATGCCATGTAGGACTGATATAAACCCAGCAAAAGTCACATTCACCTGATATATCACTGCACATGAATCTTAAACAATGATTTTGTTTACTTTCATTGCTTTGAAGTAATTATAAAAAAACTAATACCTATTTCAATTTCGGATAAATCTCTATCACTAAAAATAATTTGTAGACACCAGTTGTAACAATTAAAATGTCATGTATCATTTTTAACCTAATTACATATCACAAATTCTAATACTCAAATTAAACCTTTTCCCACGACCAGTCCAAAACGAAACCACTGGCAACATTATAACAAATGTCATTGGTTTACCGGCAGCGGTACCACGAGCGGCGATCTCGACAGAATACCGTTAGCGCGACACTTGCGTGAGGATGTTAGAACTAGCACTTGATTGCCCAGCGGGTGAACACTATCGAAGGTCAATTAACATCGTAAATTGTCTAATAAAAGAACGTCGTAACAATAAACGAGTGGTGCTAGCTAGTTAAACGTGATAACGCACATTTTGTTTCTAAAAGTGAGTCAAAACGGACTCGATCTTATCCCTCCCGTATTTTTATTACGGAAGTATCCCTGTGCGTTTTAAGATAAAATTATTGAACCCTAGTTTTAAAAGCAAGGATTTAGGTCATAGAAAATTCAAATGTAGGTTACGTAGTACTTAATAGGTTATCTGTGCCTAGAGGAAGAACATAATTTTGGTACTGGAAGTCAAAGCTTCAAACAGAAATAAGCAACGATCTATGTTCTTGTGAAATGTTCTATTAACTTTGCGGTGCTTGGTAATGCTATTCCTCTCTCGCTACGTTCTGAAGGGAATCAGTTTTAATTAGCAAGAAGTCTTGTAAAGATGCTCTTGTAAAATGCAATTTGTGTGGCAGGCGTAAGGGCTGCCTCTAGCGGTACCGGACGTAGTTAGTTCCGAGTACGGGATTGAAATGTATAAATAGGAACCACTTTATACCTATAGTTTTAATATGAATGTGAGAATTAATTAATTATATTTTAGAAATTCGAAGAGTAGGTACAATTGATTAGAAAGCACACGTGCAAACGGTCTCCTCTTAACAATTTTAGCATAGTATAAAATGCATCTAGTCTAGCTAGAGTATCAACTACCTACCTATAGGTATCTGTGCCGAATATCTAATATCATCTCGATCAGTAAAGCGGTTTTTGGCGTGATTTTGTAACACGCGCATTTCATTAGTAAAGAAGTAAGGATCATAGCCAAATAATAAACTTCCTTATTCCGGAAAAATAAGTTAAAAATGCAAACTCCTTTTTGGAATAACACGTACTGCAGCGTATTCATATTTGTGTGAATTTTGGTCGACAGTTAGTGCAAGCACGTCCGTTTGTGTTAGTTTATTCAGCGCCACTCGCGGTCACACCACATATAGGTCTAGGGTTGTAAACTGACGGTCACATACGATAAGTGACCGTCAATTACTATTAAATGACCGGTCACATTGGTCATTTATTGTCAGACTGGTCAGATATATTAAATAAGTATTTTTTACTTGGTACAATTATTATTTTCGTCTCAAGCAAATTAAAAACATTCATTATGAATGTGAAATAATACCTATTGCCTTTCTAAACTAACATAGTGCATAGATAACCTTTTAAAAAGATAGACTCTCAAGTACGTATTTATTTTTATTGATGTATACTGACAAATCATTAATCATAGAGTGTCGGCGAAATCTTTTTTTTTTTTATCGACGTTAAAAATCATCAAATGACCCCTCCCGCTGTGGGTTAGCAGCGGTGAGGGAGTGTCAGACTCTTACTGACTAAAAACCGTCGTGTTCCGTCGTAGGCCTTTTATGTACCAGAGCCGCGGTAACTCTTTCGAACAACCCGCAGCCCCGGCAGGCCTTGGCCCTGCTGGGCCCCTCTGGGGTTGCTGACATCTCTTTGAGGAGCGCGTGGGGCAACGCGCGCCGTCGACACGGGTCTGTCGTCTAAAGGTGCGTGGTGGTGCACAGGAACGCGCTATCCGTGCGCGTTCCTGTGTTACGCGTAGTTGGGAAACACTGTCCACGCGTACATTGGATACGCGTACAGCTCCTGTACGGAGCGCCGCGAACCTGTACGCGAGATCAATCGATCCAGAGCGCTCCGCGAGCCCCAGTCATTCGCCATGACTCCGACAAGAACACGCGTGTTTATTCATTTTGCCGTCCAAATATAGCGTAGCCGTTGACGCGCGACCAAAAACCGACTGACGGTCGCTCGCGCTGCGAGTTGGCTCGCGCGGTACGCGTACCCCAAGAGTGAACGCGTAGCTGCAGGTATGGACTAGGCGTTCCGGATACGCGTAAACTGAGTACGCGTACCAGGGTACGCGCAATCCGTACGCTCCTGTACGCACCTTGAGTAGACAGAGGGACGATGAGCTACCCGAACTCACCGCCCACAGACCCGCACCTACGGTGGCCGGGAGTCATTTCGCGACACCCGGCGCCCGTGGTGTCTACCTGGTCCAGCACGGCTGCTGGGATGAGAGGTGCGAACTCTCTGGCGTTCCGCCTCCTCCTTCTTGAGCATGATTGCTTCGCAGAAGGAGGCGACGGCATCCCATTCCCTCTCGTCCCGGACCATGGCAGGCCATGGTCCGGGGCGATCAGGGCCGGACGCGAAAGGTCGCCGCCGCCTAAAGCCTCGACGAGGACCCGGCGGTGCCCCTCCCATGCGGGGCACACCTGGACTGTGTGGTCCACCGTGACCTCGGGGCTGTCCGCACAATGGTGACACCCGGGCGCCTCCTCACGACCGATTCGGTGCAGGTACTTCCCGAAACAACCGTGTCCGGTGAGGACCTGCGTCATGCGGTACGTGAGGGCGCCATGACTCCTCCCGAGCCACTCCTCAAAGAGGGGACTTACCGCCACGATGGTGGCGTGCCCTGCACTGGGTTGCGACAGTCGCTCCCTCCAGGCCACCATGAGATCGCGCCGGAGCTCCGCCTGCTGCGCGACAACTGGCCGCGGCAGCGGAGTTTCCCCCCGGCGCAGTGTCTCCTTGCGCCAGTCGTACAGGCGCAAGAAGACTCTCGCCTCCAGATTCCACGGTGGCAGTCCAGCAAGTAGGCCAGCTGCTTCGCGGGAGATCGTACGGTACCCCCGGATTAGCCTAATGGCTATCACCTTTTGGGGCACGTTCAGATAGTGTACAGCCCGCGGCCGTACCGAAAGTGCCCAAACCGGGGCCCCGTAGAGGGCCCTGGACCGCATGACCGCCGCGTAGAGTTTACGGCAGGGGCCCTTGGCGCAGCTAGATCCTCTCGATGATCGTCGCAACCCCGCGCGTCATTATGTCGGCCGCCTCCTGGTGCGACCTCCCTTGTGCCAGAACCAGCGTGTCGTCAGCGTAGCAGACCACGCTGACGCCGCTAGGGAGGTCGGCGCGCAGCACCCAGTCGTAGCCGATGTTCCACAAGAGCGGCCCAGAACCGACCCCTGCGGAACACCGCACGACATCTCTCGCCGGGCGAAATCTTATCTTAAAGATCGATGAATGACATTTGGTTAGCTTCGATGATTCTAAAACTTCCGCCCTCTTATTATAAAACGCGGTATCAAATAAGTATCGGCTTTTGTACTACCTTTAATCCACCTTTAAGTACGACCTTGAAAAAACGTTATTACAAAACGCAGTTTATCGCAAGTCCTATTACTATCTGTAGTACAAAAGATAAACCATCGAGCCCCCTAGTTTAACTGCAGTACTTAGTCGACAAACGTCAAATTCCGACATTATTTACTTTTGAGGTTATTTGTTTTGTGATGAAAAAAACGAAAGTGGATATAAATATGTGTGATTTGGAATACTTGGATGTGTTAGAATACTATTGAGAGTGTTCGGGGACCCAACAGAATGCGTCATCGACAAAATCTCTTCAAATTACCTGACGACAATTTTCGATATAAATATCGATTTACGTTTTTCGAAATAATAGTCAATTGAATGCATGATGATAATCCAGGATGATCCTATGATGCTCAACTGGGCTCGCCATAAAGTAAGTAGCCTTTACAGTGCAAGTAGGTTGCCAAAACATCCTAATTAATTGTATAAGAGTCAAAGTTTTTATTATGGATGTTTGTTTATGTTCCACGCATAAACTACCACATAGATTTTGATGAAACTCCGAAAATATATCAGATTATCATACAGTCTATTGTTTATTTACAGATTCAAGACTATTTTGGCGTTTTGCACGCCGTATCTCTGCCAGTAATATGCAATGTTTGGAAAAGACTGGAAGCTTGCTAAAATGTACAAAAATGCCTAGATGAGAAAGGGAACAAGATTGTGTGATGAAGAACAGTGTCCAACATGTATCAGTGCATTTGACTGTATAAATAGACATCGGAATAAAATATAATTTTCTACTTTCATGTTGTTTCAAATGTTTCATTTTCTTTTGGTAATTTAATGCACACGATATTCTGTGTGTAAGTTATTGTGCACTTAATTTTGAAGAGGTTCTAATTAGATGCACAACGTCCTATTTAATCATTTAAATCGGTATGAAAATAATCCAAATTATTTCTAACCTAAAAACAAAACATAACTCGGATACGCGCGCTGACGTTCCGTTATACGCGCAAACTCGATAGTTGTTTAAAAGAGAATAATTGGATCATGTATATCGTTAAAAGATACTAGAAATATAAAATTACCTTTAAATAATAAAAAGTAATATTTTCAACTGCAGAGAATTTTTTTTTATTATCATAGTTATTTATTTTTCATCAAAATAGACTTAACAAAATAATGTAAAAAGGAACGGGCGCATAGAAATCGGAACGATTGAAAGAATGATTTAAATATTTGTTGCTTATAATCTGTGGATATTATTTGAACCATAGACAAATCGAAGTACTTAACAGTCTTCTCTTAGTCTACGTTTTGTAATAAGGATGTCAAGACTATCGTAAGTACCGTAACAAACCAAGACGTCTTCAGTCGGGTTTAAACCACTACTTGTGGCAGTTTTTATAATAAGAGGGCCGTAGTTTTATAAAATAAAGAAAGAAAAAACGTTTATTTCTACTAAATTCTATTTTTAAAACAAAAAAAACGATTCTGACGTTGCTGACAATAAATGACAATAAGTGACCGGTCAAATTGGATAAATGTCCAATATGCTCGGTCAGATTGATCGGTCACATATAACGTGACGGTCACTTTACATCTCTATATAGGTCACATCGTTATGTCCTAGTAGATATGACCTGCAGTCTTATATTATTTTATAACTAGCTGTTGAAAACGCGGTTCCACCCGCTTCCTGACGGAACTATTTCGTGTATCCAGTAAAAAGCAGCTTAGTTAACTTAGTCCCTCTTATTATAAAACGCGGTATCAAATAAGTATCGGCTTTTGTACTACCTTTAATCCACCTTTAAGTACGACCTTGAAAAAACGTTATTACAAAACGCAGTTTATCGCAAGTCCTATTACTATCTGTAGTACAAAAGATAAACCATCGAGCCCCCTAGTTTAACTGCAGTACTTAGTCGACAAACGTCAAATTCCGACATTATTTACTTTTGAGGTTATTTGTTTTGTGATGAAAAAAACGAAAGTGGATATAAATATGTGTGATTTGGCATACTTGGATGTGTTAGAATACTATTGAGAGTGTCCGGGGACCCAACAGAATGCGTCATCGACAAAATCTCTTCAAATTACCTGACGACAATTTTCGATATAAATATCGATTTACGTTTTTCGAAATAATAGTCAATTGAATGCATGATGATAATCCAGGATGATCCTATCATACTCAACTGGGCTCGCCATAAAGTAAGTAGCCTTTACAATGCAAGTAGGTTGCCGAAACATCCTAATTAATTGTACAGGAGTCAAAGTTTTTATTATGGATGTTTGTTTATGTTCCACGCATAAACTATCACATAGATTTTGATGAAACTCCGAAAATATATCAGATTATCATACAGTCTACTGTTTATTTACAGATTCAAGACTATTTTGGCGTTTTGCACGCCGTATCTCTGCCAGTAATATGCAATGTTTGTAAAAGACTGGAAGCTTGCTAAAATGTACAAAAATGCCTAGATGAGAAAGGGAACAAGATTGTGTGATGAAGAACAGTGTCCAACATGTATCTGTGCATTTGACTGTATAAATAGACATCGGAATAAAATATAATTTTCTACTTTTATGTTGTTTCAAATGTTTCATTTTCTTTTGGTAATTTAATGCACACGATATTCTGTGTGTAAGTTATTGTGCACTTAATTTTGAAGAGGTTCTAATTAGATGCACAACGTCTTATTTAATCATTTAAATCGGGATGAAAATAATCCAAATTATTTCTAACCTAAAAACAAAACATAACTCGGATACGCGCGCTGACGTTACGTTATACGCGCAAACTCGATAGTTGATTAAAAGAGAATAATTGGATCATGTATATCGTTAAAAGATACTAGAAATATAAAATTACCTTTAAATAATAAAAAGTAATATTTTCAACTGCAGAGATATTTTTTTATTATCATAGTTAATTATTTTTCATCAAAATAGACTTAACAAAATAATGTAAAAAGGAACGGCGCATAGAATTCGGAACGATTGAAGGAATGATTTAAATATTTGTTGCTTATAATCTGTGGATATTATTTGAACCATAGACAAATCAAAGTACTAAACAGTCTTCTCTTAGTCTACGTTTTGTAATAAGGATGTCAAGACTATCGTAAGTACCGTAACAAACCAAGACGTCTTCAGTCGGGTTTAAACCACTACTTGCGGCAGTTTTTATAATAAGAGGGAGTATGTTCTTTCTCAGGCTCTAGCTAGACTATCTGTATACCTCAGTTCAGCAGTTTTGGGATAAAATCTGGGCAGACAGACAGAGTTAGTATCACATTTATTATATTAGTAAGGATATGTGGACGGTGAGATCACAGCTCACGTGTCGCGTTGTATCATATGTTTAGATTGTAAAGTTGGTTTAAGGATTAAGGTCTAGCTTAATAAGGCTTTTTAGTAAGGTTTTTAAGATTTGGCGCATTATCAACTTTCATAGTGAATTACATCCACGACTTCATCTGCGTCCCGAAGGAACTAACTATGTCCCGCATCCGGTTATAAAATTGACGTACCTAACCACTTAGAATCTTGAAGAAATCTCTAAAAATGCATTCATCATACTTAATTAAAGGGGCCAGCCACCTTATGAAATGAGATATAACGTGTCGCCCACATTCGCGACACTCCGACTTTTGTGGTCCGACACAAAACTCTTTTCCTACAAAATTGTGAATCGCGCCGCGTCGCCCACGTGCGCTAAGTACCGCGTCTCGGTTGCATCATATTATAACTGTCAACTGTCATACTACCTATTATGGCTTGAATTAATTACGTAACTGATATTATTGATGACTTAAAAGGTGCTCTTTTGTGTTGTCAATTAATAGCTTTCACGCTCTGAAGTTGGCTACCAGTGATCGTGCATTGTGCAACTGTCAATACATATGAACGAAACATCTTTGCGCATGCTTGAGGCATCAAGTGCCTGTATTAAGAGCAGCACAGTTATTTGACGAGAGAGAACTATGGGTATTGGTAGATAGACTAACTACTAAACTTCCTAATAGACAATAACCCTCTTATTATAAAACGCGGTATCAAATAAGTATCGGCTTTTGTACTACCTTTAATCCACCTTTAAGTACGACCTTGAAAAAACGTTATTACAAATAGCAGTTTATCGCAAGTCCTATTACTATCTGTAGTACAAAAGATAAACCATCGAGCCCCCTAGTTTAACTGCAGTACTTAGTCGACAAACGTCAAATTCCGACATTATTTACTTTTGAGGTTATTTGTTTTGTGATGAAAAAAACGAAAGTGGATATAAATATGTGTGTTTTGGAATACTTGGATGTGTTAGAATACTATTGAGAGTGTCCGGGGACCCAACAGAATGCGTCATCGACAAAATCTCTTCAAATTACCTGACGACAATTTTCGATATAAATATCGATTTACGTTTTTCGAAATAATAGTCAATTGAATGCATGATGATAATCCCGGATGATCCTATGATGCTCAACTGGGCTCGCCATAAAGTAAGTAGCCTTTACAGTGCAAGTAGGTTGCCAAAACATCCTAATTAATTGTATAAGAGTCAAAGTTTTTATTATGGATGTTTGTTTATGTTACACGCATAGGTAAACTACCACATAGATTTTGATGAAACTCCGAAAATATATCAGATTTATCATACAGTCTACTGTTTATTTACAGATTCAAGATTATTTTGGCGTTTTGCACGCCGTATCTCTGCCAGTAATATGCAATGTTTGTAAAAGACTGGAAGCTTGCTAAAATGTACAAAAATGCCTAGATGAGAAAGGGAACAAGATTGTGTGATGGAGAACAGTGTCCAACATGTATCAGTGCATTTGACTGTATAAATAGACATCGGAATAAAATATAATTTTCTACTTTTATGTTGTTTCAAATGTTTCATTTTCTTTTGGTAATTTAATGCACACGATATTCTGTGTGTAAGTTATTGTGCACTTAATTTTGAAGAGGTTCTAATTAGATGCACAACGTCTTATTTAATCATTTAAATCGGGATGAAAATAATCCAAATTATTTCTAACCTAAAAACAAAACATAACTCGGATACGCGCGCTGACGTTCCGTTATACGCGCAAACTCGATAGTTGTTTAAAAAAGAATAATTGGATCATGTATATCGTTAAAAGATACTAGAAATATAAAATTACCTTTAAATAATAAAAAGTAATATTTTCAACTGCAGAGATATTTTTTTTATTATCATAGTTATTTATTTTTCATCAAAATAGACTTAACAAAATAATGTAAAAAGGAACGGCGCATAGAATTCGGAACGATTCAACGAATGATTTAAATATTTGGTGCTTATAATCTGTGGATATTATTTGAACCATAGACAAATCGAAGTACTAGACAGTCTTCTCTTAGTCTACGTTTTGTAATAAGGATGTAAAGACTATCGTAAGTACCGTAACAAACCAAGACGTCTTCAGTCGGGTTTAAACCACTACTTGCGGCAGTTTTTATAATAAGAGGGTTCAGGCTTCTCTTTATCCGGGCATAAGAAGATCATTCAATCCCTACTAAAGTAAATTCTCAGTCTCTCTACCATAGTTTCACGGCAAAACTACTGAACCAATTAAAGTAGGTACACAGACACTCTTATCTAGGGAGAAAGGACAAAGGCTATTTTTACCCGGATGCGGGAAGTACTCTCGAGACATGAGTACAACCGAAACAAACATCTAGTTATTTATATAAATAAGCTATTAATTAGCGGTGCACCTTGGCCTGGGCGGGGGCGCGGGAGGGAGGGGCACACAACACACAAATAGCGCTTCTGAGTTAATGACGGTAACACATTACTTCCTGCTACCGATGCACTGTAGAAGTGTAGCAGCAAAGTTTTCTATCAATGGGCTCGCCCCATGTTAATGGTAGACAGAGGTGTCAGTAGGTACTTATTGCGGGTGATCAAACGCGTAAATAAAGAAATTGCTTACTGTAGAAAATTGGATCATCAAGACTCTGTCATCTGTTGTTTTGTTTTGTTGTAACCAGAAATCTATCCTCTATGTTATACAATGAAGTATATGGCCGTCAAAGCGGCAGTAGGTACCTATTAGAGAAACAATGCTCACATATTTGTCGAAGAATAAAGTTTTATATCCGGAAGCGGATGAGTAATGCCAGCGTCGAAGACTTGCGTCTCTTGGCAGATGATGAAAAAAAATTGCTAATCTCGAGAAAGGATATACAGAAATTCCTGGGCACTTGTCACTTAATTACTAAAAATTCATTCATTGACATTTAAATACTACAAAAAAACGTGTTATTTCGACATAATACAAGTACCTATATAAGCATGTTACACATGGGCCTACCTCGTCGAGCTGGCTGAGCGAGGAGCGACTGCCCCACTCGTCCCACGTCTCGCGCTCGCCTGCAACAATAAACCAACATCAATACTTATGTACTAGCTGACGGGATAACCACATAACAAGATACAAAGTATGCCTATAGTTTTACTCTATAAATTTATGAGCTATCTAAGGGTGCATCTACACGTGCACGTGCGCAGGTTACATGCATTTTAAAAACGTGCGGGTCCAGTGACTTGCGCATGTACCAAAGCAAAATACCCACCTGTGTGCTCTTGTCACTTGCACATTTTAACTTGCTCCAGCTACATGCACCGTGTAGATGTAAGATTTTAAAAAAATCAGACCAGAAGGGCCAAGGGTATTACATTGGAGGAGCAGATAAAGTTGTTCAAAAGAGGTACATTACAAAACACATAAGGGTGTGTAGGAGTAAATAGGAGTAGTATATAAGGGAGTAGTACCTACATAAGGGAGTAGATAAGGGTAGTGTAGTTGTGAGTACATAGGAGTAGTATATAATTGAGTACATAGGAAGAGTATACAGGGGCATGATGACATAAGGAATTTTATTGGGTGAGTTCCTATACAGGGAGTGAACAGTGGCGTAAATACATAAAACAAGTACATAAGTGAGTTCAAAAGGAACTACATAGGAGGACAGTAATAGTGACCATAGAAGAGCAGGGGCCAGCAAGTCTGACACCAGTCTAACCAAGGAAAATTGGATTGCCCGGGTAACTGGGTTAAGGAGGTCAGATAAGGCAGTCGCTCCTTATGGCACATTGGTACTCGGCTACATCTGGTCAGACTGGAAGTCGACCCCAACATAGTTGGGAAAGGCTCGGAAGAAGAAGAAGAAGTAGAGCATCAACTACAGTTAAGTGTACAAAGTGTCTGCAAGCATTACGTACAGTAGCTGGCCTCGCTGCTGGCCTCCATGCTGAGGCGTGCGCCTGCCGCCTGCATCACGCACTGCACTCTGAAACAATAGTGCCATCAACATCACAGTAAATATACATTGATTAAACAAGTATTCTATTATAGTAAGGGACTTGGAAGATAGAAGTCACATTATAAATAGGTAGCTGTTTCTCATCTTTTCATCTGAGGAAACTAGCTCCCAGATCTAGACAGAATATGGCCCATGTCATTTGGGGATAGCGTAGCTTTCTAACAGTGAAAGTTTTCAAATTAGTTCATTTGTTTTAATTAAAAATCAAAATATTAATTTAAATATGTCCATTTAAAGTTGTGCATTTCAATATTTGGGAAATAAGATTTACTACTTTTAAATCAGCACTTCTCATTAGAGTGACCGATACCACAGGCAAACTCTTTGTAACACTAAAATAATATTTACATAAGTATTACTCAGTATTGTATCTATGTATAACTACATACACTACTAAACTGTGGTAAGAACCAGACATTATTGAGATCATAGCATTAGATCTATATGATTTAAGAATATTTAGACCTAATCAGTAACATTTAAACTTCTTCAGATCTAGTTTCTATAAGAATCTAACAGCATTATACTCACATGGCGACTACTTCATATTCGTGACTCGCACTGCACTTGCACTCACTGCACCCCGCAAGGGGACATCGTGAATCACATACACATTAACTTGCACGATAGTTTCACTGACTTTTACTTCAGTTTTCATCCAAAAATAGACCGAACTACCGCCTCACACGCCCTAACACACTGACGCCCAGAACACGCGAGTTACGACACAGACGCGGCCGAACTTGACACACAACGACACACAGATGATGTATGACACGGTTTTAATTCACAATTAATTCAATATAATTACTGTTTGTGTTATAAATGAGAGAGTTCATTGTACCCTGTGTTTACAATATACTGTCAAAGTGTCAAATCGATCACACGGGTGAATGCGTTCCGTTTTGCGTAAACGTGTAGTGAAGAGGGCCATGCTTTCAAAAATTCAAGTTAAAGTTGGACATAATTTACTCCTAAATGAGTTAATCACTTATGTTAATGTTATTATTTCATATATTGTGCACTATTTGATGACTTAATACTTACGCCTTTATGTCGGTTTTTATACAGCACTGCATGTGAATGAGAAGCAGTTGAACGAAACGTTATACGGCAATTTAAGGGGTAGTTTTTACAAAACTGTCTCACTGTTGCGATGACAAGGTAATGAAAACTTTAAAATCATTTAAGAGCGTATACGCTCGCCGCGCGATGTCAACTTTAGGTAATTCAACGCAAAAAACCGCGCAGACTAGCGTCGCTTCTGTGTGCGTGCCTATCATACTTCACGTATAGTCACACAAACCATTTTGATCCTTTCGAGTGAAATTGGTAGAACAAAAAATATATTATTTAGTAAATAGTTAATAGCGGGAAAATAGTGTAAGTCTATGGATGTCTAAAATATAAAAGCATGAAAATAAGTCGTTAATACTTACACACTTTTGCAAAAAAATCGGGCACCTATGAAAACCTTGGTTTTGAGGACTTTCTGTATATTACATACAATTTTCAACAGTACTAAATAGTCGACTGATGATTAATGACAATGTTAAGAGTTTCTGTATTTTAACCGATTTCAAAAAAAGAAAGGAGGAGGTTTCAATTAGATTGTTTTGTGATTGTTCTCAATTTGATTGTTCTCGATTTCTCAAAGAGGCCTGGACCGATTTGAAAAATTGATTGTTTATATGAATGGTCCAGTCCATCCAGACCGAAAAATTGTGGTCAAATAACAACAATTGCCGGAAAGCCAAATATTGGTGAAGAGCTTGGGTTTACCAAATAAATAAAATTAAAGTTTTAAGTTATCTATCCTATATGCTTCAAAAGTTATTCGGGATCAAAAGTCAAGGGTACATCCAAAATGAACACATAAATAGCTCTGCTCCTATCTAGCCTAAGGAGTCCGCCATATTGGATTAAGACTCGCGACACATTTTTTTGTTGAGTTATTCATATCAAGCCCTTTTATTTGATACCCATATCGTAGGAATGCATTAAAAACATTTTTGTCTCCATCTTGGGTATACCCCCATATTGGATATAGAATCATACATTGTCATTAAAACTGAACTTGCAAACAAAATTTCAACTCAATCGATAGTAAAAATATGCTTCAAAATTGAGCTTTAAATAAAATAGTAATGTATCAAGATTTGTTGCTCGCGCTTGAAATGTACTCTATTCTCGGTATCCACGGCAGAGGTTATTCACCCTACGCGATGTGACGGAGCGACACGTCCTCTCTCTGCGAAGCCTTGCGGCGGTCTGGTTTGAGTTGACTCGCGTGCAGCGTTTTATAGTAGTTTTTAAATAATTTATAAAAAAATAAAAACGAGAGATTAAATTATAATGTAAAGTTTATGTTAAAAAAAAGAGTTATATTACTATAGTAAATAATTGTTATATTAAATTAAGTAAGATAGGTAGGTAAAAAAAGCATTTGAAATTCACAATTTTTCACATTGTTAAAATATTTTTTTCTGAAAGATAGAGACCTAAATCAAAAAATATTTTCAACTAACTGTAGGCATGGGGATTTCGTCTATGAGTAAAAAAATAAATATGATTAGATTTGCCACTATCTTCACATGAATTCAAGCTTCGAAATAGACGCTGAACGGGAATTTTATAAATCATCTGTTACGTTATAGGGGTTTTAAGTATTTAAACTACACAAATTGAAATTTATGTTCAATTAACTATATAGACAGTGAAATTAACTTGCGTTATTAGAAATTAACACAGTTATAGGATAAGTAGTTAATGAGAAACAGTGGTTTGAAAAGTACCTTTTTAGGCCAAATGGCGCGCGGTTGACGTACACGCTCTTAAACGAAGGATCCCTAAGATCTCTTAGCCATAGATTAATAGTCTGAACTCTAGTTTAATTACGTAGATAAGGATAGCTTTCTAAAGGCACTACTTGGAGTCGTCGTTGTTTATTTCTTTATAAAAATTCCTTGTCTTTTTGAGAGATACTTATTCATATATTCTACCTTTCTGTTGTTTAGTCCACCAGAGATAGGAATTTTATGAATTTACTTGTATGAGGCTAATGGTCAAATTTTAAGGCCCTATTGGGGACGGCTGCAGATCGTCACGAGTATATTTTTCTGGGTTACTTTGTTAAGGAAACTCAAACATAAAAATTCAAAGACAGAAAAATAATATTTATTGAATAATAAATGCATTAACAATCACAATCACTCTTTGCTCTTCTTGGCAGGCGACTCGTCTTCGCGCGAGCTCCGCCTGTCTCTCTCTCCCTCCTCGCTGTCCCGGCGTCTCTTCCTGTCGTTGTTCTCACTCTCTTTCTCTTTGCTCTCCTTCTGCTCTTTAGTCTCGGGGACGTACTTCTTGACGCGGGCGGGTTCGGGCGAGTATGCCCACAGTAACATTTGTAAGTGTTCCGCTGTGGGCTCGTCTTTGTCGTTGAAGAGTTTCGCGTCTGCGTGCTGGAAGAATAAAATTTGTTATAGGATATTTCTTTCGATGTAGTAATTAATAGTGGTGTAAGTGAATTATATATGTAGTCAATTTATCAAAATTGTAATCGGGTTTAGGGAAATAATTTGGATTTTGGTATTGCTCAAAGACAGTACTAATCTCATTCAGTAACCGCATTTTATGTATATTGGTTTCACAGACTAAAACTCTATGTATTATTGAACTCAGAAATTATATAAATACATTGTACCTACAATCGCCGAAAGCAAAAATAAATAAATAGAGTCAAGTTGTCTATCGTTGCTAAATGCAAATATGTACTACATTGATCTTACAATCCCCTACAACATATACACTTGACACCAAACATATGAATAAACGAAACTAAAGTCTACCTTTTCCTTAAGTTCCTTGAGCTCGTTATTCCGCACGATGTCCCACGTCTTGCCGCCGTCGCTCGGCACGGTGCGCAGACGCTTGTACTCGCCGCGGACGCTGCTGTACGCCAAGATGAACGATTTCTGTGAAGAAAGAGTAGATGGTTCGGTAATCTTATTTGTATTGAAAAACTGCTCAGTTTTTTAAGGTACACTTTGGAAAGACTTCCTCGGAAAGACTATCTAACACTCAAAGAATATCACAAATCGGTATAGAGAGAAGTTCCTGAGATAAACGCTTTCAAACATGCGTCAGTGATAATATTACTGGCAACCCGCCCCGTCTTCGCACGGGTGCAATACACTAAATACACTACATTATATATATAAATCTTCCTCTCTAAGCACTCTATCTATTAAAAAAAACGAATCAAAATCAGTTGCGTAGTTTAAATATTTTTAGCGAACATAGAGACGTAGGGATGTAGGGACAGACAAAGCGACTTCGTTACAAACTATGTCGTGAGTGTACACACACACCTGTTGTTCACTGACGTCGTCTCCGGCCAGTTTCTCCGCAGTCCTGACGATGCCGAGGCTGAGGTAGGGGTTGTTCTGCCGGGAGAGGTGCAGCGACTCGAAGTCGTCCAGGAACTTCTCGAAGATCGACATCGCCTCCTTTATGTTCGAGATCTTTGTCTCGTCGCGGGTACCTGCACAGTTACGTACAAATAAGAGATCTTTACTTATGGTCATGGTCGTATGTGGTGTAAAAGAAGAGTAATGTAACGAATTGTTTTATATTAAAAAAGTCTTCTCCTCTCGCTATATCATATTCACACATTATGTGTTTGAATAAAGTATGATAGACACTACCAGTCTATCCAAGATTACCTAGGTACTTCATTTTTTCTAAGGGCTCGATGTAGTTCATTATGATTTACCTTACATTATTATTTTTAACTTACTTTTTCAAATACATTGGCATAGAAGGCTGAGTGGTGATAAATAATACTTTGCTATCAATAACTGTAACAGATTTCATCCGTCTTATATGTCACCAAAATAAGACTAAATGATACTTACACGTAAGCACCCTCTTAGCCCTCCCAATAAGTCCCTTGACAGCCAGCCTCTGATAATCAGGGTCCCGTCCCTCCAGCTCCTTCAGCGTGCCCTCAGCAGCCGCCGCGTCCTTGAAGCCCAGCCCTGGCACCGTGTCAGCAGGGAGTTCCGCTTTCTTCGGCTTCTCTTCCATTTCCACGTCTGATGCTGATGAGCTCTGCAAGTTGAAGTAAGTTTTGGTGAGTTCTTATAATGGCTTTTTTTCGACAGTTATTTGAAGAATCAAGAGCCTTCGCAAGTTTAAGAAACGCTTAGCCCAAAGTATGTAATTTTGTAAAGCTTAAAAGCTGCTTTCTGCGGTTCGCCTGATCCCGGAAGAAGTCAACGTACGCGCTAGGTTAAATAACAGCCTATAGCGTTTTTTTTTCAAATCAGGTTTCTAATATTAATGCATTAAACTAAACAAACACGTTAGTCTTGTACTCTAGGTACAGTAATATAAACCGACTTTTTATTGCTCAGAACGCCGATATGAGAGTTGAATATACTTCACGACTTACGTCATCACTATCACTCTTCTTCTCTTGTTTGTCTTGCTTCTTCTTGTCGTCCTTCTTGTCTTGCTTGTTGTCAGTCTTCTTGTCCTTGTCGAGGTCTGCGAGCCACTGCTCGAACACCTCCATCGCCTCCTTTATGTTCTTGATCTTGTCTTCTGCTTTTGTCACTGGAAGAAGAAAGAAGGTCGTTAATAAAGTACCTACCCCTTGCGTAATTTCTATAACATTGCCGAAAAGAAGAAAAGTAAGTCTGCAAGTCTTTTGATGTAGTTTGGCATTGCTTCACAAATTGCTATTGTAATTGTAGGCCATAATACAACCAACGCTACTTAGACTCTGGTTGTGAATGTAGATCTTTTAAAAACATTGTGTATACTGCGTGACTTACTTCAGAATCAGCTGAATGCACTGGTTCTTAGTTTGGGTGATGGCGTCGTGGATACTGTTATCCCAAACGTAGGCGAATTCGCTGTATACATCTAGTTTGGCCACATTTAGAGCTCCATAATTGCAATTCAAAGACCTCTAAGTTCTAGGACGTATGCTGTATATGTAGGTACTCACTGGACAGCACGCGCTTGGCCCGGCCGAGCAGGCCGCGCACGGTGAGGCGCCGGTAGTTGGGCTCGTGCGCCTGCAGCAGCCGCAGCGTCTCCTCCGCCTTCGCGCGGTCCTTGAACCCAAAGCCGGACTCCTCCTTGTCCTCTTTGCCCATTATCTGCAACACAAGTACCAGTTTTATTAGATTGGGGAACTATTAAACATGACTTTTTTAAATCAGTGAAAGCGAGTAAGTACGATGTGTCGAAATACAAATTTAAAAACAATCATCTTCGTGGACTATAAAGCTTTGAAGTCACATAACTTTGCCTCTCTGAAGTCAGCAAAATGACTTGCGCATGAGCAAAAGTGTATTCTTGGTACATTATTACTATCGTAAAGTTACGTGGGAGTGGAAAAGTTATTTGACCATAGTTATAAAAGTAGCCACGGGGCGCAATGAATTCGCAAACACTCCAAACAACAATCTATTAAGGCGAGGAATTGGTCAACAATAATTCCATAACCGGCACGCGCATCTAAGGCGCCAAAAGGGGTCGGAGCGTCTGAGCGGGGCGAGGATAACAATACGCGCGCTAGCTTATAACTAAAAGTCGTAAGCGACAAAATGGTTTTGTAATTTTATTATTTAGAAATGATAATTTGATAAAAAATCCTACTACAATTTTAAAGAGTATGTATATACTCAACTACTAAAAAAGTTAAGAGGCTTTAATCGGTCCCGTTTGCCCATAATATGTGAATCTCTTTTTAAAAAGAGGTATGTTTGATATATTTTTCTCTGTTATAAAAGTTACCTAATCATGTTTCTACAACTAACAAAATAAGGTTTATATCATGAACTTTCAGGTAACCAAGTTGTACGTTGATCCGTTTTGTATTTACTGAGAAAAATTGACATCCTTGGCGCCAAAAATTCCAATTCGTCCTCTTAATAGAAAAACTACTATATTTAAACTGTACCTAGCTATTCTATTCATGAGCCTAGGAGTTAGACTTACAACCTGTCCCGTCGGTGTAGGTCAAGGAGATGCATTCATTAAGTTGTTTATATTAATTGCTTATAAAACCTGTATTTTTATTATTACTTCACTGTTAAAAATGTTCACATGACGTACTATAAGAACCAAGTCATTATTTATGTAAATTGACATGTAAACTATCTCATCTTAGACATTACATCACGACTCAAACATTTGAGGAGAATTTATTTAAATAATTTCGAGTAGTATTGACCTTAACGTGACGTCATCGCCGAAAAAAATGGCGCGAATCATACGCGTTGGCGGTAAAATAGTAATCGTTGAGTTAATCATTGTTATATTTGTAAGAACTATACCTAAGTTAAGTTAAATTACTTTAATTTGTTAACATAAGAATAGAGTGTCTATTGAAGATCCTTGCCGGTTCTTCTATATAAGACCCACTCATTGGAACCTAGCTATTAACGTTTCGTAATAATATAGGTAGGTATAAAAAACATTTAATATCTTTGTTAACGAGGTACACACCTGGTTTACATTAATTATGCGATATTGTCTGACTTTTAATACATCTTTTATAGTATTTCAGCAGGTCACTGCGTAGGCAAATATTGTTGATGCCGAATTGCCGATAGTCGGAAAATGCGAAAAAATAATAATAAGGCAACAATAAATCTAGATTTCATATTCTAATTTTCGTTCATTAAGCTTAGCAACGAACATAAGTTATACAGTATACACGTGACTTGCACAAAATCTTCAGATACTTAAATCTTCAACGCAAATAGTGCGTTTTTACCATATTTACCTAACATTACATAACTACATACAAACGTGATGCCTTGTACAAACATACATACATAACGATGCATGTATGTATGTATTGGATGAGCTGGTACCACGGAATAAGGAACGATGAGCGGAGATGCCATAATGCAGGTAGGTCAGGCGCCTTCTTATAGGTCGAAGACATGGGCATGACCAAACGATCAGCTACGAGTGAACTAACGAGATATTCGGGTTCTTTTAGACTGATATTTCAAAAAAAATCGGTCCCATAGAAGGCGTTCAAAGGGCGAAGACAGTAACGCTTCTCGTCCCCGTGTATGTTGGCGGGCTACATTCTTAGATTTTTCGCTATGGCACCTCCGCTAGTTATTTGGTTCTCTATGCCTTATACCTGCTGCGTCAAGGCCCAAGGCTGTTCTATCGGTCAGTCACTCGCTGAACACGGGTTTCAGTCACTTTACAGTATTTGCATACATTTTACATAATGACATCAGCTCAAACTAATTCTTCCGCGATCATTTTAAAAGGCGGAATTTATAACTATAAGTAATAGAATAGCTGAAGAGTTGTTTGTTTGTGTGCGCTAATCTGAGGAACTACCGGAACCAAAGACTATTTCCTACTTTAAAACCGGACCGATTCCAGGACCGATTCGAAGAAAACTACCTATAGGCAATCTTTACGTGGTGTGGGGAATAGTTCCACGAGATGCGGGTAAAACCGCTGGTGGTACCGAATACCTAATGGTAAACTTCATAGCATATACCTACTAAGTGCCTACTTACCTACTTAGTTACTCCCTATTCGAGTGGCTGTGTGTGAATTTCCTTGTACTATTTCTACTGCACAAGTAACTAGCTATATATCTATGTATAGTGGTTGGGAAGGTTGTGGGGTCGACCTTAGAGGAGGCAATAAATGCCTTAAGTATTGTCACACTAGGTAGATATTTGTTATTGAAAGTGACAATATTTATGACCACAACACTACCATAGAGGCAGTCCAGCCAGACGATGACGCGATATGGCGCGCCTTACAAACACCTATGTATGATCAGTGAAGGACTTTCACATGTTACCCACAATATTAGTACCTACCTATATTCACCATGTTAGGTAAACTCGTGGCTGAGTCAAAGCTCAAAGCTAGGATCAATAGATCTCTACCGTGTTGCTGAGGGCACGATAAACTGGTGGTCTCGGCTGTCATTTGAACATCTTTGACAGTCGTTCGGGTGCTAGAAAGTGTGAAAAGAAGCCAGAAAGTATGACAACCACTTTTACCTACCAAGGGGTAACTGGGTTGTGGAGGTTAGATATAGTCAGTCCTTGCAAAACACTGGTACTCAGCTGCATCCTGTTAGACTGGAAGCTGACCCCAACAAAGTTGGAAAAAGACTAGGCACATTATGATCACCTTGTTAGGTGAATGCTGACGTAAACAATAGCCATATGTAACGCATACACACATGACGAGCCGAGTTCAATGCAACGCGTAGGTGCAGCTAGGAGGAAGGCGCGAGTAGGCATAATGTGTAGCGCCTTGTTCGGTACTTAGTCTTTGTCTCCTATGACGTCATAGATTTATAGACCATTTATAGACAGGTAGGCATTGGTATAAATGTTCTATTCCGCGAAATACATGCATGACACTCCATGTTCCTTCTTAAGCTCTTTATATTACTCTTTCGAACAATCCCGCAGCCCCGGCAGGCCTTGGCCGTGGTGGGCCTCGCGGCAGTTTGCTGACTTCAGCCACTACTGAGAGATTCCGAGGGCCCGCACACAAACACAATGAACATTTACGCACACAAGCATGGCTCACACGCTTTCGTGAGACCCTCCTTACGGAATCCACGGAAATAAACGTGACGATGATTGTAATATATCCTCATTCTTGATGTCTGTATCACTAATAGTAATATTAGTAGTAGCCACTCGTACCGGCGACCCACTTGGCAGGCGAAGAAAAACAAATGCATGACGTCATCACTCTCACTGAGTACCTACATTTATCTAGGAGTAGGTAGATATGCTTGTGGCGTTTCCGAACGCCACTGCGCTGGCAACCCGAGAATTTTATTATGTTTTCAGATAGACATTTCTAATCTATGGAACACATCCTTTTTTCCAACGGACACGAATAATTACTTTACATAAAACTACTTTATTATAAAGCCTTCGAGAAAACCTATATTCCTCCGTTGTGTTAATAGCTTGTAGTGATAATATATGTATCGATGAAGATCACTCAAATACATAGTTGACATGTATTAATGACTTTCACTTGAACCTCTCCGTCTCAAACAAAGGGGACCTCTGAGTTCCCAAAGTGGTGACCCCGACGTGATACACAAACCCCCCAGCTAGGCTGTGTCGAATGTGAGTGGATTTAGAGCAGATCCACCCCGAAGTACTACCTTACTGCGTAGAAACGGACTCCCCTTGGTTTGTTTACAGATGCCTCTAGTGTCCATATCGGATCCTGCCTCCAACAAGAGGTTAGTGGCAAGTGGGTACCTATTGCCTTTTTCAGCAAAAAGCTGACCCAACAACAAGCACAGTGGCCGGCTTATTATCGGGAACTATTGGCGGTGTACGAAAGCGTGCAGCACTTCCGCCACATCCTAGAGGTCCAACATGTAACCATTTTTACAGACCACAAGCCGCTTCTGTATGCTTTCCTCCAGCGTCGAGAAAAACTGCCACCAGCACAATTAAACCAATTGTCGTTTATAAGCCAATTCACTACAGACATTAAATACATAAAGGGAGAGGACAATATTGTTGCAGACGCAATGTCTCGCGTTGACGCCATTGCTCTCGATCAGGACTGGGAAACGCTTGCAAAATCACAGGATACAGACCAGGAATTAGCAAACATGATTCAACAAGGCTCTAGCCTGCAGTTAACCAAGGTCAATATTCCAGGAACCAACTTTATCATCACATGTGATAAGTCTACCGGCAAGCTTCGTCCTTATTTGACCCCTTCCTTCCGAAAAGCGACGTTTGATAAGCTACATAGCTTAAGCCATCCTGGTGCGCGAGCTTCCACCCGCCTCGTAACTGAACGCTACGTTTGGCCTTCCATCAACAAGGACTGCAAGCAATGGGCTCGTCAATGCCTAGAGTGTCGGCGTTGTAAAGTATCGCGTCATAATTCGTCCCCTCTTGGCAATTTCGCATTACCTCAGGCTCGTTTCAAACACGTCCACATAGACATTATAGGTCCCTTACCGATCTGCAACGACTATCGGTACTGTCTGACTGCTATTGACAGAGTTACAAAATGGCCCGAAGTATGGCCAATGCGTTCGATAACTGCAGAAGAGGTAGCAGAAACATTTACCCGGGAATGGATTTCGCGTTTCGGCGTGCCTTCAGTTGTTACCACGGATCAAGGGACTCAGTTCGAGTCTGACTTATTTCGCCGACTGATGGCACAATATGCCACCACCAGAGTCAGGACGACAGCTTATCATCCTTGTGCCAATGGTATGATTGAACGGGTCCATCGACAGTTAAAGGCAGCCATTATGTGTCACCAGGACTCATGGGTCCGCTCCTTGCCTCTGGTTCTCCTCGGCATGCGGTCTGCGTTTAAGGAAGACCTGAACGCCACAGCCGCCGAAATGTTGTATGGGGAACCTCTTCGCCTGCCCGGTGAGTTGATCGTCGAAACAGATGAACCTGACCAATTCGGAGACCCTGCTGATTTTGTTGTACAGCTTCGACGTAAAATGTCTGCTATACGACCTATCCCTGCATCTCGGCATTCAGAGCCATCAAAATTTATATTCAAGGACCTCTCCCTGTCAACGCACGTGTTCCTCAGGGATGACTCCGTTAGACGACCACTACAGCCGCCATATTCTGGACCGTACCGCGTTGTCAGCCGCGCCAGTGATGGAAAAACCATTACTCTAGAGGTAAATCACAAAACTGTGACCGTTAGTATTGATCGCGTGAAACCGGCACACATGGAACATGCAACTCATACTTCTGACGAGCACAATAACAGGTTCACAGAACCCACGACACACACAACCGTTAACCTCCCTAGGAGACCAAAAGAGCATGAGAAGTCCAGGGACACCAGTCTAAACGCTCATAAATTGCCCTACACTACACGGTCCGGTAGACGTGTTAAATTTAAGGAACTCCCCGATTATGAATAGGTAATCGGGTTATCCCTCTCCGTGGGGGGGTGGTGTGGCGTTTCCGAACGCCACTGCGCTGGCAACCCGAGAATTTTATTATGTTTTCAGATAGACATTTCTAATCTATGGAACACATCCTTTTTTCCAACGGACACGAATAATTACTTTACATAAAACTACTTTATTATAAAGCCTTCGAGAAAACCTATATTCCTCCGTTGTGTTAATAGCTTGTAGTGATAATATATGTATCGATGAAGATCACTCAAATACATAGTTGACATGTATTAATGACTTTCACTTGAACCTCTCCGTCTCAAACAAAGGGGACCTCTGAGTTCCCAAATGCTCATAGTTTTATTGGAGAAATAGCTTCCACCAGCGGTTTCAGTCGTCTCTCGGAGAAACTATTTCGTGCACCCGGATAAAAAGTAGCCTAAAGCTTTCCTCGATAACGGGGCTATCTAAGGCGGAATAAAGAATTTTTAAAATCCGACCCTTAGTTTGTCGTAGAAATCGAATATGTAACAATTTCCGTAAAAGCCGTTGCCCACTGCAAACTTTTAGTTGGCCGATAGTTTTTTGAGCTCAAAAATCAGCACTGTATGGATGTATGAATGGTAGGGGCTGCCGGCAGGTAGATCAAAAGTAAAAGCTTTGATTGATTCAATTTTTTAAAATAAACAGTCAACCAACCATCGGGCCAACTATTTTCAGTAGGCTGCGCTGAGCGGGTAGGCCCACGATGATATTTACGTCGGCTAAAGTAGCCCATAGGTACCATCCCTAGCATTAGCGACAGTCAACTATCTACATATTATATCGAAAGCATGACACTTAAACAAGAACAAGTGGTATGGTATCAAGGAATTTCTCGTACTGAGTGATTTCATATAATATTGCCTATAATTTACAAGTCAGACTATATTTTCAGTCTAACTCTTCAGTACTTATTGCAGGTACAGGCAATAAAATAGGGCACAGAATACATAATACTTCGTTACTTATGACGAAGAAGTGTTTATGACGGCAGTAACCTCGATATTATTGTAAATGTAAACATTAGAGCTAAGTTTAGTACTAAGTAGGGCTGCCATCGTCTAGGTTTGACGCGCAACCGGTAGAATTTCATTTTAAAAAGTTCTTGTAGAAAAAATTACCGATATGATATCATAGTGTTGAATAAGTAAGTTTTCCTACCGGATTTCGAGAACTATAATCGGAAAACCTCTTTGATGATACAGTACGCGAATATTAGCGAAATGATGTCATTATCACACGCGAATAATATTCTAAAAAAACATTTCATTTTCCACAAATACCTATAACTCTATTTCTAATCTATCATTCGCAGTCTGTCGACACTAAAGCGCGGGAAATATAAAAACGAAAGCATTTTACTTACGATTAAATGTATAAATTAATGTTCCTTAGATAAGACTAGCTGCACTTCACGTGTTCCTACTTATACTAAATAATTTTACAACACAACTGGCACGCACTGAGATTCCGTGTTGACTAAATTCATTCAAATACCACGCTACTTCGAGCGGGAACACTTCGTTATAACGCAACCAATTTCAAACGTAGAAGTTACAACACATAATGGGGTACGTTATATACGTTTACGTGGGGCTATTGAAACTGGTCCGGTTATAGAGATGAAAATCAACGAAAATAAAGTGGTGACGCAATGATTTGGTTCGCTATTCCAAGGTCGTGTTTATATCTCGTCGTGACATCATCGCTGAACCCGTAACCTTCGGTAGACGATGTTACACGCTGATCTATTACTATTTACTGCAGCCACTTGATAAACTGACGTTATGGACGCCTATCGATCGCGGATTTATGATGTCTGAGAATCAAGATGATTGATGCCGCTATCGCTTGCAGGATAATGGCATTGGCCTTTAACTGATATGCATTATGAATATAATCCGACTGATAATACACCGATTCTCCTAAGTTAATTAATGTCAAAATTGAATAGAAATCGAATCGCAATAACATCAAAACTGCTATTGCGATCATATTATGATCGCAATAGCAGTTTTAACCATAACGGGCATCATCATCCTCCGAGCCTTTTTCCAACCATGTTGGGGTCGGCTTCCAGTCTAACCTTATTCAGCTGAGTACGTTTCTGAGAAGCGACTGCTTATCTGACCTCCTCAACCCAGTTACCCGGGCAACCCGATTGGCTAGACTGGTGTCAAACTTACTGGCTTCTGACTTTGCCTACAGTTTAACGTGCCATCCGAAACACAGCCAATGGTGTCTAAGATATACTTAGAAAGTAAATACAAACTTAGAAAAGTTGCATTGGTACTTGCCTGACCTGGGATCGAACCCGCGCCCTCATACTTGAGAAGTTAGTCCTTTACCCACTAGGCCACCACGACCTCCATAACGTAACCATAACCATAACGGGCATCCTGCTACTAATATAAGACCAATCGTATTCCAACGAAATTCGATTGGTTTGCGATTGGTTTGCTATTTTGGTGATTTTGGTCTATGCGGTAGTTTGCTCTACAATCATATTGCAATCGTAAAACATTTGCAGGCAAAATGATTCATTATTAAATGACAGAAAAGGATAAAAACGTTTATTTCAAAGAAAAATTAGCGGAATGCCATATATACTTCAATCGTAATCGAGTCGTGATTGGATCGCAATTGAATGTGAATCGTATGTCGCTTGAGTAAAATTAAGAGAATCGGGCCCCCGTTTTGTTGAAAATACGATTTAGTGACTTGGGTCACGTGTATTGTTGGATCTGTTTGATTATATCAAATCATTACCGCAGCTTCGCACGCAAATGTGGTAGCATTTTTTAAGCTTGGGTTTCCTAGGAAGGCGGTGCCGTCATATAGCGGCCGTCTTATTACGGACGCAAATAGACGGTCGTCTTTACGGTGATTACATGTGGAAAGTTCCACGGCCGTTTTAACACACCGTCATGAACTTTTGTTCGTTGTATCATACTTACTAACCTCTTTTATTTAATATTTCTCAAATTTCACAACACCAATTCTGTTTTAGTTGACTTTTCTATAATCTTTACTTTTTATGTTAGATATTGCCTTCGTGGTTTCGAACGAAATCTATTAAAATTTCGTCGTCCTCGCTGCTCCAAGAGTTGTATAAAATTTTTGACGTTGTTCCGAAAAAAAAAACACAAATACGTATTAAAAAAGCTTCACCGCTTTCAATAAAACGTTCACCAAACTATCTGACACCGTCAAGACGGCCGTCATGCAAATGGCGGCACCGCTTTTTGAAGTTACGGCGTCAGTTACCGCTCTCTAGGATACCGCCCCATTTTGTTTACATAGACAACGTTCTGGTGATGTCTTTCACCGCTGTATTACGGTCGCTATATGACGGCACCGCTTTCCTAGGAAACCAAAGCTTTAGCCTGATACTTGCATCACCATATAGTCTGATAGTGAATTCCTTATCTTAAAGTTATTATTTAATTTTTTTACATTATTTAACATTAGCATTTTAAATAATAAACAATTTATTCTTCCTTTTTTCCTTTGCGGGCTGATTTTTCAATCGCCAGATAACTTTTATCTGAAGAATATGTTTGACGATTTGACAGCTTTTGTATGGAAAATATGTCAACCCGCCATATTTATTCCTCAGATAGAAGTTAACTGATGATTGAAAAATCAGCCCTGCTTCGAATAAAAAAAACGTAACTGTCAAACAAACGTCAAATGGAATTGGAACGCAGTTCTGTCACTGTCAGTCCAGTCATCCATCAAAGCAACGTGCGCAAGCAACATTGCGAGAATTTTCCAGTAAACTTACAAGTTATCCCAACTCCTAGACAAGATGGTGAGCGTCGGGCAGCAGCCCGTGTTCCGCGGCTTCGGCGGCAACGAGGATGACGAGCCGGAGGTCACGGAGATCGAGTCGCTCTGCATGAACTGCCACGCTAACGTACGTAAACATGAGACCGTGGTCGGCGAACGCATTGTTATTGTTGTTAAATTACACTAAAACACTCCTTTCTCATGTATTTCAAACTTTCTATAGTGTTTTTAACGCATAACTACACTTACTCTAGTGAAAATTGACAAAATTGCGTTTTATTTATCGCAAATGACTGCTGCGTAGACAGATCAATAGCCGAGGTTAGGGCCTAGTTTGTATTGCGTATTCATGTAATAAAGTACATAAGCAGGATACAACTGCGTAGACAATGTATACAGCGCTAGTAAACACAGCCAGCGGTCCATAGACTTTCCTATTCCTATCACATAAAATATTATTGAATAGAACCAGTATTCGGGCACCAGTAACTCTGTTGCCCAATGGTCCCAAGACGACCCACTGACCCAAGGCTGTATTAACCATACAGCAATAGTAGCATTTGCCACCAAACTCACATTTTAAAAGCCTAGATTTAGTGTACTGAAAGTCCAATGCACTAAAGTATAAAAGGACTTTTTTATGACCCTAAATGCAGTTGTGACTTGGATTGCTTCCAAAACTGCACAGACACACATATTGATCTGTCTAAGGACTATTGCATCTAATGTAGAGTGTAGCAGGCACAGTTTAATATTACCTAATCCATGTATGTGGTTTTTACTGTGCCAAAAGTAGTCCTTGCTTCTACCAACTACCATCCACTAGTGTCTGCTCGTTGTTTCACTTGTGTGCTAAAGGAATTACTTGCCAGTCCTGCTAAATCTTTGTCAATATCCATTTGTTGTTTGCTTGAAATTTTAAGACACATTCATGCTTATAAACTTCCAAGTTATTAGTAAGATTTCAGTGAAACTCCTTCTTTCAATGGTTGTAGCAAAAACACAGGAAGTGGTGAATTTTGGGCGTTTTGAGGGCTGTCTTTACCATTTGGAAAATGCTTTGCAGCCACGATTGAATGATATAAATAATTTAGAGTGTATACCTGTCCCTGCAGGGTGTAACCCGTTTGCTATTGACGCGCATCCCGCACTACAAGAACGTGGTGGTGATGTCGTTCTCGTGCGAGCACTGCGGCTACGAGAACAACGAGATCCAGCCCGGCGGCGCCTACGCTGACAAGGGGGTGCTGTGAGTATATACGCCTCCCATCGCGCTATGAGAGTGAAGGAATAGTGAGTGCACCTGTGTCCAAGCAAATGTGCATGCACTATAATAAGTCCTGCGCAGCTGACTGATCTCCTTACATGAGAACAGCCGCTGTGGCCGATAATCGGCTAGGAGGACATTATCAGATAGAAGGGAACAGAAAAACAAGACATGCTGTCCCAATCCCAAATAATCATTTGAAGTCAAAGTCAAATGTTATTCATTACAAATATACCTTTGCAGGCTCCTATGGAACATTGAGATAAGGGCAGTATGATGATAATGATGTTGTGTGCTGTGTTACAGATGGAAGCTGCGCGTGGAGACGCCAGAGGACCTGAACCGTCAGGTGGTGAAGAGTGACTACACCTGTGTCCGCATCCCCTCGCTTGAGTTCGAGATACCCGCCAACAGCCAGAACGGAGGTACGTTGCTACATGGACCAGTTATAACCAGTTTTCCAGCTTAGATATTGCATTTTCTCCACTAGAGCGGCAGAGCACATTTTTGCTAGTGCAATGGCATCCTGACTTGTGATGTTCCTGAAACATAATTTAATTTAATTTTGATAATCAGAAAGACAATGTGTCATTTATAGAGCCGTATTGTGTTTTAGGATAACTGTCTTTAACTTCAAGTGAATAAAGCTCATATTTGACTGACCGCCGTACACATAGGAAGTGGTGAAGAGCTGGTCTTTTATAAATTTTACCTTCAAAAAGTGCTGATTTTCAGCCTTTCTCTGAATAAATCACTTTTATCTTTATTCTTGCAGAGGTAACAACAGTGGAGGGTATACTGTCTCGTGCCATCTCCGGGCTGTCGCAGGATCAGGAAGCTCGGCGCCTCGCCTTCCCCGCGGAGGCGGCGCAGCTGGACGACTTCCTGCAGCGGCTGGCGGCGCTGCGCGACCTGCGCGACACCTGGGCCCTCGAGCTGGAGGACATTACAGGTGTGTACTCACACACTGGAACAAGAAGCTCGGCGTCCCCAGCGGGGCCCAGCAAGGCCAAAGCCTGCCGGGGCTGCGGGATTGTTTGAAAGAGTTACCGCGGCCCTGGTACATAAAAGGCCTACGACGGAACACGACGGTTTTTAGTCAGTAAGAGTCTGACACTCCCTCACCGCTGCTAACCCACAGCGGGAGGGGTCATTTGATGATTTTTGCCATCACTATAAAAAAGAAGGTGGGTAATGAGTCTAACTGGACACCAATTACTGTGTTTCAGAGAGCACGATAAACTGTAGGTACTGGCTGTCATTGAACATCCTTGGCAGTCGTTACGGGTAATCAGAAGCCAGTAAGTCTGACACCAGTATTACCAAGGGTTGCCTGAGTAACTGGGTTGAGGAGGTCAGATGTAGTAGATATTGATATTATTCCCTTGTTACAGGTAACTGCTTCGTGGAGAACCCGGTGGCGCCGCGTCGCGACCTGCGCTGCGAGCGACGCGACTTCAGCAGGTCACGAGCACAGGACCTGCAGCTCGGCATATACAACCAGAGTGACGAGGTAAGGGGACACGTATACATACAGAAATAAAGACATACAACAGAGAGACAGACAAACATACTCACACACACACATTCTCATAGTCACACACGCATACACAGTCACACACACACACCCCCAATATAGACACAGACACACATGCACATACATATTCACACTCACGCGCACAGACACAGAGAGTGACATACACATACACACACATTCAGACATACGTACACACATTTACTCACTCACACACACGCACAACCGATAGAAAGCGACATAAATACACATACTTAAACATACACATCCATATGGACATAACCACACACACACTCATGCATACAGACACTCTCACACACACAAATGCATACAGACAGACTTACATACACACACGCGCACACATAATCACACACACTTTAAACTCTAGAAACGTGAAAGACGCCATTTGATCGCCATATAATGTTACTTATATCATCTTCTCTTTCGTCAACAGACGCCCGACGACAGCTCCCCCTCAGAGAACGACAACAGCGACTCGTACCCCAACATCGCGTCGCTCCGCCTCCAGGGGGTGGACTCCGCCCCCAGCCCCGCCCCCTCGGCCCCCAGTGCGTCGGAGGGGCTGCTGTCGCCGGCGGACGCGGACGCGATGCCGTACGAGCGGCTGGAGGCGGACGAGGTGCTGCAGTTCCGCACCAACTGTCCCGACTGCAACGCGCCGTGTGACACTAACATGAAAATGACCAGTGAGTACCTAGCGTGGAAAGGAACGTATGTCATAAGTGTTAGTTGCGAAACTAGAGACTTCAGAGGGAACTGCTTCCCGCACCCGGATAAAATGGTTCAAAATCAAAAATCGTTTGTTCAAACTTGGCTGCAAAACAGCAGTTTTTGAACGTCAGAAATTTACAATAGACAGTCATGTGTTTTGCTGGGATTGCTGGGAAGAAGAATTGACGCAACAAACTCCCTAGCAACACAATATGTCTGTCTGTAGGTTAGAAGAACCTTTCAACAATTTAATGTATATCGGATGTGTCGCGTACCTAATCACATTAAATCCTATCACATATACTTTATGATATTCTATGGCGAATTGTTGAAAAAATAACCTAATCCATTCAGTGGTTTAGCCACAGGAGTAATTTTACGTTTTCATAATTTACAACACCATGTGTAAAGCAGAGATAAAGTTAGGAGTATCGAATGTTTTGATCAGTTGACAGCTGTCAGTTTTCAAGGGAAAATATCAGTTGTTTGTATATAATGACTGACTCTTATATGGTGTTCTAATTCTCGCACGTTTTTATTCTATTTTCTTTGCTTGAAATTTTTATTTTTACGTATTTTTTTTTTATTTGTGCTTATATTACCCAGTATATTAACGTATTTAATTTAATGTGATTAGGTATGACACACTCTGTATAACATGTAACTTGTTTCTGTAACATGTCAACTTTGTTCTCCTACAGACATCCCGCACTTCAAGGAGGTAGTGATCATGAGCACCACGTGCGACTACTGCGGACATCGCACCAACGAGGTAACGAGCCGGCTAGCTCTTTCCTTATGTTGGGGTCGGCTTCCAGTCTAAGCGCATGCAGCTGAGTACCAGTGTGCCACAAGGGGCGACTGCCTATCTGACCTCAACCCAGTTACCCGGGTGACTCGATACCCCTTGGTAAAACTGATTGTCAGATCCCCCAAAACGCCCGCCCTTCACCACTCCCAATGTTATTGCTGGGAAGATGAATTGGTGGAACAAACTCCCCAGTGTGAAATAGAGTGACTGGCAATGGAGAGTTTCTTGCCCGTTCGTCTCCATAGAAAGCTACTTTTGGAATGGGCAACTAGAATCAAATTTATTTATATTTTTGACGTTCATACGGGCTTGTAAAGGACTAAATGAAATAATTGACATTAATTAAGACTTTATCTGACCTTCTTAACCCAGTTACCCAGGTAACAGCTTGTGCTAATGTTAGCAATATTATATTGTGTGTTTGCAGGTGAAGTCAGGCGGCGGTATAGAGGACAGGGGCGTGAGGTTCGAGGTGCGCGTCGCTGGGAAGGAGGACTTCTCCAGAGATATACTTAAGGTATACATACATACATATACTAATAAATTGTCCTTTTTGGGAAGTCGGTAAAAAATATACCTGACCTGTTAAGTATACATTTTAATAATTTTGGTGTTTTAGTTAATAGGTATGTAACATTTAGGTTAGTGGTAGGTAGACTAGTAGGTAGAAAATAAAAAGAGGAATTTAGAAAATTTGTATAAACTATATTTTACAAAAAGATCCCGGTTTAGAATAAGCGAGCTCGCGTTAAGTTCCAGCCCGCTATAGAACACTACTACCCTGTATAGTCAGGCAGCTCGGCAGCGGTCAGGCGGGGTAAGTGTGCAGCGCGCTAGTAGATGCCGGACGCGCAGGTAGATGCAGGACACGTAGATAGGCGCGGCACGTAGGTAGACACAGGCACGTAGGTAGGCACAGGCACGTAGGTAGGCACAGGCACGTAGGTAGACACAGGCACGTAGGTAGGCGTAGTCACTAGACTAGACTAGTAGACTGGAGGTAGTCAGGTACTTGAACCCCCACTAACCTAAACGTTACAGGTATATTGGTATTTCGATATTTTTTTTGTTATTGAAATTTCAAAATCAGGAATTAAATTGTAGTGGCCAACAATTTTGTATTTATTTATTTCCGCGTGTTGTCGTATGTACATATATTGTACAGTCGTCGACATAAAATTCACAATAGTTCGTCATTTGACGCATATCGGTAGTGTTTTGTTTTACACTAAATCAACTTCAAACAAGCAAAACTAGTCAACCTGTATGTATAAGACTATCCGTCCACGTCATAATTTTTGTATGACAAATAAAATGAACCAATTTATTAGTAGCACATTTTAAAAAGGATTTTCTAACCTACTTTTTATTGTATTTTTGCCATTAGTGTGTTCTATTTTTCTTCCTACAAAAAACCGGTTACCAATTATCGGACATGGCCAAGCAGCTTGCTATACCTGTATCTTCCATTCCTCCCAGTCGGAAACCTGCAGCATGGAGGTCCCGGAGCTGGAGCTGGAGGTGGGTGGCAGAGCCCTAGGGGGCCGCTTCACGACGGCCGAGGGCATCCTCAGCGCCACCGCCGCGCAGCTGCGCGCCTGCCCGGGCGCCGGGGATGCGCCATCGCTGTCCACTGACAAGCTCGACAAGTATGTACTACTCAGATAGGGAGGGCTATTTCCAGGGAAAAAATCACATTTCAAAATTCACTATTAGTGTTAGTATGATGAATAGATAAAATTTGATATTTAATTGAGCCATGTGAATAGCTAACCTTTTGGGATGCAGAGTAATTTAAATAAATATTGTATGATAGTGCACGAGCATTTGCGCGGACGCAGTTGCATACTCTCTTTTTCCTCGCCATCTATTCAACTATACCCCCGGTCGCAGATTCATCGAGAAGTTGGAGGAGGTGCTGCGAGGAGAGAGAGCAGTCACCATCATCCTGGACGACCCCGCCGGCAACTCGTACGTGCAGAGCCTCGCCGACGACCCCACGCAGCCCGACCCCGGTATGTAGTGTAGTGTAGTGTAGCCAGACCCCATGCCGTCACCATCATCCTGCCAGACCCCGCCGGCAACTCGTACGTGCAGAGCCTCGCCGACGACCCCACGCAGCCCGACCCCGGTATGTAGTGTAGTGTAGTGTAGCCAGACCCCATGCCGTCACCATCATCCTGCCAGACCCCGCCGGCAACTCGTACGTGCAGAGCCTCGCCGACGACCCCACGCAGCCCGACCCCGGTATGTAGTGTAGTGTAGTGTAGCCAGACCCCATGCCGTCACCATCATCCTGCCAGACCCCGCCGGCAACTCGTACGTGCAGAGCCTCGCCGACGACCCCACGCAGCCCGACCCCGGTATGTAGTGTAGTGTAGTGTAGCCAGACCCCATGCCGTCACCATCATCCTGCCAGACCCCGCCGGCAACTCGTACGTGCAGAGCCTCGCCGACGACCCCACGCAGCCCGACCCCGGTATGTAGTGTAGTGTAGTGTAGCCAGACCCCATGCCGTCACCATCATCCTGCCAGACCCCGCCGGCAACTCGTACGTGCAGAGCCTCGCCGACGACCCCACGCAGCCCGACCCCGGTATGTAGTGTAGTGTAGTGTAGCCAGACCCCATGCCGTCACCATCATCCTGCCAGACCCCGCCGGCAACTCGTACGTGCAGAGCCTCGCCGACGACCCCACGCAGCCCGACCCCGGTATGTAGTGTAGTGTAGTGTAGCCAGACCCCATGCCGTCACCATCATCCTGCCAGACCCCGCCGGCAACTCGTACGTGCAGAGCCTCGCCGACGACCCCACGCAGCCCGACCCCGGTATGTAGTGTAGTGTAGTGTAGCCAGACCCCATGCCGTCACCATCATCCTGCCAGACCCCGCCGGCAACTCGTACGTGCAGAGCCTCGCCGACGACCCCACGCAGCCCGACCCCGGTATGTAGTGTAGTGTAGTGTAGCCAGACCCCATGCCGTCACCTTCCCACTATTACCCCTTCACCAAAATACCCCCATTGGTCAGACTTTTTAGTTTACCCGTAACCATGGCTGACCTAAGCGACAAGTTGTTGACAAGGCTTCAGCAAAATATAAGCTAAATGGTAATAATTTTACAGCTCCAAAGAATTTGTATAATTCTTTACTCATGTCTGGTATGTTATATCTCCTACAGGTCTGAAGATAACTCGTTACGAGCGCAACTTCGAGCAGAACGAGGAGCTCGGCCTCAACGACATCAACACCGACGACTACCTGCCCAGCCGCTAGTCACGTCACGACACGTCATCGTCACGTCAGCGTCACGTCACGTTACGTCATGATAGTGTGACGTTATGCTAGCGTGACGTCATGACGTTAAGTGATGAGTGGGAGTGTGTATAGCTGATGTTTGTGTCGAAATTACAGCAATTTCTTAGTTAAGTTGATACGTAAGAGATATGTACTAGGGAGGGGTATACATTAAATGCTGCTATATGCTTAAATGGTATACATACTTAAAATATTTTTTGTATCAATTAAGTAATATTAGTTAATCTTTGTAATTATAGTTAACAATACCTGTAGCGCGTTTGAAATTATGTACTCTTGCTTTCCAAATAAATGGGTAAAAATGCCAGTGCCCTTTCCAATTGTTTAAAAGTTATACTTTACTTGAAATTAAATAAAGACAGACTTACTTTCGCATTTATTATATTAAGTGATAAATTAAATAATGACTTTAACAAATTGCTGTGATTTTGACGCAAACCTGCAGTCAGCAAGAATGTAACCGCAATAACTTGTATAATTTGTTAAAAAATGGAATATCAAATAAATAAAATGTGATGTATATAATGACAAACAATATTTATTTTTTCTTTAACTTTTTACAACATTGAGTGACGTATAAAAATAACGCAAAATGTTGTGTTTCTGGCCGCGTGCACACAATCTAGACACACGGCAGTGTGTCCGCCAAGTTCGAGCAAAAAAGGCGACACACCGGCCGTGGGTTATATTACACGAACCATTTCGGGCCAAATTCGACCCCCCTGTAACTCAAAATCTATTTTATTTACGCATATCAAATTTCTAGTATCTGTTGAGACCCCCTCACTTATCTAAAATACAAAATTTCATTAATATACCTATTGTAGGTCTTGAGATATTGACGTCAGAAAATCGCTATTTTTACTATACACTCACTGACTGATTCACTTATTCACTGATTCACTGACTCACTCATCAAAAACCTAGACCACTTCCAATGGTCGTATTGACTTGAAATTTGGCATGGAGGTAGATCTTTATGTCAAGGTAAAGGGAAAAATCTGAAAATGGCCAAGTGTGAGTCGGTTTCAAAATAATGAAGGTGTTTCATACCCGGTGTAAATTTATACCCCTAAGGAACTAAAACGAACTAAATTGATCTATATTTATATAATATATCTTCGAATGGTACAAAGGTTTGTATTTAGTCAAAGTAAAGTAAAAATCTGAAAACGGCCAAGTGTGAATCACTTTCGAAAATAACGAATGTGTAACTTTGATCCACGAACATAATATATGATAACATGTCATGTCAGTCAGTTGGTAAATCTAGTCATAGTTAATCTAGTTCATTTCTTTGTAAGAAACATAGTGCATATTAAAAAATCTAAAAGATAGTATAAATGAGACATTTCTTTAACTAACTTCATCATAAGAAAAAGATAAAATAAACAACCTTACAAAAATAAATGAAATCCCACCCAAAACAAAAATGTGAAAGACTGCCAAGTTCGATAATATGGGAATGCTTCGCCTATAAAAGAAGTGAGATCTGAATAAGTACCAAGTTCCATACACATACCTCAGTTAAAAATAGTTACTTTTTAATGATGATTACTTGGCAAGTTTTAATAGAAAATTAAATACTTGATTCATTGCGTTTAGTAGGTTTATAACAAGGTGTATGAAAACTTGCCAAGTAACATCATTAAAAAGTAACTATTTTTAACTGAGGTATGTGTATGGAACTTGGTACTTATTCAGATCTCACTTCTTTTATAGGCGAAGCATTCCCATATTATCGAACTTGGCAGTCTTTCACATTTTTGTTTTGGGTGGTTATAATATACATACAGGGACAGCGTGTGTATGTGTGAGTGAGTGGTAAGATGAGTGAAAACCCCGTAATGTAGGTCTATGTAAATAACCATATCCCTTACGGCCAGTTTCTTCATCAAAAGTAAAAGTTAAAGTAATGTCTAAAGTAAAAGTAACGGTCAAATTCGTTTTTTCAAGGCTAAAGTGACAGCAAAACTAATAGAAAAATTGATGAAGAAACTGGCTGTTAATCAACATTGACTTACTATCCATTACACGCTGCGAGTCACACTCATGTGTCGTAGTCGAGACTAAACAAATTAAAAAAATAGAAAAGACAAAAACATGAAAAAAATCGTATCAACAAGCATTTATATCCGTAGCGAGCTATCATGTAGTAATTCTTCTCGACCATAGACAACTGTAACTCTAGACTAGATGTTATTGTTTTGTAATACAATAAATTCTACACAAACGAGGTTGTTTTATTTGTCTATGCCCCACTTTGTCACCCGCCTAGCCCTTCCCCAATTATGTTTTCAAAATCTTGAAACTTAACTAGATGCAGCTGAATATAGTGTTAGCGCAAACCCGCCATAAACCCGCTCCCCAACATCCGGTTATCATTCATTCCATAGAGCAGCTATACTCTTAAGTGATATCTCTGGAGGGTTTCCGCAAGAATTCAGAAAATAAAACAAAACACCTCTCCATTTTATTCTGCATATACTACTATATACTGATTTAAAATTAGTTATGGATGAAGCGGCAAAAATAATTAATTATATCAAGTCACGACCACTAAAATCCCGATTGTTCTCATATTGTGTGAAGATTATGGCAGCAAAGATAAAACATTGCTGCTCCATACACTGAGCTCCCGAACCAGCATCTCACCAGGAGAGCGATGGCTGTCTCGGAGTAAACATTATGGTGAAGCGTCAATGTCTTTTTTTTTCAATGCAAATATTTATTCAATAATAAATTAAATACATAAGTTATTTTTCCCGCAACTTAAAACTTTATTTCGATCATTTTCATATTTATAATAACCCAATTGAGTCTCTGGTGATGATATCCGAACGACAATACTAGCTACCGCAGCGCCCATTGGTTCGTATCGAGTGTTCTAGAAGATACTCGCAACAAGCTAGCAGTGTTGCGTCTGGCCCAGTGGCGTAGCGTGGGGGGGGCAGGAGGGGCACATTCCCCGGGCGGCAGCTTTCAGGGGGCGGCAAAATTTACTCAATAAAAAAAAAATTGTTTGCAACTAGTATCTGCGCCGCTACATAAAACTGTCTAACAATAACAAAACATTAAACAAGAGAGTTGAAACTTTTTAAACTTAAAATTAATTATTGTTAAAATTTGGTACTTAAAACACACGTGACACTACATTTTACGTAATTTTGGTTTTGAGTCTTAAATAAAAAATAATTAAAATTTCGCGCTCGCTTCGCTCGCGTATTCAGAAACTGTATGCGCTTGATTTTGCATTTGTCAACAAATAAAAAGTTAAGTACGTTTGGGCTAAATTTTACGTAATATTTGGTTTACGTCCCATAAAAATTTCGCGCTCGCTTCGCTCGCGTATTCAGAAACTATATTATGGCCCTTATTTTTGCATCTGTCAACAAGCAAAAAGTTAAGTACGTTTGGGCTAAATGTTACGTAATTTTTGGTTTAAGTCCGTTAAAAATTTCCCGCTCGCTTCGCTCGCGTTTTGGAATTTTGAAACCTTCCAGATATCAAGTAACAAGGATATACAAGAAAAGTCTACTTGAGAACCTCCCCCTTCTGCCGGGGCTGCGGGTTGTTCGAAAGAGTTACCATAAAACATAAAAGGCCTTCGACAGAACACGACGGTTTTTAATCAGTAAGAGTCTGACTCACCGCTGCTAACCCACAGCGGGAAGGGTTATTTGATGATTTTTAACGTCGATACAAAAAAAAAACCTTTTTTTGAAGTCGGTTAAAAATGACAAACGGCCAGTAACACTTGTTAAAAAAAATACACGGGAAGGGGCGGCAAAATCGACAACTGCCCCGGGCGGCAGATACCCACGCTACGCCACTGGTCTGGCCACCGCCAAGGACGGACGTAGTACTTCTCCCGCCGCCATTCGCATTGTGTCGAATACACACCGCTCCGCGTCATTATTTCCCTATATGTGATTTCCTGAAGATTCTCGTGTAATAATTGAACCTGCTGCTAGAAGACATTGCGGACTTATAGTGCAGTGCTGATTTCACGAGTTTTAACCAGTCCACCGGTGGATGAACCTAGATTTAGCTCGCCAGCCGGCAGCCCTTACCGCGACCACGCTCCCTGGAACGAGGCATCTTCACATCTCGCTGGTTCTAAGTGAGGTCCCTGGATTCACAAGGTACGTGGGCTTTATTGCTGCAAATAGTTGTAGTGGGTATTGGTGTCTAACGGAATATCATCGGCAGAGATTTAATTGAATTACGATTTGAGTTTCACCGCCATATTGTTTTTCCCGCATCCCGCATTCGATTTTCAAGATTTGAAATCACCGCTCCCGCATCCCGCACTTCACTTTTCTTTCTTCATTCCACCTTTTAAATTTGTCCCAATTAAATCCATTAATTTTTTATTATTTTTCCCCGATCAGGCTATTTACACGCCTCATCACATTAAAAAGCCTATTTTAACTTAGAGCCAAGTTTACTCTGCCTGCAAAAGTCCGAGAGTAAATATGTCAAATGAGATATATAAATCTGTTTTAGAAATAGGTATATGCATCAGACATAATAAGTCACAGTTCAAAACGATGTCTCCCTACGATTTCAGATGCAGGATCCGTGTTGAATATCCAATGCTTGGCAAAATGGCTTTATAAAGATACACGATTAAAAACTATTGTTTTATTGTAGGGTTCCACCAAGTATTTTGTTTTCCAAAAGGGCTCTATCAAGAAAAAAGTTAGAGAACCACTGCCATAGAGGAACATAAGTACAATTCATTCATCCGGACGACGCGACGGTCGGCATCGGTTATGTCAATTTGCCCGCCTGTCTCATGTATTGCTGTTTAGTTAAATTATTATTTGCAGTAATTAAAGTTCAGTCATAGTTTTTGTGAATGAATTTGAATGTCTTTAATTAAGTAATCTAAAGGGTACTTAGTTGTGCGTTACTTTTTAAAATCTGTCCTCACTTCTGGTTTCTAAGAATAACTTATCTTAGCTGAACTGATTCGCCGCTACTCAACCGTCGGTCACTCGCGCTGTGTTTAGCCCGTCGCTGTCACTGGGTGATGTATCCAAAAGGCTGGTAGCATTGCCACGTTGGATGGCAATGCTCAACCTCTGTGCGAAATAAAAGCTAGCCTTTGGGTCCCGGGAAGTGTGGGAAATATCCTTGGCAAGAAGGCGGGCGCTCGGACACCACGGCCCAAGAGTTTCAACCCCAAGTGGCTCAAACATGTAATTGCCTAGGTATATGGTTACTATATTTGCGCCGCTTGAGGTTCTCTGCTTGTGCAGCGGCGGAGCCAGCACAACATGCAGTTCCGGGAAGGTGAGATGGCGCAAGGGTGTCGACGCATGTCGCGTCCCACACTAAAATTCTACCCAACTTTCACGGAAATAGCGACATGCCGTCTGGTCTCTTGCCATCGTCGCGTCGCGTGCCAAGCCATTTGGTTCGAGTACGGCTGGCACGCCGACGGCAATAAGAGCGCGACGGATCACGTCGTTGATATTCGCATGTCGTGGTATGCGGCCCGCACTCCGGCTGCACGACAGGCCGTGGTGACCGAGGCTGCTGACAGCTTCCCCGCAGTGGTAGCTATGAGGAGAGCAGCATGGAGCACCTAGTCGGAGGCAAACAGCGAGTCTGAACGTAACTATTATATAATCTGTGGTAAAACTATTACTAGGTAAATGTTTTTTTTTGTGGAAAATGAAAAATGGTTTATTTGCTATAATTTTGAATAGGGAAAAGTATCCACTTAGTTCTGCACTAATGTAAAAAGGCACGTATTTAACGCGGCGACTAAGTGAAACGAATATAGGTTTTAAAAAATAATGGCAGCTAATAAGGAGTATCATAATAAGTATATCATAATAAGTAAAAGGTGGCATATTAATATATCAGTTATGAGGTCCGTTTTAATTTAAACTGGCATCAAGTTTTTCTTTTGGGAACTGAATTAATTTTGAACCTTACATAATATAAATAGTCGCGAAAATTGCAAACATTTGTCGACTTTTAAGTTATTAGTCACCCGAAAAATAATAAGCCATATAAAAATAACATTTATAAATCTCTACTTTTGAACAACTTCATACGTAAAACTAATGTTTACTATTTGTCAAGTCGATATATCGAAAAGTTAATATCAAAACACTCGCATTGACGCTCTCTGGTACGACTATGAGGGTTTTATTAGAACAAAAGATGTTTGTGCAGGCAACTACAAGCCATTTCGAGACAAATTTCATTCAAAACGCGGTAATCACAATATGACCTTGAGGCAAAGTTTACCTGCCCTGTACACTCCGGGTGGGTGGGCGGGGCAATTTTTGACGTTTCGTAAAAGATATCGTAACAAAAGTGGTGTCAAAAGAAGCGTCTCGGCGAGAGCTATCCAATGGTATACCATAATAGGTAAGTTTAGAGCAAAATTTCAAAGTTTTGGTCGAAAAACTGTTTTTTCATAAAGAAACAAAAAATCATACGGAAAGGCGAATCATCATCATCAGCCTATCGCAGTCCACTGCTGGACAAAGGCCTCTCCAAGTGCACGCCACTGAGATCGATCGATCGGAAAGGCGAATAACTTGCCTAAAAAGATGCGTGAAATTCGCACTCCAAAAGCCCAAGTAGGAAGCATAGATAAAATTAAAGACAAGTATCTCAAATACATGATCATAATGAAAATATAAGTTCGACGAAACTTGAATTTTCAAAATTATAACTTTTGATAAATAATTACATGCAAAATCTGCAGTACTCTTACCTTCTAAACAACAACAGACAGACCACATCTAAAACCAGATATTCTGAACTCTACGCCTATTAACCTAACTGTGTGCAAACTAACTGTGTGCAACCTAACTGTGTGCAACCTAACTGTGTGAAACCTAACTGTGTGAAACCTAACTGTGTGAAACCTAACTGTGTGCAAACTGACTGTGTGCAACCTAACTTTGTGCAACCTAACTGTGTAAAACCTAACTTTGTGCAACCTAACTGTGGGAAACCTAACTGTGTGAAACCTAACTGTGTGCAAACTGACTGTGTGCAACCTAACTTTGTGCAACCTAACTGTGTAAAACCTAACTTTGTGCAACCTAACTGTGTGAAACATAACTGTGTGAAACATAACTGTGTGCAAACTAACTGTGTGAAACCTAACTTTGTGCAAACTAACTGTGTGCAACCTAACTGTGTGAAACCTAACTGTGTGCAAACTGACTGTGTGCAACCTAACTTTGTGCAACCTAACTGTGTAAAACCTAACTTTGTGCAACCTAACTGTGGGAAACCTAACTGTGTGAAACATAACTTTGTGCAACCTAACTGTGTGAAACCTAACTTTGTGCAAACTAACTGTGTGAAACCTAACTGTGTGCAAACTAACTATGTGAAACCTAACTGTATGCAAACTAACTGTGTGCAACCTAACTTTGTGCAACCTAACTGTGTAAAACCTAACTTTGTGCAACCTAACTGTGGGAAACCTAACTTTGTGCAACCTAACTTTGTGCAACCTAACTGTGTAAAACCTAACTTTGTGCAAACTAACTGTGTGAAACATAACTTTGTGCAACCTAACTGTGTGCAAACTAACTGTGTGAAAACTAACTGTGTGCAACCTAACTGTGTGCAAACTAACTGTGTGAAACCTATCTGTGTGCAAACTAACTGTATGAAACCTAACTGTGTGCAAACTAACTTTGTGCAAACTAACTGTGTGAAACATAACTTTGTGCAACCTAACTGTGTGCAAACTAACTGTGTGCAAACTAACTGTGTGCAACCTAACTGTGTGCAACCTAACTGTGTAAAACCTAACTTTGTGCAAACTAACTGTGTGAAACCTAACTGTGTGAAACCTAACTTTGTGCAACCTAACTGTGGGAAACCTAACTGTGTGAAACCTAACTGTGTGAAACCTAACTGTGTGCAAACTAACTGTGTGAAACCTAACTGTGTGCAAACTAACTGTGTGAAACCTATCTGTGTGCAAACTAACTTCGTGAAACCTAACTGTGTGCAACCTAACTTTGTGCAACCTAACTGTGTAAAACCTAACTTTGTGCAAACTAACTGTGTGAAACCTAACTGTATGAAACCTAACTGTGTGCAAACTAACTTCGTGAAACCTAACTGTGTGCAACCTAACTTTGTGCAACCTAACTGTGTAAAACCTAACTTTGTGCAAACTAACTGTGTGAAACCTAACTGTGTGCAAACTAACTATGTGAAACCTAACTGTATGCAAACTAACTGTGTGCAACCTAACTGTGTGAAACCTAACTGTGTGAAACCTAACTGTGTGCAAACTAACTGTGTGCAACCTAACTTTGTGCAACCTAACTGTGTGAAACCTAACTGTGTGAAACCTAACTGTGTGAAACCTAACTGTGTGAAACCTAACTTTGTGCAAACTAACTGTGTGAAACCTAACTGTGTGCAAAATAACTGTGTGCAAACTAACTGTGTGCAACCTAACTTTGTGAAACCTAACTGTGTGAAACCTAACTGTGTGAAACCTAACTTTGTGCAAAATAACTGTGTGAAACCTAACTGTGTGCAAACTAACTATGTGAAACCTAACTGTATGCAAACTAACTGTGTGCAACCTAACTGTGTGAAACCTAACTGTGTGAAACCTAACTGTGTGCAAACTAACTTTGTGCAACCTAACTTTGTGAAACCTGTGTGCAAACAAACTGTGTGAAAACTAACTGTGTGCAACCTGTGTGCAAACTAAATGTGTGCAACCTAACTTTGTGCAACGTAGGTTTGCTCAGGGTTAGGTTTGCTCAGGGTTAGGTTAGGTTAGGTTAGGTTAGGTTAGGTTAGGTTAGGTTAGGTTAGGTTAGGTTAGGTTTTTTTTTTTTTTTTTTTTTTTTTTTTTTTCTGCTTTTCCCCGTTCATGAGAACAACGGGACCTTATTATTCTAGTATTTCTCATGCATACTAGTTCTCGCATTTATGCCTCTCGCACTTTCAAGCATCATACCTCCTTTCATGCATCATCTTTTTCACTTTGCCGGGTGGGACTCCCGCTAATTTGGCCTACTTTTATTTGTTACAACAGGGAAAATAATTTTGTCAAGGGGCTTTATTTACTTGAACTTTTATCAAGTACAGGAAATAGTTAATGTTTCTTAATTTACTATCAATTTGTTTCAGTACTATGTTGTTGTTTAGATTACATTAGTTTGATTCTTACGCTCTAGATATACATTTTTATTTCTTAATTTAGCTTATCTCTACGGACATTGTTTTTTACTAATTATTACAATTACAAACTACAATTTAACAATACAACTTATTTCTTATGGCTATGCTCTTATATCTAAAAGTAGAAACTTTTCCATCTTATTCTATTTAAACAATATACTTTTAATGTAACATTTTAGATCTAGATTTAAAATTTTTTAAAGACTTACATGATTTGTATATTGATTTCCTGTTTTTTCTATTATATAAATTGTTGTAATATTTTTTAGTCTTGAGTTAACTCACTTTTTTAAAACTTATTTATTACTTGCTGCTATAATAGTGGCAATAATATATATATACATACTTTATATATATTTATTGTCATATTTTCTTTTCCAGTATCTATTTATTTCTAGGTATTTTAATTGTTTTGTTGGGTGCGGTTTGATGTTGTGTGTGTTGTTATTGATATGCTTGTATATAGTCATTATATAGTTTACATATCTGTGTTTATTTGTTTTTTGTTTTCCGGTTTCCATAGTTTTGTTCATTCCTCCTAAGTGTTCTCGGTTTTTGTACTCCCGGTTTGAGTTATTACATGGCATGTCTGTGTATGCGTTTCGTGCTGAACTGTGTGTTACGCACCTCACAATTCGTGAGTTAGATGTAAGCAGTGTTTGCGCGGGCCAGGTAATCCCATTTTTGACGTACTGGGCACTGTGCGCTGAATGCATTATGGTCGGTTTTCTGCTGCCTAGAGTGTGAGCAGTTGCAGCACTGCGGTTCGTTTCCTGCAATATAGTCTGCGCATTTCTCGCGCAGATGCGGTCCGCCGCAGTGGCTGCATCTGTCCACACTTTCGGTGCAAAATTTCCGGCCATGACCGTAGGCGAGGCACTTAGTGCATTGGATGAGAGGAGACTGGTCCTCCACCCTGATCCTTTGCAGGTCAAGGTAGAGGGCTCCGGACTCCGTCATCCTCTGCCATACTATTGGTCTTAGCTGGACCACGACGTGGGCTGTTCTGGGGTTCTTTGTCCTTTTTTTATATTTTATTTCCATTTCTTTGTCAGTTTTTTCAAGTCCCCTGAAAATGTTCTCATTTTGTGAGTGTAGCGCCTTAACCATTTCTTCATCATCGCTATCTAAGAAGACATCTTTCAGGACGACTAGCGGGTTTTTATTTTTCATTGGTACCACTGTTAGTCCCTCACCCTGACTTTCTAGCCTGTGCTTGACTTTTTCTAGGTCCTCCACTGTGTCACATCCTAGAATAACGGTCTGGTTTTTGGCCTTTCTGACCTTATTTATTCTTAAACCAGTGGTCCTGGCATCAACCGCCTTTTTCACTCTGGCGAGTACCTCATCAGCAGTCTCCAGATTGCCTTCGAAGGTGACCGCCATCGAGTGAAGTGCTGGCCGGTATACTTGATTGGACGCTGCTACGCTGGCGTAAGTCCTGGGATTGGGACTCTGACACGTGACCGTCCCTGTGGCAACCTGGTTGATTTTCTCTTTGGCTATCGCAACATCACCGGCAATTCCATCGAGCTTATCGCCGAGGGCATGCTGAGAGCGGCCCATGACTCTGACATCGTCGGTCGTGGTATCAACAGCCGCTCTAACCTCGTCAATTTTGTCGATGATTTTGTCGATGATGTCAGCGCCACCATCGTCGCGGAGAGCAGTTTGCTCTTCGAAAGCTGCGGTCATTTTTGACTCAAGGAGGTTGAGTCGTGTCTCCAAGTTTGTTTCAACCTGATCCAGGCGCACCAGAACGTCTTGGTCGTTTCCTGCTAAGGTCCCTTTTGTGTGCGGTTGTGTTTTTGTCCCTGCTTCCAGACATGTCATTCTCTTGCTGAGCTCGTAGAGGACCCGCTGACCTCTGTCCGAATGGATCTCCAGGTAGTTTTTAATATCTTTCCGCATTTGCGGATATTCGCGGACTTTCAAAGGAATATCCTCGAAAGTTTTCATTAACTCCTGGAGGAGTTTGTCGCTTGACATAGCCGCGTAATTGTCCTGGAGTTTCTTGTACGCCTCCATGTTGTCTACGGACCTTCTACTCCGCTCGGGTCTCCGGATGAATGTTTTGGCAGCGTCCTGCACTGCGTGAGATCCACCAGAGGGGCTAGGTGTGGCATTCTTGGAAGTGCCCGACGTTGTAGGAGTGCGATACATTATTAGTTGTCTTGTGTATGTGTGTATTTGTGGTGTAGTGTGTGTTGTGTTGTATGTGTTTGGCAAAGGCCTTGCGAGGGAAACGGGGAAAATTGTCAAGTTTCAACTTAACCCTGTATAGGGGGGTCAGTTCTGATTTATATAACAAATGTATAACAATTGTAAACTAAATATTTTATCTAAAACTAAGTTTTAGGTAGATTCCTAGTTCTACCTAAGTCTATCTTAAAAACTACAGTGAGGTCCCTCGCCCCTTATTCGCGTCAACAACCTACGCGCAAAAACTCCAAGGTTCAGAGGGGGGGGGGAGGTCAAAGTGAGGGGGTGAGCCTCAAATATGTTCAATTACTGCGTTATTTAAAGTTCACAACAGCCGGATTTAATTAAGTTTGAAATTGGAAGGGGGGGTACAAAGAACGGGGGGGGGGGGGGGGGGGGGTAGGTTCTGAGAGATTGAGATGAAAGAGTAACAAGAGGGAAGCTGTACGAGGAAAACCGCACGTCTCTACGACTCCTGGTTCCCGAGATATCGCGTGTTTTATAAAACCAAGATGGCCGACCAATATGGCCGCCAAATTTTACACTTCAATATCTCTAAAACGAAGCGTCTCTCAGGAACGTGCGATGGCTCGTTGTTCTTCCCTCCGCCCTCTCTATATGAATCAAGGCCTAATATAAGGGCCCAAAAGTCAAATGTTATAGACGTGGGGAGGGGATGGGGGGGATGCAGAAAGCTAGGGGAAGGTCAGCAAAAGAAACCGCAAGTCCGTACGACGTCCGGAACCGAAGTTATCGCAATATGAAAGTTTGGGCGGAACTGGGCGGGACTCCACCGCCCTCGCGACAATTTCCGCCCCAAGTTTCAATCGCAGATTCCTCGAGTTCTAAGCGTCCCACAGACTCGCGCTTTAGCTTGCTGAAAAGGTCTTTGAAAGGGCTATGTATTGGATGGGGAAAAATATTTTTTGGCTCAACCCCCGATTTGATTTTTACAAAAAACCATGAATTTTGCACGGAAAAGTGCTTAAAAATATAAAAATTTAACTAAAAATCTCCAAAAAATTTGCTGAAATTCTAGATTATGTTCCAAATTTTTTGGGATACCAACCTAATTGCTAGGGGTTGTATTTAGCAACCCTCATGTAACCCCTAATATTTAAAAATTTAATATCTTAAAAACTAATGTAGATAAAATTGTGAAATTTGGATATGTTGTAAATATCGCTTAATGCTATCAATAGCAATTTTAAAAACAGAGGGTCGTCGCGACAAAATTAAAGTTATAATTTTTTGAAAATATGCAAAATTTTCAAAATTGTATATCTCTTAAACTAGGGCACCTATCTTCAAGCTTGAAGCGGCGGATGAAAGCTCCCAGCAAGGTCTTTTGAGATGGCTGGATTGCGTCCTCCCAAGTTCTGCAGATGCGTGGCTCGGTGGCCACGTGGTTTTTGTTTTTGCCGTGTATTTCCGCCCTAGTGGGCGGAAAAAATCGACAAAGTGATGCAGGATGTAGAACTCGTTTTCAGCTTCAAGATGGCACCAAAAAAGGGGTATGTCACCGCGGTAAATCGGGCAGCGTTATTTTTTAAAGGTAAAATTTTTAGCAAATTTCCACTTTTTTGCACTTTGCACTGGAACGGCTGCACCGATTTTCACCACACTTTCACCCGCGCGTAGGCCTGATTTTTCCGCACAGTTTGGTATGCAACACGATATGTTACGCGAGAAAAATACCACTGGTAGCGATTTTTGAAGGGAATTTTTGCGCGGAGCTTCGCCTGTACACGTGTTCTCGCGGCGGGGGGTGTCCGCGTGACTGGGTTAGGTTAGGTTAGGTTAGGTTAGGTTAGGTTGACCTGGCGGCCAGCACTCTAGCCATTCTGCGCAGACCGCAGAGGGCGATGGCCGTCAGAGTCGTCCGCGGGTATCGCACGATTTCCTACGAGGCGGCTTGCGTCCTGGCCGGATCCCCGCCCTGGGACCTAGAGGCTAAAGTACTCGCGTCGCTGTATCGGTGGCGCGAGGAAGAGCGGGCACGGGACTCGAGGCCGGTGCAGCGGCAGATAGCGCAGCGCCGAGCAGAGCTCCGTCAGGTCTTGGTGGCGGAATGGCGGCAGAGGCTTCTGCGCCCTACCGCCGGCCTCGCCACCGTCGAGGCGATCCGGCCAGTGCTCGACGACTGGCTCGGGAGAAGGCACGGCTCCCTGTCGTTCAGGGTGACGCAGGTGCTGTCGGGGCACGGCTGCTTCGGCAAGTACCTGTGTCGCATAGGCAGGGAGCCGGACGCTCGGTGCCACCACTGCGTCCATGGCGGGGAGGACACGGCGCAACACACGTTCGTTCAGTGTGTTGCTTGGGAGGAGCAGCGCCGTGTCCTCACAAATGAAGTAGGAGGCGATCTGTCGCTGCCGGCCGTGGTACGGAAGATGGTCGGCAGCGCAGAGTCGTGGGACGCAGTGGTGTCCTTCTGCGAGGACGTGATGTCGCAGAAGGAAGCTGCGGAACGGGAGAGGGAGATTTCAACTGCCGATCCCGCCCGCAGCAGGCGCTCCGGGCGCCGGAGGAGGGCAGACAACGCCCTCTTCCGCCCCCCATGAACGGGTCCAGGGGCGAAGGACTTGGGGAAGTCCCCGCCCCCTATTCAACGGACCCGAGGCGGAGGCGCGCGCGGGTGTCGACGCGCGCCTCTGAGGCGTTGCACGGGGGAGTTTAACACCTCACCCCCCCGTGCCCGAGGCGAGGCCCGCAAGGCGGGCCAGCACCAGTGCGGGGCTGCGGAAGAATTTGGATTCCCGCGGCCCCGCGCCCACGTGTAAGGAGGACACAGGGGGGTTTTAGCCGGTAAGAGTCCGGCACACCCCTCCGCCTCTCCCCAGGCGGAGGAAGTCCATGAGGATTTCCCCCCGAGAAAAAAAAAAAAAAAAAAAAAAAGGTTAGGTTAGGTTAGGTTAGGGGAGGCTGGTCCTGCTCAGGAAGGAGGGGCGCCCCGCGGACTCGCCGTCCGCGTACCGGCCCATAGTGCTGCTCGACGAGGCGGGCAAACTCTTTGAGCGTGTCATCGCAGATCGCCTCGTCAGCCACTTGTGCAGAGAGGGGCCGGACCTGGACGACAACCAGTTTGGTTTTCGTCGCGGGCGCTCCACCGTAGACGCCATAATGCGCGTGAGAGCCCTGGCGGAGGAGACGGTGTCCCAGGGTGGGGTGGTGTTGGCGGTGTCTTTAGACATCTCCAACGCGTTCAACACCCTGCCCTGGAGCTGTATTCGGGAGGCACTGAGATATCACCGCGTGCCTCCCTACCTCCGTCGCACAGTAGGGGCCTACCTAGAAGGTAGATGCGTCACATATCGGGGACATGACGGTGCCGGTCGGCACCTCATGACGTGCGGTGTTCCACAGGGATCGGTGCTGGGGCCGCTCCTGTGGAACATCGGTTACGATTGGGTGCTGAGAGGCGAACTCCCGTCGGGCGCCGACTTGACGTGTTATGCGGACGACACGCTTGTCACTGCCCGGGGGAGCTCGCACAGGGAAGCAGCGTTGATAGCCACGGCTGCGGTGTCACAGGTGGTGAACCGCATCCGGCGCCTGGGCCTGGAGGTGGCCCTCAACAAGTCGGAGGCCATGGTGTTTCATGGCCCCCGACGCGCGCCGCCGTCGGGATCACACATCGTGGTCGGTGGAGCCCGGATAGCTGTCGAGTCCACCATGAAGTATCTGGGATTGGTGCTCGACAGCCGATGGGAATTCGGCCCCCACTTCCGGCGGCTGGTGCCCAAGCTGATGGGTGCAGCGGGCGCGCTGTCAACGTTGCTTCCTAACATGGGGGGCCCGAGCGCCGCCTGTAGGCGGTTGTACGTGGGAATCGTGCGGTCCATGGCCCTATATGGGGCCCCTGTGTGGGCGATGGACCTGGCGGCCAGCACTCTAGCCATTCTGCGCAGACCGCAGAGGGCGATGGCCGTCAGAGTCGTCCGCGGGTATCGCACGATTTCCTACGAGGCGGCTTGCGTCCTGGCCGGATCCCCGCCCTGGGACCTAGAGGCTAAAGTACTCGCGTCGCTGTATCGGTGGCGCGAGGAAGAGCGGGCACGGGACTCGAGGCCGGTGCAGCGGCAGATAGCGCAGCGCCGAGCAGAGCTCCGTCAGGTCTTGGTGGCGGAATGGCGGCAGAGGCTTCTGCGCCCTACCGCCGGCCTCGCCACCGTCGAGGCGATCCGGCCAGTGCTCGACGACTGGCTCGGGAGAAGGCACGGCTCCCTGTCGTTCAGGGTGACGCAGGTGCTGTCGGGGCACGGCTGCTTCGGCAAGTACCTGTGTCGCATAGGCAGGGAGCCGGACGCTCGGTGCCACCACTGCGTCCATGGCGGGGAGGACACGGCGCAACACACGTTCGTTCAGTGTGTTGCTTGGGAGGAGCAGCGCCGTGTCCTCACAAATGAAGTAGGAGGCGATCTGTCGCTGCCGGCCGTGGTACGGAAGATGGTCGGCAGCGCAGAGTCGTGGGACGCAGTGGTGTCCTTCTGCGAGGACGTGATGTCGCAGAAGGAAGCTGCGGAACGGGAGAGGGAGATTTCAACTGCCGATCCCGCCCGCAGCAGGCGCTCCGGGCGCCGGAGGAGGGCAGACAACGCCCTCTTCCGCCCCCCATGAACGGGTCCAGGGGCGAAGGACTTGGGGAAGTCCCCGCCCCCTATTCAACGGACCCGAGGCGGAGGCGCGCGCGGGTGTCGACGCGCGCCTCTGAGGCGTTGCACGGGGGAGTTTAACACCTCACCCCCCCGTGCCCGAGGCGAGGCCCGCAAGGCGGGCCAGCACCAGTGCGGGGCTGCGGAAGAATTTGGATTCCCGCGGCCCCGCGCCCACGTGTAAGGAGGACACAGGGGGGTTTTAGCCGGTAAGAGTCCGGCACACCCCTCCGCCTCTCCCCAGGCGGAGGAAGTCCATGAGGATTTCCCCCCGAGAAAAAAAAAAAAAAAAAAAAAGGTTAGGTTAGGTTAGGTTAGGTTAGGTTAGGACGCGCTGTATGAGGTGTACAGCGCGTCCAAGGAGACTCTGTGGCTGGCCATCGGCGATTCTAAGTCGCGTGCCAGGGAGGAGCTGCTGGGGTCCCTGGATCGGGATCCGTGGGGCCGCCCCTACCGTTGGGTACGGGGCAAGCTGCGTGCATGGGCGCCTCCACTGGTGCAGAGCATGCAGCCCCAGCTGCTAGGGGCGGTCGTATTGGCGCTCTTCCCTGAGCGAGCGGGACACGTTCCCCCGACGATGGCTTCACCCTCGGCCACAGACTCTCCCGAAGAGGAGAGCACCGATGTCCCCGAGGTGACGCAAGCAGAGACGAGAGCGGCCGTGTCGCGGCTCCGGGCTAAGAACACGGCGCCCGGACCCGACGGAGTTCCTGGCCGAGCTCTCGTCCTGGCTCTGAAGGAGCTAGAGCCCCAGCTGAGAGGGCTCTTCACGGCATGTCTCGAGCAGGGTCAGTTTCCCAGTGTGTGGAAGGAGGGGAGGCTGGTCCTGCTCAGGAAGGAGGGGCGCCCCGCGGACTCGCCGTCCGCGTACCGGCCCATAGTGCTGCTCGACGAGGCGGGCAAACTCTTTGAGCGTGTCATCGCAGATCGCCTCGTCAGCCACTTGTGCAGAGAGGGGCCGGACCTGGACGACAACCAGTTTGGTTTTCGTCGCGGGCGCTCCACCGTAGACGCCATAATGCGCGTGAGAGCCCTGGCGGAGGAGACGGTGTCCCGGGGTGGGGTGGTGTTGGCGGTGTCTTTAGACATCTCCAACGCGTTCAACACCCTGCCCTGGAGCTGTATTCGGGAGGCACTGAGATATCACCGCGTGCCTCCCTACCTCCGTCGCACAGTAGGGGCCTACCTAGAAGGTAGATGCGTCACATATCGGGGACACGACGGTGCCGGTCGGCACCTCATGACGTGCGGTGTTCCACAGGGATCGGTGCTGGGGCCGCTCCTGTGGAACATCGGTTACGATTGGGTGCTGAGAGGCGAACTCCCGTCGGGCGCCGACTTGACGTGTTATGCGGACGACACGCTTGTCACTGCCCGGGGGAGCTCGCACAGGGAAGCAGCGTTGATAGCCACGGCTGCGGTGTCACAGGTGGTGAACCGCATCCGGCGCCTGGGCCTGGAGGTGGCCCTCAACAAGTCGGAGGCCATGGTGTTTCATGGCCCCCGACGCGCGCCGCCGTCGGGATCACACATCGTGGTCGGTGGAGCCCGGATAGCTGTCGAGTCCACCATGAAGTATCTGGGATTGGTGCTCGACAGCCGATGGGAATTCGGCCCCCACTTCCGGCGGCTGGTGCCCAAGCTGATGGGTGCAGCGGGCGCGCTGTCAACGTTGCTTCCTAACATGGGGGGCCCGAGCGCCGCCTGTAGGCGGTTGTACGTGGGAATCGTGCGGTCCATGGCCCTATATGGGGCCCCTGTGTGGGCGATGGACCTGGCGGCCAGCACTCTAGCCATTCTGCGCAGACCGCAGAGGGCGATGGCCGTCAGAGTCGTCCGCGGGTATCGCACGATTTCCTACGAGGCGGCTTGCGTCCTGGCCGGATCCCCGCCCTGGGACCTAGAGGCTAAAGTACTCGCGTCGCTGTATCGGTGGCGCGAGGAAGAGCGGGCACGGGACTCGAGGCCGGTGCAGCGGCAGATAGCGCAGCGCCGAGCAGAGCTCCGTCAGGTCTTGGTGGCGGAATGGCGGCAGAGGCTTCTGCGCCCTACCGCCGGCCTCGCCACCGTCGAGGCGATCCGGCCAGTGCTCGACGACTGGCTCGGGAGAAGGCACGGCTCCCTGTCGTTCAGGGTGACGCAGGTGCTGTCGGGGCACGGCTGCTTCGGCAAGTACCTGTGTCGCATAGGCAGGGAGCCGGACGCTCGGTGCCACCACTGCGTCCATGGCGGGGAGGACACGGCGCAACACACGTTCGTTCAGTGTGTTGCTTGGGAGGAGCAGCGCCGTGTCCTCACAAATGAAGTAGGAGGCGATCTGTCGCTGCCGGCCGTGGTACGGAAGATGGTCGGCAGCGCAGAGTCGTGGGACGCAGTGGTGTCCTTCTGCGAGGACGTGATGTCGCAGAAGGAAGCTGCGGAACGGGAGAGGGAGATTTCAACTGCCGATCCCGCCCGCAGCAGGCGCTCCGGGCGCCGGAGGAGGGCAGACAACGCCCTCTTCCGCCCCCCATGAACGGGTCCAGGGGCGAAGGACTTGGGGAAGTCCCCGCCCCCTATTCAACGGACCCGAGGCGGAGGCGCGCGCGGGTGTCGACGCGCGCCTCTGAGGCGTTGCACGGGGGAGTTTAACACCTCACCCCCCCGTGCCCGAGGCGAGGCCCGCAAGGCGGGCCAGCACCAGTGCGGGGCTGCGGAAGAATTTGGATTCCCGCGGCCCCGCGCCCACGTGTAAGGAGGACACAGGGGGGTTTTAGCCGGTAAGAGTCCGGCACACCCCTCCGCCTCTCCCCAGGCGGAGGAAGTCCATGAGGATTTCCCCCCGAGAAAAAAAAAAAAAAAAAAAAAGGTTAGGTTAGGTTAGGTTAGGTTAGGTTAGGTTAGGTTAGGTTAGGTTAGGTTAGGTTAGGTTAGGTTAGGTTAGGTTAGGTTAGGTTAGGTTAGGTTAGGTTAGGTTAGGTTAGGTTTTTTTTTTTTTTTTTTTTTTTTTTTTTTTTTTTTTTTTTTTTTTTTTTTTTTACTGTTTACCCCGTTCATGGTTTCAACGGGACCTTTTCTATCTAAGTTGCTCTTGCAGTCTAATTCTCGCTTTATTCCTCTCGCACGTTCATGCGTCATACTTTCTCTTTCTTTCATTCATCATCTCTCATTCCTGGCCGGGTGGGACTCCCACTACTCTTCCTAAATTTCCATTTCCGGGGTTCTTATAATCAAACAATTTTTTATTTTCCGTTTCGAAATATTCTGTTTACAATGCTTTTTGTTTTCTATGCTTTCATTTATATATTCTTCTTTTCAATATATAATGAAACATAGATTTCATACTGTGTTTTTGTTTCTTTTAATTGTTTTATTTGCTAAGTTTTCGCAATATTCCAGGAATTTTATTCTATTTCTCCCTTTTATTATTTCCCCTATATTATCTTTTTGGATCCTAGTATCTAGTTCGCATTCAACAGTGTAGCGTTCTTGTGCAAATATGGGGCAATCGAGCAGTATATGTGGGACAGTTTCGAGTGTGTTGGGGTCACAGATGCACGATGGGTTCTCCTTGCACTTGAAGCGGTTCAAGTACTCGGAGAATCCACCGTGCCCCGTCATTATTTGTGTTCTTATGGCGTTCATACCCACTTTTCTAATTGTTCTGTACGCGGCCACTGCATCTGGGAAGAACATCTTAGTAATTGAGGCGGTTTGTCCTGTATTATACCTATGGTTCCATTCGTCAAGCGTCACCATTCGAGCGTGTCGCTTGATGAACGAAACCGGGCACAGGTCGTAGTCGGGTTTCTTTTTGCTATTTATGGCGGCCTCCTTCGCTAGCGCATCCGCCCTTTCGTTGCCTTCGATCCCCGCGTGAGCCTTAATCCAATACAAGTTAACTATCTTGGCTTGGCGGGATATAGCTCTCAAGTTATCCCTGGTTTCTACTGCCAGGGGATGAAGGCAACCGTGGTTTTTCACTGTTTGGAGGGCCGCCATGGAGTCGCTGTAGATCCCGAAACTTTCCGCAGTACTCCTCCTAATCTCCTTCGTTGCCCTGCATATCGCCAGGAGCTCGGCCTGATAGACCGTGCAGAAGTTTGCCAGTGCCAATTTGAGGGTACGCGTTTCGGTGTTGCCAATCCATATTGACACCGCTGCCCCAACGCGTCCCTCTATTTTGCTCCCATCGGTATAGATTTTTATTTCTGAATTGGCACTGGCGTCGATCTGTTCCTGGTCCATCACCCTTCCTATCTCCAAGTCGACGCGTGCGGCCGGGTGTGGGGAATCCAGTGCAGACGCCATCCGTTCCATCTCCCTGTCCCCCAGCAGCTCCTGGGCTACTCCCTTCTTAGCCTCGTATAGTAAGGCAACTTCGCGGATTCGCAGGTCGAGTGGGAGTATGCCAGCTAATAGGAGTGCTGAGTTCAGGGAGACGGTTCGGTAGGCTTTGCACATCTTTTGTGCAATTCCGCGTTGCAGGTTAGGTTAGGTTAGGTTAGGTTAGGTTAGGTTAGGTTAGGTTAGGTTAGGTTAGGTTAGGTTAGGTTAGGTTAGGTTAGGTTAGGTTAGGTTAGGTTAGGTTAGGTTAGGTTAGGTTAGGTTAGGTTAGGTTAGGTTAGGTTAGGTTAGGTTAGGTTAGGTTAGGTTAGGTTAGGTTAGGTTAGGTTAGGTTAGGTTAGGTTAGGTTAGGTTAGGTTAGGTTAGGTTAGGTTAGGTTAGGTTAGGTTAGGTTAGGTTAGGTTAGGTTAGGTTAGGTTAGGTTAGGTTAGGTTAGGTTAGGTTAGGTTAGGTTAGGTTAGGTTAGGTTAGGTTAGGTTAGGTTAGGTTTTTTTTTTTTTTTTTTTTTTTTTTTTTTTTTTTTTTTTTTTTTTTTCTGCTTTTCCCCGTTCATGGGAACAACGGGACCTTATTAGTCTAGTGGTACTCTTTCATACTAGTTCTCGCATTTATGCCTCTCGCACTTTCAAGCCGCATCCGTTACACAAGCATACATCATCTTTTAATCTTGGCCGGGTGGGATTCCCGCTAATAGCCTATGAATATCTACAGGGACATAACTATTAGGTTTTTTATTTTTATTTCAATAAAGTTGCACAGTTTTATTTATTTGACATACGGTATTTCTTTATCCTTAAATCTAGCAAATAAACATAGCAAGGGAGTAACAGAAAGTATAGGTTTTGCCCACACCGTCTATCACCCGCCAACCATGTTACAATGTTCTAAACAATATTTTCCAATGCATTATCTAATTGTCTTAACAGTTTTAATTAAATATAATTTTAGTTTTTTCAGTACCTATTTCATTATATGCCTTACAATGAGCTTTTTGTTACAATTTAATATTAAAACACATTAAATTACATGACATGAAACAATCATGTGTAAATCACGCTAACATTTCACTTAGTCAATGACAGTATCATTCATGTCTAAGACAATTCGAGATATAAACATTGGCAGGTGCACAACACTTACTTTTGTAATGTTTTGTATTTTATTAACATTCAAACTAATAACAATAAACAACCCTTATAGTTTTACATATAATTTGTAGATACCTAACCATTACAATAGAAAATATTAACTATTATTTAAGTGTATTTGTAACTTATCTAGGAGCTTTTGACATTTTTATCTGACTACACTTATTACTAGATACTTATAATCTATTATAATTACAATTTGTTTACTTACTGGTTACTATCTTATTTAAACCTAATTGTGCCAAAGTTATGGACTTATTGTTTTATATATTAAGTAATTACTTCTCACATTAATATTCTAGCTTGTTTACGGTTACAATATCTAATTAAACTGAGAGACCTTATCTTATCAACTTCTTATTAGTAATTAATTAAAGTAATTGCAACAATTTGTTTCAAACTTTTGGATGGACGTTTGGTGTTATGAACAATTATTGTATTTTTAGTGAAAGCCAGTTGTTGTTTCTGAAGGTTTATAACATGTAGGTACTTGATGACCCTATGTGTAAATCATATCGGTTGTACTTGAAAATCCTGAGTTAATCTATTATCTGGCTAATTCTAATGATATGTAGGTAGATACATAAGTATTACTTATAACTAGGTACTGGCAATCTGTAAATTCCATTTCTTAAATTTGTACTATTAAAATTAATTTATATTTAATCTACTTGGCTGTGTTTATGCATTTTGGTGACTTTAGTTGGGTAAGTTAGTCTGAATTTTAAGTTTTAGTTTACCTTCTTAACTCACTTATTTTCAATCTAGTTCTTTTTTTACTTCTAGACAACTTTTAGTAATAATATATATATACTTATTTTATATATATTTATTGACTTTTCTTATGCTTTTACTAATTTGGGTGTGGTTGTAGGTTTGTTTGTGTGCGTGTTGTGTGAATGTTTGTGTTTGCGATATAAAATGTATATATTTACTATATATTTGTTATATCGATTTTTATTTGTTTTTTGTTTGTCCGGTGTTGCTGTATCAGGTTTTACCAATAGTTTGTTGCACTCCCGGTTTGTGTTGTAGTGTGTCGTGTGTATGTGTTTGTGTGTTATCGTGTATGTTGTGCAGCAGCCAGTGAGTGGTGAGTCACACATAAGCTGTTGTCTGTCGGGCCAGGTAATCCCATTTTCGGCGGACGGGGCACTCAGCGCTGAAGGCATTGTGGTCGGTCCTTTGTAACTTCGAGTGCGAGCAGTTGCAGCACTGCGGTTCGTTCCCTGCGATGAAGTCTGCGCATTTCTCGCGCAGATGCGGGCCGCCGCAGTGACTGCACCTGTCCGCACCTTCCGTGCAAAATTTCCGACCGTGCCCGAATGCCAAGCACCTCGTGCATTGGATGAGCGGAGACTGGTCCTCCACTCTGATCCTTTGCAGGTCAAGGTAGAGGGCTCCAGCCTCCACCATCCTCCGCCAGACAATAGGTTTTGCCTGGACTACAATGTGTGCCGTTTTTGGATTTCTAGTTCTTTTTTTGTACTTGATTGTTATGTCTGTGTCCTCTTGTGATAAGTCTGTGAAGATTTCTTTATTTTGTACATGTATGGCTTTTATAAGCTCATCGTCATCACTGTCAATGAATACATCCTTTAAGATGACGAGCGGGTTTTTATTCCTCATGTTTGAGACTATCAAGCCCTCGCCTCGGCTTTCGATTCTTCGTTTAACTTTTTCTAATTCCGTTTCTGTGTCGCATCCAAGGATAACGGTTTGGTTCTTCGCTTTCCGCACCTTATTTATCTTGAGCCCAGTTTCCCTGGCATCGACCGCCCTCTTCACTCGCTCGAGCACCTCGTCGGCAGTCTCCTGGTTGCCTTCGAGTGTGACCGCCATGGAGTGAAGCGCCGGCCGATGCCCGGGTTTTGCTGCTGTAACGCTGGCGTACGACCTATTGGGGGTCTCGCATGGTTGCTTATCTTTTGCGACCTCAAGTATGGTTTCTTTGGCGGCCGCGACATCACCGGCAATACCGTCGAGCTTCTCGTCGAGGATAATCTGAGTGCGGCCCACCACCCTGACGTCTTGTGTCGTCTGGTTGATGGCCGCCTTAGCCTCGTCGATTTTGTCGACGATCTTGTCGATGATGTCGGACCCGCCATCGTCGCGCAGCTCTGTTTGCCTGTCGAAGCACCAAACCATTTTTTCTTCTAGATTGTTGAGCCGTGTTTGCAGCTGTGCTTCCACCTCCTCCAGCTTTTCAAGCATGTGACTATCCTTTCCGGCCGGCCTGGCTAAAGCTGGTGTTCGTTCTTTAGTTTCCAGGCCGGTCACTCGCTTGCTAAGCTCGAAAAGGATACGTAGACATTTGTCTGACCTCTCCTCCAGGAAGGTCTTAATGTCCTTCCTCATTTGAGGGTACTCTTTAACTTTTGAGGGAATATCCTCAAAAGTCTTCATCACTTCCTGAAGGAGCTCGTCATTAGTCTTTGCCCCGTAATCCTGCTTTTTATATATGGCCATGTTGTCCAGCGACCTCCTGCTTCGGTCTGGTCTGCGGATGAAAGTTAATGCAGCGTCCTGCGCTGGAGCGGATGGGGATGAGGGGGTGCTGGTGGAGGTGGCCGGCTTAGGGTGACCGCCGGTGGTTGTCGGTGTGCGATACATTTTGTATTCCGTTTATTTTTGTGTAACGACTATGTGTTGTGTGCGGTTGTGTGTAGGTATAATATGTGTGTATTTGTGTATATGTGCAGTAGGTCTAGCGAGAAGAACGGGGAACGGTGTCAGTCTGACCCTGTATAGGGGGGTCAGAGTCGGTATAAGTGAGCCAACTGTAAAGTGCAACTCAGTTTTGTCAGAATAAATGTAGCTATCAGTTATAGCTAAAGTCTGTCTCTGGACTGTTTAATGTATAAACGCCACCGGGTCACCAAATATTATGTTTAAGAACATAAAATGTAAATAGTAATTTTTTAAAATTTTTTGAGGGGTGGGGGGGGGGTCCAAATTGGGGGGAGGGGTTCCCCTTATATAACTTCTGCCGTGGTGTCTTCGACACCACAAAGGCAGGATTTGAAGTCAGAATTTAGCTATCTCCTTTAGTTTCGGAGTTATCCGGTTTTTTAGATTTTATTTAGAGGGTGTGCGGGGGAGAGGGTCCAGACCAGGGGGGATGAACTATTTCTACCCGACTTTAACCGTGGTGTCTTCGACACCACAAAGGTCGGATTTGAGGTCAAAAATCGTCTATCTCCCCTGGTTTCCGAGATATGACAAAGCTGAAGACACAACCTCCCTCTGTTATGTCGGTTAAAATTTATAAAATAAATTAACTAAGCTTCTACTGGACCGATTTTGGCGTGAGTGGGCTCGTTAGAAAGCTCTCGTCTGGGCCTTTCTAGTCCACTGTATTTTATTATTGAAATATTTCACCCCTTAAAACTACCCTAACAAGAATGTCAAAATTTTAAATTTTTAAGCCGGGGCGCGATATTTATCATTAAATGTTCGTGTAATTTCAAAATTAGGGTTGGACGAAGGTTTTTGGGGAAGAAAGTCTAAAAAATATTTAAAAACTTACCCCCTGGGTCATTTTGAGTTTTGTATATTTAAGGCCAATTTCTACCCTGTTCAAGGGTGTTTTTGAAAATTTTAACGACGTAGGGGGTGGTTTTTCACCAAGCCCTACACAGTCCTATATAAAAAATTTAAGAAATCTTATTATTCTGGAAGTCGATTTTCGATTCGCGATCTCGTTATTAACTTTGTTTTGCGGTTTCTGCCGTTGTAAACAAAACTTTCAAAAAGGTCTAGTGACTCGAAAAACGGTCCAAAAATTCCAAATTAAAAACTAACTTATGTACTAGAGCCTTATCTATCTTATAGTCTAATTTGCGTCTGCGCGCAACCACGTCTTCACCCTCTTCTGTGGGGTGTTCTCTGTGCCACCCTCCCACAACAACCGCAAATTGCCTTGTTTTTATTTTGGGACTAAATTAAGAAAATTTTTATTATTTTAATAAGATAAAGGGCTGATTGGACAACCACAAGTGACAATAGTTTTTAGAATTTTATTTATAGGGTGGCTAGTATTTCGAAATTTATTTGTTTTGGAATTTACACTATGGATTAAAGTTTCAATTTTGACTAAACTACCGAGCCGAAAAATCTGAAATTTTGGGGAAATGAAGTTAAGGTAGTCTACTATTTAATGAAAATATAAAAATGGGTTGTTATCGATCTTGTTTTGCGGGAAAATGGCACTAAAGATATACGTGAATTTTCCAACCTTCGAAGGGCTGTAACTCCGTCCAGGGTGGTCCGATTTTCTTGATCCAGGTGTCAGGAGACTCGTCTTTCGAAGACGCGTAGTTTGGTATATGACACGCCGTTTCACCTATGATGGCAGTCGAACCATGTGGCACGTGGTAGATGTTTTTCCGGGATTACGTCGGTATTTTTCCACCGGAAAAATCCCGGATGGTGTCCGGTGGACGGGGCTCCTCAAGCCGGTTATTTTGACCCCAAAAAAGTGGGGGGTCGTCGATCTTGTTTCGGCAGCGTTTCAGAAAAACACCAAAAATCTCGGTTTTTCGGGCACAACTTTCACACACTTTCTCCGATTTCCGGGCGGTTTTCACAAATGTGTTCTGCTCACTGAGACGCGTACGTGGATATATGACACTTGTATTTTTAAGCGAAAAAACCCTTTTTCCCGATTTTTAGAGACGGAGCGCGGAAAAAACGTGGCGCTCGCGGTGGTGGCTGCCAGCAGACTCCGGGTTAGGTTAGGTTAGGTTAGGTTAGGTTAGGTTAGGTTAGGTTAGGTTAGGTTAGGTTAGGTTAGGTTAGGTTAGGTTAGGTTAGGTTAGGTTAGGTTAGGTTAGGTTAGGTTAGGTTAGGTTCGTCGGGATCACACATCGTGGTCGGTGGAGCCCGGATAGCTGTCGAGTCCACCATGAAGTATCTGGGATTGGTGCTCGACAGCCGATGGGAATTCGGCCCCCACTTCCGGCGGCTGGTGCCCAAGCTGATGGGTGCAGCGGGCGCGCTGTCAACGTTGCTTCCTAACATGGGGGGCCCGAGCGCCGCCTGTAGGCGGTTGTACGTGGGAATCGTGCGGTCCATGGCCCTATATGGGGCCCCTGTGTGGGCGATGGACCTGGCGGCCAGCACTCTAGCCATTCTGCGCAGACCGCAGAGGGCGATGGCCGTCAGAGTCGTCCGCGGGTATCGCACGATTTCCTACGAGGCGGCTTGCGTCCTGGCCGGATCCCCGCCCTGGGACCTAGAGGCTAAAGTACTCGCGTCGCTGTATCGGTGGCGCGAGGAAGAGCGGGCACGGGACTCGAGGCCGGTGCAGCGGCAGATAGCGCAGCGCCGAGCAGAGCTCCGTCAGGTCTTGGTGGCGGAATGGCGGCAGAGGCTTCTGCGCCCTACCGCCGGCCTCGCCACCGTCGAGGCGATCCGGCCAGTGCTCGACGACTGGCTCGGGAGAAGGCACGGCTCCCTGTCGTTCAGGGTGACGCAGGTGCTGTCGGGGCACGGCTGCTTCGGCAAGTACCTGTGTCGCATAGGCAGGGAGCCGGACGCTCGGTGCCACCACTGCGTCCATGGCGGGGAGGACACGGCGCAACACACGTTCGTTCAGTGTGTTGCTTGGGAGGAGCAGCGCCGTGTCCTCACAAATGAAGTAGGAGGCGATCTGTCGCTGCCGGCCGTGGTACGGAAGATGGTCGGCAGCGCAGAGTCGTGGGACGCAGTGGTGTCCTTCTGCGAGGACGTGATGTCGCAGAAGGAAGCTGCGGAACGGGAGAGGGAGATTTCAACTGCCGATCCCGCCCGCAGCAGGCGCTCCGGGCGCCGGAGGAGGGCAGACAACGCCCTCTTCCGCCCCCCATGAACGGGTCCAGGGGCGAAGGACTTGGGGAAGTCCCCGCCCCCTATTCAACGGACCCGAGGCGGAGGCGCGCGCGGGTGTCGACGCGCGCCTCTGAGGCGTTGCACGGGGGAGTTTAACACCTCACCCCCCCGTGCCCGAGGCGAGGCCCGCAAGGCGGGCCAGCACCAGTGCGGGGCTGCGGAAGAATTTGGATTCCCGCGGCCCCGCGCCCACGTGTAAGGAGGACACAGGGGGGTTTTAGCCGGTAAGAGTCCGGCACACCCCTCCGCCTCTCCCCAGGCGGAGGAAGTCCATGAGGATTTCCCCCCGAGAAAAAAAAAAAAAAAAAGGTTAGGTTAGGTTAGGTTAGGTTAGGTTAGGTTAGGTTAGGTTAGGTTAGGTTAGGTTAGGTTAGGTTAGGTTAGGTTAGGTTAGGTTAGGTTAGGTTAGGTTAGGTTAGGTTAGGTTAGGTTAGGTTAGGTTAGGTTAGGTTAGGTTAGGTTAGGTTAGGTTAGGTTAGGTTGGTGGAGCCCGGATAGCTGTCGAGTCCACCATGAAGTATCTGGGATTGGTGCTCGACAGCCGATGGGAATTCGGCCCCCACTTCCGGCGGCTGGTGCCCAAGCTGATGGGTGCAGCGGGCGCGCTGTCAACGTTGCTTCCTAACATGGGGGGCCCGAGCGCCGCCTGTAGGCGGTTGTACGTGGGAATCGTGCGGTCCATGGCCCTATATGGGGCCCCTGTGTGGGCGATGGACCTGGCGGCCAGCACTCTAGCCATTCTGCGCAGACCGCAGAGGGCGATGGCCGTCAGAGTCGTCCGCGGGTATCGCACGATTTCCTACGAGGCGGCTTGCGTCCTGGCCGGATCCCCGCCCTGGGACCTAGAGGCTAAAGTACTCGCGTCGCTGTATCGGTGGCGCGAGGAAGAGCGGGCACGGGACTCGAGGCCGGTGCAGCGGCAGATAGCGCAGCGCCGAGCAGAGCTCCGTCAGGTCTTGGTGGCGGAATGGCGGCAGAGGCTTCTGCGCCCTACCGCCGGCCTCGCCACCGTCGAGGCGATCCGGCCAGTGCTCGACGACTGGCTCGGGAGAAGGCACGGCTCCCTGTCGTTCAGGGTGACGCAGGTGCTGTCGGGGCACGGCTGCTTCGGCAAGTACCTGTGTCGCATAGGCAGGGAGCCGGACGCTCGGTGCCACCACTGCGTCCATGGCGGGGAGGACACGGCGCAACACACGTTCGTTCAGTGTGTTGCTTGGGAGGAGCAGCGCCGTGTCCTCACAAATGAAGTAGGAGGCGATCTGTCGCTGCCGGCCGTGGTACGGAAGATGGTCGGCAGCGCAGAGTCGTGGGACGCAGTGGTGTCCTTCTGCGAGGACGTGATGTCGCAGAAGGAAGCTGCGGAACGGGAGAGGGAGATTTCAACTGCCGATCCCGCCCGCAGCAGGCGCTCCGGGCGCCGGAGGAGGGCAGACAACGCCCTCTTCCGCCCCCCATGAACGGGTCCAGGGGCGAAGGACTTGGGGAAGTCCCCGCCCCCTATTCAACGGACCCGAGGCGGAGGCGCGCGCGGGTGTCGACGCGCGCCTCTGAGGCGTTGCACGGGGGAGTTTAACACCTCACCCCCCCGTGCCCGAGGCGAGGCCCGCAAGGCGGGCCAGCACCAGTGCGGGGCTGCGGAAGAATTTGGATTCCCGCGGCCCCGCGCCCACGTGTAAGGAGGACACAGGGGGGTTTTAGCCGGTAAGAGTCCGGCACACCCCTCCGCCTCTCCCCAGGCGGAGGAAGTCCATGAGGATTTCCCCCCCGAGTAAAAAAAAAAAAAAAGGTTAGGTTAGGTTAGGTTAGGTTAGGTTAGGTTAGGTTAGGTTAGGTTAGGTTAAGAAGAGGAGCTCTAAGCCTGCCGGGGAAACCTCGCCACCCCCGCAGGCCAGTAGCTCCGCGGCCGACTCCCGGCCCAGGACCGTTGCCGAGGGAATGGAGTGTCAATAATAGGGCACCTCCATTTCCTCCAGGGCAACATCAACCACTGTGCCAGAGCTCAGGATCTTCTCCTCCAGAGCATGGCAGAGTGGTCGATTGACGTGGCTGTGGTCGCCGAGCCGTACTTCATCCCCGCCCGTGACAACTGGCTGGGGTGCGCTGACGGTTTGGTGGCCATTATTGGCGGGACTCTGACCGACCCGTCTCGGGGCCGTGGCTGGGTTGCTGCGGTCTCGGGCGGCATCGTCATTGTGGGGGCGTATTTCTCCCCCAACAAGAGTCTCGCCGACTTCGAGGGTTTCCTTGTCGAGTTGGGCGCCGTCGTAGGCCGCCATCACCCTCGCCCCGTTCTGGTGCTCGGGGATCTCAACGCCAAGTCATCGGCGTGGGGATCTCCGGTCACTGACCCTCGGGGCGAGGTGCTGGAAGAGTGGGCGGTGACGACCGGTCTGGTCGTCCTGAATCGGGGCTCGGAATACACGTGCGTGCGGCAGCGGGGCGGGTCGATAGTGGACGTCTCGTTCGCTAGCCCCTCTGTCGCCAGCCGAGTCCGCGACTGGCGTGTCGCCGTGGAGGTGGAGACGCTGTCGGACCACAGGTATATCCGGTTCGACGTCTCTGCCCAGACCGCGAGCGGCCGCCATCCAACAGCCCCGATCAACGACGGCCCGCGCTGGGCGCTTAAGTGCATCGACAAGGAACTGCTCGAGGAAGCTGCCTTAGTCCAGTCCTGGATTTGGGAGTCGGCGACGGACGGCCCCGTCGACGTCGAAGCGGTGGCGCTGCGGTTTCGCGGGGCGATGACGCAGATCTGCGACGCGTCCATGCCCCGCGTCCGCCAACAGTCCGCAAGGCGCCAGGTGTACTGGTGGACCGCCGAGATTGCGCAGTTGCGCATCGCGTGCGTTGCGGCTCGCCGCCAGTACACACGATACCGGAGACGACGTCGACGGGTTTCCGCCGAGGAGGACGCGCTGTATGAGGTGTACAGCGCGTCCAAGGAGACTCTGTGGCTGGCCATCGGCGATTCTAAGTCGCGTGCCAGGGAGGAGCTGCTGGGGTCCCTGGATCGGGATCCGTGGGGCCGCCCCTACCGTTGGGTACGGGGCAAGCTGCGTGCATGGGCGCCTCCACTGGTGCAGAGCATGCAGCCCCAGCTGCTAGGGGCGGTCGTATTGGCGCTCTTCCCTGAGCGAGCGGGACACGTTCCCCCGACGATGGCTTCACCCTCGGCCACAGACTCTCCCGAAGAGGAGAGCACCGATGTCCCCGAGGTGACGCAAGCAGAGACGAGAGCGGCCGTGTCGCGGCTCCGGGCTAAGAACACGGCGCCCGGACCCGACGGAGTTCCTGGCCGAGCTCTCGTCCTGGCTCTGAAGGAGCTAGAGCCCCAGCTGAGAGGGCTCTTCACGGCATGTCTCGAGCAGGGTCAGTTTCCCAGTGTGTGGAAGGAGGGGAGGCTGGTCCTGCTCAGGAAGGAGGGGCGCCCCGCGGACTCGCCGTCCGCGTACCGGCCCATAGTGCTGCTCGACGAGGCGGGCAAACTCTTTGAGCGTGTCATCGCAGATCGCCTCGTCAGCCACTTGTGCAGAGAGGGGCCGGACCTGGACGACAACCAGTTTGGTTTTCGTCGCGGGCGCTCCACCGTAGACGCCATAATGCGCGTGAGAGCCCTGGCGGAGGAGACGGTGTCCCAGGGTGGGGTGGTGTTGGCGGTGTCTTTAGACATCTCCAACGCGTTCAACACCCTGCCCTGGAGCTGTATTCGGGAGGCACTGAGATATCACCGCGTGCCTCCCTACCTCCGTCGCACAGTAGGGGCCTACCTAGAAAGTAGATGCGTCACATATCGGGGACATGACGGTGCCGGTCGGCACCTCATGACGTGCGGTGTTCCACAGGGATCGGTGCTGGGGCCGCTCCTGTGGAACATCGGTTACGATTGGGTGCTGAGAGGCGAACTCCCGTCGGGCGCCGACTTGACGTGTTATGCGGACGACACGCTTGTCACTGCCCGGGGGAGCTCGCACAGGGAAGCAGCGTTGATAGCCACGGCTGCGGTGTCACAGGTGGTGAACCGCATCCGGCGCCTGGGCCTGGAGGTGGCCCTCAACAAGTCGGAGGCCATGGTGTTTCATGGCCCCCGACGCGCGCCGCCGTCGGGATCACACATCGTGGTCGGTGGAGCCCGGATAGCTGTCGAGTCCACCATGAAGTATCTGGGATTGGTGCTCGACAGCCGATGGGAATTCGGCCCCCACTTCCGGCGGCTGGTGCCCAAGCTGATGGGTGCAGCGGGCGCGCTGTCAACGTTGCTTCCTAACATGGGGGGCCCGAGCGCCGCCTGTAGGCGGTTGTACGTGGGAATCGTGCGGTCCATGGCCCTATATGGGGCCCCTGTGTGGGCGATGGACCTGGCGGCCAGCACTCTAGCCATTCTGCGCAGACCGCAGAGGGCGATGGCCGTCAGAGTCGTCCGCGGGTATCGCACGATTTCCTACGAGGCGGCTTGCGTCCTGGCCGGATCCCCGCCCTGGGACCTAGAGGCTAAAGTACTCGCGTCGCTGTATCGGTGGCGCGAGGAAGAGCGGGCACGGGACTCGAGGCCGGTGCAGCGGCAGATAGCGCAGCGCCGAGCAGAGCTCCGTCAGGTCTTGGTGGCGGAATGGCGGCAGAGGCTTCTGCGCCCTACCGCCGGCCTCGCCACCGTCGAGGCGATCCGGCCAGTGCTCGACGACTGGCTCGGGAGAAGGCACGGCTCCCTGTCGTTCAGGGTGACGCAGGTGCTGTCGGGGCACGGCTGCTTCGGCAAGTACCTGTGTCGCATAGGCAGGGAGCCGGACGCTCGGTGCCACCACTGCGTCCATGGCGGGGAGGACACGGCGCAACACACGTTCGTTCAGTGTGTTGCTTGGGAGGAGCAGCGCCGTGTCCTCACAAATGAAGTAGGAGGCGATCTGTCGCTGCCGGCCGTGGTACGGAAGATGGTCGGCAGCGCAGAGTCGTGGGACGCAGTGGTGTCCTTCTGCGAGGACGTGATGTCGCAGAAGGAAGCTGCGGAACGGGAGAGGGAGATTTCAACTGCCGATCCCGCCCGCAGCAGGCGCTCCGGGCGCCGGAGGAGGGCAGACAACGCCCTCTTCCGCCCCCCATGAACGGGTCCAGGGGCGAAGGACTTGGGGAAGTCCCCGCCCCCTATTCAACGGACCCGAGGCGGAGGCGCGCGCGGGTGTCGACGCGCGCCTCTGAGGCGTTGCACGGGGGAGTTTAACACCTCACCCCCCCGTGCCCGAGGCGAGGCCCGCAAGGCGGGCCAGCACCAGTGCGGGGCTGCGGAAGAATTTGGATTCCCGCGGCCCCGCGCCCACGTGTAAGGAGGACACAGGGGGGTTTTAGCCGGTAAGAGTCCGGCACACCCCTCCGCCTCTCCCCAGGCGGAGGAAGTCCATGAGGATTTCCCCCCGAGAAAAAAAAAAAAAAAAAAAAAAAAAAGGTTAGGTTAGGTTAGGTTAGGTTAGGTTAGGTTAGGTTAGGTTAGGTTAGGTTAGGTTAGGTTAGGTTAGGTTAGGTTAGGTTAGGTTAGGTTAGGTTAGGTTAGGTTAGGTTAGGTTAGGTTAGGTTAGGTTAGGTTAGGTTAGGTTAGGTTAGGTTAGGTTAGGTTAGGTTAGGTTAGGTTAGGTTAGGTTAGGTTAGGTTAGGTTAGGTTAGGTTAGGTTAGGTTAGGTTAGGTTAGGTTAGGTTAGGTTAGGTTAGGTTAGGTTAGGTTAGGTTAGGTTAGGTTAGGTTAGGTTAGGTTAGGTTAGGTTAGGTTAGGTTAGGTTAGGTTAGGTTAGGTTAGGTTAGGTTAGGTTAGGTTAGGTTAGGTTAGGTTAGGTTAGGTTAGGTTAGGTTAGGTTAGGTTAGGTTAGGTTAGGTTAGGTTAGGTTAGGTTAGGTTAGGTTAGGTTAGGTTAGGTTAGGTTAGGTTAGGTTAGGTTAGGTTAGGTTAGGTTAGGTTAGGTTAGGTTAGGTTAGGTTAGGTTAGGTTAGGTTAGGTTAGGTTAGGTTAGGTTAGGTTAGGTTAGGTTAGGTTAGGTTAGGTTAGGTTAGGTTAGGTTAGGTTAGGTTAGGTTAGGTTAGGTTAGGTTAGGTTAGGTTAGGTTAGGTTAGGTTAGGTTAGGTTAGGTTAGGTTAGGTTAGGTTAGGTTAGGTTAGGTTAGGTTAGGTTAGGTTAGGTTAGGTTAGGTTAGGTTAGGTTAGGTTAGGTTAGGTTAGGTTAGGTTAGGTTAGGTTAGGTTAGGTTAGGTTAGGTTAGGTTAGGTTAGGTTAGGTTAGGTTAGGTTAGGTTAGGTTAGGTTAGGTTAGGTTAGGTTAGGTTAGGTTAGGTTAGGTTAGGTTAGGTTAGGTTAGGTTAGGTTAGGTTAGGTTAGGTTAGGTTAGGTTAGGTTAGGTTAGGTTAGGTTAGGTTAGGTTAGGTTAGGTTAGGTTAGGTTAGGTTAGGTTAGGTTAGGTTAGGTTAGGTTAGGTTAGGTTAGGTTAGGTTAGGTTAGGTTAGGTTAGGTTAGGTTAGGTTAGGTTAGGTTAGGTTAGGTTAGGTTAGGTTAGGTTAGGTTAGGTTAGGTTAGGTTAGGTTAGGTTAGGTTAGGTTAGGTTAGGTTAGGTTAGGTTAGGTTAGGTTAGGTTAGGTTAGGTTAGGTTAGGTTAGGTTAGGTTAGGTTAGGTTAGGTTAGGTTAGGTTAGGTTAGGTTAGGTTAGGTTAGGTTAGGTTAGGTTAGGTTAGGTTAGGTTAGGTTAGGTTAGGTTAGGTTAGGTTAGGTTAGGTTAGGTTAGGTTAGGTTAGGTTAGGTTAGGTTAGGTTAGGTTAGGTTAGGTTAGGTTAGGTTAGGTTAGGTTAGGTTAGGTTAGGTTAGGTTAGGTTAGGTTAGGTTAGGTTAGGTTAGGTTAGGTTAGGTTAGGTTAGGTTAGGTTAGGTTAGGTTAGGTTAGGTTAGGTTAGGTTAGGTTAGGTTAGGTTAGGTTAGGTTAGGTTAGGTTAGGTTAGGTTAGGTTAGGTTAGGTTAGGTTAGGTTAGGTTAGGTTAGGTTAGGTTAGGTTAGGTTAGGTTAGGTTAGGTTAGGTTAGGTTAGGTTAGGTTAGGTTAGGTTAGGTTAGGTTAGGTTAGGTTAGGTTAGGTTAGGTTAGGTTAGGTTAGGTTAGGTTAGGTTAGGTTAGGTTAGGTTAGGTTAGGTTAGGTTAGGTTAGGTTAGGTTAGGTTAGGTTAGGTTAGGTTAGGTTAGGTTAGGTTAGGTTAGGTTAGGTTAGGTTAGGTTAGGTTAGGTTAGGTTAGGTTAGGTTAGGTTAGGTTAGGTTAGGTTAGGTTAGGTTAGGTTAGGTTAGGTTAGGTTAGGTTAGGTTAGGTTAGGTTAGGTTAGGTTAGGTTAGGTTAGGTTAGGTTAGGTTAGGTTAGGTTAGGTTAGGTTAGGTTAGGTTAGGTTAGGTTAGGTTAGGTTAGGTTAGGTTAGGTTAGGTTAGGTTAGGTTAGGTTAGGTTAGGTTAGGTTAGGTTAGGTTAGGTTAGGTTAGGTTAGGTTAGGTTAGGTTAGGTTAGGTTAGGTTAGGTTAGGTTAGGTTAGGTTAGGTTAGGTTAGGTTAGGTTAGGTTAGGTTAGGTTAGGTTAGGTTAGGTTAGGTTAGGTTAGGTTAGGTTAGGTTAGGTTAGGTTAGGTTAGGTTAGGTTAGGTTAGGTTAGGTTAGGTTAGGTTAGGTTAGGTTAGGTTAGGTTAGGTTAGGTTAGGTTAGGTTAGGTTAGGTTAGGTTAGGTTAGGTTAGGTTAGGTTAGGTTAGGTTAGGTTAGGTTAGGTTAGGTTAGGTTAGGTTAGGTTAGGTTAGGTTAGGTTAGGTTAGGTTAGGTTAGGTTAGGTTAGGTTAGGTTAGGTTAGGTTAGGTTAGGTTAGGTTAGGTTAGGTTAGGTTAGGTTAGGTTAGGTTAGGTTAGGTTAGGTTAGGTTAGGTTAGGTTAGGTTAGGTTAGGTTAGGTTAGGTTAGGTTAGGTTAGGTTAGGTTAGGTTAGGTTAGGTTAGGTTAGGTTAGGTTAGGTTAGGTTAGGTTAGGTTAGGTTAGGTTAGGTTAGGTTAGGTTAGGTTAGGTTAGGTTAGGTTAGGTTAGGTTAGGTTAGGTTAGGTTAGGTTAGGTTAGGTTAGGTTAGGTTAGGTTAGGTTAGGTTAGGTTAGGTTAGGTTAGGTTAGGTTAGGTTAGGTTAGGTTAGGTTAGGTTAGGTTAGGTTAGGTTAGGTTAGGTTAGGTTAGGTTAGGTTAGGTTAGGTTAGGTTAGGTTAGGTTAGGTTAGGTTAGGTTAGGTTAGGTTAGGTTAGGTTAGGTTAGGTTAGGTTAGGTTAGGTTAGGTTAGGTTAGGTTAGGTTAGGTTAGGTTAGGTTAGGTTAGGTTAGGTTAGGTTAGGT